>CM041548.1:4519799-5719799 GCA_023238725.1 Scortum barcoo | reverse complement strand
GGACATCAGCCACAGACTGTACTATGTTGGTGAACAGCTGAGTTAACTTTCTGTGAACAATGAGGGTACCTGACCCTTTGTCTCCCCGGGGAATTTAGCTTATGTTTCAAACAGACTTGAAAACTAACTGCATCACTTCCTGTAGGCCTGCGGGATTTCTCATGGGACATAAGAGATACCAATGGAGGATTGAAACTCTATTGTGTTAGATCAGTCAGTGACTGATATGTATTTCTGTGAAATATCACAGGCTAAGCACTGAAAACGCAGAGACACCAACAGACACAGTGATTACTATAAGGTTTGATCTGCATTTTAATGATTTGTTTACTGTTATGTTCAGATTTTGAACTTAATAGCCGATTATGTCCTATTAATTAATTATGTTTCCAAATGAGCTCTATTACTATTTCAGGGTGGAGTGATTAAAAAACTAATCTGATGACATGTTTTTAAATTGGTCCTCCTCATTTTCTTGAAAAATGATCAGTATGTAGGCCAACTCCTATTTTTGAGAACCTATTTGAACTTCGAGATGTGCCGGTAAAGTAAATGAAATAAAT
Organism: Scortum barcoo; assembly: GCA_023238725.1. NCBI lineage: Eukaryota > Metazoa > Chordata > Actinopteri > Centrarchiformes > Terapontidae > Scortum > Scortum barcoo. The sequence goes on along the minus strand of CM041548.1, from coordinate 5,719,236 downwards.
GCAGAGAAACTTGACAGGTTTGAAGAACAGAGATTAAATGATGTAAGCAGTTTGGTTGCTCTACCTTCCAGACTGCTGAACTCCACCACAGGTTTGACCTCTGGCTCTGGACGAACCCCCGATCCTCCAGGTCTCTCTCCCACATGGAGGAAGAGCACTCCTCGTAGAAGTGGTGCAGATAGGAACGAACCCCAAACTGAAGACAGCTTGAGCCAGCCTGCAAGGATGTTGTGCACACAGGGACCAGATTTTCTCAGTAATTGCATTTGAATGCTTCTCTCTATCAGATGAGAGCTCATACTCATTGTACTTATTTGGTACGTATGGGGTATTGATAAAATACTTCCTGGGTGTATGTGTGTATGTAAAGGGAGATAACAACATTGTGTTTAAGATGTACTTAATCTCAGTAGTTATTTAATGAATACAGAGTACAGTCACACTATCACTCAGTAACAAGACAGGAAAAACAGAGGGGCTGCTGTGCTGGGGGTATGTCCACAATCCTTAAAGCCTCATCTAATCATCTGGATTTAAAACATTTCTGTCAGTTCATGATAAAAAAAAGGTTTTTGGATTTTCACTACCTACAGAATATATTCTTAGGAGAACCTTGAGCAGACTGTATGTCTCACATCGTCACCAGCTGAGGTAGTGACCATTTTAAGTGATGCTGCATTACTACTGAGACAAAGCATTGGAAATATGGGAGAAGGTCTATTCATTATGGGGTAAGTTCGAGGTGTGTGACTGTAAAATAATGAGGCCACTCGAAGTGTAGTTTCTGCTCAGTATTTCATTGTATGGGCTAAATATTTACACTGGATTTTGTGGGCTACGATGAAAAGTGTTACCAAAACATATCGGATATCCTCTGTACATCTGCCTGCACTCGATCATAAGACACTGTAATAAAATCAAATAAAACTAGATCATCACCCGAGGAGACTCACCTCACTCCCAGAGGATTCTCCTCCTGAGCCGGACACACAGGCCTCAGAGCACAGCGCCATCACACCTCACACACCTTGTACAGCTATGGTAAAAGATTCAGACACACGCTGTAGGTGATACATATTCAGAGAGCTGAACAGATTGATGTGTGTCCATGTCACCAGCTAGGCTGTTGTAACACAAACACGGTTTGTCTGCTGAATATGGATTTCCCTTAATAAAAGTCTTCAGAGCCTGGTTATAAATCTTGGCCCGTGTTGTCAGATTGCCCCAGTTATTGTTGCCACATGTGAACAATTGACGGCTCTATTACCACCCATGGAAGAGTCACACGTGCAACTGTGTGCACACTCAATTCTTCCTCATACGCATATGCACACATGTCCCGCTGCTGTTATTCTCCTGAGGCGGTTTGATTGATTTCATTCATTCTCTGCCTTCAGACAACTTCTCTTAGCAGCCACACACGGCTGAGCTCAGTCTGCACTGTACAGTAGGTTTAACCTGATTGTAATGTGAAACCCAACCATGTAAAACAAGTTGCCAAAGGAGAGCATCCACATCATTTACTGTTAGATTTGTACCCTCATCCATGGCTAAAATGACTTCAATCTGACAGGGTGAGCCGTGACTGAACTCTGTCCGATTAAACAGGGGATTTTGTGAGTCCATGTGATTTTTGTTTACAAGCCCTGCTCTCCTTGTAACAGGAAATTGTGGGCGTATAAACAAAATAATAAAAACCAAAAAAAACAAGGGTGTTTCCGTCTTATGCCAACAGAAGGACTTGTGTAATAGCACCAAGCTGAAGAAAGCTGATTCAAACAAATAAACAGAATATACAAATTCTTTCATTTCAGTAGGCTGTCATTAATTAGTCCTAATAAGCACTTGCAGTGTGTGCTTGAATGCTACTGCCTTACTGAGTAAAGCTTTTAGAAACAACATTGACTTCATCAACTTAAAACCTAATCCAAACAGTTTTGACAAGCCATTTCTTTTCGTCTTTCTTTGTTTTTCCTCATAAAGAAAATGATCTGACCTTTTATTCGTGATGAATGTCAACACAATTCGCAAGAAAATGAGGTAGTGAAGACATCACTTCAACAGAAAACTTCAGCTTCATACTCAAACTTGACCTCATATTTAATCATGCTTTTAAATGAATGTGTGCAGCGCTGGAGTATTTTCATTCTATACCATTTTATACTTCTGTTTAGTTACCTCTCGTATAATGATTCATAAATAATAATACATCATTACACACTAAACTACAGGGCAACGTTAAAGTGATCTTCATTTTGATCAGCTACTACATTAAAATGTTGCTCACACATCCATACATGTATCAGTATTATTGGGTCCAATTAGGGGACAGGCTATATAATGAGTTCAAGTATATAAACTATATTTATGTTTAAATTTGTATAACATTTTGAGAGCAAAGGTTTAACTTATGAAGTAGTAATTTTGTCTTATTGTACTGGCTCTTTTACTTAAGTAAAGAATCCAAACACTTCAAACACTGAGTGACTGACAGCATGTTATGTGGCTGTAATGTTGTATTTTGTAGCAGTGGTGGGTAGGGAGCTGTTCATAATACTAATGATAATGTCATTTCTTTAATGTCTTCTGCTGCACAATTTCCTTTCTGCATTTTCGCTTTCATGACTGTAAAACACCTCCAGAGATTGAAAATAAATAAAAGTATTATACCCAAGTTCTGTTTTGAGATACTTTTTTTGGTTGCTTTATACCTCTACTCCACTACAGTTCAGGAGAAAATGTTAAAAAACAGTTACCACTTAAAATTTTACATTAAAAATAAATTTGACATTTACAAAATACAACACGCTGTTAAAGATGTTGTATTTTATAAATGAATGAATGCAAGTTTGTGTAGCAGAAGTTTGTTTTTTTCCTCTTTTTGTCCCATTAATCATCTCCTGACCTCTCACATGTATTTTGCAACCCTGTGTAGGCGGGGGCGATCCCTAAGTTAGGAACCACGGGCCAAAACCACATCGAGCAGTTCCAGCATCAAAATCCTGCTTATGCTTGATGCATCGGTATTAACGATTATGTCTCTTGTAACATATATATAGATATATATATGACACTTAGATCACTGCAGTACTTTTACTTTGAGACTTTAAGCACATTTTGCCGTTGATACTTGCTAATGATTCTAAATACAGGCCTTTTTCTTGTAATGGGAGTATTTTACACTTTGGTAATACTTTTAGAGGATCTGGGCACTAATAAGCTGTTTAATATGCAAATATGCTTTAAGATAAATATGTGGAGCACTGAATGGTGACTCACATATATTATGTGGGTATTACGATGGATTAAGCTGTAAACTGCATTACCAGACTCACTGCTCTTGAATACTAATGTGATTTATTTAGTTATTTATTTTCATATGGCTTACAAAATGTGTCGTCTGGCTTTTTTGTTTGTTATTGGTCGCAAACCATATCCAACTTAGTCTAAGCTTTTGGCAAAGTGCCCACATATGGTCAGTCCTTCAAAGGCTTATTTAAGCAGAGCGCTGTCCAGGGTGCTGCTCAAGTTTGTCCCAACTTTCCCTCTGTCTCTGAGGCAGTTAAACCCACAGGTTAAAATAAAATAAAACAAGGCAGATCATATTCTAGCATCATATTTGTCTTTTTACATCATAAACCACCTTGAAAATGCAACAGGCTTCCCTTACTGCCCCCACAGTAATGTATGATATATGATTTCACCTTTGCTGATAGCCCTCTGATAAAGCAAGGTACAGTATTTTAATGCCATGGCCACTTCTTTTTTTTTTTTTCTTTTTCCTCCATACATGAGAAGGCATGGTGGTCATTTCATCACAGACGCTGCTCTGATCGCCGGTGAGTCATCGCGGTCACGCAGCCTCGGTCCATCTCACACTTTTCTCCATCGCACTTCATCCACTGCCGCTCCGCTCTTTCCTTTCCATTTGTCCCCCCCCCCCCACTCAACAACCCGCAGCACTGAAGGACTCAGTCTTACCCCCTGGCCGCAGCGCTCGCTCTTCTCACTGGGGATCCATGTGCCCTCGGAACCGGCCGATCTCCGACGCTGCCGCTGATGTGAATCAGCCGAGAGGACGCACTGAGCATGCGCGCAGACGGCAGCAAAAACACGTGGAGAGTCAGCCTGCGAAGCCGCACGCTCATCTTGATCAGACAAATCCACGCGCACAGCAGTTATCTGGGTTTCTAGAGATGTTCTCGTCACTTTCAAACCCACCGACTACTGGAGGCATCGACATCTACATTTAATCAGCCCTGGTAACCACAAAACACACAACTTATTATTTGAACGTAAAGTCTCTTGAGTTTCACTATTAAGAAGGAGTCCTAACTGTATTTTGTTTCCATAGGGTGAAACTGGATGTAATTATTATATCTGCCAAAATCAAGAGGAGTGAGGGTAAATCAACTTATTCACCAAATCATCACCTTTATCCACCACGCACACTCACAAACACACACACATACATATATAAAGGAATCACAGCAAGAAGTACTATGGGGAAAAAAAGAATAAAACTTAAATTTTTGTCTATATACCATCAAAGTATCATCATACTATTGGGTTCCATGGATTCACTGCCTGCCTGAAGGAATATTTAGTGGCATTATATTAAAGCCAGATTAAGACTGCCTATATATTTATTACCGTGCTTATAGTCCAGATCTAGCACTGTCAGTAACTCAGCTGGGATGAGCTGTTTGAAACTATTTCCCTCTGGCACTTTCTGCACCTGTCTAGATATTACCCCTTTGAAGTTCGTTTAGTCTGAATGGCTTTTTGGTGTTTAGCCACAGGTGCTTTTGAATGGATTTAAACTTTTCTTGAGTGACCTCAACTTGAACTGTTGTCTTCTGCAGACTACCTCTAAGTAGCTAGCTAACCTTTTTTTTTTAACTGCACACTGTTTTAACATGACAATGACCCAATATGCAAGGTGACATGAAGCAATTTTATCAGGAGCTGACCTCCATGAAAAAATGCTGTCAAAGGAGTAATCCACTAATTTTACCCATAAAGGCTGTCTCCTCATTGTCCGTGATGAGGCCCAGGATGGTTGTGTCATCAGCAAACTTAAAGATGACATTTGAGCTCTGCTTGGCAGCACAGTCGTAAGTGTACAGGGAGTACAGGAGAGGGCTGAACACACAGCCCTGTGGTGCGCCTGTGTTTAGGATCAGCAAGGAGGAGGTGTTGCTGCCCGGCCTGGGATACTGCCAGGTCCTGGTGCTTTGTGGGGGTTGACCCTTTTGAAGTCTTACATCGGCCAATTCTGGGGTTGGTGTGGCAGTCTCCCCACCCACATGAGGACTCATGGTTTGTTGTTCACATCAAACTGAGCATAAAATTTGTTGAGCACATTCCTGTTTTTTCCTTTATACTCCCTGAGGCAGCGTAATCCACTCTGCATACGTCTGGGGTCAGAGCTGTAGTAGTTGGACTCTACTTTGTCCCTGTAGTTCCTCTTGGCATGCCTGATGGACTTTGTATTTGGCTGCTTTCTAGGCATCAGGGTTCCCTGAGTTAAAGGCAGTCCAGTGGTGTTGCTTTGAGTTTAGCACAAAACTCCCAACTGACTCAGAGTTTCTGATTGGCGTATGTACTTAAGGTGGCTTTTGGGACAACATTGAGGATGCATTTACTAAATTTACTTAAATAGCCTAAGACAGGGCACTGATGTTGCCATTGGCTGTGTCCTAAAACATTTGTTGTCTCAAAGCAGTTCTGTAAGACCTCATCAGCCTATTTGCTCCATTTGCGTATAACCCTGGAAACCATTCCTGTTTCCTGGCTCAGCTCTAGGTAGAAGAGACTAATCTTGATGGTCTAGGACGCTGACATCTGTGGCCCACATTCGCCCTCCCCTCCCCTCAGTGAGACAGAGAAACCTTTCATGGTGACGGTACAGTTGGGTATTCTGGGCTCCAGCCATGTCTCACTGAACACCACAACACAGCATGTCCCAGTGGTATTTAATCCATGTGTACAGCTCATCTAGTTTATTTTCCAGGGACTGCACATTTGTTAGCAGAATGCTAGTAACCTCTCTTTTTTTCCTCAGATGAAGTGCAAGTAAAAGTGCAAGCAAAGACCAAGTTGAGTTTGTTGTCTGCATTGTCAAAAGTCAGCTGTTGACAAATGTATCTCAAAAAGTGTTTGCTGATCATAGTGTATGTATGATAGCGCTGTGCAAAAAGAGCTAATGATAAAAACTTAAGTTTGCTGAGTTTACTTTTCAGCCTGAGAAAACAGTTGTCTAATGTTTTCTGAGGTTCTGTGGAAAGCTTTCTGTCTAATAAGATAACCCTGATGATGTTACCAGGGTTGTATGTATTCTTGTATTTGTATGGAAGTGGTGCTGTTGGTTGTAAGAATCTGTATTTTTGGATCTTGACCATTACTACACCGCGTGCACAATTGTTTGGCAAATTGTATTTTTCAGGATTAATTGTATTGTTGAACAAATACAGTGCTCTCAGTCAATCCAAAATGTTATTGAACCTCAGACCTGAATGTTTAACAAAGGAAAAGTGAGTTTTGTCTTTCCAGGGAAATATATACAAGTGCAATAATTATTAGGCAACCATTAGCATGCAGAATTATTAGGCGACTAAATAACAAAAATAATTTTTTCCCAACTCACTTGTTTATTCCCAATTTTTAGTCTAAGTGTAACAAATAAGTCATGCAAAATGACAATTAAATAACATTTTTGGCTTTTCAAAAATATATAGTGACCAATTTCTTCCAACTTCTTTTCAATAACTGCCATGAGCCTTCCATCCATGGAGTCTGTCAGTTTCTTGATCTGTTCACCATCAACTTTTGCTGAAGCAGCAACCACAGCCTCCTAAATGGTGTTCAAAGAGGTGTACTGTCTTCCTTCACTGTAAATCTCACGTTTGAGAAGGGCCCACTAATTCTCAATAGGATTTAAGTCAGGTGAGGAAGAGGGCCAGGTCATTATTCAATCATTTTTTTAAGCCTTTGCTGGCTAGCCAAGCAGTGGAGTACTTGGATGTGTGTGATGGAGCATTGTCCTGCATAAAGATCATGGCGCACTTGAATGCTGTGGACTTCTTTCTGTACCACTGTTTGAAGAAAGTATCGTCCAGAAACTGGCAGTTGATTTTCGGTCCATCTTCAACCCTAAAAGGTCCAACTAGCTCATCCTTAATGATACCAGCCCATAGCAGTACCTCCTCCTTGCTAGCACTAAACCTTTGAAAAATCTGTCTTCAGGTATGTCTTTGCCCAATCTTGAGGCTTCAACTTGTCAATCCTATTTAGCGGTGGTTGTGTTTCTGCCTTCTTTTCCTTGGGCATGTCTCTGAGTACTGCACACCTTGTACTTCTAGATACTCCAGGTAGGTCACCGTTCTGGAATATGGTGGCATAATGGGTTCCTGGTCGCTTCACGTTTAATTCTTATCAAGTCTTTTGCAGTTAATTTGCTCCTTTTCTTCTCCATGCATTTTTTGCGACCCTTTTGACTATTTGCAACAAAAAATTTGTCTATTTGTTACATCCGTCTGAAAGGCATTTTACAATTTTTGACTTTTCAGGGTTAAATGTCTTTTTTGGCCCATTTTACCTGAGGTAACAAAGCTGTCTAATAATGATACACATTTTTATATAGGGTGCTAATCACATTAGGCCACACCCTCCCTCATCACACAAATACACACCACCTGAAAATGATTAAATCCAATAAGCATTCAGATTTATATGGTTTGGAGTAAGAAAATGTGAATACAAATAATGATAAGGTCAGAATGCTGACTTCCCTAATAATTGTGCACACAGTTAGGCCCCAGTTGCCTCAATTTTGACCTTTTTTAAAAAAGAATTCTGCTGTGTGTCCCAACTATGGAACCAACCAATGGAAGTGCAATACTAAATCATAGCTGCAACCCTTTAAAGCACCATATAAATGTCAACAGTTTTAGATGTTCAATTTCAGATAGAGGTGTAATCTACACATGCCCACAGACTTCCCTTTGATTAACTTCCTTCCCTAACTTCCCTAATGATTAAAAATTATTTTAAAAATCAACATAGATAATCACCATCAGCAGACATTACATGTGAGGTTCCACGTACCTTTACTAGTAGCTTTACTGGTCACTTTTCAGTGTCTAAATTCAGCACAGGGGGAAAAATGTGTTTCATCTATATGTGCAATCGTCCCTCAGTTTCTTGGTTAGGTCTTTTTAACTTTTCACTAACAATGAGATAAATGCTGTAATGTAAGGTAAGTTTTTGTACAACCAGTTTTTAAGCTGTCCATCAAATGTCAATCTGACAATCTGATAGTCTTCTTAAAATGAGTGCTGCATTCAGCAGCTGCCAATAACTGATAATGCATTTCTTCCTCTGTAAGTGGTAGCTCTCATTAAAGACAGGCTCACTTCAAGGCATGGTATGTAGCTGAAATAATGTTGAAAGAAACAACCATACACACACACACACAGTCACAATGCACAGTCAGATCTTGCCAATATGTGTTCTGTAAATATTTCAGTGTTTCCTGAAGATGCATTATTTATGCAGACTGTCATAACAGATCCCAAATGAAAAGAAAACAAATACTGTCATTTTCACATATTTATCCGATCTATGTGTGAAAAGAACATTTGCTGCCAAACAGAATAAATGTGTGTGTGTGTGTGTGTGTGTGTGAGAGAGAGAGAGAGAGAAGAGAGAGCATTGGGGAGCATCCCTGCATATTTATTTGGACACAGTATGGTAATCCATAAAAGGAAGAATAAGACTGTTTCCAAGGTGCCCTGGTGAGAGAAAGACATGGAAAACTGTTCTTGTTTGTTGTTCATCTCCACACACACACACACACACACAGGTTTTTGTATGACCAAGCTGTGCTCTATCAGAGAGAGAAAAAAATTTCCATGGTTACGAGTCCAGCAAGGTCAGACACAGGAAGTGAGTGCTAGGTGTTGATTGGCTGACAGATAATTACACTTCCCTTTAAGATGATGTGCAAACAGATTTTTTTTTTCATCTACTCTATTTAGAAGCTGTTGTAAAGCATTATCAGTCATTTCAGCTGCACGCCTTGCTGCCCTTATTACTTCCTTTATTCACCAGCTTGGGAGGGTTATCCTTTGGTGTTATAAATTATTCATTGTGCTTGTCTGGTATCTTAAAAATAACCTGTGCATCAACCCACACCAGCCTATAAAGACACTGTCAATATCGTGGAACATCCAAGCCATCATGTTAATGAGTTGTGAAAAGCCTTTCATTTATTGGCTCGTCAAATAGAAAGTGTACACCATTTTCCAAAGACACAGTATTTAGATTTGATGACTGAGAAGACGGTTACATTTTCTCCACCTGTCTAATCCTTGTCAGGGCGGTAGGGACAGTGGCTGCTATCCCAGCATGCACTGGAAAACACTTTTTAACAAGCTGGCAGTTCTAGCACTGAGTGCTAATAAAAATCTAGAGACATTCACACTTATAGACAAAGGTACCGGTCTACCTAATTTTCTTCTTTGTCCTTGAGCTTCTCTTTTTACTTGATTTTTAAAACACCAGAATCAGGTTTTATTGCCAAGTAGGGTTTCACATACATTTGAATGCATACAATTGTTATTACTAGAACTTAAAGGAAGTAGATCGCCAGCAGTAGGTTAGTTTAGCTTAGCATCAAGACTGCAAATATGGAGAAACAGCTACCTGTCCAAAGTTAATAAATTCCACCTACCAGCACCTCTCCCTAATAATGTGATATTGTTTAATAACTGCAAAAAAAGTGTAACAGCAATAACTCAACATTTTACATGGAAACATGCATGGAAACATTAGCACTAAATAATGTTATTTGTCTTTGTGTTGAGGTTTCATAGGATTCTAATGACAAGACTCTGCGAGGTACTTTTCACAGTGGGAAACCAAATGAGAACAGTTCCAAGTGAGTGGAGTCGAGTTGAGTCGAGCTGTACTATGTCATGGAAAAGCAACTTATGCTAACCAGGTGACCATGAGATCCATAAGACAATGAGAGTGCACCAATCTGTCAAATGTATTCCTCTATGCCTCTCTCTCCTCATCTCAGACACATGTTTTGTAAGCTTACCTTTTAACAGCTTGTTAAAAGTCTATCTGTTTTCCCTTTCTTCTCTCTATCTCAAACCCAGGCATACCTTATGGACTCACAAAAGGCATATTAAAACTGAAAATCATTCTCTCATTCTATCTCAAACGCAAGCAGACTTTGACTTATCTTTTAATTGCACCAAAGGCTTGTTAACTCAAATTCCCCCTCTTTTCTCCCTTGCGTCGTATCCCTCTTAAATTCAAGCATACAGTTAAGATACATTGCTCTATCTCAAACACAGGCATACCTTTTTAATTGCATAATTAAAAGCTGGTTAAATTCACTTCTCCTCTTTCTATCTCTTTCTTAAACGCAGGTATTTTAGTCGCGCAGTTATGGATGCACCCAAGCTGTGTTAAAACCTCAAATCTTTTGTTATCTTCAATGTAGCCGAGCTTTTAGTAAGCACACATTTTAATTGCACAATAAAGCCTCTGTGAAGTAGAAATTTCCTCCCTAGGTGTATTATATGAAGCGGAGCTGCTGCAGCGCTGCAGGCTGGGTGATGGCAGTGCACAGTTCAGAAGGTCACTGGATGTGTTTGTGGGTGCGGGGCAAGGGAATGGCTGCGTTACATCATGCAGAGCGTCAGATAATGGCACATTAACATGAATAATGCATCCCATGTTGACAGGCGGTGGGAAACAAACAGAGTCTAAATATTCTATAAGGAGAGGAATTCATAGAGTAGAATAGCACTTTGGGAATTAATGGGCCGTCAGGTGTCACATCCTATGATGAAGAGGCAGGGGAGTGTGTGCATGTGTCTGCGCGTTGATGCGCGCCTGCACGACCGTACTGCTCGTTATTGTTCAATATGGGCTATAAAACCTTTTCTCAGAAACCTTTTTAAATGTATTCTCATTTTGGGCTTCATGCTTCTCACTTGTGCTTGTCAGGAAGGAAAAGGCTGTTTTGCAAAATATTGTAGGCAGTGCATGTGCAGTTTTCATTGTAATTAAATTTCCAGACAGTGGAAGTCTGGAGGAGACATAAGGCAAAAAATAAAGCTGTCACAATATGTCCATACTTCTGCAATGCTTAGATAGTTACTTCTATTGAAAAATGTTTTGTCTGGGCCTCTGATTGATTTGTTTTCTGTGGCTAGTGGACTGTGGAGTACCTATTAACATTTCTTACTCCACTGAAAGTAAAAGTCTTCCATGTAAGTAAAAGTACGAAACCGGCAAAATGTTTTTAAGGTGTCAAAAGTTATAATTCAGACAGAATGGCCATCTATATAAATTATAATGTTGGATTATTACTACTGATAAATTATTGTGAAAGCAGCATTTTGAAGCATATTTTTTCATTGTCATTGTCATCAAATTCCATTAAAAGAACAAAACCAACAATACATTTAGTCATCTGTCACTGCTTTTAGTGGGGCCTCATTGCTACTACGTACCTTGTCTGTGGCACTCAGGCCCAAGGTTGATTGGTTCCTACTGAATATGTAACTCTTAAATGATCACAGGGTCACAGATATATGGACTTTTAAAAAGGCTGAGTACTTTCCAACAGCTGGGCACTGTATTATTGGCAATTGTCAGTGGAGAATGAATTGAATCTAAATAAACTATGGTGTGTGTTTTCATTGTCATCAAGGAACATGTCACCCAAGGCAACCATCTGGCAACCAGTGTTTTTAATAGTTTTTGGTGCTACAGTAGAGCTCTGTGACACAGAGGAATAAGATATATACACAGGCGGTACTTGTTAGCAGGATCAATTCATAGTTCTCGTCTTTTCATGCGATTTGTTGAGCATAGAAAATATAGAGGATCACCTGAGGTGAAGACGGAGCTAATTTTGCATTCTGCATTGTATTTTATGAGCTGACCACATTAATATTGTATGTCAAATCTTAATCTACAAAGGAGAAAAATGTAGTAAAGTTTAAGGTATACTATTTCCCTCTGAAGTGGAGCTGAAGTATAGCAGAAATTGAAATGAAGCAGAAATTACCTGAAGTACTTACTAAAGTACTTACTACGTACTAAAGTACTACTAAGTAGTCCTGTATTAAAAGCATTCCTGGGACAGTATACAACCCTTTAAATCTTTACATCATGGATAAAAATTCACAGAGAGACTTATTTTTACACTACATACTTATTTTAGTAGTCGTGAAACTGATTTGAAATTAGGATAAAATAATCATGATTAACTGTTCTAGTCATGTTCCAGCTGCAGGGGGAAATATTTTACATATCCCGTTAGATTCTGCACATGCGAGGATGAAACAGACCCAACTAAAACTCTCCTCCACAAGACCCTGAAGCATGGCTCCTCTCCATCTTTCGCCCCAAGAGTATAAATTTCATCATTCATCTACTGATTATCATTTTAATACACTATATTCCGTATTCAGATGTGGGTCTATCCTGGGAACAAATCTACTTATGTAACCCTGCTAAGGACTGAGCTCTACGTATCTTTCTGTCTATATCATTAGATATACAGCGTTACCCAGCTCATGTCTCATCTCCCGCATCTCAGACAGAGTGACCCACTTCTCCTCCTTTACTCAGAACAGACTGTGCCTGGAGGGGAGGCTGGCCACGGCATAAGGCCGCTGCAGAGCTGACTGGTTCAGGGGTCCATCTCAATGGGCTCCTTTTCCTCACTGTCTTCCCTTAGGTCATTACAGTGGCAGACAGCAGACAGAAGGAATGGATGGGTTTCATCCCAATGCAGCGCTTCCACTTGTCTGATCATTCAAGGTCATATCGGGCAGATCAATAAGGCTACACTGATGTATGAGGAAGTGGATAACGTGCGTGTGTCTGGGGGGGTTACACAGGCGCACACCTGCACAGGGTCAGACACAGTGTGTTATCTCAGTTCCCAAATCTGGCACTAGATGTCAGTGGAACGCAGCACAGGGCTCCGTCCGGGCTTGAGTTTATCAATGCAAGTTCCTTTGTTTCTTTAATCTTCACACAGTATACATACATAACAGCATACATATTTGAAGCCATATAATGTGTTTATCTGCTACAAACCTTCCATGCCGCTGCTTTAGTTAGAATTTGAGGACACGAGTGACTTCTATGAGGTAACATCAAGAACCAATGGCAGTGGGATGTTTAAACATTTTGCTTGATGATTTGAATTCAATTCTCAAGTTTATTTTGACACTCATCTAATCATTCCATATTCTATTTAAGCAGCAGTTTCTAAAATGTCAGATATGTTTATGCAAAGAAAAAAATCACTTGCTTTTTATGCCGTCAAACTAGTGGAGATTAAAGTTAAATTGTCATGCATTTCATTAAATATCTTTGTTTTTCCCATGTGACGGAACAACTACATACATATTTAAAAAGTCATATGAAGTCTTTATGCATTAAATACCCTCCATACAGCTGCTTCAAAGATACCTTGAATGCACCAGTGGTTTCCATGAGGCTAAGTGTGTCATCAACATGAAACTTTCATTTAAGACAGTGTCTGCTGTCACATCAAAGTCTCACAATATAGATCCACGAGTTTCAGTGTAATCACATTACAACGGTTGAGCATTAGCATGTTGCATTAAGGGATCATTATTATATCAATAACACCATTTATCATTGATATAATTAGATAGCTGTATGTCACTCCAAACTAGCACGTATAAATTCTATCCTACATACCCCCACCTCGCTCCCCAAGAAGTCATTAATGTATGCTAGTGTAATATTATCACATGGCTACATCCCTCTTCTCTATCTAATCTAATTTATCAGTCTAATAGGTCATAATTAATTGCTCCATTATTAATCGAGTGATGTCATACCTACATGCCTGGGGGTGAAATGAACTGTCTGTCATCAGGAATGCTGCTTTTGTGTGTGTGCGCGCTGCATGTGGCGATCATAGTCTGAGGTTTTGCTTGATGCAAGGCGCTCAGCGGTGTCAAAAGCTCATCAGACTCAACCATCTACAGATCAAATTTATCACTGTTCGGCGTGACTGTGTGATTACTGCTGATTACCTCGGGTCAAAAGGTTCAAACATCATTGAGGAGGATATTACACCGCAGTGGGACATGAATATTTAACTGTCTCATTCTGGCGATGCTTTCTCTTTGGCTAACTTGAGCCAGAGGAGATGATGATTAGCCTCGCAGACAGGACTAACGACCCAGGATGGATTAGAGTGGATAGCCGTTGAATATGCCGATGACATGGAGTGGACAGTCTCGTTCATTTGGAGGAGTCAGGTGCGGAAGCTGGAGGAGAGGAATTAAATCAATACAGTTATAATCCTTAAGACTTTCAAAGAATCAAATTCAATTTTAACATAGTTTATGGTCTGTAATACCCATTCAATGTATTTAAAGACAGTAATTACCTCTCTGTATCGTGGTTTTCATTATCACGAGTGGTGGCTGCCATTCCAGCGTCCAGAATCAAATTGGGATTCACAGGAAGCAATGCAAAATATAATCCAATATTACTGTTAGTCATTTTATCTCATTGAAATCAGCCTCACTGTCCACTGTTCACTCTTGTGACACCATACCAGCGTTATAACAAGTTGCCATGAATACTAAATCAACATTTAGTACTGCTGCTGCTGAACATTAAAAGCATTCAATTGGCAAAACACGGTTTTTATTGTGAAGCAGTCACAGGAACCGCAATGTATTTGTTGCCATAGTCTGCACTGCTAGCAATCATAAAATGCAGCAATAAAAAGAAAGACATGTCTATTTTCGGTATTTCTTGACTGTATAAATATTGTAGGAAATGCTGGGACAAGAAGTAGCACCCTTCGATGAAAAGCTGAAGACTTTTTTAAGTAGAACTTAAATAGCGGCTGCCCGTGGCATTGTGGAAAAAGGCCAATTATTGACTGACTTCTGTATTAATACAACATGAGTTAGTTTGCCTGCATTGTAAACAGATGTACCAGTTGGTCTTCTGTTGTATTTGCTGTTGCTGGCCCCAGTGTTCTGGGACCTGTAGTATTAAACCACCAGTGTCGCCAAATCCACCAGGATTCTGATCATTATGCTTATAACTTTAACAGTTATAACCTGAAAAGAAATTTAAATAGGAAGTCATTATGGAAAAAAAATATAAGAAAGAATCTCACTTTTATGCACTTTTATTAGGTCTTTCCATTTTATATATGCAAATGAACCCATATGTCCTTAAATGATGATTCAGCACCAGTGGCAGATGAGGTTATTGCTCATTATAAAATCTCAAGATATATAACAGCAACTTTTGGCAAAGCACTTTGCTTTGCTGTGGGGCTGGAGAGACACACCAACAAGCCAAAACAAATACCCAGACCTGTATAATAAAAACACACTGTTGGGAAAAGTTTAGACTGATGTTAGGTGCACATTTCCTTAGTGAAAACTACCTCAGAGAGATGTATAGGGACGTACTCATGCAGACAAACAAACAGAAATGCATATTTTAACCACCTTGCCAGCGCTGGCACTGTATCATTGTCAACCATCTGCCCCTTTGTTTCAAGCAGCATTGTAACCTTTCCCAGTGTGTGTGTGTGCGTGTGTGTGTGTGCATTTCATGGTGCGTGTTATCACTGGCGTGCACACATGCTTGTATATCCAGTGTGTGTTCTGGCTGCCAAACGTCCATTGGGTTGGGGAGTATTGCCAAGGTGAGGTGGAGGTCAATTCTACACAGCTGAATCATTGAACAGCACTGAGCTGAGCCTCTGCCAAGGCTGGCAAAGCAGAGCATAACACAATGTCATCATCTGGGTACAAAAAATCTCAGTGAGGATTGTGCTTCTAAATGTTAGGGGTGAGTAAAGATTCACACCACATGACATGTTCAATTTCATTTTACATAAATTCAGCTTATTTACTTTTGCTTTCCAGACAGTTTGGTTCTCAGGCTCAGTTCTATATGAATTAAAAAAGATATTTCCTTGTCTCTTTTAAAGCAGAGCTGGTGGTCAAGGGTCAAGGCTGTTTTTTTTTTTTTTCTGTGTGGGGCCAAAGATGCTCAGTCCCCACTGAGCGTTTCTGCTTTCATCCTTGGATCTGATCAATAATGGATGGAACTCCCACAGCCTCGCAGGCAGGGATTGCTTGGAAAAAACTTGGAAAACCAGCCACAATTCTGCCAGCCCTGGAGCGCTGTGCCGGTGACAGGGCCGCGCTTGGCCGCCAATTAGCACCAACATTTTACAGTCGCTTGCTGGGTGTGACTGGAGGCACGCTCAAACACACACACACATACACGCACTGACAGACACCTCTGGAGAGCTGCTGACCTACTCCTCTAACCACTTTATTGATCTATGAGCCAAAGATGTGAAAGCCTATTGAGGTCATCATTAATGATTCATCATATCCAGAAAATGTCAAATGTGGCATGGGAGCATAAACATGAATGCGTCAGATGTTATGGACTCATAAACATGTGAGAGCTTTGAAGAAATCCTCCATGCATCTATATGAATCATACATGTGAGAAGAGAGGATATTGAGTATAGAGACGGCTATCAGATAGGGTGATGCAACTATTTCATCACAATTTGTTCTGATGCTGTCGCTCACTTTTCTCAGGACTCCCACGGAGTGCTATATGTTATTCTGAATAATCTCTCACTTGGCCCCGTCTCTGTCTTTGTCTGCGTTAGCCTCCAGCGTTGCGACCTATGGGACCGATGTGAAAACAGTATACATGTAGAAGTATTGCTTATTTGATGCTTTTAGTTGGTGCGGTTGTCCTTTGATAAATATTCTAGCACACACACACATATATATACACACAATGCATTACCTATTCCGCTGAGACCCACACACATGCAAGCTATTCCACAGGGACAGATCGAGTGCGGCAGCCGTGCACTCTGAGACATGCAATCGCTGTGAATTATCAGACCTTTCGTACAGCCACATGTGCGCCAGATACATAAATAGCAGATAAACTTGCCTCTCCTCGACGGCCTTGTAGTGTGAGGACTCCCTGCAGTTCTTGGAATGACGTGATAAACTTCTCAGATGTTTTCCTACTGGGTCGCTTGTAGAGGTTCCTTAATTTGGGGCCCTTCCTCCCCAGCCCCATAGACAGGGGTCCAACACAAAGGTCCATTCAAAAATGTTTGGGATTTATAGGTCGGGCCAAGCACAGGCAGGCCTTGTGTGTGAGCCCCAGACAACACCCGAGCAGAAGACATAAATTTGACTTTATGAGGGGGAACACTAAAAAAACGAATTTCCATTTAAGGAAGAACATCGTTACATGCTTTTTATTTTTACTTGCTGTCATTCTCTCTTCTCCCTCTTTTTCTAGCATTCATAGACACATACTATCTCTTTTCATCCATGGTGTACATCCTACTTTTCATTCTGATCAATCATAACATATCGTGTTGATTTCACTAGAGCACTGACAACAGAGTAGTTTTGAGACATCAAGTTACATTAGAGTGCAGTTCAGAAATACTGAGCATCACATTATTCCTACAGCAGCAAACAAAACAGTTTAAATTAAAACGAAAATGAAAAATACCCCAAAGTAACATTCAAATATTGTAGATTTGGATATGATATATAGTATAAATTGCTTTTCAAAGCTCTAGTGTAAAAATTATATAAAAGACAAAAAAAAAAAACTTCGTCTTGAATAATGATTGTGTCTGATTTGCTTATTCTCTAAAAAAAAGATTATTATCCAAATAAAATTACATGTACTCTGTTTACCTTATGGAAAATCCATTTGTATGATAGTGTAAATGTTTTTTCCCTTTAAAAGTTTAAAGGTTTTATGAGTGGAGGGAGACTTGAAAAATCAAGTCAGCACACAGTAATAATATAGTATAGGGTCCGTAGGATATGACATACTGTGCAGAGAGACAGTGCGGGTCATTCACCAGACATTAGCAAACCCTTTTATTTCACCCCTTCTCTCCTCGCCACTCCACAGTGTGAGCTCTTATTAGACCGGGCCCATATCTCCAACTGAACAATGACTTCATGTCTCTGCAGTTAATTATCTGTCTGATCCATACCATAGAGAAGAATGAATGAACTCCAGCTCTGTGTTCCATACATGGGCCACACTAATGTCCTTTCCATATAGGCAGGCACAGCCAGAGTCACGAGACAGAGCTATTAGACCAGTGTAATGAGTTTACGTATGAGTAATGGCCGCACACTTACTCGCGCAGAGGGCTCTCTGCACATTGTTTCTAAATCAGTTCCTCTCCTGATCCCGGTGCGGCAAATCCTGCGACTAATTCTGCGGGTCGGGGAACGATTTTGAGCAAACAACTTCTGCATAGAGATCGATGTGTCATACCACATTTGCGACGATGACCAATGCATGCTGTACAATAGGCATGGTGCAGTCATGTATGCCACTGCTGTACAGTATATAAATCCAAAGAGGCTCTCGGTTTCAGTGAGCTCTCCTGTGTCTGATCTAATACTTGTACACTATATTGGCTTGAAATGCCGTAATGGCCCCAGCTGTGATGCAGTGTATGTGCTGGTACTGCATCAGTGCTTTTAAACACCTCAGCCATCATTCTGCAGCACTGGTGTTTATTTAAATGGATTTGGCCTGCTTAGGCTGTAAAGAGAGAGGGCATAAAACACTGAGGGCTAGTGAATTACCAGCAATAAAGCTGCGAGCCGAGCCTGTTGACGGAGCTAAGCAGAGGTGGGCCAAACTAGGCCATGCAGGACTACCAAATCCCCAAGCTTGCCTCTAACAACAGCCTGAATTCTTGCTAATTGTCTCTCCTTGTCATCCCTGTTTACTCAAGCCTCACCACTCTCTCTGCCATAATGGATTCAGGGGCCTGACAAGCCATGTTTGATTGATTTCTCTCCCTGACCACTCAGTGGAAGGACTCCTGGCTGCATGCCAGCTGTACAGTGGGTTGTCCCTGGTGTGTGTGCGTGTGTGCGTCTGTGCCAGCACACATATTCTGATGTGTGCGTGCACAGATGAAGCCACTATAGCATAACCGCCACACTATAACTCTACAGTAGGATACTGCGGCGTACAGTGCTCTGCCCGGAGGGTGTCATTAACATTTAGAAACAGCCCCGGCATCAGTCACACTGCCTCTGCTTAGGTGTGTTTAACCTTTCTATATGGAGGGATACAGCAGCCAGAACAGAGGGGATTTAACAAAGAAATAGACCTGATAGAAGAGAGAGAAGTATTAAAATGTAAAGTGAAGTTTAACAGAGGGCAGTACAAAGGAACAGCATATTTCCATATATATGTTTTGGCTGCATATGATTATAAAAGTCAAAGCAAAGTCGTACTGGTTTGATTTATGTCCTGAAAGAGAAGCAAAAGTTGGACTCTTGCACTTTTCCAATTCAAACTTTTCTGTTCTATTGAGCCTGACTCTGTGCTATTTCAGGTTTTATGTGTGTCAGGGCTGAGCAGTTCTCATGATGGATGTGCAGGGCTGTCATCTCCGGATCGCCTCAGTTAAGATGATAGATCCAAGCCCGCAGAGAGGTCGATTAAAGTTCAGGGCTCTGGAGTTAAACTTGCATCGTGCCTCCCCTCAAGTCAGACGTTCTGCTGATGACGACGATGACGATTCCTCCCATGTTACTCAAGTCTCTCTGATGCGTCCAGTCGGCACAGTGGACAGAGCTGATGGCTTAAATCACTGTTTCTGTTGAACATCTGCAAGACGCGGCTGTGTGTGAGTGTTTGTGGGGGAGAGAGAAGAGAGAGAGAGAGAGAGCTCTTTTCATTATCACTGAACCTGAATAACTAAGCAATCCCTGGCCTGCCAATTATGGAGTGTGACTGTCAAAGTTGTTAACATGTCTACACTATAACAAATTGCTGTAAATTGACAGTGGATTTTTAACAGTATCTTACTGTGTTCAATAATAACTGTAAAATACTGTAAATATTCATCACTCGTATGCAAACTAACAGTTAATGCAGTTGGTTAACAGTAGATAACTAATTTATCAGCATACAACAGTATTTTTCTGTGAAGCTGTGGATCTTTTCCAATCCAATCTACCATCATCGTAGGCTGCTGGTGATTGTGGGCTATATTTTATATTTTGATTATGAAACGTTTTATTAATCCAGCTACACAACAGTGTCATGCTTCACTCCAGTGGACCTTTGTTTTGTCTGCATGATAACTGAGCTTGATATTCAAGATAAGTTTCAGATAATGTTTCAGATAATGTAATATTTGGCAAAGCAAATGACAAGCATGCTGACTGTCAACAACAAAGAGTCGTTTCGGAGCTGCCAAGTTTTTTTTGGCCGCGTTTCCGCTGCAGTTTCCACAGTGGTCCCAGCTGAAAGTTGCTATAGTGGAGCTTCCCCATCATTTTATTTCAGCCAGCTGAGGACGAGCAGTCAGCTGAAGGTAAATCACACACACGGCCTGCCAACACATGATGCTTGTTAAATGTTATAACGCTAAGTGATATAATACTGTTGTTACCGAGCCAACAGCTAAGTTAGCTAGCGTTACATGCTTTACTAACGCTGAGCGCTAGCAGCTGAATGCTAACCGCTAACATTGATGCTAACCGCTAACATTGATGCTAAGCTCTAATGCAGCACAGTCGTGGTATAAAGTGATCCCTGGTAACCGCTAAACCATTGTCTAAGCTACTAAATGAGCTGTAGATCCACCAAGCTCAGTGCTGCTCTTTCTTTAAAGATATTCATACTGTGCACGTCACAGTGACAAAACTCAAAATCCTGGTTAAACCTGTCATACTAAATGAGCTGTAGATCCACCAAGCTCAGTGCTGCTCTTTCTTTAAAGATATTCATACTGTGCACGTCACAGGACAAAACTGCAAACATACTGCTGGCTAGGAACAAAAGTGCTGAAACTTCATACTGTGCTTGTATATTTATTTACTGTGGTGTTTTATTTTTCAGCTTAGAGGAGGAAAACAGACGCTGATGCAGGACATGACAGCACCGTCCGGCTGCAGGATCAGGATCTGATCAGAGACCGGACCCTTTAGTCCCTATATTTTATATCTTTTAAATTTTACACGTTATGTTTTTGATCAGTAAATATCTGTAAATATATTTAGTTATCTGGCGTAAACTGTAAAATCATTGTAGGACCAGTCATCCTACTGTAATAGTCCAAAATACAGTAATATACTGTTAAAGTAAATTACTGTAGATGTGCTGTAAAATAACAGTAAAATACTGGCAGCAGAGACACCAGCACTTTACTGAAATCTTTTACAGTGTATAAGCACATGTTGTGGCAAACCACTTCTATTGATATTGAGTAAATCCACATATTGCATTTGGCTTTCAGGTAACATTTAGCCTCCTGTTCAATCTTTGAAAACAGCTATATAATTAGATCCCTTCCAGCACATTTTTCATGGATCAGAGTGTAATCTTTACACCTTTTATGTCAAATATGCAAAACATAGACAGTGCGAGTTGTTAGTAAATGCCTCAAAATGTCATAAAATGACAGTATTTTGTGGCTCTGAGCGTGCAACACAATTAAAGAGCACTGTAAACGGCAAAACATAGGCCGTGCGTGATCTAAACCCGGTAATGTAATGGTAAATTATCAAGCACGGTTAAATAAAAGGGGAGCATTAGCCATAGCTGTCAGCTTACACTGATTGATAGGCCGCACCAGTCGTGGCAGACAGGGTGAAGTATTGAGTGTGGGAAGCTATGAGCGTGTGTGTGTGAGTGTGTATGTAATTGCAGGAGGATGTGTATTACAACTATTATCGGAGAGGTAAATCATTTCATGAGGTAAGCTTACATTATAATGAATGTAATGCAGCACATACTGTTGAGTATGTCAGATACAGGAGAAGGTTTGTATATAAAATTGTAATTAGGGGCTAATCCTTCCATATGTCTAATGATATAAATGGAGGTTTATCCAACTGCAGTCAAGCGTGATTTCTGTGTTAAGTCCTCAGTTATGAACAGATCATCCAACACTGCATCTGGTTTAGAACAGGCTTACAGTAAAGCCAACAAGGGAGTTTGTATTTGAGTAAAAGTTATATCGAAGCAGGCTCAAACTGAAAATAGACATTCTGAAAAAAAAAAATGCTTATGAGCATTTTCAGTTTGAGCATAAAGAAAATTCAGTGGAAATGCTTAAAAATTGAAAAAAAAAAAAACCCCTCAAAATATTGCAAATAAAGCTAAGAAAGAAAAGCTGGTGTAGCAATAAAAGTAAAATGTGCCAAAGTGCAAAAGAAACACTTTGATAAATCATGCATGTGAAGTGAAGCATATGGCGTAAATGTCCAGTGACGCCTTCACTAGGTATTTATTACTATCTTCTCACACACACTGAAAGTTTTGAAGTCTTTTGCACTCCGTTCTTTTTCACGGCTCTGTCATATTTAGAAATTTAGATGAGCCATAGGAATAGGTTTTAGAATTTTAAGACACATCCTTTATTTCTTGCTGAGAGTTGTATAAGAATTATTTATCTGGATGGTATATAAGACTACATGCAGAAGCCGCTTACATTAGCTAAGCAAAAGTCCACCTACCAGCACCTCTAAAGCTCACCAATCAATATGCTGTTTAGTTTTATGTGTACAGTTTATTCATCTGTCCTGCACCTCTGTGTATCGTGATAACTGGTCATCTATTAATTTCACAGTGACAACAGCTCTAATCAGAAAGCCTCACAGCTGTATTTTTGAATTTTGGACGGAGTCAGGCTAGCTGTCTTTCTTAGCTTCCAGTCTTTCTGCTAAACTAAGCTAAACACCTTGTGGCTCTTGCTCTGTTCCTAAAGCAAAAACATGAGAATGATAATGACTACTGCAACTAACTCTCGGAAAGAAAGTAAATAAGAGTATTTCCCAAAATTTCAAAATATCCGTTCAATGTAAGGACAATGTAAGGACAAGAATGATGTGATTTAAATGATTTGAGATGTAATGATGTCATAATTTGAAATCATCCTACAAACCGGACTGGAGTTTTGTGACAAAGCAGCAGGCTGTGTTCCACACTTATGTAAAAAAGGAAACCCTCTAACACAGACTTTTATGTAAAGGTTGAAAAAAATTTTAAATGAATGGATTTCAGAGCACCAGCGACCTCGGCGCCTCCTCTCTCTCTTCCTGCCTACAAAGTGGGACCAGTCTGGCTGGGCCTGCCGGTCCAGTTCCCACACTGGCTGCAGAGGGAGAGCAGCAGAGGTGGTGAGACCTGCGCTCCAAAACCAAATCAGAGAACGAGAACGAGGATGCTGGGGCTTGGACGTAAAAGGAAGAGCAAACACCTGGAGCCTGAGCCTGTCCAAATGGAACTGGAGAGGAAACACAGGAACATGTAGGTCTGACAGGAGAGGATGATGAAGAAGAAGGAGAGCTGGCAGATTGAGGTATTGGCCTCTGCAATCTGTCACTGCGAGTCTGATGGCTGCTTTACTGCCATTGCCAGCAGTACAAAACAGTTTTGTATGATGTGGTTAAAAATAATAATCCCTTTCTCTGCAGTGTGAACAATCAAAATAAGGGATATTTTCCTTCATAAATGGCCCCCCTTTTTTTTTTATTGATTTTGCGGCGCTGACATTTGAGATGAGTGCAGCAAACTTGAAGGTGTACTCAAGGCCACTAGAGGACCAGAATTCTTCTTCTTTTAAATGGATATTTCCCATGTGGATTGCTTGTCGTTTATGACTTAGTTTCGACTGCACAACAACAGCTCTCAGCATGTCGCAAGTTAAAATAAAAAAAGTGCATTTTATTACAGCAGTCAAAGCCCAGCCCGATATTCTTCATGATGTGCACAAAGAAAATGAGATGAGATGCACACGGCGGTTTGAGGAGCCAAACCAAGACAGGCGGTCCCGAGGGGTTTGATTACAAATGCTGCAAGCTTTTTCACCATCACAAACAAACAAGAATCTGTTCAAAGAGGGCCTAATTCAAAGTAAAACAAGACACTAACTTTCATCTCCTGCAGCCTTCATCAGCATTTGATGAGCAAAAAGGTAAATGCTTTGGTTCTCAGAGCATTAATGCTCAAAAAGTTCTCAGTTCCTAAATCCCTTTTTTTTTGTTGTTTTTGGCTTTGACATACCAGATAAATTGTGCTAATTGAGGACGGTGAAAAACTCCAAATCCGAACTTGCTTGTTTGTTTAAAAACGATGTGACAACTGCAGCAGTTGTGCTTGATGACTCAAAATGTGTCTCTGAGGCTGCAGTTTATTTCTGTCACAGGATGCAGTGGAACACGTGAAACACATTACATTTAAATCCATATGTGCGACTAATAAGTGTTGTTAAGCATGGAGTGTGTGTGCACATGATCGCGCGTGTGTGTGACTGTGTGACTTTAGCACCGAGACAACCATGATTATTCCCGGATATGGAGTAAATGGGAATAATTTTCTCTCTGATGAGCTTTTGCTTAAATCTGTCAGGCGCCTGCCTTCACGCTTCTGCAAGATAGTAAGATGACATCATTTCTGGGCACACACGCACACACACCACAGATGTATTGAAGGTAAATGCATTGAGATTTTTCTGATACACTCAGGTCAAACGCTTTTGATATATTCACTGCCTGCCTGTGGCTCGCTGTTTTGAATTACTTGTATGGTAATTTTGGAGAAACTATACATTTAAAAGAGCCCATTTCTATGGCTCTGAAGAGATACGGGCAGTTTAGGTCAGAATAGCTCGTGCACCCATTTTCCCCATCAAACACCCACCGAGCCAGCCATTCAAATCTATACTGCCTCGCCTGCTTCTTTATTCTGTGCTCATTTAGCGATAGAAAGATGGGAGGAGATGGGGGGGAAATGTGAGCCGTCAGACTGCCAAATGGTGTGGGCTGGGCAAAATCACACACACTACAGTGTATCCAAAAGGAGGTAGATCATTTGAAAGAATATTACAGCTGCAACTTAAAGCTGGAGCCGCGCCAGCAGCCAAAAGACTCAAATTTAACTCTTAATCTGTTACTCATTCTCTTTCTCCCTCCTACCAACACATTTTTTCTTTCCTTTCCAATCTCACTCACTCTCCCACCTCATCATCTAATCCAGCCTGAGGCTAGAGAGGAGTGTGTGTGTGTGTGTGTATGTGTGTGTGTGTGTGTGAAAGATGAGCCAGTCTTAGCCTCGCTCTAACCCCTAACTCCCTCCAAACAGACACACAGACACACGCGCACACACTGTCAGCATACATGCACTCACTGTACACAAGCATCCACCTACACAGAATGAATATATGGAAACACACACACACACACTGCTGGCATCGCTGGCTAGGTGAGGGCATGCTTCGTCTGTGATTAGAAGGGCAGGGGTTATGATCTAGGCGTCGAGGTGCAACGCTGCATGTATTATACATTGAACAATGAATCTTTGGAGAAAATGGTAATCTAAACACAGATGAAATATTCATGCCGCATGGCTGTGTGGCTCACCTCTTTTTGCTCTTTAACCAGATAAGATCCATGCGGGGTTAAAGCAGAGGTAAATGAGACAGAGAGAGGAGGGGAGAGGGTGCAGAGAGCAGGGGAAAAAGGAGAAGTAATGTAGTGAAGCATGAAATCATGGCTGGCTTGTGTAATTTAGCTCTGGGATGGAGCTCACTGGCTGGAATTTCATTCCCCTTAGGCCTGCTTTTAACACACATATCCGCATGCACACACACAAGCACATAGAAGTGCACAGTGTGGCACATACATTAAAAAAAACAAATATATTGCAAATAATTAATGTGTTGTATCCCACTTATCTTCCCATGGCCTTTTCAATCTGTTCACCTCTCATTAAGAACCACTGCTTCTTTGTGCTTCTCTTTAACCTGCTCCTACGGTGGCCCTGAGAGTTCAGCACACACCAGCTTGGGAGAACACATGCAAATAGGTGACAAGACAAGCAAATTAAGAAAACGTCTTCATCAATTTGATAAGCATTTAGAAAATGAACTGCAAATACAGAAGCGTCTCCAGAGGGCACTAAAAAGTGGTGAACGTGGCTTGGACACGCTTGTTGTTGCCACTGTTTGAGACTCAAGAAGTTATTGAAGTCTGGTCCGTGTATCCTCTCTACATGTTGATGTTGTGGATTTCTGACTAGCGCTCATCTCTTGGTTCTGCATTTTCTGACGTTTTGATGATTGATGATTTCTCGATTTGCATGTTTTTTGTCTGTTTGCATGTGTTCTCATACGCTGCAGCGCCTCGGGCTCTCAGGGTGACCATACACTCCTTAACTGTGCTGCAGTGATTATTGTCACGCTCAACAAAGCCAAAAGCGCCCTTTTCCTGTCTTCTGCTTCTGCTGATACACAAGTCTGTTGTTGGCCTCCTTGTGTTCGCAACAGAGAAAGCTACCTGCCTTCAGTGTCCGCTGTCCTTGTGAGCAAACTGAGGTGAAAAACAAGAGATTGGTGTTTAGGGCTTTATAGGACTCGATGGATGTCTAGTAAAAGAAACAGAAGCCGACCGAGCGGAAAGCGCGGCTTGAATCCAGGTTTCAAGGTAGATGAGTTCCACCAGAGAGAGACAGCTGGTAAACCCTCATATCAGGCAGGGTCAGGAGGTGGGTACATGTGTGAGTGTGAGTGTGTGTGTTGTATCTAAATTCAGAAGGAGAGGGTGTGATGAGGGGGGGTCGGCTCCCATCCATAACATTTAAAATTTAAGTGAACTGCAGAGATCTGATAGTTTGCTTCCAGGCTGATGCTGATAGGCATGACAGCATGGCAGCAAAATATAACTGTACTACTGAGGACACACACACACAGGCCAGGCATCTATAAGAAATATTTATTCACATGTGCTCACAAACAAACACACAAAGACAGTCATCACACACAGAGACACACAATCACACACACAGCACCTATAAAACACCCTATTAGGCCTCATCCCATCATATCTGAGCACACCTCATCACTGACCTCACACTATAAAACTTTAACACACCTTGGTGTGCGTAAACACACTCCACAGTGTCATTACAGCAGCTCTAATAGGGTTGCGCGTGTGTGTCGATCCTCTGGGTTTATTTGCTCTGTGTTTCCTCTGCAGATGGAGGCTTTACAAGCCCAGGAGCCTGTTATTGGCCTCCTGTCACTGTCCCAGTGAGCTGTGTTAAATCTATAACCAGCTGACAGCTGAGCAGATATTGGAGGACTCTCCATGAACAATGGCACAGCAAAAGAAACACTGTTGCTATCAGTGTGAAAAAAGACAAGGCTTTACAAGCTACTCAGCGGACAGTGCTGATGACGATTATTATCATGAGCTGGTTTGCCGCTGTGCTACGCTGACAGATAGCAGGTGTGTGTGTGTGTGTTTCATTGCAAGTGTGTTTCATTACAAATGTGCAACCAATTCTTTTGTTTGTTTGTCAAGACAGCTACTACACTGGTAACAATAATGTGACCTGACTAATATCACACTTGCGTACATACTTTTACCCTCCATATTAGCCTCTGCATCACAGTTAATGTATGCGTGTGTGCAGCCACGGGGTTCACAATGTGTCCTACAACACACAATGAGCACAGATGCATTAGCGGTTTGAGGCCATGCACATTACAGAGGATAATTGCCTATGCATATTTCCTCATGTGCGCTCCACGCTCTCCCTGACTAGCACTGGATTGGATTCGAGCGCCAGTTGCAGAACCATTAATAGAAATTAAGTGCCAGCGAGAGCTACTGGAGAGAGACCAGTGGAGCCGGAATAGAGTTTATGTGAAAGATAAATACATTTCTACAGAAGAGTGCCTCCGTTTATTGGTTGGGAAATGCACTGTGATATGATAGAGGGGCAACAAATGAGTGTGGAATGGGACGATATGGCTGAGAGAGAAGAGAGCGTTGTGGAATTAGAAGCCTGACTTGAATAGGAAATGCAGCAAATAAAGTTAGGCTGCAGCTTTGAGTTTTACATTGGTGATCAGTGTGTGCTCAGAAACCTCAGAGATCAAACTGAGACTCTTCGATATGACAGCCGCACATTTACCATCAATACTGGAATTTACCAACAAGCAACTGTAAAGTAAATCAAGCACTACTGCCATTCAGTCACTCCGGGTTGCTCTCCCTGTCCTTTGAATGCAGAGTTATTATCCATCATCCCTCGAGTGTCTCTCCCTCTTGGCTGGCTGGTGTCAGACAGATTACATACTCATCACACACACGCGTGCAAGTGCACACGCATGCGCACACATTCACTTGAGCTAATGAAAATTCACCCTCATCCCGGGCTGTCTAATGGGCCTAATAACAGAGAGTCACTGGGGGCCTCGCACGTGTCAGGCAGATTACAGGATGCGCATGGACTAGACGGACAGGTCCTTGGCAGCGACATACCCACACTGACACATGCAAACACACACAACTCTCATCCACAAGTAGAGCCCGATCTGGTCGGGCTGCAACCGCCAGCCTGACCACTAGGAGGCAAGGGTGAGCTTTGCCAAATGGCTGCTGAGAAGCCACTGAAGCTCCTCATACAGGCCGGAATGAAGGATCTTCAATTACACACATGACTTATCCCATTGTCATGTTGTTCTACTGAGCAACAGATCATGTTATGCATATTTACTGTATATTAGGGCCTTATTGTCAGCACATTGCTCTAATAAAGTTTCATTATTAGACTGTTCTGTGGATTCCTGATTATGCTCCTTGCCTACAAAGCATGGTTGGATTAGTGAACCCACCGAGCACAGGCCCCAGGGCCTGTGGGGTCAGGGGGGTTTCTAGGCCAGAACCGCTGTTTGAAGTGACTGTTTGCAGAACTCAATTAAAATTATGTGCATCCTGAGCAAATTCTCATTATATTTAGTCTCTGCCAGACAACTCCAAAATGATTTTATTAGTTTTTGTTTATGTCCTTCATAATAGCTGTGCCATACTGAGGCTACAGTAACATTACATTCATACCAGTTAAGTTATATAAGTCAGTTTTACAGCAGAACAGCTCTGATTTAAGAAAATGGGCTTTCTTTGATGATTTTTAAAATTTTAATACATTTTGTTCAGTTTGCTGTAATATTTAGTAAAATGAGTGTCAGTGTGGATAGAAAGCATGTGGATAAAAGTCAGACAGCCTCAAGTGTGAACTAAATTTTCAAGTTCATCTGCAGTCCTTCAACCAGCAGCAGAGCCTGAAAGCTCTCGTTCACCTGCAAAATGTTGCTGATGGGGATGAAGAGGAGCTATAAAGAGACACAAAATTACCCAGAAGGGATGCAAAACAGCTACAAAGACACAAAAAAACAACAACAAAGAGACATAAAACTACCACGAAGAGAGACAAATACCTGAAAGAGACACAAAAGGGCCACACAGACACCTGAAATAGCTACAAAGACACACAAACGACTATGGTGGCCAGGTTGTTTGAAGTCGCTTTGTGTCTCTTTCAGCATGGGTGTCTTGCTACTCTAGAGAAACAGGGAGTCTTTTACATGTTGCTCAGGGGCCCATTGTCTCATAATAAATGCATGCTAAAAAGTGAAAGAAAATGCCATTAAATACAAGTGATCCCAATGTCAAATGTAGAAAGGCAGCTCATTTGATCAAACACAAAGTCCGAGCCACAGGGGACTGCATTACGATTGCCATTCCGGGGGCTTTGAGGCTCCAAGGCTGATCCCATGTCAAGAGGAAGCCAGGGGAGACTTTCACGTGTCGGCTTAGACGGGGAGAATAGAGAGAGGGTACTGGGTCTTGCGTCTGAACTCTACCTGAACTCCGAATAACTTTCCCCGTAGTCATTTAAAGTCATCGAGGGAGTGTGGGGAAGTGGGAGGGAGTGAGGGTTCGGGAGAGGGGTGCCAGACAACAGAGAGAATAGATGAGGGAAGAGTGGCAAAGATGTGACAGGGTGAACAAATGTGCATCATTCCGAAAAGGACTCGGATAAGGGAGAGAGGACAAGGGGAGGACAAGAAAGAGGGATGGAGACTGAGAGAGAAGATGCCGAGGGAGGAATAAGCACACGAGCCCTCCACGAAGTGCTCCTCAGGCTGTCTTTGATGCTGGCCTTGACCCTCTGTATAATTCAAGATTTTGGCATAAAAGTGCAACTCAACAAGTCTCTTCTTCTCAACCGCAAGCTGTATCTGCTCTATTGATCCGTGGTATCTAACAGGCATGGATTTTTTACATGTGCTCAAATTATTTCCCACTTGCATTACTATTATTAATATGTATTGATTCTCCAAGTCCAACTCAGTATGAATAATTGAACCCAGATAAATGACTTCACCTGTGACCTGAGGAGAGTGAAGCAAGCAGGATTGGGGAGGTGGGAATGTGGAAGGTGGTTGAAGGAGGGTTGGGACTGGAAGGTCGTCAGGTCGTATCCCACAGACCAGTGTGGGAAATGGTTGTTGTTAATAAATAAGTAAGTAAGTGATACACTCTTCTTCCTGAACAACTACCAACATACAGTATGAAGCAGAGGGAGATGCTTTGGAGTTGGAGGTAAATCAAAATGGGGTTCATTTTTGGGAAATGGGGGAAACTTTGTTACAATTTGGGTCTCATTCTGACAGTTTTGGCCACCATTTTTATCCATTATGATGATGCGCTCATGAAGTAATTGCTGACATTGCTCAACCCTGGAGAACTCCTGTTTCCCAGATTTCAGCAACTGGCTTGGTGTTTACAATGGCCAAAAATCGGAAAATATGACGAATTATCCTTTCAGCATGCTTTTCAGAAATATAAAAACAATCTGATTTGAATAATACTGTGTGTTTGATGTGGTGTTTCCACAAAAAAAAATCAATAAACCAGCAACAATCTGGTCCCTCGTTGGAAAATCCAGAATCTATGAACAAGCTATTAAGTTTCATTTCCAAAGTTTAACTGGTCATGAGTACACCACTGGAAAAGTCCACTCTCAGTGCATGAGTGCTGGACAAACACTTGTGTAAGCTGCATATTGGACCGTGACTGGCTCCAAACTAGATGCAATGTCACAAATTCACGCTTGTATGAACACCTTACACTGCGATTTCACATTGAACACTGAGGAAACTTTCCTCCTTCAGAAGATGAGCGTGGAAGCAGCCTCCCGGTGTCGCACATGCCCCATTCTGCACAGTGAAGGCCGAACATCCAGGTGAGGTAACGCAAAACAAAAGCAAAGCACACTTTTAAATGGAGATTTTAAATATGAACAGGGCTCTTAACCTAGACTGCTGCACTGAGTGAAATACTGAAAGACAATATGGTGCTGAGTCTGGATTAACACCATAAAAAGGAAAAACCACACTGATGAAGGCCAAAATCTTAATCACATTTTGTCCTTGTCTCAAAATAAATATTGCAAAAAAGCATCCCTGCTGTTGAGTCTGACTCCCCTCTGTCAAGATAGACATTTCATACGAGACTCCTTCCATCTCCCTTCTCCCTACAACACCCCCTAACCACCCACTCATCCACTTACAGCACCACCCCGCCCACGCCGTGCCCCCCCATCCTGTTAGTAAGCTTGGACATGCTTCCCAGCCCGCTGCCCACACATTTCTCAGCTCCTCTTCATTTTGGACACTCATACATTTATGGAGTGATTCGGTGCAGTTCTCCCTCCGAGGCATCCAGGATTACTGCACATACTGAGCTGTGGTGAGCAGAGGGGGTCTGGGTGTGCGGAGGGCGTGAGGAGGGGCCGGTCAGTGGAAAGAGGGGAGGAAAGGGGGATCTGTAAGTGAGGGATGAAAAGACAAATGGAAGCAGTAGTGGAGTGGTCCCCCCCCCAAGAAAATGAAAGAAAAATGATGAGAGAAGACTCAAGATTGTCTTTGGCCCATACAGGAACAGTTCAATTGAGCCACGGAGTAGTATATGTGTCTGTAAGTGTGTGTGAAACTACAGCATATAGACATTCCTACATTATGTGTGTGGTGTGTGTGTGTGTGTGTGTGTGTGTGTGTGTGGGTGAGCCTTGTTTGAGATGTCCCCCATAATTTAAGGCCCTCTTTTGGTGCAACACTGACTTTTCTCTTGATAAAACACTGTCCATATCACCTGTGATGTGCTGTGTGTGTGTGTTTGTGTGTGTGTGTGTGTGTGTGTGAGAGAGAGAGAGAGGTGTGTGTGTTGTACTCTCTAATTAGCACCTAAACACACAGGAGAGTGCTGAAGCCAGACAGCAGATAAATCAGACAAGGCTATAAGATTGTAACACACTAACAGAAGATATCAGCAGCACTGCAGCTTTAACACACTTGATAAATTGACAATACAGAGGTAAGCTATAAGCAGCTGGCTCCTCTCCCAGTTACAAAGCATTGGATTGTGGGGACAATTTTGTGTTTGCACTGCAGCTTTCTTTGTCCCAACTACAAAGATGCAATAAGTAATGAGACATGCACCGGGAAGGTTTTTTTTTTTTCTTTTTTTCCTCTTTAATTTGCTAATACATGCCCACTTCATTCTATATGTTTCCCTCCAATTACCAGCATTACTCAAAGTCAGAGCCTCTCCCAGCACATTTTTCATCTTTCACTTTCCTCACTCTCATCCATTAATTTGAATATCCCAACCCCAGCTGAGCAGTTCTAGGCAAACACAACATTGCCGGTGGAAACGAGCGCGCTTCCTGATGTGTGTTGTTTCTCTCTTTTCTCTCCATCTTTGTGCGTCTCCCTGCCTCTCTGCTGCTATAAGCACTGCAGGCGTGAAAGACAGAGATCCCAGCACTACAGTAAGGTCTGGCACTGGCATGTACCCGCCCCAAGGGAGTGTGGGAGAATGAGTCCCAGCGGAGGTTTGTTTAAATGCTAGAGGGAGTGTTTGCCCTGGACTAGCCTTTCTCGCACTAATAGATATGTCTGTGTTATTGATAGTAGGTCTGCATGAAAAAATGTGTATAAGCTTTTTTATGCATTCATTATACTGTAGCCGTATAAGGTGACGTCTCGTCGCCCTTGTAGGTGATATCTTTGTACTGGAGCAAACAGTTGTGGCACAAAAGAGATGCTGAATTCTGATCTGAACCAAAGCTGCTCTGTGTGAGATAAAATAAACCCATAATATCTGCCACAAACAGAAAGTGAGGTTGCATCAGGACAGAGTTTCAAATCCCCTTTAAGACTGACCAAATGTAACTGAATAAAACTGTGGTTTCAGGTATGAACACCACAAGGAAATCTTCTTCATAAACAGGAAAAGACAAAGCGTCATGTTACAGTGTGATATCGAGTTGTCAGAGCCTCAGAGTCTCCGCATCAACACCGCAGCAGCCACTAAAGAGGAAATTAAAGCCGCTCTCATCAATACGCGTGTATTAATGATTGGAAGTGTTTAATATAAAATGAAAAGAGTTGGTCTTATTGGCAAAAACAGAGAGTTATTAGGCAAACCCGCACTTCCCCCACATTAACATTTTAACATCTGTCAGCTCGCTGTTGTTTTTACACTTAACAACTTCACTGTTTTAATTCAGTGTCACTGCTCTTATTGGCACTTTCTTCCGTGGCAAACAACCGACAGACAAAGTTAGCGGCTGGTTGCCATCATAGTATTAAGCAACTAAACAGAGATAAAAGGAAAGTCAGTGGTCGTCTTACATCCAAAAAGCAAATGTACCTTGATGCCTACAAGATATTTAAATAAAGTATTTTAAGTAAACTACTGTTTCACTTTATCAGGCTAATGTTTTATGTTTTAATGTGTTTATAGTTTGATGTGATGTGCTGCCCCCAGGTGGCCAAAAAGAAATGCAGGTTGAAGCTAAAGTCAGATGTCTATTACATCTAGTCACTGAGAATTGAACAGTTACTTGAATTTTGGGTCACCAAACACACAGTTTTACAACAAATCTACAGGTCTTTGTGTTGCATTCATGCATTCAGGGACTGCAGTGAAACAGACCAACAGGACAAACTGCAAGAAAACATAGGTGTGTTTGGATTGATCTGAAATTGTCTACATCACTTTTGTGGTTTTAAAATGTTCATTATTAGTTGGGCTATTGTAGACAATGGCCTTTTCAGACAGGAAGGTGCAGATGTAAGAGAATCCAACCAGTGTGTGAATGTACACAGCAGTAAAGTCACAAAACTGTATGGAGGCAATGTGTTTTCAAGTTAAACGCTGAAGCTGAAAGTGTCCTTTAAAAGATGTTTTAGTGACACATTTCTTCTTGTTCAGATTGTTTGTTTCCCCATGAGGATGCTGTACATGCTGCCTCTCACTGTACCATACCTGACATTTATGTTGAACAGCCTTTATCTCTCTGTCTGTATAGTTCAGACTGCTTTCATCTCTCCAGTTTCACAGTGGTAACACAAAGCACAATGAGAGAGAGAGAGAAAGAGAGAGACAGACAGGGTGAGAAAGAAAGAGAGAACATCCTGTAAGCGAGAGTTTACCCAAGAACAATGCTGTCTGCTTTCAGCTGAGGCTGTCTGCAGGAGACATTATGTCATGTGTTACGCCTGCAAAGGCAAGAAACTGTTGTAGTCAATATCTTGCAGCGTGCATATAGCTCTCCTTTCCTCTCTCTCTCTCTCATTGCGAGTGGGGAACCTGAGGACTTGTGGATGTAGTTGCCGGCTCTTCTCTGACACAATACATATTCACATGGACCTCCTCAGCGGCAGCTCCCGATCGCTGCTGGCAAGGTTAGCTCTGTTTATGAAACCATCAATTACACATATTTAATTTAGTAAGAGAAGAAACGCCGCCACACTGACTGAATCCAGACCGAGTGTCCCCCTGAGCACTGGGATAAATAGAGCAAGGGAAGAGGAGGAGGATGAGAGAGAGAGAGAGAAAGAGTGAGAGAGGTAGCGGGAGAGAGAGACAGACTTCATTAATTCTGTCGTCCATCTAATTGGAGCCCTGTTGGACCCTACAGCTAAAATGAAGTCCGAAACGAGTTCTAATGAGAGAAAAGACGTGAGGGGAAAAAAGTTGGAACCACTCATATCTAGAGAACAACCTTGGGCAAAATCAAGACTTCATGTACAATACAGACCCCAGGGATGGCCCCAACTCCCTCGGCTGGACGCTGATTAAAATTGGACGGTATTCATTCTAAATAATGAGACTAGAGGCCTACCTGAACTTTCTAATCTGACAAACTGATGTTGTGGAGCAGAAAATGCGGAGGGCCTGCAATTGGAAATTCACCATCACGCCGCTTTTTGCATGAAAGGTCCACAAGCGTAAAATAAAACTTCAGCGTGGAGAATTATGTTCAGCATATTTTCACAGATTTACTCACTGTTGCAGACACTTCAATCCTGCTGAAGTGTCCTTAAGCAAGAAACCTGGGCGTTATCTGTGCGGCTCTTCCCCCGATACTCTGACCCTTCCTATGGGGAGAACAAGGCAAAAGAGGAATCCCCTACAGTGAGCAATAAATGACCTCTTTTATGAGAGTAAACTAGAGGTGCACTTTAAGATAAATGTTTGCATATCGATTCTACTAAAATCACTCTTATATAAGATAAAGATAAGCAAAACAGAGACGAAAACATGCATTTTTGGGTAATTACATTCCCCTGGATGCATATCAGAGCCCCACCCCAAAGTCCCAGTCATAACAAATGTGGCATCATAGGCGACTCTGGTTATAATGGCATCAGTGCATCAAGTCTTGGTCTTTCATTATGTCTGTGATCAAAACCAAAGGCCAGGCCACAAATTAGAGGAAACTGAGCTGAACAAGGAAAACAAGCACAGCCAAATAAACAAGAGAACTGTGTGAAGGAGAGCAGAGGATACTGAAGCACAATAGAGTCGGGTTGGAGTTTGTTGCCGAGAAAAGAGGAGCACAGGAGTGGAGTATCAGGGAGAGGGGAAGAGTTAGGTAGAGAGGAGTCAGGCACACACAAAGGAGTAGAGCTGATTTCGAGGATTAAAGCTGAGTTAAGTATAAGGCTCCAGAGTGAAGTTAAGCGCAGAGAAACAGAGTAGGTAGAACAGTAGAGAGCAGAATACAGCACATAAATAAGTAATGACTGAATAAAACAGAGCGGAAAGTAATACATAGTGCAGCACAATACAATAGGAAGGAGTACAATGGAGAAAAGAGTGGTAAAGAGGAGTCGAGTGGAGAAGCATTAAGTCAAGTATGGAGGGCTAGAGAGATGTAAAGTGAAGAGGAATAGAGCAGAGTGAGTATGAACATTAGTAAATTAGAGCTGAGTGCAGTAGAAATGAGTTAAATACAGAGGTATAGAGTAGAACATGCTACAGAGTAGAGCAGAGCACAGTATAGAGCAGTAAACAAATGAATAGAAAAGGGTAGAAAAGTGCCAAGTATGGGTAGAGTAGAGTATACTGGAGTGGAGATGAGTTGTGTATACAGAGTAAAAAAGAGTCAAGTACAACATAATAGAACAATGTAGAGTATAGGAACAAAAAAAAGTACAGTGGATTTGATTGAAGAGGTGTTGAGTAAAAGTGAGTAAAGCAAAGAGGACCAGAGGAGAGTAGAGAGGGGTTTCTGTACAACAGAGAGGAGTAGAGCACAGAGGAGTGAAGTATTATAGGGAGGACTAAAGTATTGTACAGTAGAAGCAAAGTACAGAGAAACAGAACAATGTGGAGTGTGGAGGAGTAAAAGTAAATAAAATAGAGCAGAGCACTGTACAGTACAGAGAGGCAGGTTCCAGTGAGGTACAGTGGGTAGACGGCAGTAGAGAAGTCATGCTGTACATGAGATCAGACGCAGGCTGTGATTCCAGGGCGCACTGTGTGAATGTGCTGCGTGCAGACTGTGTCTTGTACAGGATGTTCAGTTCATTTGTTTGTGTGATGTGACAGCAGGGTGGAGGGAGCGCTGGCTTCTGCTGACTGTCAGCATGTTACCGTCACACTGCGAACCATCCTCCTCGCCGGGCCACCAAATCTGAGCTCTCATAGTGGAAACGATTAGTCTAATCGAATTCGCCACCGAGTGTCGCCTCATCTCCATCTCCAGTCCCATTCACAGAGACACACACACACATACGCAGTGTCCTGTGCCGTGCGTCCCCTTCCCAGGAAAAGACACACTGTTCAGTGGCATTCCTACAGCAATCCAATTAGGTTTGATTTCAATTCAATTACTGGCCTGTTAGGGGAGTAGAGTGGAGATCCATTAAATGAACTTTACTTGGAAATTCCATTACTACTGAAAGAGTAATTCAAGTCTATAATCTGGATGGGAATAGGGTAGTAGAAGAGAGAAAGGCAGATTAACCCTCACTATTTCCCTTGGAATGAAGTGGGCTAGTAACCGTCTACTGTCTGCTGTCTGCTGCTGTGGCGCTTCTATTCAAACAGGGAAATCATTAAGGCTCTGGTTCAACAGAAAACTGCAGAGCCTCACACAGGAAGACATCTGCTACATGTGAGACCACAAACAGCAAACTGTCAACAACTATCTACCCCCACAACCTCCCTCTCTGCGTGTGTGTGTATGAGCGTATGCACGTGCAGCTCTGCACATGTGTGTGCAGAGTTGTGACTGCAAGAACAACAGATAAGCATTAATGCATCTCGGTGGCAGTGTGTGCAACCATAAATTACTACCTCCTGAAGAAGGTGCTATCACTCCTAGCCCACTGCAAAAAATGTCCATTGTAAAAAAAGATGGTTTCATATCATCAATTACAATTGTTCATTTTTTGTGTAAAAATTATGAAAAAAAAGTTTTTTTTCTTCTTAGGAAGTTTCTAGGAAAGGACTTTGTAATTTGGCAGTAATTACAGGGAATATAGAGACAAGGTATGTTGAGTTAATCAGCAGTTGTTGATTTCCACAAAAAGATTCCTTCAAAGAACTGCTGCCAAGTAGACCCAAATAAATACTTATCCATTCTTCATTGTTTCCTTTAAATTTCATTTTGCATGCACTGACTGAAAGACACTAGGAAACTGAATGGAATGAAGCTATCGTAAATTAATTGACTGGTCACACTTTACCTACAATTAGTGCCAATTACATGCAAACTTCCTGGGAAATTATGAGGACATTACAGACCTGTAAAAATAGTGAAGCCAAAAAAACTGTGTTTCCAAAGTAATTTTACCCTGTAAAAAAATTTAAGAATATTTCAAAATACAAGTGTTGTGAAACAAAAAGTAGAACCAGGTAGAAATTTTGATATGTATGATGAAGAAAATCAAGCTTAAAATCAAGATTTGGAGAAGAAAAATAATCTATTTTTCATTTTTTTAGAATGATAAGGATTTAGGAGTCAACCCTTAAATGTTGTTTTGGTGGATATTTTTTACAGTACGCAGTATGGTAATATACCTTGCAGCATAAAGGAAGTTCCCAGGCAGGGCAGCAGACAGTTTCTATCACAGATAAGAGCTGATGTAGATCTAAGACAATGGGCTGTTTATGGCACCGTGTCTATATCCAAAGGAGGAACAATGATTTCACTAACTTTTTAATATCACACTTTTAGACAAGAAAATATTCCGTGGAACAGCAGCCAAACCCGTCTCCAGTCCCCCTGAATGTGACTCCTTCTTCCTTTTCAACTCCTCCTCAAACATGGACACACAACCCCCCCCCCCCCACCAATAGCTCTTATATTTGAGTTTATCCATTATCCATATCCATCAGCATCAATCACTCACCCGTAATCGTAACTGCTCTCCATCTACAGCCACACACAGACACAGGTACACACACACTAACACCAAAACTCAGATACACTCCACTGCTGGCGAATAGACTATCAGTGTGGTTTTTACTGGCGTGTCTGAGATGCTGACACCTCTGCGCTCCGTCTATTGATTTTGTTGTCTTATCCTAATGAGCCTTGCGTCATCCATCACTGCTCCACGGGTAGCACTCAGGCAGCCTGGATGGCTGGGAGGACTGAATTAAGGAGGGACAGGGACTATCACCTTGCCACTAGGTATATATCAATGAGTGTTTCCTGAATACCATTTTTGAAAGCCGTCAACAGTAATAAAAAAAAAGGCTGCGCATGTGTTTGAGCTATGTGATGTGAGGCTTTGGAATAGGATAAGTGCATTCTGACATGATTTCAGGCCCCTTAGCGGATGACTTCTGACCCCTGCAGGCTCTTGCCTCTAACACTTGCTTTCTTGTGTCACGGCAGCGCCTTCAGTTTGTGTTTGCGCATGTGTTTGTGCAGGTACAAGTGTGTTTGTTGTGTAGGTGTGTAGGTGCTGACGGTGGCGATGATGGGGATGTTAGAAGGCAGCTAGCACCCATTACTTACTTACACCTTTTGGAGTGCAGACTGGAGATGAAACACTTCCACACCCTGTAGCTCCTCCACTCCATCCGCCCGTTCATGCACTCAGCCGTTATCGAGGTTGTCCCCTTGCCACATGTCATTTCTCTGACTCCAAGTAGTGTTATGATGTCGCTTCTCCACCGTGTGCTGATGCATTTAGAGGTAATCAGTCTCTACTGTATCATCGTTTGTGTCACTGGAGGAAATGTCCTCTTTGTTGTCGGTCTCATTGCCAGTGTTTGAATAAAACACAAACACTCCTGCATTGGTCAATTTTGATCCTTTTTATGGAGTAGCATTATTTCACAGTTAATTCTGAAGTACATCAAAGCAGATATATTTTGTGAGGCTTACAACGCTTCATAAGGCGCGTACAGACTATACTGTGTATAGCCTTTGTCCTATGTTATGCACTCTATGTCCAACATCACCTCATGTCTTATTCTCAGTCCCCAATACTGCATCATTCTTCCTCCAACTTCATATCATCTCCATTCCCACTATATTTTACAATATTATCCTGCATGTTTCCATGTGTACACCAAAGCCCAAACACCACACATCAGCTCAGTGTTTATATCCACCAATGCCAACATCGTAAACCCTGCGTTTTATGTCAGTCTTTTCAACAAGCTGTTTCCTGTAACATACATACCTACACCATTTGCTATAGATCCACTCTGCCTACTTCAGGCTGTGTCATCCATTCTTCATCCACCTTAAATCAATGCATTGTGGTTAATGTCCAATCCAAAGTTCAATTTATACTAAATGTATGGTAACATTTCACATTCTGCATCATACGGGACATTCAGTGTTAAAACCTACATCCTATTTTCAGCTTCCTTACTGTGTTAATGAAATGTCCTTGGTCATGCGCTCAGTAAACTGTGATCACTCCACACTCTATTTCCTTCCGTTGTCTTAGATCTTTCTCTACTGTAGGCGGTACAGAAGATCATACATCTTCATCTTCATATTCTGCTTCATACT
Source organism: Scortum barcoo (assembly GCA_023238725.1). Taxonomy (NCBI): domain Eukaryota; kingdom Metazoa; phylum Chordata; class Actinopteri; order Centrarchiformes; family Terapontidae; genus Scortum; species Scortum barcoo. The sequence continues at coordinate 5,678,940 of CM041548.1, read as the reverse complement.
TCCTGTCTTATTTCCTGCATCCCCAGTAAAGAATATTCTATATCATCCACACTGCACCCAGTTTCAGACACCTTAGGTTTGATGAGAAATTCTATGAGTTATAACCTATATCCTGCTTTCTGTATATTACATCCTGCGTTTTATATTACAAGCTGACAGATCTGCATCTTTTGTCCTACATCCTACATCTGCATGCAGTCAGTATGCATAGCATGTAAGCAGTTTTTGAAGCCTGGAATTGGACACAGATGTCTGTTGCCTTCATAAAGCCACTCACGGCTGAAAATTATCCCCAAAAAAGAACCTATCCTTGATGAGAGAATAATTGTGTGGGAACATAAAACAAAAAAAAACCCTGTCTTCAGGGGGCACTTTGGTGAAAATTACTGGTCTAATCTTATTAAACTCTGAGTGTTGCTACTATTTACTGGTGTTAAAGAGGATAAGCTACTTATGTAGTGGTGGGGAATGAAGTGTAACTGTGATGTGAGAATATCTCTCAATGTCACTCACCATACATAAGCAAACTGCTCATCCCCATGCCATGCTGGAGCAACACACACCAACACAAGCCAAATGCTATATAGTTTACAGTGTGTATAAAAAGATTACACGCAGGCTGAGCTGTCATGTGACTTCAGTTTGCCACAAAAACTGTTTGTGACTTTCCCGTAACATTAGCAGGCAGGGTTTCGTGCACCCTAAGGCTAACACATACAAATGCCAACACACACATTCAAGGAACACAAACGCATGCATGCACAAACACTTGCGCACTCACACACAGACCCACACACAAGCACCAAAGAACCCAGCAGGCTCTGGGAGCCATGCCCTGACCTCGGGTTCCCAGTCAAAGGGGTGCTGTTCACCAGTATACAACAGCACCACTGATCCCCTGTGTTCCTCTTGTAAATTTTGCTCTTTCTCCTCGGGGCTCAGAAGAGTCCTGTGTTGTTCTGTGAAAAGGAGGAGGAGGAGAAGGGAGGAGAGGAGACGCAAGAGAACAGAGGAGTAAAGCCACTGTCTGTGTGTGACCGCTAAATCACTGTGTGTGAATGAAGGCAGGGATTGTGTGTGTGTTTCTTTGTGTGTGCATGTGCACACGCATGCGTATGTGGTGTGTGACCTACTACAGTACATGTGCGCATAAAAAGAGCAGAGAACAAGGGACCTTTAGTCTGGGATGAAAACATAGACCAATGTTACAGGCCAAATAAGATTAACTGGTCTAATGGACACACTTATTTTCATTATTCTGCATCGTTGCCACAGCCTAGAGAGAACAGACTCACTACTACTAGCGGCCCTACGGCAATGACATCCTGATAAAGGAGCCTTCCTTCCATCCACTTCTAATTTTCAAGAATTCAGCCATTCATCCTCCCATTTTGCCATATTAAAATACTACCTCAACAGGATAGTCCATCTGTCTTGATAATGTATTCATTCAAAGTATGTACAAAAGTCACTTATATCATTCGTGACAGTACGGTTTGCTGTGATATGTCCATGAAATTTAATACAGTCCTTTCCTTATTACAGATGAAAATGTGGATCTGTGCAATTCAGCTTAATAAGTATAAATAAATCAGTGATACTGAGGGAGGAGCCACTTACCTACCCCTCCTCCCCCTCTTTAATCTAGCCCTCCTCATTAACACAGGCGTAAATATGTAAATGAGATGAGACAGCATGGAAATATACAAGCCTATTACACAATTAACATGACTGCTTGATTAAGTAATATAGAGACTTTATAATATCGCCATGCAGGCTTGCATATAGGCTTGCACATTAAAATGCATTTATTGTGTGACTAATTGTCTTCACACCTCAACCACATCTTCTTCCAGTCACCGTTTTTTTTCCAATTCATAGATGTCTTTTTTCCCCCTCTTTTTCTGATCTAAATACTCAAAGGTCTATAGTTTAACCTTGAGCCAAACACAAAGCCCCAAATCCAGATGTCATACACCATATATCGCACAGCCAGATGAGCTATGATGCAAGCTCATTGAGATTAACAACATAACCATATAATGTTACATCTAATCCCATTCTCCTCCTGATTACCTAAGAGCCAGATACCATCTAAATCTGCTCAATAATTGCAATGCAGATGGTGATCAAGCGCCATGGAGGGAGAGTGACAGTGAGGGGTATCGCCAGTTTGACATGATTACAGCACCGGCCTCGAGGGACCCATATCTTGATTTAGATTAAACCACGCTCGTCAAACGGAAAGCACCCATCTTTAATACGGCCATATATCAGCCGGCGCATAAAAATCTGAGGTTCCATCAAGTCCATGAACGGTCCATGAGGGGGTTGATTAAATGAAGAAAGACGGAATGAGGAAAAAATCTAAATACAGTGTTGATCAGAGAAAGAACGTGAAATGACACCCGCGAATATTTTGACACTGAAAATAAGTTGATAGGACAGCACGAGAAAAAAAAAAGGGACCTGATAAACTGCGGCTGACACCTAAAGGGACCACATCGCCAATCATCCTATAGCTGTGTGTGCATCATTTGATAGCATCAGAATGTAAATGTGTGACTGATCAACCTAAACACATTTCCGAAGATTGTGTCAGCTCCCCCAAATTACCAGAAAACATGTGCTTAGTGGTTTTTGGCCACACACACAGTGATGCCTGATTGGGTAGTTTTCTGACCAGCTGATTTCACTTGTTTTGGGCCGCTTGTGGAAATTTAGGCCACCTTTTAGATTGACAAAAAGATAAGATACAGCCTAGTGAATTGGTCTAACAGGCTCAACGTGCAGTGGCCTATAACAAACGACCCACAAAACCAAATCTCATATCAGTTCATTACTTAATTAACCTGTATTAAAAATAAATATTTTAGGATTGAACACTTTATTATTATGCCCAGGTATTGTTTGTCCACCAGTAGTTCACCTTACATTATTTGTTTGAACTCGACTGCTGGACTGTTTGTGTCAGCTGTGTTTATTTGCTACAGCACAAACAGCCCATGTACCAGCTGTACAGACGTTAGATCTGGCTTTCTAGCAACATACGCACCATCCATGTGTAAGACTGTGTGTGTGTATGTGTGTGATTGTGTAACAGCTCAGACTCCGACTGTGCTCAGAACTCACCAGGTTCTTCTTTGTCTCTCCTCGTTTTCTTATAATCTCTGTGTGCTGTTGATCGTGTGAAGCTAAATCATAAAGCCCAGTGATAACTCTCTTTATATAGTTTATAATCTCTCTAACAGTTTGACTTTTTTGTTTTTTTTCTAATGAAAACTTATAATAATGATGATAATGATGAAGCAGGGAGAACTAGCAGGGAGAAAACAGCTAAAAAAAACCCAAAATATACAAGCAATTCTAAAGCTCACTAATTAACAATTAATTTTTGTTTGTTTAATCTGCACAAAAAAGAGTGTAAAACTGACTATAACTGACTTCTGGGGGTTATGTGCTGAACTAGTTCTTTGCTGCAAATGTTGTAAAAGTTGAAGCATTTTTAACTCATACTAACATGTCTTTCCACTGACTCTGTATGCATTCACACTGAATGGAAAGTTTTGTTTTGTTTTGTTTTGTGACGACACACCTCAAGATTTCTGCTGCCGCCTCAGTAGGATGGAATTTTGCTGACACATTTGTCATTTGCTGTCATTTGCTGCTACAACTTTAAATCTTTAGATATTTATGTACATATTACATATTTTTACATATATTTATGTTTAAAGCTGGAAGTCACCAATCTTAATTTTCGTTATGTGAAAACATGATGACAATAAAGATTCTTGATTCTTGATTTTGTTAGAGGTGCTTAAAACACTGAGAGGAACTTTTCTTTCCCCGTTACTTTGGATAATCCACAGGGCATGTTGAGAATTTACATTGGAACTACTTTCTCCTGAGAAAATAGTCCCTGTGACAGTCAAAAGTCAAAAGAAACTAAATCCCTTTCACCTCTGTTGCATTGGAGTGGAGGCAGAGATTTAAGGCTGACATTTCAAAACCAAATGAAAATAACATGGCTAAATCAAACTTAAAACCACTTAAGAAAAGTGGGGAAGTATGTTTTGTTTTTGTTTGCATGAACTGACTCTTCAATATGGATTGCACTATTTTATAAAACCAGATATTTTGTACTTTTTGGGGTAAAGTTGCATGCAAAACAAACCAACAAAGAAAATCTGGTTTTTGCCACCACCAGCTCTTAAAAAATTAATGAATTTTGAAAAAATGATGAAATTTGACGTGAACTGAGACTGACGAGGAAACACTGAAGGAGACACAACACAGAGAGAAACGCCACAGACAGCGGGATTTTCCTCAAGGGACAACTTCATGAAAGAGTGAGATGGATGATGATCACATGAAAATTCTCTCACATGCAACACATTAGCAGCGCGTCCACAGAGAGGCAACTGTGGCCTTCTCGCTATCGGAAAACAATGCCGCGCACTGTGTGTACAGAGAACAAACTGCACTGTCTAAATGGAATAAACTGAGGGATCGGACAACACACGCTGTATATCTCATGCAGTGATAACTGGCCTGCAGATTGGAATTAGCCTGTGTGAGACTTTGTGTGTTAGTGCCAGTACACCATATGTTCTGGTGGCATGAGACCACCTGCACCACCCAGACAACGGAAGAGCAGCAGCAGTTAATAAGACCACTTTTCCACCTCTCCTTCAACATCCCCCCCTCCTTTCTCTCTATCTTGCACTCTGTTGCTCTTTCCAGAAAGAAAAAAAAAACAAAACGTGTTTCAGAAGGTGTCAGGCAATCAATATAGTGATGAGGGCTGTTGTGTTGAGGCCTGATATACTACACGCACACCAACACAAGAGTAATGACTACTATCCACGGGCACTGTAGCAGTCATGAATTATACTTTATTGGCTGCACTTCGTCAGATATATGACTCTCCTGCCTCCTCATATGTATTCTGCGGCTGACCGGATTTGATACATACATGAGCACGCACGCATGCACACGCTCACAGGTAAAAAACACTGATCACAGAACATTCTATCTCCCCAACCATGACCTAAGGCTCTCCGCCAGCTCTGAGAAAAAAAAAAAAAACAGATGAAAGCTTTTAGAAATAACAGAACAAGACATTTTCAAATCAATACTTGTTTCTCTTTTTTTCCATCTTGAATAGTGCTTGATGACCCACGCCATTAGAGCAGACTCGGAGGCGCGTCTGCGACGTGCTCAATACGCTGAGCGGTATGAACAATGCTGGGGCTGATTGTAAGAGCCTGTATGCTCCTGGGGGGGTTAATAAAGGGGATTGTTCTGTGTTGTATTTTCTCTTTACTCATTTATGTTCAGCTAGGTGGAGGTCAGACGTAGTGTCCCTGAAGCCATACAGTAGGGTGTATGTTTTCAGCAAGATGAAACTCAGTGGCCTTGACCACGGAGAACACAGAGAACAGGGTGAATGCACACTCTCTGCTTCACTGACTAAATCAATCTTTAATACACCATGCTCTTGCCTTCTAAGAAACCCTAAGAAACACAGGAGCCATGGACCATGTGGCACATACATGTAGAGTGGTTGCCCACATGTGCAAAAGTGTACTTATGTGTATAACAAAACAATAATACATAAAGCAATGTTAAAGCGTGGTGTTGTATAGCGGGTTTAAAGGTTAAAACGGGCCCATACCTCCCTTCTCGCCAAAGAAAGTTCGAGTTCCAGCAGCCAGGTCAGCAGCATGAAAAATACACTCATTGTGATACACTCACGCATGAACAAACACCTGGTTGCAGAGGCTTCTAAATACTTCACAGGTCTCCACCTCGGCCACGAGCTGCCCGAGCGCATAAAGAACCTCGGCTCCGCGCAGCTCAGACATCCGACCGCTCGGAGAAGCCAGTTCATTCATTTTGCTTGCTTGGCTGAGAGAGTTGGCTAATGACATGACAGAGGAGCTCCATGCAAATAGCCAACATCTGTCACAGCGCTAGCTCCACTCCATATATTTATTTGCTGATCCTACTTAATATTTCTGCATATTACTGGCTGTTTGTTGGAGGCGGACAGTGATGCATGTTCCTGCATGACGCTGTACAAAAGAAAGCAATCTCCTGCAACCCTCACATCCACTCCTGCTGCTTCTTCTAAATGCATATTTTGTGCTGGCTTTGCAGCCCGCTGAAGGTCAGAGGAAAGTAAGGCCCCTTTATTGTGGAAATAGGAGAAACACATTTGGTGGAGTTAATGTGTGCTGCATTTATCACCGACACAATAAGGAAGGCTAGATAATATATCTCATGCAATGTGGAGGGAATATATTACATGTAGGTGTTGTGATGGCTGAATCTGGGTGTTATCTGTGGGGGCTATTTAGGTTTATCTTGTATCACGGTGACATTCGGATTCTGAATATCCAAGGTGCCCGCTGACTTAGTTTAAACTCATTTTGCCATGTAAATGCAAATGTTTATATACCTCTGCTAAAACTTTAATAACTCCCTCTTATCTTTAAAATAGGAGCCGGTCAGACATCAAATCCTCCCTATTTGGCATTTAGCTGTCAGTACCTCATCACCTTGCTCTGCCGTCTTCCCCAACTTCTTTTTTTCTCCTGCACATGGGGGTGGGGTCAAACGCCGACATGGCTGTTTTTTTCCTGTCTCTGATCCAGTGTCAGCCTTCAGAAATGATCCCTCACCGACACGGGGCTGTCTCAGGTGCCCCCAGCGCTGACTGGCAGGCCTTGGAAGTGGAGAACTGCTTTAGCCCGACGTTCAGTCAGCCTGCTTGCTCGCTGACACATTTAGACAGATACATCACTGAGGGCCAATGACAGCTCGTTATTGCTAGAGATGATAGAAGCTCACCATAGGGATTTGTATCAAAGCAGGAATGTTTGTGTGTGTGTGTGTGTGTGTGTGTGCGTGCCCGTCTGTGTGTGTGTGCACCTGTGTGTGTTTGCATGCATAGAAGCATTAGATGAGAGAGGGAAGTCACGGAGGACTGCCAGCGGTTTTCTAACCTGAATATGGGAAAAAAGGGTCCTTATTTTGCGCTAGAAGGAATTCAGAAAGCTCAAACATCCTACCATCTTTTAGACTGAAAGACATCACTCCCTCGTCTTGCAATTTTAGTTCTTAGCAATTGTGATCTCATGAATTGGAATCAAGTTCCTCTGTTTGTTTGACGCTTATGGCTGCAAAAATTAGATTAGCCTAAAAGTGGGAACCACTAAAATCGAATCACTTGTTTCCTGGCTCGAGCCCTGACTGTTCGTTCACTTCTGTGGAAATGTGTTCAATCAATTGTTCAAAAACAATTAAATTACAACAGATTTACACGGGCACAAATAAACCACAGGGGTATGAAGAAAATATGTTTTTAAGCTTGTTTAACAGGGTAAAACTGCAAGATTAAACCAGTGGAACACCATATATTATACAATATTCCTTATCCTCTGTACATATGTACTGAGTAACACCATCAAACTACTGCATGTGCATCGGAGCAGTAAATTCGCTGATAATTAGGGTCTGATACATGTTTAAAGAGGCTCTAATCAGTATTTTTATATCAACACTGGATCAATTGACTTTGTGAAATAGGAAAATAGTCGCTCTTTGTGATAAACCTACAGAGAATTATCACCAGATTCTGAGCTTTCTATCGTCTTTTACGTCTTGATTGTTTTGGTTTTCTGGCCCATAACTTTATTGTTGTGGTTCACTCTCACTGTCCTCATAGTGTCTTTCTCTGTTAGAGCAGGCAGCTGTTTCCAGCAGACACAGTTAGAGACTAGCTGGTTGAACACAGTGGAACATTTGGCAGCTAAAGAGCCAGATAATTCCCTCGAGATCTGGTGGACACCAAAAACAGAGCTACAAGGAGAGTGAATATTGAACTTACATTCGCCAGGTGGCCAGAGACACGACTCTAAATGAATGATCATGTTGCTCCATATCTGCTAGATGTGTAAACTGGCAACTTTACAGGGTTATAATATGTCAGTGTTGTGTTCAAATCTTGTTTCTAATGTCCCCCATGGCCAGCTATTGCTGGTTTTAAGCAGTTGTTTGAATTGATACCACTCTCATCTGTAAGCCAAACATGAAACACATTTTTTAACTTTTAACAAAGCCAAGCTAAACATCAGCTGGCTCTAGCTTCATATTCAGCAAACACACAAGAGTGATCCCGATCTTCTCCTCTTAATCTTATTGGCAAAAAAAGTCTCAAAAGTCAAAATATTCCTTTAATCACTTGGTCACTACACAGATGTGTTACAAGTGTGTAAAACCTACAGCAGGGCATATTATATCATGAACCCTTGTGGTGAACCTACCAGTCCTGTCATGTCAGTATGAATGTATTTTCATGCCTCCATCTGCATGAGGTTTGTCTGAATCTTATTTAACCATCTTGCTCACAACTTCAGTTTCCCTTTCCACAATTTGATGAGACTGTCTCCATATGTACACTGAATATTTCTGTATCTGTCTGCGTCTGTGGGTCTGTGTGTGTGGGGCATCATCATCATGCCATAAAACAGTCAATCCCAACTACAATCAGCCCTTTTCATGCGAAGGCCAGGACAAAATGAAGCTTTCATGCTCAGACAGTGAAGGCTATTGATCTCAGCTATGTAATCTGAAATGACTTCTGTGTTATTATTTCTCTTGTACTCGGTGACCCAGATAGAGCATGAAATGAGTGAGTGTGTGTGTGTCTTAAGGGATGATGTGCCTTTTTTTATATCTGACCTCAGTTATGCAACACAGGTTATTCAACACGCTAGGCCAATGGGAGGGTTACACCCCGGAGTGTGTGTGCGTGTGTGTTGTTGCTGTTGTGTTTGTGTGATTGGCAGTGTGTGATTTTCCTGTGTTGCTTTTTTTTTTCTTTAAAAGAATAATTTTCGCTTACCAGTTTAGGATCAAAAGTGGTGTGCAGCAGAGGACAGCGGAGGAGTGGTGAGTCATGTTCTATCTGAATCTGTGGTACATATATAACCACTGTGAGAGAGACAGAGTCCTGCTGATTGAGTGAATGATGTGATAGTAACCAGATCCTCTATGGATTAGCCTCTTTCTCTCCATAATAACTTTTGCTGCTCTCTGTGCTTCCAGGCCAAAGCTCAGACTCGCATTTTATGTCATTTCTATAAATAAATAAATAAATAATATAAAGTAAAATAATTTATTATATATAATATAATAAATAAATAAGGTGTGGTGTGCTCAGCTATCAGCTCCTATTATACAATAATGTTATACCCTACATCCTGGTCTTTAAGTGTCCCTTTGCTGTTGTAACACTGTCTGGTAGGTCTTTCCTGTGAAAGTCAAGTGATCTAATTATCCTCTGGCCTATTTGGGTCAGGTCTGACTATGCTCGGGCTCCTTTTGGATTAGGTCTCTCTCTTTTTTTTTTTTTTAATTGTAAGGTATAATGCCTTTTGTCCACATTGGACATTACTTGATGGAGGTATTAACTGAAAGAAAATCTGACTGCCTGCTTGGGCTTGTTGACTGGTCAACACTTTTCAACGGGAGTCTTTCCAGATTGTCGGGAGGTCCTGGGCATTCAAACCTCTGATGGTTATGTCGCATGAGGTTTTGGCTGAAGTCGTATGTGAGTCATTAAGATCACAAGACTGTCATGAATCTGTGGCCACATGAAATACCGTAAGGTGTGAATTGTTGTGAAACTGCCTGCGATGTCTGCCTGTGACTGATAATTTGCAAAACAGCGATGACCTGGATGGCTGCAAATCTTCACGGCCGGACCTGACTGGATGTTCCCATGACCTCTTTTATGCAGCAGGTTATGCAACAGGGCTGCCATCAAAACAAGCTACACAGTGGCTTAAATCTGATACTCAGCACCAGATTGACACGTTACTCTGGCCAAATGTTTTTTTTTTTCAGTTGGTGAAAAACACACTTAGCAGTTCTGAAAAAAAAAATCTTATACACTTTTCAGACATGTTGGGATGTGTTGTAATTAAAAGTCACCCAAGTTACCCAAAAGGCCAATCACCACCTTGATTATAGATGCTGCGGTAATGCCAAGATACCTGTAATCAGAGTAAATAAAACCAAAAAATGCTGCTGCAGTAATGATGCATGATGTGATTTCTGAATTTCACCACTTGAATAGCGTGTGAGACATGTGAGCATGTTTGGCATCCTTTGGGAAACGGGACTGTCAAGCATGCAGAAATCATGGCTTTAACTATAAATACTGCTGATGTCCCATATTTCAGTTGCACAAACAACAGTCAGCTCACAGTGCTGGTTTCAGCCCGGTACTTATCAGATTAGTCAAGTTTAAGTTTAGGGTTTGTTTTTGTGCGCAATTTCAATCGCATATGGACTAGACCAACATGTGTGTGTGTGTGTGTGTGTGTGTGTGTGTGTGTGTGTGTGTGCATGTTCATGTATGTCTGTAATGCTCATCAGTATTCATCCGCCAGGAATATGCATTTTTAGAATGAGCACTCGTCTGGCTGTGAAAGCAAGATAACAAGAATACTGCACCTTTTTGAAAAGGACTGAAAGGGGACAAATCTTTAAGCACTTGACCCTCTGCCCTGCTAAAGAAAATAGCTAAGTATGTAATTTAAAAGTGTGAAACGTGATTGCATGTTTTTTAGCAGTAAAACCACTTGCAAAACCATTTTGAGATTTTCCCCGTGCCTAGATAAGGAGACTTTGAAGAAGCAATTTCATGTGATGTTAGTCCAAATCCATTCCCCTGAAGCCTTTAAGCTGGGGCTGAAATCTCGCTGGTGTGAGGAGTTTGTGTCTTACTGATCGGCTAAGCCCTGTGCCTCTTTAGCTGCCACTATTCACCGCAGCACTCCCTTATTGGGACACACTTTAGCCTCACACAAGTCAGAAGTCAGGGTAGTAAATGGCAGCGAGACAGGTTCAAAATTGACAGCGAGGTTCTGAAAAGAGAGGAGGGGACTTGTGTGATAGTTTAGGGTAAACTTTTTAAAGGGAAAGGAGAATGCAAAGACTCAAACAAGAGGAATAGCCGATAGCTGCAAACAAGTCAGACGGCATGAAAGATGAGTGAAGTGAAAGCAAAAAAACATCCAGACGATTGAATCAGCATCAGAAGCAGCAACATATTCCATATGGTCCAATAGCATTTGTTGATCCCTCACTCTGAATTGTGCTCAGATGTGTGCGTATCCATCACAGAAGTTTTCCAGTTTTAATTAGCATCTTGTCTGCTGCCAGAAGAACATCGCTCCTGCTCAACTTTATCTCCAGCTTTTATTGTACGCTCTGTGATTCTCCGAACTCGCCATCTCTGCTCTCCTTTGCCTCTCCGTCATGTTTTTTTAATCTCTGTCAGGTTCCTCTTGTCTTTCTTCCTGATGACATGACACGAATAAAAAAACAAAAGGAGAAAAAAAAGCTGTGAAGGCAGTCAAAGCGTGCAAAGCGATTGCAGGGCAATTGCATGAGAAACAAACATCAACAACCCACGACGGCAGCAGCAACAGTCATAGATCATCATCTGCAGCAGCAGCAGCATACGAGCTTCCAGATCACATTTGCCTCAATTTACGCTGTTAAAAGAAGCGAAAAAGAAGAAGAGAGGAGAGGTTGCAAATGACATTACATGCTATTTGTTGTGTCTTTGCTGCCAAGCTGACTGGAGAAAGAGGGAGGTCAGATGGTTAAGTGAGGTTAGAAAATATGTGTGTGTGTGTGTGTGAGAGAGAGAGAGCGAGAGAGTCATCCACAGACACAAATGCCAGCACATCCGCCTCGGGGAGGAAAAATAACGGTAAAACCCGATGAACTCATGTTATCTAATCCCTACTGGAATACACTCTCTCTCTCTCTCTCACTCTCTCTCTCTCTCTGTCTGTCTCTTTGGCTCATTTGTTCATTTAAATGGAGAGTTGGCATGCTACCTTCAATAGGAACGCTTTTCATCAGTACAACACCACACTGATGAATCTTTTATTTCTATCTGCACCCAGTGATTATGACACTCTGGCTGAGGCAAAGACTTGAGCATTAGTGTCAATAATTGATGCCATCCAAAGGAACACAGTTTCCAATAAGGATGCGGTTATGAGAGCTTCCAAGCTGGTAGGAAAAATTACCCGGTGTAAGCGATTAGCCGCTGGTGCACACAGACTGCAGGGTGATGCTTGATTAACAGAATGTTAAAAAAAAAAGTTGAATCTCCAGGCTATTGCCAGCTCCATGCTAGCATTGTTGCTGTTTGGCCTTGCCTTAATCTTTCAAAAAAGTACACAACACACTGCCCCTCAGGCTTGTGAGTGTTTTTAGGTGCCCTCGTCTTCCATTCGCACAGACAAAACACTGAAGTTCAGTAACTGGATGGACATGTGTACCATAACTCAAGCCACATTTACCTCACCGCCACGTGCCCTGAGGCAAGGTCTGAGCATAGATTAGCAAAACTGTCTGCAGAACTCTGCGCTCATCTGCAGCACTGGGGCTTTTAATGTGAAATCCAATAGTTTCAGGGTCAACTGATCTCTGACAGCATGTCTGGATGTATTATTCAATGGCAGTGGAGGTTTGGGCATCAGGAGGATGGACACAGGATTACAGACAGGCCTGCCCATACATACTGAAAAAAAATAAATAAATAATCCAAGCGCATGTCCTTCAAAGATGCAAAGAGCTGAAGTACACAGACAAAAACAACAACTGTTTTTTTCTCTTCGGCGTGGTGGCACATTATGCAACAGATTGAAACTCGGAGTCAATCCACAGAGCAGAGAAGTGGCTTCAAGCTAAAGTTGCAAAAAAATAGAAATGAATAAAAAATCAAAGATGGTGTCTGACCCCAGCAGGATCACGCTGAAGTTCTGCTGAACAGATCCTGTTACAGCTCACGCATAAGGTCTCAACATTTTATTTTTATTGCTGTCATGTTCAATCATCTCCCTTGAGAATTGGGTCACCCCCTCCTCCCTCCGTCTCTCCATCTCCATCCTTCACTCCGAGTCTCCATCGCTACCGCCCCCCCGACACAAAGAGGTCCTTCCTGAGACGTAAACCATGCTGTTAATTAAAAGATTTCTCAATGGGCATCTGTGCAGGAATCTGTGTTCACTGCATCCCAGTCGCACATGGATCATTTGACTAACGCACAACTACCCATGCATTAATGAATGTATAATCATCCATATACAAAACTGCTCGGGGAAGAGAGAGATGGAAGAAAAAAAAGGGGGGGAAGATTAATTGTTAATAGTTTTATGACTGATAAACAAAGCAATCGATCAATCTGTGTGTAGCCACAGAGGCACTTACATGGGTTCCTGGACGGTTTGGAATAATTTGTCGTCTCGCGGTGTTAACCCTTCCAAGCGTGGAGGATGTGGATTAATTGTGAGATGGGTGAGAGGGATGGGCGGATTTCTTCACCATGCAGAAATGATTAACGCTGCAGTTAGGCTGTGCCACAAACATAACAGCTGCAGTAAACGTCTGAACGGATATGAATGATTTTTGTGCCTGTGTGCGTACACGCGTGCATATGTGTGCAATTATGAGTGTGTTGCATGCGGATGGTGCAGAAATGAAGAGACGCAGGATGCGCAGATTTGAATTTGAGGGATTTTTGGCTCATAAAGTGAGGAAACGTGATTGTTAGAAAATCTTGTCATCGTGTTATCTTTATTGATTGCAGAGATGGTTCGAAACAATAAAATACGCACATTTTCATGGGAAGTCTAATATTTTTCACAAACGATTATTGCACACTGTTTGGGTGGGCCTGAAACTGTCCCAATAGAGGCCAGATCATGCGGCCATCTGCAACATCCCATCTGGGATAGTCTATCATAAATGTTGATTTGGCCAAGAACATGCACTCTCTAAACATAGTGCACTTTGCCAAAGGGAACAGTTGCCAAGACGAGGAAAACATTCGCACAGTTTTCACAGCTAATTGTAAAACATCATCATTAGGAGAAGACCAGAATGCCAAATCAGTCAAATCAGCATCAAACACGAAGCAGAACTTTTGTCAGACGGAGTGTGGAGCAGTCTATGGAGCTCGACGGGGGACAGGAGTCGTTTCTTTTTCAGCGTGCGCTCACCAATTACTAATTTGTGGTCCTGAATAAGTGTCAAGTCACTGGAGCAATTGGAGCTGAAGTCACAGGTTGTTGTGTTTACACCGGTAAATTAAGAAGGAGCTTCCAGTTTGCAGCAAGTGTTTTGCTGTTGAGGTGTCTCATAATACTGAGGGCCACATTTACCAAAGCATAGCACAAACGTGTGAAGTGGCTGTATCCAGCTCCTTATTTAGTGAGGCATTCAGCAAGCTCAGTAGGTGCAGGTCAGCACTGCTATTTCTATAATGTCACTAATGGCAGAAAATAATTTTAATTTAGTGACATTGATAGCAAAATACTTACTTTGACCACGATTCAGCTCAGCAGAACGCAGAAAGCATCAATCAATACCTGGAAAACAGGTCTTAGAGAATCTGAATGAATTTCCTCATAGTAATATCACATGGTTATCAAGTTCATAACACTTGTCCTTCTCCATAACCATCCTTTCTTCATACAGACGTGATGGTGCATTTAATACTGTTGCTGAAGTACTCCCCAGGTCTGTCTGCTGTCAGTTGGGTTTCCATACTGCATACCACTCTGTAGCCTTTTGTAGTGGAAAATTAAAAAGTGAAAGTTGTCCATGGCCATGTATAATCTAATCTAATGTCCCCTTTTCAACCAACAGTTCCGGGAACTGAGAAACCAGGAACTACACTTGCACATTAGTTCCTCCACATTACTGCTTATGTTTCCTCCGCAACTCAAAAACTGTGAAGATGAGGTCAATTACCGGGCCACTCTGAAGTTCTAATGGATGTGATGAATGGATACAAAGGAGACACGTAGAGGCGGAAGAAGGCTGAAAGTATCTGTCTCTAAAGTAGCAATGATCTGCAGAACATTTTTTGATCATTTATTTAGTTTATTTTTAGTTCCTCTCATTCACTTGCTATGTTCTCTAAATTGCCTCTTTTATCTTGATGTTTTTAAAATTGATGGAAAGTTGAATGACATGAAACTTTGTTTAACACCAATAAGCATTACAAGAAATGTCCACTAGTATTGGTACTAGTGGTAGCCATTGCTTATTTAAAACTAAAGCAGATTTATGAATCTGTACAGAAGTTAAAGCAGCTGCAAGGTTTGAAGTCCAGCACTGTAAACTTCACCCTGGACCTTTTTGGGGACCAGGAAGTATGGCAGAGAAACTAAATTCAAACCCTGGTTCCTCTGGTTGAAACACAGATAAGAATCGTGGGTTTCTGAGCTCCATAGTAGTCAGTCGCCACTGATTTATTTTCAAATGAAAACCATAAAATACATATAAATATTTTTCTATCAAACAATATATTATCAAACCAATTTAAACCAAATTAATCTTCATTGTCAAGCCTATGTTACCCAAATACAGGTCTGCCATGAGGAAATTTGCATTTAAATTGGACAACATCCTTTCATGTTCACAAGGGTGGCTGGGCAGCGGAGAGTAGTGTTACTCTGAGAGGAAAAAAATGGAATGTGCATGCACGCCCACTGGCAACCAGCGGAGAAATTCCAACATTTTGGACATGAATGTAACAGTAGGCGTGGCCACGTTGCCAGCAGCCAGTAAAGCGGGCCCCGGACAACATGACACCAAACTGTCTGTGGCCACTTCTCACCACACTACAGGCCGGATCCCTGCAGCAGGTGAGGCGTCTAACGGGGGCAAAGACTGTTGACAGTGAGTCAAAGTGACAGACAGATCACACTTTACATCAGCAGCAATCCCAAACCACAGAGCGCCAGTCCTCCGCACCAACACCTTCAGTTTCACTCTGGTGTCATCACCCTACTTTCCCCTCCTCGCCTCACCTAAATTCACCCCTCACCCCATATCGCTCTTGCTTCCCTCTCTCAACTCAGGCTCGACGCACAACAAGGGAGGTGTGGGGGGTGCGGGCGGGGGCAAGGGGTGCATTCAAGAAGAAGAGACCTTTACAACAACAATGTTCAAATGTTCATGGATGTTCAAACACTGAGACCCCTGGGGTAAAGCTCTATTGATCGCTCTAGATCAATGCCTTTTATTTCTTTTGTGTTTAAAAACCAGTATTAGGTATACACATTAGGTGGGAGACTAATTAAACGTTCCAGCAAAATGATCTTGGATTAATCACTGGTACGACCGCAGCCTCTTGTCATGAATACTTCATCTGAAATAGTTTGTATTCATAAAATCATCCTAATGACCTCAACTGACTTCACACAGCAGTAATGGGAGCCTCTGGGCGTCGCTTTACTTTCTGCTTCAGCATTTCCGTGCGCATGTGTGTGTTTGTTTCTGCTACAGTGGTGTGCTTTATTTTGCCTTGTTTCATGACACAGATACTTGGTATAGACTGTTCCCTGTTCATTTACATTGTCAGTATATTCATATGTGCGGTGTGGTAATGCAAAGCAGAGGAAAATTGGGCACCTTATCCGGTTGCACATGTACCGGTTGACAATTTGGATCAAATCGAAACGGAGCAAGTGGACTCGAGGCGACACATTCCACACCATTTCACACATCAAATCAACAGCATAAGCCCCGAAGTATCGCGCTTTGTCAGACTTCGCATCTTTCAAGTTCTGCAATGGCTGATTCAAACAAACAACAGCCTTCCACACAACCTTCAACAACAAGTCTGCCATCTTATCTGTAGTCCTCACCTAATTCCTCTCATTTCCCAGCTCAAAAGGCAACAGTGTTTAAAAGGAAATATATTTTTAGTGTGTCTACCATGAAAAGAGTAATTTCACCTTAAATGTAGTAATGAAATCAGAGATAATTATTACCTGACTGTGCAGTTCCTCTCACAGTGTTTCATTGTCTTTCGGCTAACGGATGTAGTTTTATGGCACACAGCTTGACTGTTTTGGTTCACTCTCACAGCTCTCATCAGCATCATTTCCAGAAAGAGCAGGCAGCTATTTTCAGAAAGAGGAAGAAACTTGAAAAACCCACTGCATGTCACCTGCCCACCACCAGACACACGAACTTAGCTACTAACTGGTGAAAATTTTGCATTTGGCTAAAAAGCTGTGGGCCAAAGAGGAGCAACAAGAGGGAACATCAGACTGACATTCATTAGGTGGCAAGAAAACAAAGAAAGAGAAAAGGATTTGTAAATAAGCAGCTTGGCATGAACAGGTTTGGTGAATATGTTGTGTATGCACCTTGTTTCTTCTGCCCCAATGTGACCAGTTAATGTGGCTTAGGAAGAGATTGTGGTCAAATATTGAAAAAGTCAATATGACAGGGTGTGTTTAGCTTAATAATTCATTTTTACCATGGTTTTTCCCTTCATCAAAGTTGTTGCCTGTAACCTCAGGAGGCAAATCTGCCAAACCATATCTGAGGGGCAAGAAAAGAGCACTTCTTGAACTGGGACAAACGTCACAACCAAAACATACTCCAGGCCACATTTATGTAAACCTGGAAATGTCTTTCACAAAACAAATTAGTCGCATGAACGTCATTTCTAGGAGAAAGAGATGGCACAAGTCTTTCTATTTGTCTAAATATGGTTTTCACTCATGTAAGAGAATATCTTTGCAACTGTTGGCTTTCCACTTGGGCCGGGCGGCATGGACTAAACCTTACATACTCTTATCCCGCAGCCATATCTGGTCAGCCGCAAACCCAGCAGGACAGATCAGTGTCCATTTATTTACACCTGGGAAGAAAATGTTCTGAGGGGCTGTCATTTCAGAGACACGTGTGTGTAATCACAAGAAGAACCTGAAGGTGCTGCAGATTTTTCTGCAAGCAAGCCACACATTTAGCTTTTGACTAACGCTAGAGAGTGATAGATGGGTAAATTTTCCCTGGCGTATGTCTCCGTAGCCTCCCCGCCTCCTGTCTTTCCATTCATCTCACCCTCCTTCCCCACCGCTCTGTCCCACCCCTTTCTCCAGCAACAGTAGGGAAACTGGGGATGTGAACACACACCTCTTTGCCAAGCCTCACAGCTCCCCTGGCACCACGCTGCAACATAACACCTTCCAATTCCTCCTCCTCCCTCCCCCTCGCACCGCTCCTCTTTTCCTCTCTCAGCATGGCAGAGCAGCATGTTTGATTTTACAGCAGCTAACTCTGCTAGGGTTTGACCTTTATGGGTTTCCAAGGCCGATACTGATATTTTTGGACGTAAACTGCTGATAGCAAAAACTTAAGTATTTTCAGTGGCTCTTTCATCATTTGTTCAAAGTGGAAAAACCTGTGAAACGGCATCAGACCATGAGAGAGGAAAATGCTCCATTAAAACTAATGACATTCCTGTAGCTAATTCAGCAGTGTAATCACTGTTCAAAGCATACTGAGACACTCTTCTTTTTTCTTCTATGGTGTAGTTCATCTTTGGTCATAATTTGGAAGTTTTGCACATCATTTCTATCTGTGGACTTCCAGATAAAACTTTATATCCATTAGCTATCTATGATAACTTTACCCAGCTGGTTTACTGGGATCCAATGGTCATCAAAAAACCAACGTCATGGATGAATATATGGACACTTCAATTCCACGTGTGCCTAAAGAAACAGCAGGACCTCCTTGATCCTAACATGATATGGAGAAATTACTGTTTGGCAATGCAGAGAGCATCACTTCTATCAGTAATGACAGCATTGTAATCACCTGAGTAGTTTATGAGATCTTGTTTATTCACACTGCTTAACAAGCTAGCATTTTGTCAGATTATCTAAAGCCTTATCTTTTGAAGTCAAACTGAAAGTGAGCACCAAGAGGTGTCACTAAAAAGTCTCACTGCGCAGGAAAACTGCCTGCACTCAGCTACGACAAATATGATGGGTCAAAGTTAAAGCAGGGAGAAGGTCCCCAACCTGTAAGGGGAAATGAAAAGGTTAATTTGGTCAACATGCTGTTTGATTAATCATTTAACAAATTACCGTTCTCTTCCAAGTTTTTTGGATGTAAAAGCTGTAGCCTCATCAGACTCTCCAGATGTTGCCACATTTCCACATGTAATCAGTTAATGTGCTGAGTAATAATCATGTTAATACTTAAGGAGTTAATCAAGAAAATGAGACTCAAGCTTTACCAGATCTATCCTTTGAAGTTTAAATCAGATACATCTGATATATAAATAAAAATGCTAAAAGCATTCTTTGGTTCGGGAGGAACCCCTAATATCAGACTAACTGGCCAATATCTGCTTATATCGGCCCCGGATATTGGTCTAAACCTTCAAGCCAGCAGCCCTGACAGGATGTGCTCTCTCACTCATATTTTTCTCTTACTCTTTCTCTCTCTCGCCCCTTGCACCTCGCCAGCTGCCTCCAACACGGTAATGACAGTTTTATCAGTTTAACCACGTTTGCCATCTCCAGGACTGGGCTGCTCTCCAGTCCTGTCTGCTGTGTGCTCAGCTCTGCTCAGCTAAAACCAGACACTAACAAGAGCCCCTTGTATATCCATTATGCACATCTACCGTAGCTCCCACCATCGGCGTGCGTGTCCGGCTGTACTGTATATGTGCTGAACCTTTCCAGGTTTCACATATGGAACCCGCCTGCCAACACGTATTTCACTGACACCTAGCCTCTTCCAACTACAACTTGACTGTGATGTGTTTTGGGCTGTGGAAGCTTGGTAGAGGTTTAAATTAAAAAAAAAATCACAATATAAATCTTATAAATGAGAAGCACATTGTGCCTGATTGATTTTCAAGAAATTCCAAGGAACATAAGAGGTTTGACTGTATTGCGTCATTGTAACAGAGAATGAATTGCTTTCTCGCCATGGTCGTCTGAAACCCCACTGTTAACATTTTGAGAGTAGGAGGTCAAATCCCAAGTATAGTTCAGGTCAATAAAGTCTGAACTCTAATAGCGTCTTATTACGTCTCAAAGTCATAACTAGATCTGAACCAGCGTTCACGCCACAGTTCTAAATCTAACCTCCCTCCCACCTAAAGATAGACTCCAGCTTTTTATAGAGGGCCGAGCTGCAGAATTGCATATTCTATTTCAGACGGCACAGGCTCACATCATTGTTTGTTTTAGCAGACTAACCTTCCCCATGTATTTATAGGTGTCGAGGCCAGGAGAAAGACCACAGTAGCTCCATAAATAAGCTGCCTGGGCCTCCAGCGAGCCTCCCGACCAACAAAAGCCCAGTCATTTCACAGGCCATTACCTGGAGCTGCCTCGCAGGGAGGCTGGCCCGGCCTCCAAGGCGAAGGAGGGTCGCACGGTTTTGAGGGTGAGTTGACCCGGTGGGAGGAAGGGAGATGTTTGAATTAATAATAAATATGGTGATCTGTTTTCTGTGACTGGAGCCTATGAAAATGCGAGTGGAGTAAATGGAAAATAACCAACTGTGATGCGCTGCATCTGAAGCTGTTCAGCGCCGCGGCTCACACCATTTTCGCCGTCGTCCCTCGTGTTTTTCATCCCCTTCCCTTCGCTTTCATCCACACAAACGGCCACTCGCCTCTGACTCTCTCTCTCTCTGTCTGTCTTTCTCTGAACTTTTGGCCCCCGGATCCTGTTGGAACCTCACCCAGATTCACCCAGATGCCCCCGGCTCTTAAAAATAGATTAACCAAAAAACATCACACGCTTGCACAGACACACAAAATCCAACCATGACGTCATCATACGTCAACTAGGTGTGTGTGTGTGTGTGTGTGTGTACTACGCGTGTGTCACTGCTTATCTCTGCCTCCACAGACGCTGTGTAGAAAGCCAGTCAGCAGAGGCCACAGCCAGCTCGCTCCACAGCCTCTCTGGCAGCCAGACCTCGCTGTGCTGAGGAAACTGCACCCTGCAACACAAACAACCCATCAGCCACAGCAGCGCTCCAGTGCTGACTGCTAATCCCGGTACCTCCCTGCAAGGTACAGCGCTGCAACACCCACACAGCTTTAGGAAATGGATGTCAGCCTCCCCCCTGGCTTTAATAAGGCTTTTCAGAGTAATGAAATATTCAAAAGCATTGTTTCGCAGGGCCATTCGACAGTGGCATTTGTCCTAAATATTGCTGCGCTCATTTGCTGGGTGGCGACAGTGATGATTCCATAAAACATACGAATGGAGAGAGTTGTCATGTGGATGTGGCTGAACACTGAAGGCTCATGATCTTAAATCAGAGGGGAGCGCCGCTGACTGGCACGGTGGGGGTTCCAGCGGAGCGACTACAACTGCTAATTTGTCTCAGAATGGCCCTTTACGATTTCAAGGGCACCATAACTGTTAGATGAAGAGATGTTTTTTTATTTTCCGATTGTATCCCGGCAGCATGCAGTGCATGTGGTGAGGTAAGATAGCAGTATGAAAGTCATATCTTTGCCTGTTCTGGTAATATCTCCAGGAATACCCGCAATTCAAATACACCACCTTTCTATAAATGTACAATTAATGTCATTGGCAGTGTAATAGAGTCATGTATGGAGAAGAAGACTTATATGATAGGTCTCCTTGTAGAAGACTATCCTTCATTAGGCTGCTATCTGTCCTTGCTGTGCATCAGAAAAAGCTTTCCGTACACAAAGTTGTGATGTGACTAAAAAGATCATGTGAAAGAATTAAATTAAAAGCAGAACAAAGAATGACAAAAACAAAATACTGCTTATGCAATAAGAGGGAAATCCTGAATGACTCATGTGGTACAGAGCCAATTACAAAGGGGCCACCCTGGTAGTAAGATGTCTATCTAATGAGGATTTTATAAAAAGGCTGTTATACTGTAAATGACTCCCAATAGCGTGTCTGTAATCTTGATGCCCAGCTGGCTGCAGCGTTGGACAATAATAACAATAATAATTTTTTAATAATGCATCACAATTTTGTTTTTTTTCATGAAAGACACACAACTCCTGTCCATGGATGTATGTAAGCTTCACCCACTGCCAAGAGACTTCATATATTGCTCAAGAAAAGGCAGCTAGTGTGGTTGAGTCTGACAAATAATCAGTTGATACTACATTTATTTTGGATGTATCTAAAGAAAATGTGGGAGAAAATCTGGTGGAGGGGATAAAAAACAGATAAAAAGACACACACACACATGGGTGCAGAAATGCCAATCCGCCCCACACTTTTCTTTATAGAGCGAAACAACAGTCATTAGAAGATGTAATGGATTAGCCACGGATAGAGTGAAGGGAGACAGCGAAGTGAGGGAAGAGGGGACAAACCAAGATCGAAAATGATGGAGATTGGCAGATGGGTAAAATGGATTGGATAGACCGCTCTACGGATGAGGAGACAGGACGGAGAGCTGATGCCTACCACTGCGGCGAGAGATAATGGAAACTGATTACAGAAAAAATCAACAAGGTTTCTCTCATTCCAGGAGCACGGCTGGAAAACGTGGCAGTAATATGATTGGCGAGGTCCCAGATCCTGGTTAAAACTGATTGTCACTGAATTTGGTCCACAGCGTCAATACAAGTTCTAAATATATATATATATATATATATATATATATATATATATATATATATATATATATATATATATATATAAAACACACATGAGCAAGGTGACAGAGGGAAAAAATGTGAGCTGGAGACCCTGGCTGACAGGAATTGCGGTTGTTTTTAGGAGTTCTTTGTGCTTCCGTGCCGCCTTCTCCTCAGAAACTGCTCTTGTGTTTACTCCGTGCCTCCCTGGCTTATGTTCATCTGAGGGAGCAGAGGAGCTGCAGGAGACAAACAGGATGTCTGTGGGAGGACGAATGAGAGGGGGGTAAATCTGACGAGGAAGTTTGTGTATGCGCCTGTGTGTGTGTGTGTGTGAGTGCGTCCGTGTGTGCGTATTAATCCCAGGAAGGACTTCCTCTGAATCTGAGCTGCTTGGGAGTTCTGTGGGAGTTCCAGACGTTGACACGGGAACAAGCAGAGGAAGAGAGGAAGAAGAAAAGAGAGAGAGCAGGGCGGAGAGAGGTTCAGGAGAGCGAGAGGGATCAAGGGCAGCGGCGCTGTTGAATCCCACACATACACACACGCGCAGAGGAAAACCACCCACAGAGAGAGGTTTGCGATAACGGCGGCGGTACTGGCGTCATTATGAGCTGATGATGATGATGAATGCAGGCCCACCTCAGTAACACACAGCCTGAACCCACTCAAGCACTTTGACTCAATCAAAACTACTCCAAACCTCTGACTGAACAAACACATCATCTGACTCGGACTGAACAATGCGCGCAATTAACCCTTGCCGTTTGTTTTAATCCTCTAGGTGTGCAAGGTGGGTGAGGGTCGTGGCACAGCACGATACTTAGAAAACCACTAAACCACTTGTATCAGATGTGGAGATGAACTGGATCCAAAAAAGCTGGAGCTGAACGTTAAGTGTCAGTAGAGGACAAGCAAATACTGACAGTAAAGACAGATTTTTGTCATATGAGAATTGTGGTTTAAGGGATTAAAACAGCAAATCTCAACAACTATCAGATAGATTTTATGAAGTTGGGTAAATGCATTCATGGTGCCCAGAGGATGGGTCCCAATGACTCTGGTGATCCCTTGACCTTTCCTGTAGCACCCCCATGAGGTTCATATTTATAGTTCAGAGTGAAAAAAACTAGTTTATGTAGCATCAGGTCAAAATAGTCAGATACTTTTAGTCTTGTTTATAAAGCATGATTTCATGATTTCACCTTAAAATAAAGTATGCCTTAGACAGTGTATTGATTGGATTGGATTGATAATTAA
This sequence comes from Scortum barcoo, assembly GCA_023238725.1. Taxonomy (NCBI): domain Eukaryota; kingdom Metazoa; phylum Chordata; class Actinopteri; order Centrarchiformes; family Terapontidae; genus Scortum; species Scortum barcoo. The sequence continues at coordinate 5,655,170 of CM041548.1, read as the reverse complement.
GAACTCGTTTACTCATGGCTTAATTTTCTCTGGAAGCTTGACTCATACTAGAGGTTATTTCACGCTTTAGATTTTGATGTTTTTTTGTTTTTGTCTTTTTAAAACCTCCCACTCGTCTCCTAGCTTTTTGAAATTGTGACATTAAATCACCTGTGACGAACATCTTGGCAGTGCCTGGCTATAAGCAGTCATATACATCATGAGAGTCTGTAATTATTATTTAATGCAGATAAAACGAATGGAAAACCTTCGGAAAGTTTAAGTGAGTTCATCCTCCACTATTTCCTTGAACTGGAACCAGGTCTATGAATAATTTACCCAGATGTGTCATGCTGAACGTATCACTTCTTCACCAGGAAGTCTTTGGAGGTTACGTAACTAGAAGAACCCACAGCTTGTCCTCTAATTAGACAGGGGGAAAAGTTTGGCCCGTAAAATGCTGTGTAATATATATTCCAAACTCCCTCATGAATCCCGCCTCTCAATTTCCTTATGGCCATGTGTCAGGCAGAGCTCTGGATACCACACACATACCCACTCCATCATATGTGTGCTTACTCATCATCACACCGCCACATCAGAGAGGGCTCATGCACAATACACTTGTCTGCCAGCCAAATGTGGAGAAAACCACAGCAAGGAGACCAAAGAGACCAGAGAGGCCGACCCCCCCTGCCACCCCAAGCTCCCCCCCCATCCTCCTTTATAACTCAACCTCCTGAGTCATAAACTATCACTGCCTCAGAAGTTCGGGTTCAGAAACTAACCCTCCCGCTTGAGAAAGAATAGTGTCTCCACTCTGAATGCATCTGTCAAGGCGGAGGTAATGATAAAGAAAAACACAAATTTAACACTTATACTTGGCACGCAGGGAAAAAAAAAAAAAAAGCGCAACATGCGATGCAGGAAAGCGTGTTGAATGTAAGAGCTGCATGGTTGTGAGATGTCAACAACTATGACAAGGTTAATCAACGCCCGCTACTTTCTCTCCTAAAACGTTCCAGGGCCTGCATGAACAACATTTTACAAAACCAATTATCCTTTTGAATAAAGGGTGTTCGCCTATCAAGAGTGAGCCCACTTAAACAGGGTCAAATACAATTCGCTATCACGCCATTTTCAAACAACATATCAAATTGTTGTCACTTCCATTTATGGCAGTAATGTGTACCTAGTAAATTGCACTACTGCCTTTGACTGCTGACAACAGCTAATTGTAAATGTCAGAGTTATTCATGCGTGTCTCACCATGGCGCATGATTAAAAATCACCTATAGTTCTTTTCAAATGTGTGATAAAGAACATCTCATATAAAAGATGTAAACATACATTTGAGTAGGAGATAGTGTGCCTGGGAGGAATCCTTCATTAATTTGCTGTGATGTGTAAAAAGCAGGCTGCAGCATGGAGACTGGTGAGGATTCAGCAGTGAGACAATTAACACAAAGTTGCTCTCTTGTTAAAAATCCTCCTCTCTCTGTAGAAAATGTTAGCGGAAACACAGAAGTACAGATTTTTTTTTTATGGTCTCTGGTCACCCAATATCCGTCCTGACCAGGGGTGTGTGTGCCCACCAGTGACAATGATTTGTTTTCTCTCATGACCGTGATTACAGGTTGTCAGCCATGCTTTTACTAAAGCTGATGGGTAATTTCATTCGTTAACATGGTTTAGAGTTGACGGCTAGATTGGCACACGTAGGCGCACTTGCACGCACGCATTTACACACACACACACACACACACACATATATGAGCCTGCACAGGCATTACACACATGCGCAAAATATACCACATCTGCGCGCACGCACACACTTGAGCACCCAAGGGTACAGGCAGCACACACACACACACACACACACACTCGGTGCATACACACACGATAAACCGACAAACAAATCAAGTGCCATGTCTATTAGAGTTTACTAATAAACAAGGCCTACATGTTCTGTCACAACTCACACCAGAACATTATGGATAATTTGTGTCTATAACATTGCATGCAATTATTCCTGCATACATTCCTGCATGCATGGCATTTAATGAGCCGAGCTAATTAAATATGGAAATTAATGAGATACAAAGGAAATAGGGAAAAGCACAGTCCTGATGCATTTGAAGGAGCTGGTAAAAGCCTTTTATTACATTAGGGATTGGGAGGGAAATGGGCCTTCCTCTAAGGAGACTATTAACAAACACAGTGATTAGCCTGAGCCAAAATACCACAAACTACTGTATTGTATGTTTTCCTCAATACAGTGCATTAACATCTTTCTACACACTCCAAACGTGAAATATTTAAAAATAAGCCGTTGCCGTGCTCTTACGTTGCTTATTCATACATTTCTTTCATTTGAGTTTTTTGATAATGAATCTCGTCAGAGCTGGAACATCCACATAAATCACCTTAATTACACAGTTTTCTTGTTTGTAAACAGGAAAAAAAAAGATGTTTCTTGCAGATACACGACAAAGCCCAGCAAGATCGTCGTATGTGGCAGGGTGCATTCATTGGCAGTCGCGCAGTGAATCAAAAGCTTATGCAGTGTGAATTGCTATTTCACTGTTTTTCACACGCCATTTCCTTCTGCGAGCGATGCATGAGACAATGGGAAGCTCACCCCACAATCAAAGAGGCCTTTCACTGAGAAGCAAGTCATCACATCATGCTGTAAGCAGTGTGTACCCCACTAGGGAAGCATTCTTGTGTGTGTGTGTGTATGTGTGAGAGAGTTTGCATGGGGAGAGCCCTCCAGACACGCAGGGTCAGACACAGTTTATAGACGGGCCGACTCCATCCCAAAAAATACACATGCACCATGGGACACAAGAGTGTATAAGCTCAGCTCGAAGCAGGGAGGGTAACAGGAGGGCAGAGGGGGGCTAAAGTTCATCTAAAATCGCCTCACCCCTGGGGAAGCACCCGACAGGCTTTCGTGAGGACACCCACGGGCAGGGACCCTGGAAGTCAGTCAGAGCTGGGGGTGTTGAGAGAAGGTCAGTCCATACAATGAAGTCATACTAAATGCTGTGTGACATTCAACTTATTTTAATCATTTGATCGGCCAGGATGAAGCATGTTTAAAAGTTATTAACCAATTTCAGAACATTGCACACATTTCACAGTCAACAACACTGAAGTACGGTATGAGAACTGCACGTGTTTGTCACTGTAGCAGAGACTCCAGTCTGCAAAGTAGTTCATACACTTGAGAATCATCCAGTGACATTAGGCTTCATGACCAAAGGAAGTTTTTGCTCTGCGTCTCCACTTCTATCCACATTTGCAAGATCCCTCTCTCTCCCTTGTCCATATGAGCTCTCTGTCTCTGGGGAGTTGGTTAGATGACCAATCAAGAGCTCTAACCAAATCACATATCCCATTGTGCAATGTCACTGTAAAGCAAGAGCAGTGACAGTGAACCACACACTCCAGCTGCAGCAGACCGGGCTGAAATCCGCGGGTCTGTCTGACATGAGTGCATCATCATCATCGTCATCATTCATCAGTGCATCGACGTCTTTGGTTACTTTGAGTCACGTGAAAACTAACTTTACGAAACACCTCTCTGTGTTGGTGATCCAGCCTGCTGCCAGTTGCATCACTTTGCAGGAAGTGTACTGAGTGGAGACATACTGATAATTAACAACAGATATAAAACAAAGTCAAACCCCTTTCCTGACACAAACACAGGTGTATATATCCCAGTAAAAACAACATGTAAAATTCATCATGCCTGATTTGAGGAGGAACTTGTCCATGGCCGCAGGTGACCCATGAGGTCAAAGCAAACAAAGCAGAACGTCTTTGCCTCTCAGGTCTTCACCTTTGATAAATTCCAAAGGCAGCAACTCTTGTCCTTTTCTGCCAGAACAAACATCATCTGTTTAACCCCTGACCTCTGCTCCTCCTGATGTCACCGTTGATGTCATTTCTTCCCCCCCTCACACTCGCTTCTCTCTTTTATTTTTTTTTTTATCTCTCCTCTCGTCGTCTCACCCTGGAAAGAGAAGTGATGGAGGAAAGAAGTGAGGAGGAGGTTGGAGGGGTTTAGCAAGTCTGTGCAGGCCTCTCCCATAGGGCTTACCTCATCCTTATTTCCGTTCCCATCCCTCCCACCTCTCTCGCTCTGCCTGTCTTTCTTTATTTATACTGCGCTTTTTTTTTCCATCGCTATCCCTTTCTGGTTTCTTTCCCTCGCAGCAGAACTCCTGGCTGCAGACCTAATAGCAGCGATGTAGTAGTATATGAAAAAGAATCACCTCTGACCCACATCATCAGCACCGTAAGGAGTTAAGGTCACACCTGCATTTGAAATCAAATCAGATCACTGCAATGGAACAGCTGCAATTAGTAGGTTCAACTTTGGTGAACTCTGACCTGCAAATTTGCACGACTGACCAACAGCAAGCCGTCTTGATCGTGCTGACCCCTGAGGGAACAGAGAGCCTGGGAGTCTGAAATAGAGGAAGCAATCATAAGTTGTTAGCTGTGCGTCACCCTCCAATTTTATTTAACCTAACAGAGAAACGGACTATATACAGTCGATAGCGGAGTCAATGGTACAAATATGTCGTTTTAATAAACTGTGTGAACTTATTGTCCTGTTAGTGACGGAGAAAATGACTTAGCGTTTATGACGAAAGACAGAAAGCAAATTCATTAACAAAAATGAATAACACATTAAAAAAACTGCCACTTGTATTTGCGCTCCCCTTGCTGACTCAATCCATCATTATGTAAATCAGTTCACTTTTGCACACTAAGAAGTTGGGGCGTAATGATCTGTGTACCGACTTTTGGTTCGGTATGCGACCTCCTCTGTTTGGTGCACCCTGTGACCCAAACAGTTACACTCAAAATTGATTAATAGTCTGTAAAATTAGTCTAGTAACAGTCTGCATGCCGACATTGTTCAACTTAAGTCGGGGGTTTATGTGAAAACAATTCAGAGATGTCATTTACAGCGGCAACACGCAAATATGTCGATTAGCAGAACTAGTGCCACTTATTTTTTCTTATCAACAATATGCCAGTATTTGAGTTCCTTAAGTGTTATTATATAATATAATAGTATTATTATATAATTATTTCCAATGAGTCATTGATTAATGTTTGCATTTTTTTAATAAAAGGACAAAAATGTTATTTTTTACATTTTTTCCCTACTGTAGCAAAAATATTTAAAACCATAATAACAAAAGCAAGGTTAATATAGAACTGTCTTTTTTGTGCTGTTATAGCCCCTTAACCTAAGTGGATGATCTGAGTTCAGGTGGGTTTACCCTGCACTACATTCCTGGGTGACACTAATAACAATGATGGTAAGGGGAGAACTGCTTGTATAAGTTTGGCTGTGGTTGCACCTCTCTGAGAAGCTTCATTATCAGTCTTCAAAGAAAATGTCAACTACAAACAAAAAAAGCATCATTAGTTTCTTTTTCTCTCTGTGGCGAAAAAAAAAATACAATCATTAGTGTGTTTCTGCGTCTCTTTCTTTCACAATGCCTGCAAGACAGCTTCTCCTCTCAGCTGCTACTGTAAAAGGTATGTTGGTATGTCTCTTCTCCTCTTTGCACACAAACACACACACAAACTGATTAAAACCATCGCAAACTATTCACATTTGCATAGATAGCAAAAACAAGTGATATGAAAGGAAAAGTTATTGCTGCTATAGCTTTCACCCTGACAAAACACAGAACGCTATAAATGCTAATTAGCCATTTAATATGAATGTCTAATTAATGGTATGCAAATGAGACACTGCCATTATTGGACTTGTTTGATATGGGCATGGACGTGGTAATGAAAATCCTTGGGAAAACAGACATCCAATGCTGCCGATCAGCACACACAGGAAATCAATTTGGTTAATTGTCAAATGTGCAAACATGTAAATTGAAGTCATGCATTGCCTCGGCCGAGGCCTAACCATTGTCCCTGGAGCATGAATGCGGGCGCTGGAGCCGGAACACACACACTGCTGCGAGAACAAACACACGAGCACACACTCCTCTTATCTCATCAGCCCTTTAATGTCGCTGGTATTCAGTGCTCTGTCCTCTGACACAATGCATGCCACTAATTACCAATTCCCATGATAAGAGCATTGCCCATAGAATACATGATGGGAGATGAAGGGTCTGCCTGCTAGGCCACAGCCATTGAACATTCTGGTTACACACCACTTTGAAAATTGGCTTTCAATCAACATAGTGAGGACTGCTTAATTCTGCCACGGTTAGGGACCCGTGCTGTCTTCCCACAATGACCCTCATAAACAGCTGCCACCCAGCCTACACAGACAGCTAATGGCAGAGGACAAATACCTGTCTCCTTCCTAAAAGTGTGAGGGCAAAACATTCTCATTCCCCCAGCGCAAGGATGTCTGGCTGCGCTCTGAACTGTATCACCTTGCAAAACACCATAAAGCATTCATCAGCAAGCCCAAACAGACAAAGTCACCGCGTCGTTGGCATTCTCGTCCACTCACTGTGACTAAGATGAAGATAAAATGCAGGAAGAGTAGACATCACACTAAAGATTTGTTTTCTTTCTTTCTTTCTTTCTTTCTGTCTTTTTTTTTTTTTTTTTTGCAGTGAAAGTTAATTGAATTTGTATGTTAATGAGGGCTGTGCATAGCTAACTTGAGCTCAGTGTGCGACCCATTAACACGTTGAATGATTGTTATGCCCCGGGCAAGAATCACCTATAGAAGCTCAAACACGAAGACAAAGAGCAATCTGAATACATTATAGATTAATTTACATGTTCATCTACATTACATTTGTGTTACTCTGATATTTGTCCCTCAGTTCAATCATCAGGTCCCGACTTGGTGGGCCAAGAAGGCCAAAGGAGAGGAGAGAAAACAAAATACACAAAGAGGACACATGGGCCTGAAAGCAGCGAGTGGTCATTCAGAAATCCACAGAAATATTTGCTCCTTACTCATTGAGTGTTTTTGCTCAATGACGACAAGTTCTCACCTTGTTGGAGATGAGGAATTGGTGTGATTCACTTGCCCCTCATCACCATGACAATGTGTGAAGCACAGTGAGATCTCTCAGATACCATTACAATGAAAGCAACACGTCTTTAAATAGCCGCCCGCTGAAGAAAAAGAAATGCTCTGGCTATGCGTAATCACAGTCACTACATCTTACCACCACTGCACTAATAAATGTAGTAGCACAGGTGGTATGTTCTTATCTAACATATCATCACTATTCAGTGTAAAGCAAGAAAAACTAGCAGACCTTACTTTTCAGTGGCTGTCAGAAACAGGCTTAGTTGTTGGCATATTTGACCTTTCACCTGAGCAACTCATCTAATGCATGGTCCGCTTGTTAAAGGCCATGCAGTCCTTTCACTAAGGTTGGAATTCCATAGTACAATCCTCATGAAAACATAAAGTCAAGGGGCAAGATGGGTCTGTCGGCATTGGTCCAAAGTGATGATGCAGTGAAATGTCTCAACACCCGTTTGATGGACCGATATCTGCTACATACATACGTCATACGTACGGTGTATGTGTGACGGTCCTGATTTTGGTGAAGTACTAAACACTTACCATGACAAAGAACTCTTTATCCATCGTGTAGCAACTGAATCAATTTGGCTTGTTTGATCCAGCTGATGTACTTGCATGAACTTCCTGTAGGTCAGTTTGGATAGAAACATCAGCCAAATAATTGCCCTGAATTTTCCATTTGATGTGTGGTTTTGACTGAAATGTCCTGACACCTATTGGATGGATGGTCGTAAAATGTGGTATACATGTTCATGCCCCCTCAAGATTAAACAGCGCTTTAGCTTTAGCAATAGCTTTGGTGATCCTCTGACTTTTCATTTAATTCCATCATCAGGTCAAAGTTACAGTTGTTTTAAGCCTCGGCTGTATTTGGATTTCAAGCTAAACTAAGAATGTGGATATGGCAGACATTATCCCGGCATGTTAACAGTGTTAGTGTTAGCATGCTGTGATGCCGATGTCAGCATTCAGCTCAAAGCACTGCTGTGCTTGTGTGTCTATAGACTCTTAATCTTGTACAAAAGTAAGATAACATTTTTTCATGTTGAAAAAAAAAGCTAAAGGTCACTTCACCGAGGGAGATAAACAAGTCATTTTTCATCAGCCTTTTATGTGTTCTACCATCTTCCATTGTGACAAACGCTGAGTGTTGTACGGCACTTCTGTTTTAAATCAATGAGCAGCACCTGCAGTGTGGTGGCTTTTTTTGTAAAGGAGTCTGTCTTTGTGTGGTGAAGAAAGAAGTTGATCTAGATATGATACAACATACATTGCAGAGGCCTTTTCAGGATGTCAGTCATCTCCACATGCTCTCTCTTTTGTTTCATAAGAATTTTACTAATATCTCAAAATTATTGTAATCAGTGTTTTTTTCTTCATGCTTTAGACCAGCTGAATACTGTGGCGCTGGGACTGAAGATGCAGTGTGCTCCTATGAACTGCATTCACATGGAGCAGGTAAACCGATGATGTGTAGGCTATATACAGAAACATTATCTCTCACTCTCTCTATTCTCTCTGCCCTCATCCACTCTCTTGTGTGATGACTTGATTGGGATTTGACTCCCGCTATTGGACTGTTGCATAAGGCCACTGCAGCAGTTGGATTGCAAAGTGAATATGAGCCTCTTCATAGTTGCTGTACAGCAGATAATAAGGCTTCCTCTCTGAATAAGTCTAGACATCTTTGCTCCCCTGGGGTCTTATTCATATCGCTGAGACAGACAGGCTAATCACCACAGGCTTTCATAATGCACACACTCAAAGCACATCAAAAGGAATGGAGTACATGGAAAGTTCAGATCAACCTGGATGTATCATTCATTCCTCTCTCTCACACTCTCCTCCCTCGCTGTCTCAGCTGTTATATAAATTTGCTGCGCATCCACCGGCTCTGCCTACCTCCCTCCCAGCTCTCGCTTTTCCAGCTTAATGGCCGAGTGTGTATGTATTGACACAGCTCCTCAAAGCTACACAGCAGTGTGAGGGCAGTGCAGTCCAGCTGGGGGTCAGCTTAATGATAAGGTTAATGAGGGTGGCCGGGACTCAGGCATGCCTGCATGAGCTATTACAGGTAGGAGAGAAGAGGGGAGGAAATGAGAAGAGAGGAGTGGAAAGGGGAGGAAGAGAGGAGAGGGGATTGGCAGAGAGATAAGGAGAGGAAAGAGGAGCAGAGGAACAGAAATGGTGGCAGAGAAGAGGAAAGGGGAGGAATGGAGATGAGAGGGGAAGAGAGAAAAGGAAATGTAAGGAAAGAAGGGCCAAGGAAGACAGGAAAGAAAGGACAGAAGGATTAGTAAGATGACAGGGAAAAAGAAAAGAAAATGATTGGAGAGGAGAGAACAGAGAACAGAGGAGGAAACAGGGAAAGGGAAGAAGTGAAGGAGAGGGAATGGAATGGAGAAGAGAGGGAAGGAAATACAAAGACAGGATATGGGAAAAGATAAAGGGAAAGGAAAGGTAGGGTCAAACGGGATGGGGAAAGAAGGAAAGGGAAGGAGAGAAGAGGAAGGAGAACGTTGGAAAAGGAGATGGGATGGCACAGAAAGAGAATTAATGGAAAGGAGAGAGGAACAGAAAGAAGTAAACAGGAATAGAATAGAATAGAAATGAAAAAGGAGAATAGAAGACGGGGAGGAGAGCAAAGAAAAATGGAAATGGAAAAAGGAAATGCTGTAGAAGAGGAAAGAAAAGAGGGAAAGACCGATGAGGGCTGAGTGGCCAAGTAAGGAAAGGAAAGAAGTGGCCACAAACAGGCTTAATCATTCACCGTCAATAAATACCCCCACTATACATGACTTCCTGCTCTCCACTTGTGGTTCTTTTTACTGGACGCACAATAGAAGGAACTTAATGAGCACACATGTCACTTAATCATCAGCCCAGTTGCTGGTAAAGAAGCTGTCATGCTTCCAGCAAGATGCTGGCAGTCACACCCTCAAAGATGACCGACATGCACACGAACTCACATACACACATGTCCGTTCGGTGCACATGCTCCTCTCCTTACAGAGCATATGCCCCTGCCCAGACAGCCCTGTAGGTGTAAATCCTCAACTGACAGACATATTGTAGGTGTCCGGGCAGAGATTAGTCCATTTCCTTCTTTAGTCTGGAAAAAAATCCTGAATCAGCTTTAGAATAGTGCTGATGCTCATCTCTAATAGCCTAATCTGCGCTAAACTCTCATTCTGTGCATGTGTGTGTACGTGTGTGTGAGTCTAAACCGCTTCTTTTGTGAGATTAACCCCAAGGTGTCAGTAAGGAGTTGCGGACGTGTGCCTCAGCTTTTAGCGAAAAGTACCTCAAAACAGCTTATGCTACAGATCAGACCAGCGGAAAGCATTCAGGGATTTTCTGTTTTTCATCTATTCATTTCCATTTACATTTAGGTATTTAGCTGCATGCTCTTATCCGGGGCGACTTACAAAGTTGACAGCTGGAGAATGAGCTCAGATTTCCAGAAAAGTTACAAGCAAACAAGAAGTTCAAAGGGCAAAGTTCAAGATGGGTGTCCTCGTGATATTTGAAAAAAAGCAGGCTGACAGAGGAAAGAAGCACTGACGAATCTGACCAAAGAAAGGCAGAACTTCACTGAAGTTCAATATTTAGGGAGTAAGCTTTACTGGAATACACACCAGCAGCGCAGATATTTACCCAATCACAAACAAGAAAAGTTCATCAAGAAGGTCCAGTTTATTCTAATGAATGGTTAACAAACTCACAGACTGTGGCTGCTCTTCCCCTGTCTGACAGCCAAGATGAGTCAAGCTTGTCCCTGACCTTAAGTGCTATGGACACAAACAACACTTCCTCATTGACAACCCTCTGAACATTACACAACATGCCTCAAAATGCTTCCCAATATTTCACTGCTGCTCCTCTGACTGTATCACTAGATGAAGATCAATAACACTTTTATTTTATTTTAACATTTTATTATATTTTAAAGGCATGGTATTGAACTCTCAGTTCATCATTCAGATGGAAATAAGTCTTCCTTTATCACAAGTTTAAACCACTGATAAGGTTCATACTTTCCCAGCTTATTCAATTGGGAAACTACCCACACTGATAAACAGATGTGTGATACAGCAGTATTCCTGACGATTGAATTATGTGGGGGTTAGACAGTGAATCATCCACTCATTTCAACTGAATCATTTTTGTTTTTTCCCCTCCCCTTTTGATGATGGTGGTGGAGAGCGTTGTCTAACACCTCGCTTCAAAATCTCCCATAAGTGTTAAACTGGGTTGAGATGCGGTGACTGTGAAAGCCACAGCATATGATCATTTTCACATAATTTTCAGAATCATCAAACCATTCAGTGACCCTGGATGGTGGCACTGTCATCGTGGAGAAAGGAGGGGGGACAAGTGGATCCAAACTTTTGTTTGTTGCTTTTCTGTTTTTCCTTATATGTTGCACCTATGTATGGGCATCACACTTGTCTAATGTGCACTGTCGATAACAATTTTAGACCCTATTTACTGATGTCTTTTCCTCAGATTTCAGTGCAGATGTCACTGTTCCTATTGAAACACGAGCCAGTCGAGCAGTCACTGTGACTGAAGCTCCTGCCATCCGTGCCCCAACAATGAGTGACTGAGATTTTTTCCTCTTGCCGTCATAATACAAAATCAGAATCAACTGGGCCCACTCAGCATTTTCATATAAGCCACAGAGCATGATTGGATGTTAAGTGCTTAATTGTACCACGCAGTGCACCTGTGTGGAAGCATCTGTTTTCATTATGATCCTCCACGCATTTATTCATGTTATTCCTTTAATTTCAATCAACCGTCTCTATGTGGATCATATACCTCAAGGAATTTGAAGCTTGTTTGGCTGTAAAAGCTGAGAGCATGAAATCTGGTTCACATAGTCATAGGAATTTCCCAAGTTTTGAGTTCTCACACAAATCTTTAGACAGGCACACTGAGCTGTCCTTGTCTGTGGTACATCCTATCAGGGCTGTCATGCAGATACCTCTCAGCTTTTAGCTTCTGTTTTTTTACAATCAGAATGTAAGATAAAGGATTGCATGGTCATTACGTGAAACAATTTCTGGATTTACTGGAGATGTTGGAGATGAAATTTGAATACCCCACCCACACTTTTTTTTGGAAGGAAAGTGAAACAACAATACATCTATTTTCCAAAGAGGATAAATAAAGCCATTTATTGGAAATATCTGTGAGACCAGATTCTAAGCCTCAAGCCTTTGAGAGGGCGTTTCCCATGGCAGCTGTTGTGACTGACAGCTAGTGTTGCTAGGAGATACGTTTTCAACCTCCAAGGTGCTCTGCTGATTGGAGAACATCATACGGTCCGGCCTATAAATGTTGATACAAGGTATTTTTCCCCCTTTAAACGTGCCAGTAGCATTCACTCACAAAGTTTGAAGTTAGTTAGCCTAGTTTGTCAATGTCACATTCCCTGGAGAACCCCAAGAAATAAAACATAAATATACACAAATAAAAAAAAATGTATTTCTGACCAAATAAAGTCAACACCAAGGTCATGCTTATTTAATAGCAACAGGAAAACTTGAAAACCAGTATTTTATTCCCCTTCAAGTAGTTCTTGCCTTGTGAGCAGCTGCTGTTTCAAATCCCAGACCAGTCAGGAAAATCTTGTCAGGAAGGGGCAGTTAATAAGGAGGCCTCCTTCAGCCTCTCACCAGACACTTGTGAACGCGTCCTTGAGCAAGGCACTTAACCCCCAATTTTAGTGTGTGAGCTGCTCAGCGGCTGGAAAAATAAATGCACCAGGAAGCTGCCGCGTGCAACTGTGTCAAACACAGCATCGCTAAAAAAATAACACGCTTGCCCAAGTTTTCTCCGTTATATAAATTTACTTGAAAAAACTTTGATCGGACCATTTGCCATTCTACCAAATGTGTGCACAAGCCTGACTGACCAGCCTGAGTGCCCAGGCGCTCTGGATTACACACATCACTAGTCTGCTGGCTCCACAGCTCCAGTCGGGGCCTATTGAGAGGAGATAATTGAGTGTGTGTACATAGACTAGTATACAGTGACACTTCATATGAGCAAACATAAAGCCTGATCAAACATGTGAACGTGGCGATCCAGAATGCTGGATCGGCTTTCTATCTGTGATCTTCTGTGTGTGTGAAAGCTCTGCGTACCGTGATGTTTTGTGCCTTGTACGCGTTAATGGTACTTGCTGATCAAATATCCTCTTATTGCTGGCAGAGATATGATGGTGACGTGAAGTAGATTACCCCCAATACATCACAGTGTATACTGGCATCTTTGTCTGCAGGGTGGTAATACATACAAATTTGTTTTTTAACTTGATTTAATGAGAGTATATTGCCTGTTCTGACATGAACTACTATACTTTTTCACACTTCTGTACACTCTTTGTGTAAGCACATAAGCAAATGATACAGCAGCAATTGCACATATTTTTTAAAAATTCAAACAAAGAATAAAATAGTTTTGTTTTTTGTTTTTTGTTTTTTTTAAAAAAACAGGTTGGTTCATAAGGATGGGCTCTCAGCTTTCATGGTGCAAAAATGAGTGGAGCTCATCATAGGTCTATTCAGCCTATGAGCACTGACACAATAAATTTTGTTCCCCTTTTTCCACATAGTGTTGGTTACGTGCCGTTGATTCAAGAGTTCTCAAAAACAGACAGAGCTAAGCAGCAGCTAACAGCATAGGCCCCACGGCTAGTTAACTGCCTTTGTGGCTGTTTGAATTTAAGTGATACTTTTAGTGCCCGCACACAATGCTCCAGTCATATTACTTGTATCAACGCTGTCTGTTCAATCCAAAAATTCACCTCTCACACTAATGTAGGGGCTCCCACCATGGCAGATAAATAAAGAAAATGTCTTCTCTTTTATACATTTCATTTTTTCATTCATTACAATTTTGACAGATTCAGGATGCACCAAGCGTATGTCTTTGTTGTATTTCAGTTTTAGTTTGGTTACAACTTTGTTTAGGTGTCTTGTTCAAGGGCGCCTTCTTCCACATGTTCATGTGGAAGACATCATTTGCATTTCCCTGCAGTTTGGGGGTTTAAAATCAGTGACCTTTAGAGTACAAGTCAACCTTTATAACCAGAAAACCATATACTCCATATACCGTAAGTCCATGTGTCACAATACTATGAGAAATAGAAAAAGGAGGTCAGGGTTAAAGAAAACAGAAGAATTCAAATATCCTTCCTGGTTTGGATCATGGGAGCAGCAGTATGTTTGTCCGCTACTGTCAGCAACAGGATGTGACAACATAAACCTGTTGTGTGAAACTGATCCTGCCTCATCACACCGGTGGTGAGCACTAAGAGTTAGATGAGTGAGCTGAATAAATATTTATGGCTCCATGACTGGGCCTCTCCTGCTCGGTGGCCTTCGACTCACGGGGGTGTGAGAGTCTAATGTGGGAGGAAATGGAAGCAAAAATAATTAGTGTTCCCAGTCAAAAAATAGCGCCAAATAAGGGGACCAATCTATATAAATTACATCCTCAGGGATGATTTCACTCCAGCCTGGATCTGATAGGATCAACTTTGCTGTTACATAGTCTGAGAGGAGGTAATTCAGTCTGACCCGGGCATCCAGAGGACTTGGAGTGACTTCAAAACCTTCAGAGGGACAAAGACAGAAACATAACAACACAGCATAACAGCCTAAACGCAGGGAGAGAGATAGATGAGGAGAGACGGAGAGAGAGAAGGAGGTGATGAATGGTGTTGTTTTTCTCTGTAAGGAGGATAACTGTATCCTCCTCTGGGAGCAGCGGAGCCGGAGAGCGTCTGTGAGCACCAGTCATGTGTCTCGGTGACAGCCAATGGAAATATAAGGATTTGGTTCATACGCGAGTTTACTGGGTCAGAGTCAGAGCGGCGGAGGAGGCAACAGCCAATCGGAATACACAGCAGCGTCTGGAGGATTAGCCAATGAGGTTGGAGTCTGGTGTCTGGTACCAGTTGATGTCTGACAGTTAGACAGACTGTATCTAATTACCACAGCCGAGGCTCAGCATGGGTCTGTGTGCACGTGTGTGTGTGTGCGTGTCTGTGTGCGCGTGTGTGCGTGTGCCTGTGGGTGTAACTGAGGAGGGAGGGAGTGAAAATTAGAATTAGAAAGGAGGAAGGTGGTTTGGAGGTTTTGGCAAAAGTTGAAAACAAGACATCAGATCTGGAGGGCTGCCACATGAAAATGAAATTGTGCCAACAGATAGTGTGGATATAAATATACAAGCCCTGAATTCAGAATTAACTTATCAAATTAGCCATATTAGGTAGCGGTACATCCCATTGCTCTACATGCCTATTATTAAATAAACTGATTTCTAGCACAGTGTGTGAACAAAGGAAACATGTGTAACGGCTTCGTGTGTGTTGAAGTGTGTGAATTTCTGTATATTTCTCCATTTCCTGTATGAATGAATGGGCCCTGGAGAGAGTGTCCACTTTCCCACAGTGTAATGGTCTATTATTGTCTCTAATTGTTCTTCTCACTATGGGCAGCTTCACCCCATTCAGACACTCTATTAGAGACTGGACAAGACAGAGACCACCAGGTGTTAATGGCACACACACAGATACACATGCTGTACGCACATATATCCATACACACACATGCAAGTGCTCAGTCTCAGCCAGAGGTGAGCAGGGGTGACAGACAATGGCAGCTGGTTGGTAGGTTTTTCCTGTTTTGACTGCTTCTGTCGGGGCACAAAATGCTTCACACACACGCACACACACATTGCTACTCAAATAATAGCATCACACAATAGCATTACGTGGAGGCCTGCCATGTTCTTTCTCTTCTGCTTACTTGCAGGTTTTGGTGTGTGGTTCCTGAGCTGTGGAGGGAAACAACGTTGAGATAAAACGAGCTCACTTTACACACCCTGAAGTGAAAACAGTGACTTTATAAAATAAGTCTGGAAATATGTCACATTATATCCCAAATTAGACACTCTCATATCTCTTTGTTAAACATGAAGCTGGGGTGGTTGAAGGTGTTTAACTTAGCTTAGTGCAGAGACTGAAAACAGGGGGAAACAGCTAGCCTGAATCTGTCCAGTTAACCCAAACTACTTTTTTCATTTAAACTGCACAAGAACCAGTTTGCACAAAGTGTAAAAATGACACACCTCAATATATATTGTACATAAAATTCAAGACGAAAATGTGCTTTACTTTCTGTATTTCAGTTCTCTTATCACAGAATTTTCCTTCAATTTCTCAAACGTGTCAGTGAATGTGGAGAGATGATCGATTATGAATATACGGCAACAAACATCTTTTTCAGTAATCAGTTCCCACTGAAATGTATCAACTTGAACACTTCTTAACAAAAACAAAATGCGAGTGCACATTTATGTGTTCATGTGTCTTCCTGCAAGTGTTCTGACTTTGATCACTGACAGTGTAAAGAAGCACCACATCCTAGCGTGACAATACTCAATTTGTTGTGGTGTAGTATAATTAAAACAAGCTTGTCTTTTGCATATGCTGGCCAGCGTTAGCTCCAACATGGCAGGGTTCGAATCCATCTGGCCGGAGACCTCCGTTTTAACTCGTCCCCCCTCTCTGCCTCTCTCCAGCATCTCTCTCTTCCTGAATAGTAACTTGGACCATAACACTGAGCAGTAAAAAAAAACCTGATCGAGGATCTGTATTAGAAAGATGAAATAATAATCCTGTGTTATCCAGTCAGTAGAGAGCATCAGAACTGGTGGTGCTCCAACCTGGCGAAGGGCTGTTGTTGTTATTCTTTGATCAGACCAGCAGGAATAACAATCTATAATTCATAATGCTCAGTCTAGTCTGGGAACACTAGGCACTGCACCTTTAATTATTGATCAAACAGAACAGATTTAATATCAATCACTGAAGCATAGGCAGAAGTGAGCAAAGTAGGAGAAATGGAGGAATCTCTCGGGCGCTATGCTGTCTAAGCCTCTAATGAAAACAAAAATGAAACAGTACAGTTAATACCTTTGTGGGGTGGTGGTGTGAAAACAGGAACTCAGCCTTAGCTTGGACACTGATTCTCTGAGACTTCACCTCACAGGCTGCTGCTGAGCATTTGGGATCTGAAGCAACCACTGCTGCTTTTACAAATCATTCTACATTATTCAATGATTTCCATGAACGTGATTCCAAGAGAGGTGGAAAAAAACAAGAGGCAACATGATACCCATGGAAATGTAAAATATCTAAAAACACTACACTACTTCTGATACTACAACCAATACTATGACTACAACTACTACTATGACTACTACTACTACTACTATTTTTAACTACCACTAGAACAAAAACTACCACTAGCTGTAGTACAGTTACTACTAAACTTTCTACTTTTATAACTGAAACTATAAATATTTCTACTACTTCAGTTACTGCCACCAACATAGTAACTACTAATACTACTATAACTGCTGCTACTATAACAACTACAACTACTTCTTTTCACTACTCCCTCTGCTAGTCCTACTACTACTACTATTACTGCTACTGATTGCCGACTATTATTACTAATAATATTACCAGGAATGATATTACCACTATGGCTACTACTACTATTACCTCTGCCAGTAGTGCAACTGTTAGTATTACTACAAATATCACAATACTACTATTATTACCTCCACTGACTCCTACTTCTACTAAAACAGTTCCTAGTACTACCACCACCACCACTACTACTACTAAAGAAGGCATTGCTTTAACATCTGCTACTACTACAACTAATAGTAACTCCTACTACTACTATGACAACTACTTGTGTCACTCCTTTAGTGGTACTACTACTACTGCCAGTATACGGACAACTGGGTAAAACTACCACACGGACTGTAGCATAAACTTCATGTGTACCTGCAGAATCCTACAGGAAATGACTTTTCCATCATCAGCCATGGTCAGTTGTTCCATAAATAATATATGCGATCTGCAATATAAGTGTAATAAATATAATGTAAAGCGTCATTCCAGCCAACAGTATTGCCGTGCATGGCTTTAACTCCAAATTGAGACATCAGAAAGGAGAGTAGCAAGGCAAAATGGCTTTAGTCCACCGAGTGGGAGAAATGTGCAGCTGAAGTATACTGATTACACTGGGCCTGTAAGGGGCTTGCAGCTGTAGAAGCAATTGAACGTGCACACACACACACACAAAGACACACGGCAAAACCCCAACATATTTGCAGCTTCCTGCCTTTTACTGTCTATTGTTATATTTAGTGACACAGCTCTCACAGACCACTTTCAACACTCAGGGTGCAATTAGAAACGGGCAGACATTTTCTCTTACACTTGCACACAATTTAACACACTCACACACACACACACATACATAAACACAGCAGAATTCCTGCAGTGTGAAGGGGCCCTGGCCCTCCACTCAGCACAGGAATGCAAGGAAGAGAGAGAGGAGAGAGAGAGAGAGAGAGAGACTGGGACTTTCCCCAGGATCTCAGAAAAAAAGAGGGAGAGAGGAAGCAGACAGTGGGAGCAACGGAGGACAGGAACAAATACAGGAGGAGGGAAAATGGATGGCTTGTCTTGTGTATGGGCTCGTTTCTGTTTCCCACAGTGGAAATGACCCAGTTATTACTGCACTCTGTGTGAAAAACGCCATACAGCATGAAACAGAGGAAGATAAAAACCATGAGAAATGTATCAGAGCGACTGCATGACAACTTTCCCTCTACTGTACTGAAAAGCCAGGGGAAGTTGTAGGAAGCTGTCTGCAGCTGCAGAGATGTGTCTCACTCTCAATCTCTCCTTCTGCTGTCTGTCTCTCTCTCTGCGTCTGTATGTCTCTCTGTCAAGGTTAATGGTGTGTCTCCAGAGCTTACTGCAGTTGCCACCGGTGTTCCCATTGATCCCACACACAGCCACCGACGCTGCTCCCCATATGGCACCGCTGAGGGTGTGTGCGTGTGTGTGATAGGGATCAGTAGTCTTGATTGTGACTCAGTTTGTGGTATGTGTGTATGAGTGAGTGAGTGTGTGTGTGTGGTCTTCTCAGTGAGCCAGCTGCTGCCGGCATTCAAGGCTGCATATATGTGTGTGTGTGTGTGTGCATGTGTGAGTGTAATAGTAGAAGAAAACCTCTCTGACATTAGCAAACTTGCCATGTCATCTCAATCCAAGGAGGCCTCACTGTGATAAGAGAACAAGGAATTCTTTCACTCTGTGTGTGTGTGTGTGTGTCCACACTGGTGCATAAACGTGTGCAGATTCAGTGCATCTCTGTGTTGAAGTGTGTGCCTTTAAATATGTGTGTGTGTGCAGGTATGTCTGTAAGTATGTGTGTATAGCGTCACTGAGGGTGGTCTCCACCTGTGGATTACACAGTATGGGCCTGTGTGTAGTTGCAGAGGGAGGGGGGCTTTATTTCTCTCCAGAACACACAGTTCCCCACTAAATAAAAGTCCAAATAGTATGCTTTCGCTAACCTACAACAGCCAAGACACCAGAGAAAGAAATGGAGGAGGTGAAAAGGAAAGGAAAGCTCCTCATTCTGCACATAGTAGAATATCTGTTTTAATCCTGCCTGATAACTTTAACTGATTATAAATCAGCCGATTCACACAGGAATGTGTGGGCTAGCTAGCACTAGATAGTGGCTTGTGTGTTGGGTGTTCTTCAAGAACTGTGCTCGAGGATGGTGTCCATTCATTCCAAGTTGATCACCCAGCATGCGCTCCAAAATGCTTTCTGGTTTGCTTCACAACACACTCAGTATGTTTCCCTGCTCCGCCAGCCCATCCCAGAGACTTTTCATGGTGATGATGTCAAAAAGATGAGTTTTTTTCAGCTCAGTGTAAGTTTGAGGCACTACATCTTGGCTGACCTGATTTTCATAATACACAGTAATAATCAACCTCATCTGCTACTCAAGGTGTCCTGTCAACAGAATTTTATAATGGTTTTTTATGTACAAGAATATTTTAAATTGTACATTGTGAACATCCTTTGTTTTCTAGCTTGCAGTCTTCTTCTTGCTTGTTTGTTAGCACATTACTACATTTCTGTGAGCCACCACATCTACTGATTATCAGAATAGTGTGAAACCAACACATTGGCATATTTAATATAAATAAAATAGGGACCCTCTCTTAAAAACATTGGTCCATAGCACCACTAGTGGTCAAAAACTCCACAGGGTACCTTTAAGTACAGAGGCACTGTCTGAACCTCATGCATGCTTAGGTTGTTGAACACTAAACTTATTCAAATCTTTTTCACAAAACATTCGTCACTTAAGTTCAACCTTTTAGCTGTTCATGTTTGCTAGCTTTTACAGGAGCCTCCGAGCTTTTTAAGTTGACCTTAATTTAAGATTATTTTGTCTACTACTCTACTACTTTTCCCAAGGCCATGAAAGATTTTTTCTTGCTCAGATTTCAGTGTTTTATATTTCTTTTTTTTAAAAAATGACAATTTTTACCAGGCAGTAGAGATACAAATTTAGCTCAGACAACAAAACCTTCAGTATGAGATATCAGCTTTTCATAAGGAATGATGTCAGCAGCCCTCTAGAATAAATTACACTGAGCACTAAAAGCTGCAGAGACTAACTGAGAAGTAGACAAATTGAAGGCCTTCTGTAGGAGTTTGACTGAAAACTGCCAAACATCATCATGATGGGATCATCCATGACCATGGTGTATATATTTTTATCTATTATTTTCATGATAAAACATGTCAAACTATGTCAGAAATAACTATAGTGTGGTATGGGAGGATTAGATGGATAATCCACCTATAGGAACAGCATCAGTAATGTAGCTGTACTGGGATTTTTTTGACATTGAAACTGTTACATTAAAGCCAGAAAAACAACAAACTAAAAATATCAGTATTGGCCTTCAAAAACTCATATCAGTCTAACCCCAGCTGGCGTGTGAGAGAGAAAAAGAGGGAGACTGCGAACCACATCTTAGCCTGCCAAAAATCACATTTCCCCTCCACAGTATAGCTGGTTTACATTAAATCTCACACATGCATGGCGAAGCCCGAGTCCACCCACTTCACATTTCATTACCAAGAAAAGCTCAAACTGTTATACAAGCCTCTCCAATACACCAGAAATCTCTAATGTGATTTCATCAAAACTTAAGATGAAAAAGAACCGTAAAACGTGGTAGTTAAGTGGTGGGGAAGGTACAGGAGGGGAGCAAACCACTATAAATTTATCCCGTGGGATTAGGAGCTATGGAAACTGGAGAATCTGGGGTCAAACATGGCCCCTACATGTGTGATCTACTGGCCAGAGCGGTACAATACAAATGGCAAGGGAATAACCACATATCACATGTCCCTTCTGCTGTAACACAGTATGTTCACTTAATGAAAGTGGTTCTTTGGACTTGTAGAAACTGACTGTAGAAACCTGTAGAAAGCTTCTGTAGGTTCTCTGTTGATAGTTCAACATGTTAGTGATGTGAGTGTTTTAGGAAAGTGGTTAATTCCATATTTATTCAGGTTAAAAGGTCCAACCTTTGGTTGTAAAAAGGAACCCTTTAAGATAATAATGCATTTGGTATTGGTATAGCCATGTTACAGAGGCTATAAACACTATAAGAGTAAAAGTATGAAGAGATCCAAACATTATAGTGAATGCTGAACATCTCATTCCAAAACCACTCTGAGATAAACTGTGGGTGTCTTCACATTTTGTTACAAATCTGGGTAATGGAGTTTGAAACTAGTGGGCAGTCTAACAAAAGACACTATTGAGTTGCAGTTGCACTATGGGATTTGTAGGATCCAGTGTCCTTCACCCAAACTATTTAGGATTTCATCTTAAATTGTGACCATTCATTTTCAAAACTGTCTCACACAAAGATCCTCAACTTAAAACCTCCATGAACTTTAAAAATCTGTTCCACTCATTGTTACTTCACTTGGTCGTTTGACCTCTACGCTCAGCGTTTGACAGAAGGCAGTTTTCACATTTATCTTCTGCAGATGGAAAGCTTCTTTGTGCTCACCTTAAATCTAGAGTTTAACATGGGTTCGTATGAATATGATGTGGAAACTTGTGACTTCGGAAAGACATTTTGTGTTTAACTTTTGAAGCTAAAATGATTTGCTCAGTCATAGAGAAAGTGCCAGAAGGAACTCATGTAACACCAAGATTTTTAAAAAATATATTTATTATTTTCATTAACACCAGTTCATAAAATTGGTGTTAATTTTGTCAACAAAAATTAAAAAAAACATCTGATAATGACGTGTTAGTACAAATAAAAGTAAATGATAACTTGAATGACACATGAGCTAATTACATTTAATGCAAAGTCTTCAACCACCTGCATGTCTCTGCGGAATCACACGCTGTAGCTCTGCTCCTGGGCATGCTGGGTTAATTTCGCTGCTTGACCTGTTACATCCCCGGTTAATAAGAAGCCTGTTGTATTTAGTAACATAATGTATCTGTCAGTAATGCTATTTGACGCTGCTGGTTCTTGGAAGAAACAGATGTGGACAATAAATGTATCTTTAATCCACTGAGCATCAGACAAGAAGCATCAACAAAACAAACACACCAACCACAACAAACTATAAAAACATACAGGGAGCATGCAAACATATATAAAAAGAAAGCTAATATAACTTTATGAAGTGCTGTTACTTTCAGATGATTATCTTTTGTGTTACTGTTGAAATTCTGAATTACTGGAGTACTGTAAGAAGAAAGAAAGAAAAAAAACTATGTGAAAAGAGGTGTCTATACATTTGGCCATGTTGTATATATATATTACTATCCTGTAGAGCTCTTTCACTCTGTCTTCTGTCTCTGTCTTGTATAGATTTATTCATATACTGCACTGGCATGTGTTTTAATCAGAAACACCACTGCCAAAACAGTGAGTGAAACCTAATTCAAAAGCCAACATACACCAGTTAATAATGTATTGCTATATTTCAAACCGTATTGAGATGATAAAGTCCCTTTCCCTCCCTTTCCTCTCTCTTTCTCTCTCTCAAACCCCATATGGATCAGTTTAAACACACCCTGGTTTGGCCCACTTTCAGAATGTCACAGGACATTTATCTTTATTCCCTTCTTCCTCTCCATACCTTATAGAGAAATGGCTTTTACAGATGTGTTCTCTGTACTCTCTGCACACTTATCTACGTCTCTCTCTCTCTCTCTCTCTCTCTCTCTTGCACTTTACACTTTACTTACATGGTTTTCCGCCTTGTGCCTCGCACTGTACACTGTGTGTACACTTATAGGGCTCTCCATCTGGAAAATATATCCTTCCACTCGATGTACAGAGGCAAAGGAGATGACTTTCGTCTCCTCTTTCCTATTCTCTTTCCTCTTCTTTTCATCTCCCCTCCTTCTATTCCTCAGATATATATCAAAGGGTAAAGCAACTGAAACCTATTTAAAACATTTGAGTGTAGACGAATATTCACAGCTATGATCAGATGGATTATATGATGATAAAAAATGTAGCATGACTATGCCATGTGAAACTAGTGCATTAATATATGTTCTTTTAAAGCACTATTGAAGCATTAATGAATGCATTTATCATTAATAGGTACTTAATGTAGTAGTTACTATTACTGGAGCTTAAAAGGAAATGAAAAACACCATATTTTCTATAAATAATGTTCTATTTGTGTTCCAATCTCTGCCAACAGCTAGTGACTCAACCTGCAGCCAGTTCATGAGAGCTTTTTGCTGAAAACACCTCCCCTGGCTCACAGAAAGTGATGTGCTTTGCTCCCGCACAAGCAGCAACAGCAGTTTGTTGAAAATAAGAGCACCACCTACAGAAACGTAGGATTCGTCAGCAGAAAACACAGACAGGATGTTCGGTGATGAACATAATTGATACGTGACCTCTAATAAGGCCACTGCAAAAGCCCCGTTGACACCTAGTGAAGGTTGAAGTTACTGTTTTGTACTTGATTTATTTCTAAACTATTATTACCATACTATTATACTTTTAGCATTCTGGGATGTATTCTCAAAGATTCACAACACGAGATACAAATGAGCCTTTTGACAAACCAGTGACAGCTGTGTTAAATATTCAAGTTCATCCAAGTAAAATACGCCCACCACCTTTAGCCATTATAATCTTTTGTTTTTGTCTAGTGTAGTTTCCTCTAATGAATGGCTGAGCACACTCAGTGCTTAGGGCACACTAACAAGATACGCATGGCCTTTCTTGAGCTCATCAGACACTTTTAATGGCACAATCTCATTTAAACTCTATTGTACATTCAGTTTAGGATTTCCAATTTATTGCACAGGCTGTAATTGTACATACTTTTCACACCATATTTAGCTTAACATACCAGAGAGCTAGTACTGAAGTCCTCTGTGCCACACAATTAGCATTACACAAGGGCTGGGGTTAGAAGTTTAAGAAGTGAGAAGTTACAAAGTTTATTTAAAAATGTTACCTAACCCTTACGTCACAGAGGAAACATTTGAAGTAAACCTGTTGGTATAAGGCCTGGCACACCCCAGGTTTTAGGATACAAAATTAGCACACAATTAACACTCTTCCCACAGGATTAAACCCACCAAGCTACAAGTGAATCTCGTACTATATCACCCACACAAGATGCTTCCACAAGAACTTTGAATTCCAGAGAACACTGAAGTGGAAATAATTCTTCTCATGTAGCAGCGATAAAGATATTAATAACAGTGAGAGCAACGACCTACAGGCCGAGACATTGCAGGAGGTGTAAAAAGAATCTAATGACAAACTCCTAAGGCATGAAAGCATGTGGAGATGCCTGTGAGAAGTTGAATTGTGTTTTATTCGCAGTTGTGTGATGTTCTATACACTGCGGGTCACACACTCCGGCCTTTCTCTGTATCAGCCACATCCCTGCTAATACCCAACCTGAGTGGCCCGAGCTTCTGCTTCCAAACTCTTTTCTGAACAAAAAAACAAAACAAAACAGGAAAAGCATAAAACTCTGAAGAGCCTCTGTGTCAAGTCTCCCAAGTTTGCCAATATTCGACCTTGATCAGCGTCTAGACGAGCCGTGACACACAAACAAAACCTGAGTGCTTCTCCTGAGTCCACTGTATCAGATGTAATGACCCCGCCTGCCTCCAGTCTACTTATATAAGGAAAGATTACACAAGCAAAAAAAACACACCGCAAGGAGCAGACGAATATAGCTCGCTGAATCTCTGTGTATATTTGATCAAGCGTGTGAGCTACAGTATATGTGAGGGGAGCAGTGGGGTGTGTTTGAAAGAAAGAAGGATGTGTATGAGTCTATAAGTCAGAGAGGGGTTGAGGCAGACAGACAGAGGTGGCGGGAAAGGAGGCAGGGGGTTGCATACATTCTCCGTGGTTTGGGAGAAAGAGCAATTTGTCATCTCGGCACGGATTGAATGTATAAACTGTTTGGGCTGCTGGAAATTTACATTTTATACAACTCCTTTGGCAGTATTGTTGCTGATGAGAGTCAGAGCAGTCAAGTTAATGCAGTGAATTAGTGTGAGAACAAAAAGGGAGTTGGGAGGCCCGGGAGACAGGGAGAGGAAGAAGAGGAGGAAGGGGAAGAGGAGGAGGAGGAGGTGTGGAAAGTGGAGGTGTGGGTTTGACTTGAGCAGCAGCAGAAGGACTGCTGGAGCTGCTTCCACACTTCAAGGTCTTTAGTGACAGGGAAGCTGCTCTATTCAGCACCGTCAGCAGTTTTTCTCACACGTGTGTGTATGTGTGTGTGTGGTACATGTGTGCCTATCCACAGGGAATGAAAACTCCCTGTGTTGTTGTTCCATGAAGCAAGGACACTTTCCTACATAGGCGCAAAGGACAAGCACACACTTACTATACAACCACATCCTATTCAGTACTCTCTAATATTATTAGTGAGCTTCCACTGTGCTGTTATGGGCCCTTTTTAATAAAATTCACATATCAACCACTCATTTTCAGTCACCTTTTGGTGTGCTTGATGATTAAATATATATAATGTAATATTTTATGTAATTTAATTAATTCTCATGGGACATTTTGATTGGATCCCACACATGTATGCATGAATATGTGTTCATACTACCTCAGCAAGTTACCTGAAAATTGTAATTGATTTCTAATTACATATGACTCCTTGAAAGCATTTCAAAAAAATTACTGAGCAAAAGAAATTTCTTAAACCACAACCCAGCTGTAGACAGAGCTACTGGCAGCTAAAACGACACCACGTGTAAATATGGCAACTTCTGAGTTAGCCCGAGGTGCAGTTCTACGAATCTCCACCTCCAGCACCTGCGCTGAGATAACAAACGCACAAAGAACAAACTATCAACTCTCCATCAAGCTTGTATTAAAACAGCACAGTCAGCTTGTCAAAGTAACCAAAGTAAAACAAAGTAAGTATAACAGAGATTAGTAACTGCAATATAATTATTGAATTAAAAAAAATCACCAGGCTGTTATATTGTCATGAAAAAAATGTTGCAGTATCAGGATAAGATTTCAATTTATCACCAAATACTTTATAGTCTTCTTGACATTCATTATTAATCTCTTCAGTGTGATAATGCATGCATTTACAAGTCCAGATCTTTTGGCTTCAATCCAGGCGACCCACATTGTTGTAACTTTACCCCAAGCTGTGCTGTACAATTCACAAAGACACCAGCAACTACCACGCTGTGTAGTGTTGTCAGACCCACAGTGACTGTTACTAAACGATAGCAGGGGAACCATAAAAGAACACTTTGTATCGTTCAGGAGGCTCTGATGAGTGAAGAAAAATGAACGTCAAAACACACACTTGAGTCAGAGCAAGTCCATAGTACGGTGGCATCCAGCAGTAAAGTGCAGCCATCCCTGGCTGGCACATAGGACACCCATTCAGTCTGTGACAGGGTGTCACACCATATGATTTATGACGGGTAATTATGGTTATGGAGGTGACATCATATCCTACTCGCTGGCTCCCGCATGTATCCATGGTCTGTATGTCTGTCTGTGCACGTGTGTGTGTGCTCGCATGTGTGTTCGTGACTAATTAGTTATGCTGTCTGGATCCAGCAGCGACTGTCTTTGTTTTTTCCACAGAACGGAAGACAAGGCATGTCACAACAACATATCTCGCAGTACTTCCAGACGTGCAGCAATGCGCACGCCTTCGCACACGCACATAAACGCTCAGGCAACACTACATTTGTACATATGGGTCCACAAAAGAGAGCCTCCACCTCGCTTTCATGCTCAAAATTTCATGCTTTGTTCAATCCCAGAACAGATTGGACATTTTTCACCTCAGTAGGGGCGAGGGAGGGGCAAAAGTAGGAAGAGAAACAGAAGCGATCGCTGGCATTTCTTGACAGAGCTAACCATCACTTTACCACGGTCTGAAATTGGCGGCAGTGAGAAGCATACAATTAGAAATCATTACTCTGCACCTAACTGCTGCTGACAAGCATGGGCACGACAAATGAGAAAATGGAAAGATTATAACACAATTTCTCTCTCCTGTACACATCTACTAATTCACTTGCCAGTTCTAAATAAATGCATTCATTTAAAAATGATTTGACAAACCGCACCTTCATCTTGGATTAGAGGCTGCTGAAAAATGTTATATATTTACAAAAGACTTTGCACATTTCAGTTAAATCCATCATCAACCAGGAGGGTATTTTTCCCCAGACTTGACAAAACACTTTTATGTTGTTTGAGGAAGAAACTCTGCACAGGTCACTCACTGCAGTTAGAGGTCATTTTGGGACACAAGGAAGTGTCCTTAATGAGCCAATTTGGAGGGAAAAAATAATGCAAACAAAAAAAAAAGAAAGAAAGAAAATAGATTAGACCCACTGCATTGAGTCACCATAATGAGTAGCATTACTTTTTTTTTTTTGCTGTTGAGTGGACTCATTTCAGTATTCACTCAGAAGCATGACCATAGCCACAGGGGCCTCATTTGGGAATGGGCTTCTGAAGTCCATATTTGAACTTTAAACTGCTATTAAGGCAGCGGCAGAAAATCAAAACAGCCTATTCCTCCCAAAAGTCACCACAGATCAGCATTTAGATACAGCGTAAAAAACACATGTCTCTTTGCTCCCTAACCCTGCAAATATTTGAACAAAAGTGACCTTTTGCAGCATTTCACCCTTGGCTCAAGCACGGATGAAAACTTGATAACAACTCTCCGGCCCTCACTAGTATTGTAGTTTGTTTGTTTTTTTCTTCAGCCAGGCCAAGTTAAACAACGCACTCACTGGTGTGAATTTAAATTCAGAAAGTCATAAAGAAATAATATTCAAATAGAGCTGCTGGGCTGTCCAAAAATCCTGTTTTCCATCCCGTATTAGCATTGGAAACTTAAATATTATAATTACAACATAAACCATAAGAACCAGTCTACTGTACCTGATCTAGTCCGGTCCATCCCTAAGTGGGCTATACGTCTCCAGGTATAAAGTCAGCAGCTTGTGTGGATGGCTCTCTATGGTCCTGCTCCCTTGCTATTGCTCTTAAATGCACCACAGAAATGTTTTGCTCTTTCCCCTCCTCTGCCGCCTGAGCAGCAGACTGTGCCTCCTGCAGTGCCCCCCGTCAAGCTGCGTAATTCTGTGAACGGCACAAACACTGAACAATTACTGGGCCGTATAACACCTGGCTTGAAGTGGTGCTCCTGTGGCATTATAAGGCATAATAGAGGGCACATAATGCAGCTCTTTGAAGGGTGAGTAGAGTATTTGACTAAGTGCTATTGTGTGATTTTATTGTATTGAAAGAAAGAAACAGTATAGCATTTAACAGGATTTAATTCCATTTACAAGAGGGAGTGGGGTAGCCTCTCGCCATGGGGGAAGAATAATAACTTGGATCTGAACACTGAAACCTGCAGGAAACATGGAGGACTGACTTCTGAAGGAAACTGCCTGCTCATCATCCTTTGCAGATGAACGGCTCAATGGTGAACTCAGCAGAGACTGTAATGTTTCGATAGTCCACCATCATCCCTCAAATAGCACGGAAACATCTCCTAAAGCCCATCAGAGGATTTCTCTCGCCCGGAGGTAGCTCAGAGCCTCACAACCCATTCTTAGGTTTAGTAATCAAAAGCATCTTCCCATCCTTCATCCCTGCCCACCTCGGCTCTAAGCCTTGCTGCGTTGCTGCTCAGTCGGCAGCCGGCTGAACGAAAGGACAGTGGTGAGTTTGTCGTCGCACCTCCTATTGCTGTGTTTCATGAAAAACTTTCATCTGAGAAGATAGCGCTGATCCACTGAAAGCAAAACAAACCACAACACCTGCACAGTTTGCTCAGGTGTTAGTCTGTCTGCCTCCGTCTGGTACTGACAGCCTTCCAACCACCTCAGGCCCCCACGGAGCTGTAATCCTACCCCTGGAGCTGTTTAGCATATCCACTTTATTAGTAGTCTGCTTCACACCTCCCTGCCTTCTGCTTAATTGCTGCCTATATCTGAGTTCACCTCTTTCAGGGTGTGACTCGTAGAATATCCTGCCAACTTGTGTTGACACCAGAATCAAAAACACACATAGCTGCAAAGTAACAGTGTCTCCTCAGTTTGGTATGCCCCATGTACCTGTGCAGAAAAAACACACATAGCTGCGAAGTCCACTATAAAACCACATATCTCCAAATTTGGTGATTTTTAAATGAATAAAATAGAGAGATTCAAGGACATTTTCTTAAGGGTTTGATACATCTGTTTCAAGTCTGTCTTATAACAACACTCACAGGAGAGAATTTCATAATAAAATAGCTTTAACTAGAATAACCTGACAGCCAAAGCCTCACATTAGCTTGTGGATTCTGTCCTCTATCTCTCATATCAGCCAGTATTAAGGGGAGGAATGATTACACTGACCAGTAATTCTTAAAAAATACATATAGGCATGTGAGTAATGTCATGTTGTGAGATAGGCTTGTTAACCTATCCCTTAAGATAAGTAAATCATCTACAAACCTAAAAATGTGTGCTCCCAAAGCTCTTAACAGCGCTGTTTTTCTGGGTTTGTGAAAAGCTGTTGTTGGAGATGTGTGGTTTTTAAAGGATGATGACACACTTTTGGTCTAGGGTAGATTCAGGAAGCCACACGCCTCCTTCGACACTCAAGGAGTCACCTGCTGCTTCTTTTCAGGCAAAGGGCTTAACCTGGTCTAGAGGTTTACACAACCCACCAAAGAAATCACACCTTGCTGGCTTCCCACCCACAAATGAAGCAGATTTCGTCCCACAGGAGATGCCGCCAAGCAGGATGGGCCACTGTCAGGGAGTGAGCCTTTATGTTTATTACAACTAAAGTGTTTTCCCACCTATATTGTCTACTGATGCAAATGGTTTTTTTTAATCACACTCAACTGAATCTTCTTATTAACAAGTCACACTTTTCCCTTCGTATCTCATTATTCATTTTGCTGCCCTCCGCGCTGGCACTGGCTCAGACAAGCTGAGCGCTGAAATTATGACAACTGTCCAAGGAGATGATGTAATTTAGGTTGTGTCACAGTAACAATGACACATTCCAATTTGAGCGTTTAAATTCAAGCCGCATGTAGGTCGCCCGTCTCGGGATGCAGTTTTTGTACCTCTGATCCATACGATCCAGACCACAGCTGAAAGAGTCTCACGTCTGCGTCGTGTCTGAGGAGATAAACACAAATCATCAACGTGATTTGGCCGGTGTCGGTGTTGCCTTACACAACAGTGATCGCACAGTGCTCTACTCTGCACAAACCAGACTGTACACTCTGCCACGTAAGCCTTTAGAAATTATGATCCAAGCCTCAGTGTTCTCAGAACTTGTCCCTCTCTTTTCAAGCATACTACAGTACAACACCTACCACTATGACTCAGAATTCCTCTATCATGCTAAACTGTTTCAGCACAGCGCTTAACAATGAGTTCTCTGTGCGCAGTACACAGTGTGCCACGATGTCTGGATGCACACTGAGGCCCGAGTCTGAATGTAGGTGGAGTGATACTGTCTCTTGTCTCCTACAGTGTCCGTGAGCGCGCATCGTGAGGACCTGCTGTTATTCGCCACTGTCTGCGCTCACGACTTCTCTGAGGCTCGCACTCATGCCACCTAGATAAACTGTGAGGAACATAATGGCCAAAGTGATTCAGACCCTGATGCAGCGAAGGAAGGTCTGAAAGTTATTAGGGTAGAAGATGCGGTGAGAAAAGAAGGGTTTGTTGTTTTTTTCTTTTTTGCTGAAGGGAGGGTGGTCTGCATTGTTTTGGGAGCACAGGGGATGCAATTTTCCTTGGTTTTCTAATCCATGATTTATATGTTGCTTCACAGCTCCTTATTAAAAAATAAAGTGACAAGAATTTCCCCCACTTTGTCATGCTCGCCATACATTTGGAAATTACTCATTTGGTTTTAGGTGCAGTTGGTGGTTTTGTGAAAGATATTATTTATTTATTTATTGGGATTTAAATTGTAAAAGAGCAGCTCATTTATTTGTGCTTTGCCTCTTTCAGCTCTCAGTGATGAAATGAGTTGAACAAATTCAACACTGCTGTATTACCTTGAGATATTTGGGGGAAGGTATTGCAGTTTTCTTCTAGTGGGAGGCATCCAAAGAAAATAATCTGTATAATATAGTCAGGAGTGGGCCGAGTATTTTGTCTTTTAAAAAAGCAAAACACGAAGCGCAGGCCCTAAATCAACATCGCCATCAATCACTGAGCATCTGGTGTTTCAAGCAGAGACAGCAGGATTTATTCTAACCCGCTCTGTTATTGACAGACATACTGATATATGACATGTGATGATGTGTGCATGAGCAGCAGTGGCTGATTCATATAGTGTTTGCTGTGAAAAGCAGCCACAGTGTTTACAACTGTTGCAGCGCCTCGATTTGTCAATTTGTGTCACAGCACAGTTTATCTACTGATGAAAGTTTAATGGGGGCACCATCCTGTTTATCCAGCCAGGAGCCCAGGGGTAAACTTATGTTCTGTGCTGCCTTCCCCCCCTCCCACCCCACACACACACACACACACACACACACACACACACACACACAACCCCATCACTGCCAGACTGCCCAGTAACTGCCCACTATATTGGATTGTACCGTTATGTGCATTGTGCAAAAGTCTCTAGCCCCAACAGGTTAGGCAAACAAAGTGTAATCATTTCTCCATGCACAACTGTTTTAAACACACACACACACACACACACACAGGCAGACGCTGTCCAGCCCTCTCTGTGCTGAAACTGGGCAGTCAGCAGACACTCCAGACAGCATCAAACAGCACATAATTGCCACAGAGATGAACTGGACAAAACTTCGCGGTCCTATCTTGCGTGCTGAACTTACCTTTACAGTCCAGATTTAACATCAGATCTCCACCAAAGATCTCCAACAAAGTCCCTCCACAGCAACTTTTCACGCGACAGTAAAAGCGCGCAGTGAGAGGAGAGGCTGCTTTACGAACTTCGGAGCCAACGAAGTCTGATCTTTAAGACGACAGCCCCCTGTATAAAAGAAAAGACACTTTGGAGGCACGAGAAACAACAAGTATCATATCAGTACAGCTCACCTGCTTGCTTTCTTGCTTGTTCCACCCACTCCACCGACTCCTTTTCCTTTGTCTCCTCTCACAACGCAACACATGACTGCGGGATGAAACTTTACTATCACTCCTCAAACTTTCTTCTTTCTTTCTTTTTTTTTCTTACCTCCACACCTCTCTCGGATGATTTCTTCTCCGAACTAGCTCTGTGTTTTCTTCGAGCCTCCGAGCTACGGAGACGGCGGGCGCGCAACTGGCCCAAATCAATGAGCCAAAGTTGGGCTGCGTGCCATGACAGCGGTGTTTGTGTATTTCTTTGTCTGCACGCCTGCTGACTCCGTGTCCCGCCTTCAACTTCACCGGCAGCGTGCGAAAAGTCACATTGTTCCTGCAGGGACTGGGAGCGATCAAAAGCGCCTTTCAAGGGACTCAGTGGCCTCTGCATCTCCTCCACTATCAGTATGAAATTCTATATCATTCCTATTATGTCCCCATAGGGACTGTAAGTGTACGGGCTCAGCAGTGATCAGTGATGTCTCCTCACTTTATGGTATGTTTATCTTGTGTGTTATCACTGTATTATTCCTGGAGATCTTCGTGTAACAGTGTGAATTCTCCTGCTCTCACATTGTGAATTACACTAAAGCATCCCACAGGATCTTATATTGTTATGGCATGAGATTAGAAAAAGAAAAGTGTAAGACATATATAAATAGGGACAAAACAAACCTTTTGGCTGCTGAAAAGAGGCACGGTGTAACTTCCAGAAGAGGCATAATAGGAATATATGGCGTCAGTTTCATTATGCACACTAAAGTGACCACATTCTTCTCTAAAATACATTTAAAATACCATCTAAGTAAGAGATCAGAAGTAGTTTCCCATCTAAATGGTCACAACTAAATATGCATCAGGGAGGTGGTATAAGGTGATTAATGGGTTAGAGGAGAGGAAAAGGCTAACTTTTGCTTTGTTTGTGAACTGTTGGATTATTTGAACTCTTCTTTAGATGTAGAAATGTGTCTTCGGTGGAGCTGCTAAGGGCTCATGGACATGTAAGGGGTCATGAGGCAAAAAGGTTGGGAACCACTGGGTTCATCTTTAAAGTGTATTTCATAAGCTGCAGTAGATGTAGTGGAGTAGAGTTAGGAGGCAGCAGAAAATGGAAATAATCAAAATAAGAGCAGTAATGGAGTGTACTTTCATCACTCGTGTAACAAAACACAGCAGCAGTGTGGAATATCGTGTTTTTTTTTTCATTTTTAAAGATGAGTGCAGGCTTTATGAGGAAAACTCAGTTGGGGTTTCAGATTTTTTGTGAAGCAAATTGATTTCACATCAAACCTCAAACAACCCTGCAACTTCTGTGAAAATATTTTTTTAAAAATGAGGCTTTTATTCTGTTTCGAACACTCACAGAGCCCTGTTTGTATCTTCGGAAGGTATTTAGAGTGGACAAGTTGACCTGATCTTTTTCACACTCACACAGGTTAACACAGAAAACGCATGAGCTGCTGCGATCAGTTGTGAAGGTCAAGTGTGCCGTACCTCCAGTCCCGCATCTGTTTGCACGCATGCATGTGTCTTTATGTGGGTCAGGGTGTGAATGGATGTGTCTGTGAGGAGAGCATCGACATCTCTTTTTTTTAATCTCTCAGTATCCATCAGACTCTGGGGGTGATTGGACTTTTTTTCTTTTCTAAAACAGGGATACCTCACACACTATTTCCTGTGTGATGTCAAGCTTATTGCAGACATCTGGGGGCTGGCGTCTCATCTTTGGGATGGTGTGTGTAATGACCATGCCTTATCTTTCTCATTACCCAGCCCGACATGTCAGAGGAAAGCTGGAGACGACCCTGCTCTCCTGACAGAGAGAGAGAGATGGAAATAATTACCAATGTCTCTTGTGGAATAGGGCGTAAATTGATACACACTAAATACTGTACCTTAGGGGTCTCTCGCTCTCTTCTTAGGTCTCTCTCTCTCGTCAGATGTACTAGACAAATGAAAGCATCCAGAAGGAATTAATTGGATTTGGGAGCAGTCTCCTGCACGATCCACCAGGACAGACAAACACCCCTCCTCTGCACCCTCCACTCCCTCCCTCCCATTGGCACACACACATACACACACACACACACACACACAGAGCCAGACACACACGCCTCCTCATCCTCCTTTATTCCAGTCATGCCTTGCAGAAATGTCTGACGCCCCTTCACCCCACCCCACCCCACCCCACCCCGATGGATCAGTCTGTGTCCCTTATCCCTGACACACACACACACACAGCACAGTGGATTGCAGCCTCTCTTGGATACAGTGTTTCCATGGCAGCCACGTTTTCTGCACGTGTGGGATCAGACGGAGTAAGAGAGGGAGAAAGAGGCCACTCCTATCGATTTACTGGCTGGCTAATGATTCAGTCTGCAGCTGCACACTTACCTACAGCAAACACAGGCATGCACACATGCATATTCACGTGCACGCATGCACAAACAGAGTGTAAACATCCGACTACAGATCAGATCTTTTGACTGAGGCTCAACTATGGAATGTGATCAGGGGGCTCAGCTTTTCCTCAGACTTTTCAAGAGGGCCTTCAGTGTATGCGGCTGCTCAAGTTATCTCATTTCATTTCATAGTGCTGTACAAAACTGTTAGGCACCCAATTGATGGGGCTTACTTTGGCTCTTTTAGAAAGGGTCAGAGGGAAAAACCACAAGAAAAAGAGAGCCTTTGCACTTTTCAGTTCCAGCTGATTTTATTTCCTTCTTGGAAGAAAAGAAAAACAAATAAAAAAACGACAATCTGTACAGAGGTCTGAGAGGCAGTGATTGACCCAAACATTGGCTGGTTTTGAGCTATAAACATCAAATGATATTGGCATGATTGGACAAAACATGATCATACACAGCATATTGCACAAATGAAAAAAAGAACAGAGGACGATAGAAAAGATGTCTTGAAGGTTTAAAAAAAAAAAAAAAAAAAGGAAACTCCTGGACCACAATCATCTTCAACATAAGGATGTCCAAAGATGGCTGTCCTAGTGCCTGTCGTTGATCATCATACATAAAACACACAATCTTTGCTTATAGTACAGTCAGTTTACATAAATATCTTCATGTTATTATTCTTTTAAAAATCTTAAACACAACAGCTATAGCTACATATACCTGAATCTGAAATACAAATGCTATTTGCCATGCCATAATATAGGAAAACAATTAGCCTGCTATACTTAGCCAACAGGTACAGAAAGGTTAAATACTATTTTTTGATGCAATTTGCGCAATAACAGATGAAGCACTTCATACATCTCCCTCCCTCCAAAGTCTAGGCAAAGTGGAATGAGTGTGAAATTCCATCCAGTGGTTCAAATAAAACTTATCTTGATAAAAAGCACACAGAGGTATTAGCTCTATCCAAACAGTGACTCTCTGGGATCGTTCACTCATATACTTTAGGTCTATGTATACTGGAAACAGTCACCACTCAGACTGGGAGCCTCAGTGGTGCTTTGTTTTCTTGGCTGGTGAAACTGGAGTCACTGTGCCATTAAGAAGCATGTGGGTAAATACTGTAAACACTGTGTGAGGTCAGATTGTGCCAAACAACCCCCCTCCGCACGTCTAAACACCAATGTAGATCCAAACAACAATGTTGTAGGCTACCCACTCGCCGGAAACCGCCTTTCTATAGATTTTGTACAAAAATACAAGTAGAAAATCATGACACACTCAAATCTCCTTAAAAGTGAGAGACGTCAGACATTTTTAAATAAGATACACTTCTAGCCCTTCCGCGCTGGATACAGACAGGTGTATGTGCACAAACACAAACGAGACCTGTACGAGGACAATACTTCTATGTATAAAAAAGTTTGGCCGGTATAAATACATCAATATAAAAAACGTCATCTGACACAGGAACTACAAAGTTGAAGCACTAGGCAGAAAGGATGCGCGTTGGGGAACATTGGTCCTGAATTGTGCACTGAGTGTTTAAAAAGGTTCAGAAAAGGGTTTCTGAAGTTTTGAGTCAGTCTTTGTTTTTAAGTCCTGCCGTTGAAAGAGAAGCTGGTGATAGTGAATTGTGTCCTATGGTCACACACATTGCGTAATTACGCAGCAATGAACATTTTTACGCATTTAACAACAACAAAATCCTCCTCATCTCGGAGGGCATGCGTGTTGATATTGAAACCATTTTGAGTTTGGAAAAAAACTACACCTGAATAGCAACTTGATGGTCAATGTGAATTGGCTATATCTAAAACAAAACCCAACATGACGAGCTCTCCAGTAAATGCCCCCTTTTTCCCCGACCCAAAATAACATTAAGATTCAAAGTCCTGTCTCAGTCCTCATCCTGTGCGGATCGGATTGAACATCTGAGCTCGAGTCCGTGTGTTTTCACTGCTCTCTGCTTACATTCACTCCTCCTCCGTGTCCAAATGCAAACTAAGCATTTCCCCCGTCTGCGCGTGCCCGTCAGGCGCACAGAGCGCTGTCCAAGTCTGAGCGGCGCGTCCCCGCGCTTCAACGGCACACAGGCCACCGCTCCTTCCCTCTGCACTCTCCCTTATTCACTGAAAGAATGGCGGAAATATTGTGGCGTGGACGCACACGCCTGTCGGGAGGGGGTCGAACAGTTCAAAACGTGGGGAGGGACGTCACGGCTCCTCTCCGCCGCGGTCCTTTTCAGTAGGTGAACACCAGGTTGGAGATGGTGGACTCCAGCCAGTCTCCTGAGATCATCTCGCTGACCTCCGGGGTGCAGTAGTCGGGGAAGTCGAAGTGAGATCCCGCCCCGCACTCCCCGAAGCTCCAGTCCAAGTCCCGGTCCAGCTCCGCGTCGGAGAAGCCCATGCCGCCCAGGGACATGCTCTCAAAGCCGGGGCTCGGGTTCAGGTCGACCCGCTCGTCTTCAAACTCTTCGTCCGACGATGAGGAGGACACCGACGAGGAGGAGTGGGAGGCTGACGGCGTCGGGGAGGAGGCGCGGGCGTACCTGAGGCGGGCGGTGTGTGAGGACTCGCTGGCCGCCGGGCTCTGCTCCTCGTACAGGCTGAGCGGGTCGCTGGACTCCGCCGAGCTGCTCAGGGTGGGACTGGCCGGGACCCCCACGGAGGGAGGCCCGCTCTCCAGGCTGCCCGCCCCGCCGAACATGTGACCGCGCCTCGCCTCCCCGGCGCGCTTCTCCGGGATCTGCCTGGCCCCGGACACGGACCTGGATTTGAAGAGCGCCTGGTGGTCGCCGGGAGATGCGTAGTCCTGCCCCGCGGCGCTCTTGGTGCCCCCCTGCTTGTGCGTCCTGCTCCCTCCTTTGGACGCGGGGCTCCTCTTCACGCCGGCTTTGGCGCTGCGCTCCCCGCTCTTCTCTCCGCGCTCCGCCTGCTTGCTCGCTCCGCTGCCCGACTTGACCTTCTTCCTGGGCCGGTACTTGTAGTCTGGGTAGTCGGCCATGTGTTTGAGTCTGAGCCGCTCCGCCTCGCGGATGAACGGGATCTTGTCCGTGTCTTTCAGCAGCTTCCAGCGCTTGCCCAGCCGCTTGGAGATCTCCGCGTTGTGCATGTCCGGCGACTGCTCCATGATCTTCCTCCTCTCGATCTGGGACCAGACCATGAAGGCGTTCATGGGTCTCTTGATGTGCCCCGTCGGAGTTTTGCACCACGCCAGGTCGCTGCGCTCCCCGGAGGAGGGGGACTCGGGGGTCGGAGACGCATCCATCTCCAGGTCCATCTCTCCCGTGTCCGTGGAGTCCCCGCCGGGGGAGTGAGCGTGGGCGCTCTCTGTCTGGCTCATGTGCTGCACCATCCTTTTCCTCCAAGTCTGGAAACACAGTCCAGTGCAGTACTTTGACAAAGTTCAAGTGCGAAAAAAATGCCTCTTAGGCTTTCACACAAAAAAAATATTCCTCACCTGTTCTTATCTCAGGCGCGTTAAAGTTAGACCACTTCTCAATGCAGGTCTGAAAAGTTCATCCAAGTCTCTTCTTTTCAGGTCAGCCCGCTGTGGAGACGCTCGGTCTCTTAACTTTTACCAGTGCGCTTCACGGAAACAAATAAAAAACGGAGAAATCCCGAAACTATTTTACAGCAACTTTCAACTGCCGGTGCGGCTGAAAACTCGCCCTACGAGGCTCAGGAGGCGTCGCTGTGGGCAGCAGCAGAGCGAGTCCCTTATGTGAACCTGTCTGTCTGCAGCGCAGCGTGTCTGTGCGGTGGAGGAACCATGTGGCTGAATGGAGCAGCTGCGCTTTCTCATAGTCTCCCTGTTTCCTGAGCGCTCTGTAATGTGACTGTAAACACAACAACGAGAACCTCGCCATTTTATACCCTCATCGCGAGATATACGGACCAATCAGCGTCTGTCTCCATCCTGATTTTTCGCTGGGGCCACTCCCCCCGGCCTCCCATTGGCTGAATAAAAAAAACGGGTAATAATAATAATAATGTGCAATGAGGATCGGTGTGTCTGACCTCATTCCTGTCCTAAAGAAAGACGAACTTGGTGTGTGTGTGTGTGTGTGTGTGTGTGTGTTTTAAAGGAACACAGTGTCCTTTCCCCCTGCTACAAGGGGAAGCTCGCAGGGTTATACTTAGAACTTCATTTCTTTCATGTGGGTGAGTATTGACTAAATTTAGGTGATGTGTAATGGAGGGAGGGGGGGGTGCAAGGAAATGCTGAGAAAACACAAAAGCAGCCACAACATGTTGTGTTAGTCAGACTGCAGTGTGGTGAGCAGGGATGTAGCAGAGAGCAAAACCCACCCAAACACAGCTCACCCAACCTGTTATTTACAAATCATTACAACACCGGCTCACATCATTACATCACAGCAGGCAGTATAAACAGATGCATGGGAGGTGATGCTAGATTTTTATTTACACCCTGCATCAGTGCATTATGGTAAACCAGACACCTGAAAACCCAGTCATTAGGAATATAATGAAAGTGTGCAGAGCCGTGCTTGAGGGCCACACAGGAATAACAAAGTCACACTCACTCTGGCAGCTTCCTGCTCCACACGCTCCACAATGCACAGATTCCTCCTCCTCCTCCTCCACAGGCCCATTATGTTAACATGCCCGTGTCATGTAGGATCACGTTGCAGCCTGTGTCGCTAGATGTCAGGCTAGAGCCAAAGGGAGCTGGCGGAGGCGTGCGTCTCGTACATGCATGCGCACGCGTGTTAACATGTACAGCAGATTTATCTCCACCCTGTAATCGGCTGCTTTGAGCTACCATCGTTAAATCATGCAGGTGATGTCATCAGCCGGCTTGATCCCGCAACAGAACTGACTGACATAAGTGGGTTTTTTTTGTTTGTTTTTGGTGATGAATAAAAAGTGGGCAAACATGTGTCCTTTAGCTTATGGCTGCCAGAGAGAGGAGGAAATCTGTTTATTTAGTCTGACCGGATCTTCACGTCCTCTAACACAGCATCGGTTATGCACTTATGAGGTGTATTTTTAATTCATGGCGGGCTAAAAACGTCATAAACTCTTTAAAATTTCACAACTTTGCCCCCCTCGGTGCTTACATAAATCAAACACCTAAATAATGATGAGCTGCTTCATCAGTGTATATCTTTAGCCGCCCCAATTACAAGCGTGCACCTGCCACTGGATTAGTCTGCTATCTGTCTCTATCTCCTCTGCACACACACACGTGCCTACACACACACACACACACACACACACACACACACACACACACACAGAGGCGTGCACACATGTGGGTTTGTTTAAACAGGTGTAGCAGGTATACCTGTAATCTTATCTGATGTGTGAGAAGCAGCTGTCAGGTAGCTTTCCACTCTGTCACCGGCAGCTGTGAGGCTCTGGCAGCGCTGGGACGCCGAGCCCCATCACGCTGGCCTATCGCTCTGTCATCTTCAGAGCCCGCCGGAGCCATGTGTTTACCCCAAATACACCGGCGCTTTGTCTCAGCTCCGTTGACGCCTAAAGGGATGGTGTCATTATGAGAGAGTGCTGTGGGAGGCTGGGGCTATTACAGCGACTTCTTAAAAGTGCAAGTTAGGCTGGTGTGGGCTTTTGTTGATATTTCTGGGTTAAATTTATTTAGTTTCCGTGAATAAAAACATGACCAAAAAATACAGTTTCCTCTATTTTTTTTTTTTTTGTTGTAGGATTGTGCTCTCATCTCAGTGCAAAACCAGTTCAAAATAGTGTTTTGCTAACCTTGGAAGACTAAAACACTCTATTAAAAGCAGCAGTAGTGAAATTATTTTAGGGGCTTTAAAAAATAACATTAAAAACACATTTACTGGAGCTGAAGCGAGGCAGGAGCCGCCATTATTTCAGCTCTGACTGACACTGCGTTTAATATGCGATTTTTAATAAAACATAAACATTAACCCGATATGTCAGGCTAACCCTAGAGCAAACTGCAGGCTAAATGAGCGTACAGCCTGTGACTGTGTGTAAGGCTGCCTCTTTGCAGGGAGTTGGGTTGACTGTAACTGAGGCTCTCGTAAAAAACAGGGGCACGGTCGTCACAGTGTGCCGTAAAAGCGAGAGGTGAAATTAAGAATACGACAGCAGAAAGAAAAGAGATGGAAGTGGAGGACGCAGGGAAGTGAAGCGAGCTGCGGCGAAGACAAATTGTGTGAGCGTGTGTGTCTCTGCGTGCAGTCAAACAGAGGTGCTCATTACCATGTACTTGCCTTTTTCAACCGCCGAGGAATGATGTGCCACTTTGACCTGCCTGTCAAACACTCGTCATCCGGGGGTCAAACACAATGAGGCCTTTGTGTCTGTGTGTGTGCGCAGCCCTAACTGAATTGGAGCTTTTCCAGGGATTGAAAGTTTGAAAACCAGTGGGAAGTCCCCTCCACCCCGCAGTTAAACAGAAAAACTGAAGACTAAGCACTGATTTGCATACGCACAGTCTCTTTCCCTTTCTCCCTCTGTGTGACTCATCTCCAGGCAGTTTGTCCTCTCTGGTGTTTTGTGTGGATGTGGCAGACAGTGCAGGTGGCCATCTCACCATATCACCCACCTACTGCTGTCGGCCCTTACACAACAACGCTAGCTAAGTTATTTATAAGTTGCCATGGAACAGACAGTGCCCAATACTTCCTTGTGTCCTTCTGTGTTTTGTCCTCAACTTTGACAAACGCCGCTAAAAGCGGAGCGATGAGACAACGGTTTTTAAATCAGACTTTGAAATGAGGAAGTGGACAAAATAACAATAACAATACAGTGCAATCCAATATACTAGTTCAACTCTTTTTTTTCATTTTTGAGGCCTTTATATGTAGTGTTGTTGCATTGGATTGCACCATATTTTACAGGTGCACATTGAATACTGTCTCTTGATCGCTCCCTCTCCTGATCCCTTCTCTATGTTTGGTAGTCAAACTAATATTTGGAGATGAAGTAATAGAAAAAGTTGTTGGGAGAAGCTATTCTTCCTCTCTTCCTTCATCCATATGTGCCTCCGTCTGTCCATCACAGCCTGAGATCCTGGAGACACACAGAAACAGACAGAAAGTGGTACAGAGGAAGAGCGAGTGAGTGTCACGTGGATACAAAGACGAGAGAGAGAGAGAGAGAGAGAGAGTGTCCTTGATGGCATGAAATGAACAAACCAGAGGCGAAGTAAAGACTGACTGCAAGACAGGGGAAAAGAGAGGAGACAGCAACCTGAACATGGGTTGTTAAGAAGGGAATGGAGCGATTTGGGAGTCCCGGCTTTCCCCCTCCATTGCTGCTGTAATCCAGAGGATTCAGCCAAGGTGGAAGCAAAAAAAAAAAAGTGGGAGTCAGATGTCAGATGAAGGGAAGCGGATAGATGAATGAGCGCAATACGGAGGTGTGGTCAGGCCGCCACTTGCCACGCCACGCCCTTGACGGGAACTCCAAACATCCCTCGCCCGGGAGAGCGATGTGACGAGGCAGGTCAGATGATTGCTGTGTCACGGCAATGCAGACAAACTCACATGACCACCACACACTTACACACACACACACACACACACAAATGCATAAACATGCACAAACTCACGGCGAGACAGAGCCAGCTAAGTACCAGTGTACCGCTGCAGGACCCAGACGAGTCAAATTGAGAGCGCAGACACACACACTCTCTTTCTCTCACACACACACACGTACACACACCAAACTCGCTAACAAACATGTGCACACACTCGCTCACACACACTCAGCCACTCTCACAGCTGCACTCTACTACACTCAGACACTCTGATACAACGATCGGTTTTTGGGGGCATTGTCTAAAAGCCAGAGGAGTG
Source organism: Scortum barcoo (assembly GCA_023238725.1). NCBI lineage: Eukaryota > Metazoa > Chordata > Actinopteri > Centrarchiformes > Terapontidae > Scortum > Scortum barcoo. The sequence continues at coordinate 5,612,312 of CM041548.1, read as the reverse complement.
GGAAGGAGCGGAGAATGAGAGCAGAGGAGAAGGAGAAGGAGGGGGGGGGAGGCAAGGAAAGGAGAGCAGAATCAGGAGATGGAGAAGTCGTCAACAACGCTCGTTGGTCGTCCTATCAAAGGGGCATTCGACATTTGATGGGTGGAAGACACTTTTGATTCTCAGCGTTTTCAGGAGAGGACAACTCTCAGAGCGGGATCAGCGCGGAGCAGCCCTGGAATGGATATACTGCAAAAGAAGACAGAAGAGACAGTTTTTCTTTTGTTTCGATTTTTTGGGGAAGGGAAGTTGCACCAGAGTTTGGAGTTTGCTGGTTCTCCGCGGCTGTTGCAGAGACGTCGACGGCTGCAGATGCAGGAGAATCGGGTCTGGGAAAAGAGACAGAAAGCACCATAAAGAAGTTAGGTAGCGAGAGGCGAAAGAGGCAGACAGAGTGTGGAGAGTGTGTGTGCGTAGGAAGGGGAACACCGAGGCAACACTGCATGAAAACGTTCCCCAAAAAAATCTCCCCGAGGTGCCGCATATTCACCGAGGAGAGACAGACAACCGTGATGCCTATCTCCCCTCGCTCTCCTGCACCTTTCATTCTTATCTCTCCCACTCTACATATACATCTACGCATTAGACCCACATGCAAGCAACATATGCTGACTAAGCTTTCGATGGTACACAGGAACCCCATATCACCACCCCCATTCTCCTCCCCCCCATTCTCCTCCCCCCTCCTCCTACTCCTCTTCCTTCTCCTCCTCCGTTGCAGGCGCATCCTCCTCCGGGCGGGTCAGGTCAGGCGGGCTGGTCGTGTCCTCACGTAGCCCAGCCCAGGGAGCGGTGTCCTCAGCTCGGGCATGGACGCAGCAGCTGCAGGGGTCGGCGAGGACCAGGCGTGGAGCTCTGAGGCTCTCTGCAGCTCCAGACAGGCGCCAGACGCACTGACCTACATCAGCCTCAGTCAGACTGGGAGAGGGATGGATGGAGGAGAGAGAGAGAGAGAGGCGAGGGAGAGAGACAGAGGGATGAAGTGGGAGTGGGGGACGGGAGGGGGCAAAGAGAGAGAGAGAGAGAGAGAGAGAGAGAGAGAGAGAGGATGGGTGAGAATGATTGAGAGACGGGAGAGCAGGCAAACGGGCGGAGTGGCTCGGTTTGCAAAACAGAAACATCTATCAAAAAGAGTGCAAGGCGGTGGCATGATGCGGGGAGGAGGGGATGGAGGAGAGAGAAAGAGGAAGAGAATTAAAATAAAACTAACTCTCAACCCTCCTTTCACACTAATGGCGCATAAAAAATCCCTTTTTGTCCTCAATTTTGCAAATCTTTATCCTCGCCTGACTTTTCCCCTTTTGCCTCTCACTCCTCCCCATGCAGATTCCCTCCTCCTCTCTCATCCTCCCTCTCTCTCTCTCTCTCTCTCTCTCTCTGTCTGTCTCTCTCTGTCAGTTTAGCTTGATTTCCATCATATACCATCCGAAACGTCTCTCACTGTGGGAGGATTAGTCCGTCTCTGGCTGCCTGCTTATCTGTCTGTTCTGGCTTTCGGCTGCAGAGAGAGAGGAGGCGGCGGATGGAGTGGAGGAGGAGGAGGAGGTGTGTGTGTGTGTGGAGGGGAGGGGAGGGTTTGGCATCTCTTGTTCAGTTGTTGTGGCTGTATCAGCTCGACTCAGCTTATTGCCAGTGTGTTTTTCTGCTGGAGCAGAGCAGCAGAGGCTCTGCAGTGCGGCAGGAGTAGGAGGAGAACATTTTGTGCTACTGTGTGTGTGTGTGTGTGTGTGTTCAGGCAGGTGTGTGTGTGTGTGTGTGTGTGTGTGTGTGTGTGTAACAATTCAGCATGCATCTCCTTCCACTCTTTGACTGATTGTGTCCATTCCTGCAATGCCCCGGCAGTGTGTGTCCGACTGGCTGTGCGTCAACATTACTCCCCAGCACCGGCATCGACACTAAACACGGATCAATACCAATAGTGAGGCAGATAGATCAGGTGAACGTTAGCGGTGATCCCCCGGGACCCCGTGTGGCAGTGGAAGTCAGTCTCTAAAGCAACATACCTCAGTCACACTAACAATGTCTTTATCCTGAGGTGAACGTCTAAAGGCCCTGGGGAGCTAGAAAAAAAGTCAAGTATATTAGACGTTATAATAAAATCCAGCTGGGTCAGTGTATCCTGCTAAGGTCAGCTACTCACAAAGAGACTTGAAAATTGAGGATGGTCCAGGCATTTAAAGGGTTAGTTTGGTTTTCTTCTCTAAAGCCTGCCTGATTTATTGGGAGCTGTCAGTCCGTGCAGTTCATCTATGGGGGACTAACCCCTGTGTTACGGCTGTGGACATATTAGAGGGAGTGGTTCACTGAGATAGAGGAGATCAGTGGCAATCGAAGAAAAACACCGGTGGAAAAATTCCTCCGCCTCACAGTCAGTCACTCAGGGAAGCCTCAAAAAAGCATTTCTCACACAAATCAACCATCCTGGCTGTTCTTGGTGAAGAAATTCTGCACAAACATACAGAGGGAAGCCAATGCACCCAGCAGGAAATGCATATGGTTTGCAGTAGCTGAATCTCTGTTTGTGTCTGGATTAAACCAAACAGTGTGTGAATGCTGAGTTTAAGAGACGGTGATAGATGGTGGTATTCAACTTTACACAGAGCCAAGATAGTTTCCCCTTCTTTCCAGTCTTTATGCTAAGCTAAGCAAATCTAACTCTTGGCAAGAAAGTTAATTAGTCTGACCATTCATTTAAAGTTACGCACATACTGTTTTGTAGTAAGTCCTTGCAGCTGAAGGATGAACTGTCAGGCTTCTTTCATGCTAATATGGACAAAAAGTCCTACAGGTGCTGAGAATAATGGAAAGTTTGAACATCTATAATTCCATGACAACTGAGCGAACTTCATGTGTTTATAAAGAACCTGTCAAATGCTCTGAAACAAGCAAAAAAAGTGGTCATATATGGTGGTTCAATAAATGCAAAAGAGACTTCCTCTTTGTCTCAACTCTGGCACAAATAAGTGAGTAGGTATAAAGTGAGTAGGTTTTTAGTGACCCAGTATTTTCTCCCTGTGGATTAATGATGCTGACATTCAACACCGTTTTGTGAAATTCAGGGATTTGAAGGTACTGTGGGCAGATTTGAAGGTGCTGTGGGCAGATTTGAAGGTACTGTGGGCAGATTTGAAGGTGCTGTGGACAGATTTGAAGGTGCTGTGGGTAGCTCTGACAAAACCAGGGACTGTAACTTTAAGAAAAAAATTGGTTTTAAAAATGAATGACTTGTTTGAATGACTAAATGGCAACATGCAACCTCAATCCGCTCAAAACCAAACAGTGCTGCAATCTCTTGTGGGATGGATCGAAAGAGCTCTCGGTTCATTCCATATGAAATGTAAACCATCCACTTAAATCACAAAAAACGAAAGCAGTTTTAAACACAGCGCCACAGCACCAGCCCATACTGTATATCATGTGTGTATCCGTGACGGTGAGGATTGTGTTCCTCATTTCTCATGGCACGCTCCCTGCTGCCTGATTACAGATGAAACTCCGGACTGCTGCAGCCAACTTTCAAAGTCAGTGCAGATAGAGACAGATAGAGATGTCACAGCCTAGATCTCTTTCCCATTACTGCTGGAGAGGGGAGCTATCGGGTCCAGATGCGAGGAAAAGTGGGACACCACACTAAACATGTGCCAGACCCTATACTTCCCCGTATGTGTGGGGACCCACTGCTTACACTAGTGCACATATGTACACTTGCTTGCCAAGTCAGACCGTTTTCTTCCCCATCTCCCAAAATAGCACAGAGCAGACTCAGAGTGAGTGTGTACGTGTGTTTGTCTGGTTCCATCTGGTGTATATCTTACATCTGCACATACATCTCTGCCTGCATGCACGGTTCCCCTGCAGTAAATCTCACAATTTTATCAAAACTACAGGGTGTGTTGTCAAGTTTTTCTGTTTCCACACAGTCCTTTGTCTTAATGTCCTTCTCGTATGACATCCAAACTAGTAGCTGCCATAAACCCCCAGACCCTTTCATGCTGTGCCTCTGCCATTGCAAACAACAGCCATCTGACAGCGGTGGGGGAGCGCGGTTTGGCCCACAGATCTTTTTAATGGGGAGTTTACAGGCGAACAAGCAGTGTTTTTCGCTGAGGAAATTTAGTGTTTCTGTGCTCCACAGGTCACAATGGATTCTGCTGGGACGGGGCCAGCTCCATTTCAGGCATATTCAGCATGCAGAAAAGTGTTTGCTGGGAAATTTTAGGCTGTTTGCGGAGGCTTTATTTGGGTTATGAGCCATCGTATATCATCAGAACTGTTCAAATAGCCTCAGGCTGAGTACTATTTATGAGCACAGATGTATTTAAGGACAACAGTGCTCCATCAAAGCCCTCAGAAAGTTTTCCAAGTATCGCCCAGCGTGACCCTTTTTCTCAGAAAAAAAATGCTGTGCTACCCAGTTGAAATCCATGACACACTTTTTCTTCCATCCTGTTGCCTTCAGCTTTTTTTCTGTGCTCAACACTTTACAAGTAGTGACAAATTACGTCGCGGAGAGCTCTACGGAGCAACAGCAATATCTAGATGAACCCAGAGCATGTAAACACGCGCGCAGACAAACACACACCGCTGGGCTGGCCGGGAAGGGTAATATGATTGGACTGGACAGCGAGTGTCAACCCATGGGGCAAATCAGCTGTGTTATGATGCGTAATCGGTCGTCTGTCTGGGGAGGTGTGTGTGTGTGTGTGCGTACATTTGTGTGTATGTCACACTCACACTGCAACACACACAGGTCACTCCCTGGCAACGCCCAGGGTGTATTGCATTGATTAGTGTCTGGGTGTTGGTCACATCTTGTGCTGACAATGTAGCGACGCTGCTGCCATGACAGGGGAACCCTTAGAGAGGCGGCCTGTTGTTGATTCCTTTGGGCTCATCTCCCTTCCTATCTGTGTGTGTGTGTGTGTGTGTGTGTGTGTGTGTCCATTGTCATATCTGTAAACCTGCTTTCCAACACAGTATCTGTAAAGAGAGGTGTAAAGAATTATTCCAGTTTATTATAAATTAATAATATAATATTTTGGTAGTTTTGGTCACCACCTCTATTGGTTCTGATGACATTGTGATGATGACTCGCTCAGATCAGATGGATTCATGGATGACATCTTGACAAGGAAAGGAACTAGCAGTCAGACAGTGTCGGGGAAGCTTCAGTGGAAGCAGTTAAGCTACAACAACGCTACACTTATTGAAAGTAGCTGTGCTGTGTAGCATCGTAGCATGTTGAGAAAGTAGCACTTTTCATGTAACATTATATGAGTTTGAAACTGGCTGCCCAAAAGCTACTAGGAACTGAAGCTAAGACTGGTTGTAAACACGCCAACAGTCAGAATATCTAAGCTACTTTATTTGGAGTAAAACTGAAAGTAAGGAATCCCTAAATTCCAGCCAATAATAATAATTCCAATAATCCCTCATTCCGGCCCACACCATCACACCATGACTGTTAAGAAGACAGGAAGATGCAGGTGGAGTCAATCATTTTTGACCTCTTTATACTTATAGGGAAAATGCAGATGCAGCAATGTAGCATCTACCCCGCTACTGGTGTAAATCATAGCATGCCACAAGAATTAAATCAACTTCACCTAATCATTTTGTTCAGTCATTTATTGTGCCTTTTCAGGAATTCGCCACAATAAAAGAAACAATACCTCTGAATCACTTTAAGACCCAAACGTTACAGAACAAAAGTTTTATAAACACACTTAACAGCTTGTTAAAATGGATATTTCTCTTGCTTTTGGTTAGAAATGCCTCCTCCAAGGCACAGAGGAAAGGGTGGATTTCTGCTCATTAAACTGACCACTGCGGGGCTGTGTGTGAGGTGCCGAAATCAAACAATCGCCAACATGAGCGGAGCAGTGGGGAGCGATCAGTCTGTTTGTTACACAACACTGAGTCAACGGTGTGGAGCTGTATGTACAGTAATAGCAGACTGTTGGCACACAGAGAGAACAGGTGGAATAAACACAATTCTAATGATAATTTACATATACGAGCGAGCCGTTTGAGGGAGAAGGCACCAACCCGTTCGCGCTGGCCCAGACTGACCGAGCAATAATAACACCAAAACGACGCAGAGGGCCTCCAGGGATTCCACGAATAGCAACTTTCAAGAAGAGAGGAGGAAGAGGAGGGGAGACAGGGAGAAGAAGGATCAGACGGGAGAAAGAAAATGGGTTGTCTGTGTTTGTCACCCACATATATATATATATATATATATATATATATATATATATATATATATATATATATATATATATATATACATATATAGTATGTGTGTGTGTGTGTGTGTGAGAGAGAGAGAGAGAGAGAGAGAGAGAGAGAGTTCCTTGCTTTAGAACAGCACATTCTGTTTTTTTGCCTCCATACTTTACACTCCCTGAATGTTTCTGCGTGTCAGACTCTTCTCCCCAGGCTCTTTGTTGCTTTTATAGCCCAGGCGGTCTTATCTAACCAGGTCTCCTGAGAAAACCAGAGACGGAGAGAGAGAGAGAGGGAGAGAGACTGCAGACTGTAGAGCGCATGCAGAGGAAGTGGAAGAACTGAAAGTCATATCAACAGCCCCGCTCCGCACTGCAAAAATATACATCTTAATGAGCCAAACAGTCTACTCTGAGTCTTACAATATTATTTCATTCTTGGAAAAAGCAGCCGTCTCGAGCAGGTCTAGCTGCTTTAATAACACAAATGCTCCATTTTTCTCAACATATTGGTGCTTGTTTGTAGAAAAATTGCTGGAAAAGCAAAGCTGCTTCTCTTACAGGACACAACAAGTTCATAGGGAAAATGAGCCAAGTTAGTCAGACATTTTAAAAGAGGGGATTTCTTGCATGTGGCAATTTTTTGTGCTTTAAAGAGCAAATTGTTCTGTTTATGTGGACTCGCTGGAACCCGACCAATCAGCTTGAAGCCACCTGTGCAGCTGCCAATCACAGCAGTAGCTCATTAAAAAAAGCTGCTTATGCAAAAACGGCCTGGTCACACACAGGTGAAAGTGGAGGCCTGGGGCAGTCCTGGTGCTGTTGAGTCAGGCTTTATTAGATTTCACTGCAGATGAAGATGCTGTTAAATCTACTGTAAAAGCCAGCACTAAATCCATCTTCCTTCTCTGGATAATGCTGGTTAGCAAATTAACACACGATATGTACTGGCATGCACAATCGGCAGCTAATTAACATAAACACGTGATTTGATTGGTGATCCTCTAATCCAGAGGTCGCCAACCTCTTTGCTGAACTCATAAAATGAAGAACGTTGTGATATACATGGTGATGGCGTTAAATCCATATGACATTTTTCGTATCCACATTACCCAACTCAACAACATAAAATTCATCATGTGCCATCTGGATCTGCATACAGACATTATCAGACCAACTTATTCTACTGTATGAGTGAAATGACAAACAGGAGACGTGAGATCAATTTTGATGGATGTTATTTGTATGCAGCTATTGCCAAACCAGCATGTATGAAAAGGCACCCATCTTGGCACATTGTGATGTAGCATCAGTGTTCTTTTTCCAACTCTAATAAGAACAACACTAATATATATATATATGTGTGTATGTGTGTGTGTGTATATATATATATATATTTATATAGTGATATAGTTGAATGGAATAAAGTGTCGTTAAAAGTTAAAAAGTTAAGGAATAAAAGTTACGTTAATGCAACAAAACACTGGTGAACCTGATTCATCAGACAGGCATCTCTCAGGTAATGGTCCATCTTTGGGAGAATCACGACAAGTCTACATTTATAACCTTTTTAGAGCCTAAAGGGATGTTACATTAGCGGTGGCTGAACACTCGATGATCGGATCACCCAGGACACATTTTAATGCCAGGTCTGAACAGAGCCATAGAAAAAGTTGTGCTAAAAATCCTTACTTATGCTAATGATACCTCATAGTGTCACCCATGTGCATTTACTTTGCCTCAGTGGTTAAGTGTTAAGTGTTAAAGTGGGCGAGAAAGTTGTTGTTGCAGAATGGTTGATCCAGAATTGAAATATCCTGCCTCAGAGGTTGCTGCTGAGAGTTTTGCAGTAGAAAATTCTCCCTCATTGCCCAAAATTTCCCCTCACTTGAAGAAAAATTAGATTAGGACTGGCTGACATGTTTTGGCAGTGAAGGGCTGTGTGTGTGTGTGCGTGCGTGTTTTGTGGGGACAGTGAGGGCACTGTAGGGATAATCAAACAACTATCACATGCCGACAGCCCGATATATCCGCATGTTTCCTCCTCCTTGCGCTGAGATGCACATTTATGTTAATGCCACACTACTGTACCACTGTGTTGCCTCAGCATCACATTACTGGAGCATGATGTTCCCAGCTCCAGGGCCAAACTCTATGACTCCCTCTGTGTTTGTGTGCGAGTTTGTGTGTGTGTGTGTGTCTGTTCTTCAAATCTGTTTGCAAACTGCTGAGTACAAGCCAGGGAGTGGGTTCACACTGGATTAGCTCTGAGTTGGCTAAACACCAGATAGCAGAGATAACAGTGTTTGTGTGTGTAGGTGTGTCTCTGTGTGCGTGTGCATGTGTGTGTGTGTTGTGGAAAGGAGGGGGGCAGCTGATATAAGCAGAAATAGGGGAAAACACTGATAAGGCTTTTTCGGGATCTGCAGTTCTAATGGTTATGACGGTTAGATGCTAACGAACGGGGCTGATGTTTATTGACCTTTATTGTGAAATCTTGTTTACAGAAATCAAAGAGGAAGGAAGGAGGGAGCGTGGAAGGGAAGAGGAAAAAGAGATGAAGGGAAACAAAGAAAGACAGACAGAAATATAAGAGGATGAAGGGAATAAAAGGGAAGTAAGGAAAAAGAAAAACAGGAAATTAAAACAAATTGAAACAAAGGGAAAGATGGGGGAGCAAAGGGATACCACAGAAGGGAAGGAAAGGAAAACAAGGGAAGTAGGTAAGAGGAAGAAAAGGGCAGTAAGGAAAGGAAGAATGACCCATCTAAGAAGTAAAACAAGGTAAGACAGATGACTAGGAGGAAATCACAAAGAAAGTGAGGAAGGATGGAAGGAAGTAGCAAAAGAAGAGAAGGAAGGAAGAGAAGGAAAGAAAAAGTGTGTAAGACAGGGGTGAAGTTTAATGGAAGGAAAAACTGGAGGAACAAGAGATGAGGATGAAAGAAAGAAAGAAAGAAAGAAAGAAAGAAAGAAAGAAAGAAAGAAAGTCACTCAACAAGAAACAGATTCTCACTTCCTTCACAGATTTTTCGTCTTTTTCCTCCTCCCACCAGCTGGAGCCAAACACAGTGGGAGGAAGCCGTCATCTTCACTTTCCCTCCTTTGTCCTTCCTCTCTTTCACCTTTCCTCCATCTTTTCTCCCCAGAATTAAACCCATCAAGATGAGGCTTTATCTCCTTTTTTCGTAGGAGGGGAAGGTGAATCTATAAAGGCTTGCCTGTTCCCCAGCCGATCGATTGATGTTGAAGTGTTTAACTCACAAAGGGCTGCATAAACGGCTCAGCAGCCTGTGGTTTATGCAGAGCGCCAGGCAAATCTTTTACAGGACTCGATTGATGTTGCTTGTTTTACCTGAGAAATAAGACGCTAATCCCCTTGATGTGCACCAAATGGAGAGGAGGTTATATCTGTGGGGGCGAGAGGGGCGGACCTCCTGTCTGTCACCTCCACATACCACAAACAAAGCTGTCTCTGCTTCGCCTCACAGCCAAGCTGCATGAATGCCAATAGATCTCCTGTAAAACCGTCAGTATGGGAACAGGAAACACGTCTCTTTCAGGAAGCCGGCACATAACAGAACCGATGCAGCTGTTAAACATCCTCATTGACAGATGAATATATGGTACTATGACTTCAGATAAACCGCAGCATCACTAAGAGGATTGGCAGCCTTTCTGGCCCTTTATGCTGCATGTTGTGTACACTATGTTACACATGTTCGCCTTATTAAGGAATCTGTGGCATTGCTTCACGGCACAAAAACACGAGACATAAATGTTAACAGTTTCTCCCTGGCTAGTGTTTTCTGATGACCCAGGAACCATCCAGGAACTGTCGCTCACAAGTCAAACTGAAACCTTGCGGTGGCTATAACTCGTCTAGAGGATTCATTAACATAGTAAGCGAGCACGGACTGGTCTGACTCCAGACCTCCGAACCACAACCCACATTCCAGTAAAGAGTCCACAGTTTGTTTTTTGTTGTCATCTTTGTGAATACAAAAATTGCTCCTTTGTAATCACAAGATAATTGTTTTATGAACAGGAACAAAAACACGTGTGCAACACCAGCTTCCTATAAGTTCCAGATAGTGAGCTGGCTTTTTATGCCATTCACACAAAAGATCAGATCAACCCGTTAAAGGTTCCCTGTGGAGTTTTTCACTCCCATTAGCACTGTGCAGCTGTTTTTCTATAAGTGGGTCCCCACGTTGTTGTTGGTTTGACGCACGTGGTGACGTAATGTATGTTCTTGCTGATGGTTTCACACCATCTACTGATCAACAGGTAACAGTAATTTACTAAGATAAGCAGCAATGTGCCAACAAAGGCAGGGAGGATGAGGACTGCTGCGATGTTTACACCATGCTGGATTTAAGATGCTCAAAAACTTGACTTTGCAACTTTTTTATGAGGAAGGAAACACATTCAGGACATTTGTTGTATACACATCATGCATTTTGGTGAGCTGTGAGCATAACTTCTGTTAAAAAAATGAAAAGCATGTTGTAGTTATACCCAGTTAAAAACCTTAAACATAATCATAACCAAATCTTATGAGGTTTGAGTTTTGTTGTCTTAAACATGGGGTCTCCAGATCAGGAAAACATTCAGTGGGTTTTTATACACCTCATCGTACCTTGGTACAACTTTAACTGAAAATTTCGTTTAAAATCTAGCTGAAATTGTAGTTTATGCCTTTGTCACCTTCAGACACATCCACACGCACACATGCACACACACACACACACACACACACTCATCTTTATGTGTGAGAGTGGGAAAACAGAAGACTCGAGTCTCCACCAAATCCCTAAAAGCTGTCATTGACTTCAAACACTGCAAAGTCTTCACAGTGGAGTGCTTCTGTCGAGTGACAGAGCTGTCTGTCTGTATTTCTCTATAGGATCCTTTTGATATGGCCTCTGCAGTCCAGACCCTGCGCTCTATAAGGTAAACCAGGGCTCTTTCCATTCATCTGAAATGAATGTGGAATCTCGGAGCATACTTTATATACAAAAACAAGCTGTCCTTTCTTTTCATATGCCGCCACAGCCTCTGCAATTATATTAGGGCCTACTCAGGCATGAACTTTCATGGAATTCCTTAAAATGTGAAAACATATACAGTATAGGTGAATGTTGGATATTCATAAGGCAGAAAGAGAAACCCAGCTGTATACAGAATGCCTATCAATCTACAGAACGATCATTTACCAATTTAAATAGCATTGCATTAATTTTCATGAAACGTGTAATTTATGAGTGGTGTGGGACTCCGTGTATCTATCAGTGTCAGAGTGACATGTGTTGGGTGATAATCTATTCTGTGACCCAAATTTATGTGTTGAAAGGCTACAAAACCACACTCCAGCCCTCCCATCCGATTTCACAGCTCATCACTGTCAGTACAATATACTGTATCTGTGTGTGTGTGTGTGTGTGTGTGTGACAGAGAGTGACAGAGAGGGAGAGAGTATGATAAAAGGAACGCGTTATCCATATTATTCAGAGGAGATGTTTTGAAAGGAACTCTGTTATTAATAAATGCATGACAGCCAACAGAAAAAGGAACATTCTGCGGCTTTGCAAAAATTAAAAGAGAGGAGAGAGAGAGAGAGAGAGAGAGAAAAAGCTCCTTGTTAGCGTTCTCTCAGACGCTGCCTGCGCTAGGAGCTATGTCCTCAATGAGAGACATATTATCTCTGGTCAGCTTCCCTATCTATTATTCACAGCTCTGTGAGAAACACTGGTGGCGAGATCAACAGCAGTCACTTACAATATATCCCCGAGCAACGCCATCCCATTCATGTGCAAAAGAAACCTTAATAACCACGGCAGGAGATAGTGGAGAGGCTGCAAAGTTGGCAAAAGCTTGAGGAAGGACGGGGCTTTGATTTTGAAGGCTGGTATGGATTCAACGCAAGCTAGATTAAGCAAAAAAAAAAATCACGTTTTTGATGTATTATTCAAGATCAGATAATATATGTGCACTGTATACTGGAGAGGTTCAATAAAAGGGAATTGTGTTTGTCCGTTGGGAGGAATCTTCTCTTGTCTATTTTTTTTTTGTCTATTTTAATCTACAGCTGACTTCAAAGACAACAAACAACTTCTGCAGCTTATTGCTTTATTGAAATCTCCCGACCGGCCGGACACACGGAGGCATGAGACATATGCATGCACGAGTGTCCGCAGATTGAGGAATAACGTCTAAAATGTTAATAAATTCAAGGGGAAATTGCTTTGTGTTTATCTGTAATATGACGAAACACCTTGACTTTGATCCCTGGCGCATGTTATAAGCTCACAAACACACAATTGGCATTTCAAATGCTAATTCCCCATTGTGTATGGGCTTATTAGATAATATGTGAGCTCAATATGTGCCTTCCATGTGGACAATGAAATATGTGACTGGATGTTGACAAACTCATCTTTTTGTCATATTGAATATTATATCATAAGCTACTGGCCATCTTCTAAAGATGCAATCATTTTTTGTATGAATAAAGGATGTGCTGTATATTCATGTCCATGTTATGATAAAAAAATGTCAATAAAGTCACTGTTTGGAGAAAAAAACAGATGTATTGTTGGTTTGTGTACAGCTTCTACCTTATGTGTTTTTTTTAAAGCTGCATTTCTAAATCAGATTCTATGGAAACGCTTTTGGCTTTGAGTGCTGTCCTGGCAGGCAGAGAATATTTAACAAACAAAATAGCCTTGCCTTTTTTTGCTTTTTAGGTACTCGGCTGCTGTCTGTTGCTATGCAACCGCATCCTCCAAATTGTCAGGTTCAGGGCCCAATTCCCCTTCTTTTCCTCCCCCTTTCCTAAAAAAACAAAAACAAAAAACAAACAAACAAAAAAAAAAAAAAACAACAACAACAAAAAAAAACTGAGGCGAAACTGAGGCGTGCATGGTGCAGCACCACCCTCAGGGTAACTCATTTAAATAAATCCCAATATTTCAATATTTGATTTTCCCTCATATGTTAGAATTTTGGAGAGCTGGTTGTATTTTTACCAGCGCACCTTTGTTCAGGGCACATCTTGCTCATTCTGCATTCATTCATTGGAGCCTTGCGATTCCTCCTCTTGTTCTCCCCCTTTTTCTGCTGTGTTCTGTGTTTCATCAAAAATCACCCTCCTCCCCTGTGCTCTTTGTTTGTCTCTCTCACACACACACACACCTACACCTCCTCTCTTTCTACCCGTGCACATACTGTATGTCTGTGAGGCAGACTGTCTCTATAATTGGGTTATTCTTCTCCTCACCAGCCTGATGCACTGAGACACACATGCACACTCGGACACACACACACATGCGAGGCATGCGCACACACACACAGGTTTGATATGTGGAAACGTTTTCGTACAGATTATTGCTGAGGTAGGAGAAGCGTACCCATGCATGTGTTTTATTTAGGCCTATAAGGGAATGTAGGGCCTGTGTTGGGACTGAATACACAAGGTGATATCAAAAACGACAACATGGACAGCTATAGAGCTGCTCTGATTGATGCATGGTCCATTCTGGATGTACAACATTGCCTTTGCCAGAGTGTGTTCAGCTCTGATCATACAGCGGAACTTTGAAACCTCTCCAAACAAATCAGTCCAATATATCTGACAGCATACCGTGACCATGTGCAGTATTTTTTCCCCGAGAGCCAGGCAACACAAATACATATGGACAGATGCACATGGGAATACAATGGTGAAAGGGCACATTTTCACAAGGTATAGTGAAGGGGGCACTCACATGCAAACCCCCCACCCCCCATCTGCATCTCCCTACTCCTCTTCCTCCCCTCTCCGTGTCGTTCTCCTACAAAACTGTATCTTGGTGAGGTGACCCTGCTTTAATGTGTGTTGAAAAGGTCGCTCTGGTCCTGTCCACTGATTCAGAAAGGCCCTCCCAGGCCTGTATACATGACTGCGCTTCAGTGTAATACCTCCAGACACCAGGGACATTCACCACTGACACCACCATACACCACTGACACCCCCCTCACACAAACACAAAATAAAAAAAACAAAAACAAAACACAAAATCAAAGGCAATAGCACGCCTGAGTGGGTGTCAAACCTCACCGCTCGGGGATTTGAACCTGTTCGAAATCATCCTGACACAGTAAACTGCACTGTGTGATGGACCATCCTTTACACTTGTGTTTTCAGCTAATGAGGGAAAAGAGAAAGGAAAACAGGGCAACTGCTGCCGAGCCAAAATGTTATTCGGGGTGCCAACAAAGTGTACACATTATGGCGAGGAAGAAAAAGATGAAGAAAAAGAAAAAAAAAGCCAGCAAGCAGTTGATGGATGTCAGCCTACTGTACATGGAGGTGGTCCAAGTCCAACCTATTAGGTTAGTATGATGTTCACACAACTGAAACAGATTTGAAAACTTGTTTAAACTCATGTCACCAGGACATTTAGCTCAGGGTTTGGGAAAACGATGCAGGCAGCAGCTACAGACACCTACAAAGGTTGCCTCAACTTTCATTTTGACTGCGTGGATTTACTGTTCGCTGGCATATCAACATCTATGATTGTGTTTCACACCGTAACCACAGTCCCCCTTTGAAATCCCGCTTTGATTTACCCCACTCCTGTGTTTCAATAACTGTGCTACGGAGTGCACATGCCACATCCGTGTCCTGTGGCTTTGATGGTGGCTGTACAGTACAGACACAGCATTAGTATGTATTAGCTGGCAGATGGGCTTCAGTGGTCCCCTGGTGCTCCCTGTAATGATGAGCCATGTTCCTGTTTATCAGACAGGACATACTCAAATCTCCACTCATCTGCTTTTGTCTCAATCACCCATTCCTCTTGTCTCCGTTTTCATCTTTCTTCCTCTACAAGCGTCTATCTGTCCCTTGCCACACGCTGTCTCTCTCCCAATCCGTCCCGCTGGCAAGCGTCGCCCCCAAAGGAATGTCTCCATCTTTACCTTCAAACACGGTCATAAAGTATACGCGCGCACACCGTCAGATGCACGCTTTGGTTGCATGACAGCTTCGCCAGGACAGCACTAACAACATGGTGCACTGCGTTAATTATCGGCCCCTCCTGATGCGTCGCGCCAATTTCTGTCCCCTAAGGTGTCGCAAAGTCCTTACAGTTGTGTAACACAGATGGTTGACTTGTAGGAGGAAATACAGTGAAGATAACAGTGATAGCTTTGCCGGCTTAGGTATGATGTTACTTTGCTGAACCTCATCTGATCATTTGTGTTTTCATCAGAGGGGTTAGAAAGTCTTTATGGCTTTTTGAGGCAACTTCATGTTGCAGGTTTTGTGTCGTATCAGTGGACAAATACGGTTTCAGAATTTGCACATGTAATCCTAATATGATTTTATACTGATTTCAGACTGCGGGTGATCATGAGAAACACACATCAGAATACATCGAGCAGGTCAAGGGAGACTACAGTTCAAAGTTAGACTATATAAGACATATCTTGAAAATGAAGAGCTGAATTCAAAAGTAAGAAAAAAACATCCTTCCTTGTTCAACACTGACAGGAGTTTTGTAGATACAACCTTACTTGGTGTAGTTAATGTCAGCAAACTTTAGACAAATATCCGACAGTACTACGTCAGTTAGTTCGCAGACTTCCACAACGACTCCTCTTTACTTGTGCTACTGTTAATTGCATTTTTAGCATTTATCATAATTTTGTTATGGCTACTTGTTAACATAGCAATTTAACAAGTGGCAGTAGCGACACTTTAACTACCATTCAGCATCAGTACCCAAGCTTATTAAAGTGCAAGCTAACATCCAACAGTTATTTTGCTTTGTACTACAGTGCCAGTGAACTAATCGCAACTGAAAGCATACCATGCCATCTTTTAAATACACTACAAATAAAGTTGATGAAAACTGGGGACACACTTTAACACAGTGTCTGTTTGTGTCTGTGGCGAGGCCCTCTTATAAGTGAAACAATGTACTCATGTGATATGGAAAATAACCTCAGCTTTCCATTGTTTTGAACCTCAAAGTGTTTTCTTCATCTTGTCAGCTTGTTTAAGACAGAAAGGAGCTTGAGAGGCACTCCTCATAAATTTGTGTCGAGGCATAAGTGTATATGAGATATGGTTCATATTTATTTAATAGCCTTGCATTTCCCTGTAGGACATTTCCATGTCCTGTACAGTAGGAGTCTGTCTCTTCCTCCATACATGCATGAGTGTCATGATCGTACAC
Source organism: Scortum barcoo (assembly GCA_023238725.1). Taxonomy (NCBI): domain Eukaryota; kingdom Metazoa; phylum Chordata; class Actinopteri; order Centrarchiformes; family Terapontidae; genus Scortum; species Scortum barcoo. Next base: position 5,595,820 of record CM041548.1, on the reverse strand, counting down.
TCAACTCGTCTGGAGCAAAATGGCACCGTAACATCCAGCACAAACCTGCAACCCCCGCACACACATTTTCTCACCCTTCACCCTCCTGACCTCCCTGCGTAAACTCCTCCGCAGGTTTACCACCCTTCCCCCTGCTCTGAGTAATGGATAAACACCCTGGCTTTGAGTGATTATCCAGAGAATAACCTGACATGTTTCCCTAGGCTACGCTTGAGATGAGCCGCGGAGCTGCTGTACCCGCAGCCCATACCTTCCCTCCATAAGGCACACACGCCACCCTCAGGGCTCCCACTTCTAACCACCAGCACTGCTTACAGGAGCCAGGAAGTGGCCTGGTAACAAGTGGTGTAACAACACCGCAGCAAGCCCCGGCAACAAAGCAGGCAACCGTAGAGAGTGGGGAATACAGAGACAGTCGATTATGACAGGAGAGCTAAATTAGCATCATACTGGGACAGATGGTGGATGTAGCTGCAGGTTGAAACATATGGACATGCAAACTCGCGACGATTGGCCATCAATTCAAACACAACCTGTGCCATGCTTCCAGCTTGTACACAAGGGCCTACACACACATATGCGCACACACGCATGCATAAAAACACATACACACTCAGTCGCCGTCTGCCACTTCAGTTACGAGTGCCTTAGGGCTTCAGAAATGTTGGGTGGACAGATGATGCAATAATGTCATATTATGGATCAGAGTAATAAATGTAGGCCATACAGGCTGATATCTCTGTTTCTTTGGTGTAAAACACACGCCAAGAGAGTATTAGCAGCTGTGTGAGTGGATTCACATGATATATATGTGACAGTGATCTTGAACGATCTGAAAAAAAAATGTGGGAAAATGTGATTTGCCTTTGAAGCTCCGAGACGAGTTCCATTTTTATAATTGAGATCTTTCCTTCTCCTCTTGCGACCCCCTTTTCCTATTCTTCTTCCTCAATTCTCTCTTCTCTTTTTATAAAGTGTAATTGAGGGGAAGTGAATCGTAATATATGGGTGTCTCCATGATTGACACCAAGGCGTTTAACCCCACCCCAACCCTATACCATTTCTTGCTCAGACACACACACCATTAAACACACAGGACCTATATATGTCATATTAACTGAGCGCTCACTCCACACCTTCAACATATACAGAGGGGGAAAAACAGCAAGGTGGAATGTAAAGCGGGGCAGCCGTTGCGGGGGGTGATGTGTTTGGCATCTATACATAGAGCGACTAGATAGACTGGTGTGCGCATTCACAGCTCCAGTCAAGATGCCTGGGCCTCTCGCTGGGGAGCAGGAGATGTCTTCTTAGCCTTAGGCCTGGAGGATGGGGTGGCACTCAGGCCTAGTGGTTCCTCGACGTCTCATCGCACAATCCACGGGGCCGTGGAAGAGATCTGACATTTCTTACAGTGCTTCAGGTATTTGAATACATCAGAATCCGCACTAATAGCCATGACATGTATGTGACAAGAAGTGGGTGTTGGCTGACTGATGAAAGAATGAGGACGGGGGGATGTAGGAAAGGATAAACCAAGGAAAAAAATAGCTTTTTTTTTTTTTTGCAGGAATAGATTTTGCCAACCTTTAAAGTGCTGTCATAAAACCTTATGACCTAAATTCAAGTTAATACATCAAAGAAAGAGACCTTAACAGTAATAGAAAGTGACATCAATATCTGATGCATGTTATATGAACATGGGCCGTCTTGATGGGCATAACTTCATTCTTTTCTGGAAGAGCTGATTTTTATTCATTATTATTCTACTCAAAAGTTCACCTAAATTTAAAAAATATATATAGTATATAATATATATTTCCTTATCCACACCTAGTGGTATCTAAATATAAAGGTTTGGAAAAATACATCTCTAATGGAGTCAGTTTGCTTTAAAGGAGATGTTTGCCAGATTATCAAACAGCCTTTGACACCAGCTCCCCACCAGCTCTTTTATCAGACTTTTTATAACTTTCCGAAATCAACAATTCAAGAGCACTTCAGCCATCGACTGACAAGGTGTGCAGAGGTGGGAAAGTAAGCTGGGTCTACTTTCTCTTTTATTCTTCCCACAAATACTCCATGACTTGTGTAATTCGTGTGACCAACCATTATCCCAATTTGAAAGATCTTTCTGAATGAAATGTGTAACCGCGGCTCCTACAAAGAGCGTTGCCTTACGGTTTGTTTGTACCTTTTAGGTTGCCAGGCTCCCGAGTTTCTTCTTCAACTCCTTTTTATTGTGTCTCTTTTAACATTAGTCAGACCTAAAGGTGTTAAGTTAGCCCAGTATAATCTACCAAAGTTTCTGATGACTACTGTAACTAAGAAGAGACCGGGAATCGAGTCATCTGTCAAGCAGCCCAGAATTACTGCTGTCACAGAACGGAGAGCTCGAAAAGTCTGAAAACAAACAGAGTGCGAGCGCTGTATGGGACAGACGGACAAGCAAGACAAACATGGGAATTTTTTGTTTGTTTTGTTCATAAAAGCAAAGGCTTAGTTGCAATTCAAGCTCGACTGCATTTTCATGAGGTCTTTTTGCAATGACCACTTCTGCACCTACATATATGCGCTACTGTATATATTAAAGTTTAATGAGCAGGCATAACCAGGGTGCAATGCTTGAGGAGATCAAACGGACCCCGTGCGCACACACATGCACGAGTCTGGCAGGCCGCCCTGACCACGTGGGGAAATATAAATAAAGAGATTGAGGAATCAAGGCATAAATGAGGCTCGACACTCCTTTCTCTCACAATCCATTTCCCCATTACGAAGGGGGACACGGGCACCAAATGATCTCCCCCCATCTTTCCACTGGCTCCGAATAGAAGTAGACACCAGCAACAATACTCATTTACCTTCCGTCTATCTCATACAAACAAAGATGCAGGCCGCCGCTGACCTCCAGCATGAATTTGGAACTCACTCAGCTCCTGAACAAAATGAGAGATAACTCGCTTGAACCCAGTGGACATCTTCCAATTTTATTTCAGACAGAATTTGATATCATAAACACGTCCAGCTTGTTTATGAAACCGAGCCCTCAGAAAAATGTTGAAATAGAGAGAAAGCGCTGGAGTAAACAGGAAAATGTACCGGTGAGAGGCAGCAGAGCCGTGGCCTGGCAGCGCTCACCCTCAAAGATTATGGCCTGACATTTGGAGTCAGAGCTGGTGAAATGTCAGGCGGGTTATGACAGGAATGGTGATAGGCAGATTATGACTGACCTCTGACCTGGAAGTTCCGAAAGGTCACAGCTCACTCAACCGTCTGAGAGCTAATGTGCTTTCAGATCACGAAATGGAAGGTAACAGAGCCAAACAAGGATACGGAGGAAAGTCTGCCAACATCAACATTTCAGCCAGAGCAGATTTTTGTCTTCCAAGTGAGTTTGTGTTCATGGAAATTGACTGTTTGCTCAGCCTGGCCCCTGAGCTACTGTTGCTACGCCTGTCAAACAGTCCGTCCTTGCCCAGCATATTAGGGAGTTTACAATGATAATGTGGGGATTAATCACTCAAAATAATTGTTTAAACAATTCATCCTTTATTTCAGAGTCAGAGTAATGCAAGCGTCTCATTTCTGGCATGTGACTGTCCATTTTATCAGCCGCCTGCTGGCAAGCTATTATTAAGCTACCGCTAGCTTTATGTTTTTGCAGCAGATCTGCCAAGTCTCACGCTTCGGCCACAAGTCTCACACATGCCAACCGGTTCACATGCCACAACTCGCATTTTTCACGCTGAGAAAATAAGTAAATATTGTATCTCCTCCTATAACCTGTGTATGTGACTTAGTCTGCAGCATCATAGTTTATGAAAGGATGTATGTTGTGTTCACTGGCACAAAAGAGAAATAAAAACTCCTTTCATGCAATGTTACTATGGCGTCTAGTCATCAGCAGCCAGCCAGGCTGAAGTCAATTCAAATAAAACCAGAGGTCTCCTAACTCCGTTTCAGAGCTCTGGATCTGGAAAGGTACCCTATGTAATCATGTTATTCACAGTTGACCCTGGTTAGATTAAAGTTAGAGTAACAACTACAACAGGCCTGAATGTAGTTACTGAGTGAATCATAAATTTGATCACTGAATGTTTTGTTCTCTTTTGTGACTTTAGTTTCACTGTGGTGGCAAAACTTCACGAGCAGAAACACGGAGGTAGAATAGGAAGTGTTGGAAACTTTGGATTTAAGCAATATAGATAGATATAGCAATATAGATGGTAGCTCCACCACCTGGTTCTCCACCATCTTCGTCATGCTGTGTTTATATGTGTGTGAGTGTGTGTGTTTAGCTACTTCCTGTTAATTTAACTAATTGATTGCCATTCTCACTGTGATTGATGCCCTCTCTAGGAGACATGAATTAATGTAGTTTTAGTGAGGTGTCATTGCATTAATATAAATTAAATAAAAAATATCAGTACTTGACACAAGTGTGATGATATATCATTATATTGATATTTTTTTCATTTTTTCCAATTGTTTTCAGTTCTACTTGTGCTGGTCAATTATCAATAACATATAAAATAGCAAGAAACAGGTTTTTAAGTTATAAAAATAATTAGGTGGGGCACACCTAAAAGAGCTAAAAGACAGCGGCTAAAGCTACTTATCCCAAGGTCATCATCATTACTAGTTGAGGATCCATATGGGAGACATGGAAATGACTTTCCACTTGGAAAGGCAAACAAAAGAAACCACATGCCTGTGTACGGGTGCAAAGCTCTGACTAGACAGTGGCTGCTCAAAGGAGGGCTTTAGTGCCTACTCAATTGATTCTTGCTTAAATACCATAAAAGCATGATGCTCCACACAAACAACCAGGGGAGCCTTTAACCACTTTAGGTTCAGCAGGGTTCAATTTACAGGCCGTCTGTCCCTCAGCACCATGATACTAAACAGATTACCCTCTGCCATTACGTCAGCCTCCGACGGTCAATATGTACCATTAGCGCTAATCACTCTTTAATTAGTAATATATTCAAGGCCTCTTGCTCGCCTCACGCCTATTTGTTCTCGTGTGTGTTTAGTCAGCGCTTGTGTGACTTCCGCCCTCAGTGAACACTTCCAAACGCTCAGCACTGTTATCATTGCAAAGCAGTACAACAGGCTCCATCAGATTACACTTTAAAGAGATCTGAGGCGCTACCTGTTTCACCTGGGGCAGTCCCTCGCCTTCATCTATAGAGCAAATTAACAAAACCCACAACACTCTATCATCCTGCTAAGAGATCTCCTTTCTTGTGGTGCTGGATTTCCCATCACAAGACACTGAAACAACAAGGATCAACTCAAAAGCTCGCGGAGAAGAAACGAGAGTGTGTACAGGCCCCTCTTATCGCTCATACAGCGAGGCATTAGCAATGCCTTTTATACACTATGAATGATCCTCGGCACAGACTGAGAAGGGAGAAACCGTTCGCCTTTGGGCATAAAGATGGTGAGCTTTGATTATTGATTCACTGTCTCTCTTCTTTACACATAAGGTACCATTTCGACCTGAAAGAACTCGCAAGCTTAAAAAAGAAGAGAGAGAATAGAAGAAAGGGGGTGAGTCCTTCGAGGGAGGCACACATCAGGGGATTTAAACCCAAGCTGAATTGAAATTTAACAGTTTGCTGGAGTATGGGATGAAAAAAAAAAGAGGGAAGAGACAACAGATCAACTCGAGGCTCCTGTTTTTTCTTATTTTTGTTTTGTTTTTTGTGGCTGTGAGCAGGAATATTCATTCATTCATTTAAATTAGCGAACTTATTCACTCCGTGTTAAAAGCCCATGAATGTTGCTGGGAAATTTTATGTGAGAGTGTAAAAACAGAGCGCGTCCCTCCTTAATTTATTATGTCTTTGAAGAGGTGGTAATGGTCTCTGCTTTTCAGATGCTATGTTCATTTACATAATATGTTATGCCAGGAGATCAGAAAAATTAGCAGTTTTTTTTTTTTGTTGGTTTTTTTGTGTTTGTTTTTTTGGCCAAGAAGGCTAAAAATACCCAGGATGTTGCAACATAACGGCAACCCTCGCTGTTTTTGATTGTCGGTTTAAGCTGCCCTGAAGTACAGGCCTGGGATCAGTTTTCTCCCTGAAAACAAACATCCCCAACCTCTGGAGGAGGCGGAACCTAAAACTGACCAGATGTCAGCAGCTCAGTGCGTATCCCCTTCACTTGTTTGCCGTGAAAGCAGCCGGGGAGCAGATTAAAGGGCTTGAGAGTGCCCATTCGAAAAACACATGCTCCACTTTAATGCTGAGATTAAAATACATTCTCATTTGTTTAAGATGTTTTTTTTTTCCTTTTCTTTTTTCACCCTCGCCATGAAAAATACAAAATATCCCCGCAGATTGCTGGATAAACAATGACAAGCCAGTGTTCTTATAAGGCTTTAACAACACTACAAAAGGCCGCGCTGTCCTGGCTCTACAAAAAGAAGAAGTCTAAATTAGATTTGCTCGGGCAGAGGTATTGTTTGTTCTTATGGTGGCCTTGCTTGTGTTTATTTCCTCCATTCACTGCGACTCAAGGTCACTGTCTTTATCTGGCTCTTTCGCTGGGGATTATTTGGTAGCTCTTCTTGACAGTGCTGTGTGTATGTGTGTGTGTGTGTGTGTATGTAGGCTGGTCACTCATTTCTTCATTTTCTGTCTCTCGCGCACAAACACAGTTACAAAGGTATCAACAGGGGCTAAATGTGAGCGGCGAGCAAACCATGTTGCTGAGCAGAATTGTCTATTATGTCGCGTGCGTGCGTGAGGAGAAAGTGTGCGTGTTATCGTGTGTGTATGTGTGTGTTTGGGGTGGTGGTGGGGGTAGACATCAGTGCAAAACCTATTAGTATGTCTGAGCCTGCATCTCCAAATCTTGTTACTCTGAACTGATGCAACAGGAATGCAATACAAACTCCCTCTCCCTCCCTCTCTCGCTCTCCCCAGCCGTCCTCTATCTCTCTCGCCCACTTACTCGCTACCTGCACTTCTATTGCAGCTCCTCTTCCTCGCCCCCTGGACACACTCCTTCTCCCGCTATCGTTCCAATTCCCCGCTGAAAATCCCCTCCTCTCCCTCTCTTTCTCTCAATCAAAATCACTGTCTCTGGATGCCTTCTACTCTTTCTCCCTTTTTTTTTTTCTTCCTCTTCTTCTTCCTCTAACGAAATATTTCTCATCTTTGAAAATTGTTTTGTGCTGTCCAGAGCTCTACATCACCTTGTAATCTAAAAATAGTAGTTTGCTTCTTTGATGTGATGTCTTTCATCCCATTATTTTTCACAACTGCATGTTTTACTGCCGCTCCTTTTATCTCGTGGCTACCTTCTTGTTGTCTTTTTGAGTACGATTACGATCGATTACTATAGATCCAAAACATTGCGTGCTCAAGAAAAAAAAAAAAGCCTCACTCTCAATAGTATAGAAACATGGGACTACCCACCCTCCCCACTCGCTGCATTTGCCCACATGTTGATATAGTCACAATGTGCCAATGATAGGAAAATGTATGTTTTTTGAGCCCATGCAGAGTTACCTTCAAGAAACAGTCACACTTCTTCCTTACTCTCCTCCGGCAGGCGTTCTTTTCTATGAAGTGGCCACAAACCAAACAGGTATGTAAGCATGACATTGCTGAGTGTAGTTTACAAGACTCTGTGACTTGATCATACACAGTGCAGCTTTAACATTAACCCTCTGGAGTCGACGGACGCGCCGGCGCGTCCAAATTACAGGTCCGATTTATGATGACGTAGCAAAAAGACAGCATCACGTTTCAACTTGTGTCGAAAGTGCGGACTTCAAACTACATACCAGTTTTTAAATCGTGTTGATAGGCCAAGTAGAAACAGACTTATGATAAATAATTTACGCCGTTTTTTTTCTGAATATTGTCGTCACTTTTGGTGCGTGGTATGGAGCAGAAAAGCGCAGCCTCGCTAAGTTTCAGTTTCGATTTGTGTCGAAAATGCGGACTTCAAACTACATACGCGTTTATAAATTGATTGACCAATTAAAACAGACTTGTAATAAATAATGTATAATTTTTTTTTCTGAATATTGTCGTCACATTTGGCACGTTTTTGGTGCTGGAAGAAGGCTTGTGATGTGCCCCTCTGTCTTGTAATGGACAGGAACTGTTTTTTACAGTGGCACAAATAATTTGTGGCATCTTATTGTGACACCTGATTGTTTTGTAAATAGTTGAACAAAAAAAACGCCTGAGGCATTGCCTGCATTTTAATGTAAATAGTTGTAAATAACTGTTATTTGCTACATTTGTACATAATTTTTTGAAACTTTACAACTTATATTTGCATTCTAAGTTATAAAAATGGTTCGTTAGACATGTTTGTGGTTTTCACATTACAAAATCTAACTTTTTTATATTCAGATTTTATGTTTTTTGTGTGGTTTTAGGTCCAGTGTGTTAATACAGTATGTCAAAATGAAAAAATAACTGTAAAATCACACATGAGAGGTTGTGCTGAAAAAAATGATACCAAACAAGGCATGGTAAACAGTTCTTAAGGTGAAATATAAAAGCAAAATAAAAAGTAGTCAAAAAACGGCCAATTATACCCTGGACTCCAGAGGGTTAAGGTTGAAAAACAGCTCTTAATAAAGCTGCAGATCCACCTGTCTGTCCTGTGTGTTCTGTCTCTGTGACAACATTTCATTAGCTGTAAGTGTCTGTACCTTACCCTGACCTGTTTGAATAAGTTCTCAAAGCTAAATGAATAAAATAAGCCTTGTGTAGCTGCGTTCTAAAGTCACCGTCGGTAGAAGTGTTTTTCTGATCTGCCCCTCCCGTCAACAGCAGGACAAAAGTGTGATTGTGATTGGCTCTCACCAGATAGTCCTTGCAGATCTCCTTTTTAAATTTCTGTAGCTCAGAAGGTCTGCGTGTCACTTTAAAAACAACCCTCACCGTTATCTCTCTGATGAGGACGACGAATGTTTAAAACAGGCCGATGCTGCACACACGTTTGCTTCTTGTGTCGGCACATGCCTCTCAAAATTTGAAACGCTGAAGTCTGTTGCCGTGCCGGCATGTGCAGCTCCTTGTTGATGATTGGCTTGTTGATCTGGGGTTACCTGAACTACCGCTGCCTCCTCTGCCTCCCTCCAAATACATCAGCAATCACATAGCCAACAATTTTCAAAAGCGAGAAGAACAAGGAAGAAAGTGAAATACAACACATGCTAGACAGCGGTGACATAGGTACTGTAAACACCTATGTGCAGGCCGTATATATACTGTATCTATAACAATGGAAATGCTCAGTGATCTACTGACCATGCTGAGCCATTTATTGTTCTGCATTGTAAATGAATACAACAAATGTTGTAGCTGTTATCTTTAGCCTATATGTCAAATCACAATGGTGTCAAAGTCATGCTGGTGACATATCCATCTTCACAGTGGGAAAACCAGTCGGTGTGAATCCCCCTGTACTTACAATAGACTCCTCTCTTTGTCTGGAGAGTCTCACTGCAGGGATTTTTCTAATACTCTGTATTCCCAACATGGATTGTCCCTGTTTCCTTAAAGCACATGAATCCCCTTGTGGGGGAGCATCCGCCCGACCCGCCTTCCCCTGTCACCGCACCCGGAGGATGCTGCTCTCTCCCAGGGGAGAGCGGGGCTCGTCTCCCATGGAGTTGGATTAGTTATGGAATGTGCCATCCCCTTCCCTTATAATAATTCATGGCCTGTGTTGGCACCGGCAAGGCCTAGATCTGTTTATTTATTTATTTATTTTTATGGACACGTATCTAATATCTGTCCACTCTGAAATGTATGTTTCCATTGTTTGGAAACATTGGCGTGTTTCTTTGTGATGAACTACTTCATCATGTTCGCAGAGGCTGTGATTAAATGTGTGTTGTTTTATGACGATGGTGTAATTGAGGGAGGGTGTAATAAAAGTTGCCCGGGGCTTTTATTTTTTTCTTTTCTTTTTTCAGCTGGCGAATGTAGTATGGGCTAAATAAGAGGTGGGCTGCTGAAAATATAGAGGGTTTCTCCTTACAACTCCCCTGGCACGCTTGCAATGCGCAGCTCTCAGATTTGAAAACAGAGCAGGTATCACACACACAACAGCCGTGAATTGTGTCCTGTCTGGGGATTTGGTGAAATAACCCGACTCCAGAAGTCATAAATCTGGCTGAAATTGGTCTGATACGTGGACAAATAAAGCATTCTCTTGCCAGCGCCTGTACATTAGAATGTCTGCTCACCCTTGGTTGGGGAGGGAGGAGGAGTGGGGGGGGGGCAGACAAACATGTAACATATAATTTGGGATATGCATTATACATGCTGTGTGAGCAAGAAATCATGTCACATAGGAGCACAAGGCGTGTACTGACACACTGGCGGAACATATAAAGTCTGACACACACAGAGGCAGAGAAGAAAAACTAAACAATAGCGAGGAGGTAAATCATTTACCTAACATTACCCTTGAGAGAGTGTAAAATCATTTATGAGGCCTAGACAAAACCTAGTACACAATATCGAAAAAGAAAGCTGCACTCACACACTCTTGTCACTGTCATACTCCGCCGCATATCACAGAGGCCAGGAGTTATCGGCTTGTTATTGAGTTAACGCGGCTCTGCTATGCGGCGCTATCAGATCCACTCTGAGGAAAGTGGAATAGAAGCAGCGGGTGTGACTGAGTGCTGAGGAATGACATTTTCTCCGAATTGGGAAAATATTATTATACTGAGTCAAGAATTTCCTCATTACAGAAAGATTTTCCACTTCGGTCTTGCTCAGCCTTGCACACACGCATCTCCACCTCTGCCTTTGACTTTACTGTATGTAAGCGTGTGTGTGTGTGTGTGTGTGTGTGTAGGCAGCCGAGCCTGTCTTCAATTATTCACCTATGACAGCTTTTCAACTCAAGATGATCCCCCAGCTCGCTCTCTCTCTCTCTCTTTCTCTCTGCCCCCCTCATGTCGCGCTCTGCTCAGCCCAACTTTCTCTTTCGTCCTTTTTTCTCCTTCACTTCTCTTTTCCGCCTCTTTTCACCCCATGTCTGCCTTCCTTTCATGCCTCAAGCCTTTCATCCTTTCCTGCAACCCTCCCCACTCCCATCACCACCATACCACCACCACCAACCCTCACCCGCCACCATCCCTCCCTCTTTACATCTCTCCCAGTCTTGAGGTATCCCATCTCTGCTCGGGTTTGACAAGTAATGGGTGTGTCTCTCCTCCTTTTCTCCTCTCTCCTCCTCCCTCTCCCCTCCAAACCCCACTCCGCCGTCGCTCTTCCCACCACACAATCTCCTCTCATGTCAGGAAAACCTGTAGGCATCCGAGTGCTACTTTTGATCATTGCTTTTACTGGGAACCCTCATCGGCTTGCTCTGCCTTGGGGTGGCAAGGAGAGGCAGAGAATGAAAGAATAAAAGGCAGAAGAGAGTAAAGTTATGTCAAAGTCTGGCTGACATGTGCAGCCAGGCAGCTTCTGCATGCAGCAGAGAGCAAAGATGGCACATGTAGCTCTCAGCTATGAGCAGTAAATAAACCTCCTGTTAGAGCTTTTGTATATAACACAACACGGGATGACATATATGCTCTCTGTTATTGTGGTGGCACACTCTTCCAAGTATGCAGGTGTAATTGAAGGTAATAAGATAATAAGAAAGAAGGAACAGAGAAGAGTAAACACTGTGCTCCCACGCAGCACCCAAATTAGGCCAAACAGTTGAGAGTCTGACACTTCTTGTTTTATTTTGTAATTAAAGTTCCTCCTCCAGACAGTAAGTGCAAATTTGACAATGCTCATATGCAGTTATGAGCAGCATCTCTTTGTGGTGAGTCAAAATTGTATCTTTGGCGTCTGAGATTAGTGCTCGCTACAGGGACAGCAACTTAAAGAAGTAAAAACATAGAATAAGATACATTTTTTCTCAAGAATCTGAACTGATACACAGTCCAAAAAGGCTACATGATGCCTTCTTTTTTAGTCACGTTATATGCACGTAAATGCAACCCAAAGTGTTTTTTTATGCTTCCAGGTAATTTCTTCAATTCTGATAGACCCACTGTACACCACTGTCCAACAGCAAACTACAGACAAAGTTAACTAAAAATATAGCAGTGAAAGATCTTTCCCTCTAGAGTCAGAAGAGAACAAAACAAAACAAAAAAATAAAAGTGGATAGTGGAGCTGCATTTGTCAGGTGTTCAGAAACTTCAAATGAATGCAAATGTTGCTTTGTGTGTGCTGAGTAAGTAGGTTGCGTATTAAGCATATCTACTTTATGAGGTTATAATACGCCACTGTTGTGTTACAGTTTGTTCAGCAACAACAACACCAAGTGGCCAAAAACAACACCAGGGTTAGGATCAATTAATGATCTCACCTCACTGGTAGCCATCAAATTCTCAAGACTGTTTAAGAAAAACATTCAAATTAAGCATTTTCATCAGCTCGAAAGTGACTTTATTAATCCAGCGGTGGCATTGGTGACTTTCTGTTGACAGTTAATTCTCTTACAACTGTACCGCAGCTTTAAAAATAAATCACACATGTACTCGAGTTAATGCGGTTGGATTCCTGGAAACACTTTTAACGCACTGATGATGGCTTTTGCCCGCCGCCCACCGATAAAATGGTCTTCTAAGACTGGGAAAATTCTCGATGTTCTTCGGGGTCATCTAATGTTTGCCATATTTCAAGACTGGAACACAGATATACACCATGGGAAAAACCACAGGGGGAATCTTCTGCACGCTGCAACCCATTTCTCGGGGAGACAATTTACAGCCACTTCTTTGTGCTGCATCAAGCCTCCTTGCATTACTATTCCAGCTGATTGCATGATATATTCATTGTCATAACATGCGTTTGCCTTAAGCGAGGGTAAAAACTTTTTATGGGAGCTCTACTGTTTCCATTCAGTCACTCTAATTCAATACCTCATAAAAGACTTGGAAGAAAACCCAGCTATTGACGTTATCATTTCTTATGGTCTCATTTACGCGCCAAAGGGTGGAAATGAAAGAAATACACTCAATGATCTCTCTTGATTACACAGATAAAGGGAAGATTAACTACTTACTGTAACACAAAGAAAATAAGGAAAGGGAAAGTTTCTTATCTGTGGTTTGCACTTGAATGTGTTGCTTCGTTTGATAGAAAAGAATTCAAAAGGAAAAGAGGGTGTTAGAGATGTGTGGAGAGAGAGAGAGAGTTCCCTGAGTCCGGCCAGCAGCATTGGAGAGAGTAAAGGTTCACACAGCCCCAGTCAGAGGCATTAAAATCTAACAGAGGTGTTAAACTTTGGACGACCTGCAGGACATGCTGCATAAAACACCAGTAAATTATGCCAATGAGGAGAAGTGCAGACTGCTGGAAATAAAAAGTTATGGATGTGACTGAGAGTGCGAGGTGAGAGTGTGCATGTATAGTCCTTTGCAACACACACACACAGAGTCCTCGTCTGACTGTCAGGCAGAATAAAAAGGTTATGAGTCTGCCTAAGGACATAGTGATTGCCACAACGTGAACATCTTTATCACATTCCTGAAACGGGCCGTGCATCGCCATCACACATTGCAGCACATTGAAAGATCCCACAATAGAACACAAGAAATATTCTCCCTAATCATAAAGTGCGACACTGAACAATGCACAAAGTGTGCGGCTTTGACTGCTGCCGCTGTTGGATGTCTTCTCAGTGTCTGTTAGGAAGACTTAGAGTGATCTTAAAAGAACATGCGTGAGGGAGCAGACAAAGGCCTCTATAGCTCTATAGCATTCCTCTATAGTTACACCCTTTTTTAGATTGAATTGTATTTGATATAAAAACTTAAATAATAATGGTAGCGGTGTGTCCTGATGGTCCTTTATCACACCTTATCTCACTCTCTCTTTGACCACTATATACTATGTACATGTGTATTTATTTATTTATTTTTTATGACGATATTTTATTTTATTTTATGTTCTACTTCTTATATACTTTCCTCCTGTTATTCCCACTGTGTCTTGCTGCTGTAACAATGCAAATTTCTCTTCTGTGGGACTAATAAAGGGTTATCTTATCTTATCTTATCTTACCAGATTTCTTGACACTCTCAGTTGGCTATCAAAGGAGGGCAAAATGCCATGACTTTCAGAAATGTTAATGAGCTGTATGGAAGAATGGGTGGGCAGCTCTCTTCTCAGAAAAACAAATATTTAACTTCTGAGCACCTTGGTGGTCAACAGACTTCAACAAATGACTGACACTGCTTACATGGCATATGTTAAAAGGTAGTGTGTTTGAATAATCCTCTTTAATAACTGCAGCGAGAGTCCTGTTACTGCTGCATCCTCATTAAATATATGGTTTTAAAATCTTGATGATGTAGGGACTACCTGTAGGCTGAGGAGAGAAAGCTACCAAGCGAAGCGCAGAGTTCAGAGACCTGTAGAAACAACGCCAAGGAGCTGGTCTGTCCTTTAATTTGTCACTGAGCTGTACTTTACATGTGCTGCACGTTCCAGGCCACCACTGATTTCCATTTGTCTTATAATCCCTGACAATAAGCATATTTTTTTTGGAACTTAAATAATTATTTTGTAGTGCTGCTATTCAGGCAGGAACCATTCTGACAGCTACACTTTTGTGATGGTGGCTTCAAGGAAACTGCAAAGTCCAAGATTTAAAAGAGAGCTATGAATGTATGATGTTGTTGGGGAATTATATCCAGCAAGCAAACTAACAAACAACAGTGCCATTCATTGTATGAAAACTGCATAGTCTCCAATTATAGAGCATCCTTTATCAAACCAACTGAAAACTTCATTATTTTTATGACACCAACATCAATTGCTGCCTTAAAGCCTTGACAAGTAGGATTCTCCTAAAAAAAAACTATGCATAGAAATGTGTGGTGGGGTTTGTATCTGCAGAGGTTCTGTCTGCATTTTTTTTTTTATTTGCTGTGTTCAGGACGTTTCTGGGCATAAAACTTTTGGGCAGGTGTGTGTAGCAACTAGCCAATCACAGCACGCAGGGTGCCAACTTTGAATGTTGTGACAGCAACTGAAAAATCCTCCTCGTTATATCCTTTAGGGGCAATAATTTAATCCAGAAACTTGTGCTTTGCTTTGGAAAATGGTTTTGAGCAATCAATGTAGCAGAACAGGCTGAAGCATACAAAACTGGCAGTGAGCTCCTGTAAACATGCTCAATTAGACTAATTGAAATCTTTACTTAAAAGTTCATTTGCACCCTTCAACTCGTAACCATAGGCAGTGATGTAGGGGCTGTCTGTTATCACCTCTTAACAAGAATATGTTAATGCACATTGACAAATAAACAAAATGAGAGCCATTCTGGTTGGTGACAGAAACATTTACATGGATGACTTCACATGTTTAGTTTTTTTGCTCTTTTCCCCACTCCTTTGCTATTCTTCCTCTATCACCTCTTCTGTCTTGAGTGAGCCATTTAGCTGTCGGACCCTCAGAGCTGTCAGAGTCCCCGCTCATCCACCCCTCCGCAAGACTGAAAGGCACTTATTTACCGCCTCCTCTCCTCCTTTAGCCTCCTTCTGTTTTCTGTCTGTATTCCACTCTCCATCAACTTGCTCCCTCTCACCTCCCACGAATTGTGAAGTTCGCGGCACAGCCAACCTGTTGTTTTTGTTCACCCGCCACTCGCCCTTGCAATCAAAATTAATGAGCAAAGGCACAAAGACCTGCGCTCGCAATCAGCGGACAAATAGTGACACAGTGGTAGTACGCACACACACACACACATCCGGAGCCTAAAGTTTTACGGGTGAGTGGTTTTATAAGCTTAAATGGGTTCTTAAGTACAGGGTATCTACCTATTGAGACCAGAACTACATCTGTCACTCTGTCATTACTGAGCACACACACACACACACACACACACACGTCACAGCTGAGTGTGTGCACATTTTGTGACCATGATGAATTTCCTCCGCCCTCCCTCCCTCCTGTCTTCCTCTCACTCCTCCAGTCTTCTCTTGTTTCTTTCATACCTCACTTTCCACTCTCCTCGCCCTCCTCCATCCCTCTGTCCCCGACCGTACAGAGTTCACTGTTGGTGTGGCTGCTGTATGTTTTGGCAGGTCACACTGAGCCTCTCCGGTCCAACCAGAGTCGACTCAGCGTGGGTTGGAAAACCTCGCAGTGCTCGCCGTAGGCCATGTCGTGCACACATACACACACACACAAAAAGCAGTGTGGGCATGCTAGCGATGGATGTACACACACTTCTTATTTTCACAACACAGCTTCAAAGGAGCAGGTTCTACAGTGACCCCTGACAGCTGCCGTTCATCACCGTGCCGCTTTGGCGAAGGATCATGGGAGATGCGGTTTTTCCTGCGCTGCCATATAAAACCACACTCCGAGTTAAATCCCCGAGAGTAGAAGGAGGTGAATTATGTGTAATACCTCAACCTGAACTGCTGTGGGCTGTGGCCAATGTCAAGACCGGTTCTTGCCTTTCCTTTCAAGTATAAGCCTCGAGCTGTGGAGGTGGCTGAAAAATATCATTTGCATCATTTTACATGCATGCAAATTGTCAATTTGTTACACATATATCAGCACAAATCTAGGTCTGTGAAAAAATGCAGAATACGAACTACACACACACTGGAATGTTTGGATTTGGGTTTGCTGAAGACAAAAATCTTTTTTTTTTATTATTCTGCTCACTTTTATGCAAGAAATTATTCTATTATGAATATTTTCAATTACCGCTGGAGGAGTGGCGCGGCCAGGGTGAAACATAGTGGAAATATCATTTGTAAATAACCTATGATAAAAATCATTTTAACAGTTTCTGTTCAAGTGCTTAATGATTCATTATTCTTTTGGGGGTGTATGAAACTTTGAACAGAAAGGCCCATGTGGTCACTGACACGACGCCTGTCTTCACCTCAAATCGATTTCTTGTCTGCAAATCCACTGTTTTCTTTTTTTTTTTACTGAAACAAAATCTTGACGTCCTGTTGAGCACAGAACAGCAACTAACCCACTATCAACCAATGCGAAGATGAGCAGATAAAAACAAAAGCTCTGTGCACAGAAAGCACTGACTCTGAGGCGCATCAATTTTGAACAAATACACACACAAGACTAAACAAACAGTAAGGTCATAATGGTTTCTTTTTCAGCTCGACTTTAATGTGTGCTTCGAAGATCCTGCCAGAAACCGCTATAAAACATTATAAATAGTTTGCATTTCTGCTAGACGTTTGCTTTTGCCAGCGTGGGAGGGCCTATGACACAGTGTTTACACCAACATGAAAAAAACCCTCCAAACTGAAACCTCTAATAGCAATTTACTTCACAAGTTCTTTCAAAGTTTATAGAAACTGATCAAAAAGTTATAGTACTGCACAATCAGTTCAAGAAATAGTACTACCCGCTGCCAATCAGCATCATATTGATCAGCTCTACAATAAAATATCTGTAATCAAGCGAACTGCCAACTGTTGGTGGGGGGGGCAGACAGCACAGATTGCCTGATTTTTGGACAAGACGTCCAGCACCAAATTGTGATTCACTCCCTGGAGATAAAGACGGACTCTCTGGCTGTCTGTTTGTCTGGCATCTTCAACGTGACAGACAGATGAGTCATAACTGTGTCCCAGAGCCGACAGGCTGTTGAGACGAAAAAGTGGAGATGTGGAACAAGAGGTTGGACGAGAGGGGAGGACGGGGGGGAAGACGCCTGTCTGCTTCCTGCTACAGACGAGTCACCGAGAAAATGAAGTGAAAATGAATTCTGCACCTTGTCATCTTATTTTCGTATCCTAATACAGAACATTTCATGCCAAAAATCACATTTTCCTCAGTGTTTGTACCCTCAACCACCGATGCTTTACCTCACTCCTCAGAAGACTGGATGCTTTTTGTAGCTGTTACATCACAAATCAGTAGATGTACTAGAAAATTCAAACCAATAACCCCATCAAATTTCTGAATAATCCCTTTGGTCCCTCCAGTCCTGTGTAACTTTCAATTTCATTTCAGTGTGACATCAAATGCAATACCTGGAAGAAAATATATCACCTTTTCCTCTTCTTCCTTCCTTCATCTGATACTCAGAACACTGAACATAGAAAAGTAGATTTACAGTTTGAGAGTATTCCCTTATTTTAAAAATGCAGTGTGGAAAGAGGTACTCTGATCGTTTGCTTAAGTGAAAGTAGCAATACCACAATAAAAAAATACTCCAATACAACTAAATGTCCAAGTTGAATTCAAGTGTTATCGGTACAATTTACCAAATGTATCAAAAGTCCATTTCAAATTATTATTACATAACATAATATTAAAGAACTGTGTTATTATTACTCCAGCAATTGATGCAACATTTTGATGTTGTAGCTACTTGAGCTGAAGCTAAGTTTCCACACTGATTGACATTCTGTGTGCAGGGCTTATTTATTATTTGTTTGATCCATTCAAGATATTTCCTTTACTTTAAAAGTATTTTTCCTTTGTTAAATATTTTTTTCTGCATGGGCAATGGGCTTCTTTTTACCTGAATACAATTAATTTCTCTGGTGTATCAGTGGTTTTGAGATTTCAGTTTGTTTGATTATAATTATGGACAAATAGCCACTGTCAGTAGTTTAATCCATTAAAACACATTTTTATTTCATCAACTGATTAAATATTTTGTTTGCAATCTGCAAAATAACCAGTAACTCCAGCTGTCAGATAAATGTGGTGGAGAAAAAGAGAAAAAAGGGTAATATTTCCTTCGGAAACATAGTAGGAGTAGAAGCGTAAAGTAATGAGAGGAACAAAACAAAGTGCACAATACTTTAGAGAATTTGTGCAGCTACTTTCCACGACTGTATATATGTTTTTCACCACCTTTTTGAGACAAAACCATTTGATCATGATGAAGAATATCCACTGGGAACAACTCCTAATATTCTCTCGCCTGCAGCCTTTTTTTTTTGCCTCCAGGCCTATAATATTACATACAATCCAATCTGTACATGACTGCATATGTATACCATACTACTTCTGAATCTCAGTTGTTTTGATTTCACAACCATAGTTTTGTGACGTTTACCTCATTACGTCTGTGGCTTTTCTGCATGAGTGTACGTATGTGTGAATGTGATTATGCGCGCTCGTGTGTGTCTGTCTGCTAATCTCGGTGGATATGTGAGCGTGTGTGTGTGTGTGTTTCTCTCCTAGCCTCGGGGCCAGCCCCAGCGAGGTGTCCCCCAAGGCTTCTTCCTCACAACCACCCCCCTCGATTTCTCCTGTCTAACCTCTCCTCCTCACTTTACCCCCTCCTCCTCCACCTCCTCCCCCCCGTTACCCCTCCTTTTGCCCTCTTTAGCCACGACACTTTGAATCAAGCCAAAATTAATGCAGATGATGCACTCACTGTCTCATTGTCTCCTTCGTTCTGTGGATGGATATCGAGATGACAGCGACATTGGGGAAACTACTGACGTAAAGCTTTTAGCAAGGCTGGAGGGTGTTTTTAAATGGTATGTGGGTATGTGTAAATGCAAACTTGTGCGAGTGTGTGCATGTTTATATGTATACATGTACTTAAGAGTGTATGTGTGTGTATGAGAGAGCGAGAGAAAGTTTACCTTTTGGCACATGCCTTTTTGTTTTGAAGACTGTCTACGTGTGTGCATGTGTGTGTGTGCTTCTGTTCTTACAAGTGTATCTTCTTTACCTTTTAAGTGTGCACATGTATGTTTTTCTGTGTGTGTGTGTGTGTGTGTATGTGAATATAACAAGATATAAGTCCTTCCATCACGTGTGTGCGCACAAAGTTACGTGTCTGTGTGAAGTGTATGTGTATATTCCAAATTGTTTTCTTTTTGAGTGCATACATCTCTATGTGTATATGTCTCTGTGTGTGAATATGACTACACTTGCCTGTGTGTGCGTATGTCTGTGTATGTGTGTCACATTGTAATCCGCCACCTGGAGAGAGCAGAGAGGGGTTATGGGTAATATGCGAACTGCTGTTTGATTGATGAGCCAATCAGGGTGGCACAAAGGATTTCATTAACAATAGACACTCTGCCACAAATCAGCAATCATGCACACACACACGTGCTCGCTTATCAACACTTATCAGCATACACACACACACAGAGTCACTTATCGACAGTTGCGATTGCGTCAGCCCACCCCACCCGCTCATCAAAAAACACAGCCACACTTCGAGGGCAGGTGTGTTTGTGTGTGTGTGACATAAGTAACACTGTTATCACAAAGTCAGCAGTAATATTGGGTCCATTTCATCAGGACGGGCCGAGAACAACGAGAATGCATATGGGTCACCGGTTTGCTTTTGGGAAAAACACATGGGCCAAATCAAAAACGAGCATGTGTTCATTCTTTCCCTGCAGATTTGGCCTGTTTCTCAATCACTGTGCTTTTGATAAAGAGTGGAGCTACTTGACGGCGGGCGAAAAAAGGAGAAACTCAACAGGCAGAATTACTTTTTTTTTTTAAAGTAAATTAGTTTTTACGCCCTGTGAGCCCTTTGCTCCGTTTTGATCTCCTCGCTTTTTAAAGAAAAGGGACACAGCTGCTGAAACACACAAACACACACACATGCACACACACACACAAAACAACACACAGAGCATGGCTATACTTTCTCATTAGGGTGACAACGGTGTTATTTTGTGTGTGTGTGTGTGTATTGGGATGCTTCGTTATTATTGATTGCAATAATAAGATATGTGGACACACAGATTATTTGCATCCCTGAGCAGAGTTATTGTTATCAGGGAGGGATGATGTGATTATGATGGTCATATCCACACTGCCTGGGGCAAGACGCTGTCTGACTGCCTACGTGTGTGTGTGTGTGTGTGTGTGTGTGTGTGCAGGGAGAGAGAGAGAGAGAGAGAGAGAGAGTTGAGCTGAGCGACACAGATGCAGAGTGTGCATCTGTGTGCGCCCTGCCATCTCCATAGCATGTCTATGTCTAATTGGCCCGGGCTGATTCCACCCCTGGAATCCATTTTACATCGTTACCAAGGTGACAGCATCCGTTGTCTCCATTGTCGGGTAGACAGAAACATGTCAGCTCGCACATGTATGAGCACGCGCACACACACATACACACACACAAAGACAGGAGCAGTAGTAAATGTGCAGGAGCCCCAATCCCTGTTAATTAGCTCCATCTATTAGCAGCAAATCCACTAATTAAAGCCGAGCCAAGACATGACCCAAAGAAAGCTATCTACATAAGCCATATGGTGGGCTAAATGTGGAAGGGACCCAGTAATGACAACATGCATGCGCACTCAGACATACACACATATACACAATGGTTCGGTATGTATCAAGGAAGGTCAACGGAAACCCTGGGCTGTTTTTATCTGCCAACCCTTCACAGCTGAAGAATCGCGGGTAAACTGCTTCTCAGAGGCAGCTGAATAGATGTCATACAGAGGTGTTTAGTGCTGTAGCCTTGATTCGGCTTGTCATGGCAAAACGCCACAGCACACCATGAAAGCCAGAACCCAAATAGAGACAAAAAAAAAAGATGGAAGAAAGAAAACGGAGTGAATACAATTAATAAATGTTTTCTAAAAAAGCCTTTTTATACAAACAGTAAAGCCTCAAGGCCGCGAAGGGAGGCTCGGTAAATGTTCCTCATTTATTTTTATCTGCCTCCTCTTTTCAAAGAAAAATAACCCCATGTAGTTGCACGCCAAAAAGTACCTATTGGTGAAAAGGTGAACTCTGCGTGAAAAGGAAAGGTAGGGTTTCACATTTATGCTGGCTTCTTTCTGCTTTTGTTCACAGGGGCAGCGGAGAGGTTTCCGAGTTGGCTTTTAAGGCGTCGCGCTGCGAAATCCTGAAGTTGATAAATGGAACAGAGGCCCGCTGTGAAGCTCTTCTGTCCCCACATCCTCCTCCTCCTCCCCCTCCCTCCTCCTCCACCTTCAATGGAGACACAAGATGAATGAGAACAAACAGAGGAAAATAGCAGAAGGACACAAGAGGAGTGACCAAAAATATTAAGAGGGAGGAAGACAATGGAGAAACAATGACGAGATGACAGGTGGGTGATAGAAAAGTGTTCATCCTCTTTAAAGGCGTGAAAAAAAAATCTACACAGCGTGAAATAGTTCTACTCAGTTCCAATGCAAATCAACTTGTCAACATTTTTCCTTGAATGAATATTGGAGTGAGCTGCCACTCTCTTCAAAATAATGGCGCTTTCCCCCGCTTCGCTTTCTCCTGAAAATTTATAAAAAGTGCATTATAACCACACTATGATTGCATTGTAATTATCATAATCACATCATGATCTAATAAACATAATGTGCTAAAAATTAGAGGCTTGAATACTTTATGTGACAAACTGAATAATTAACGATATACCATTAACTCAAATGTAATTTTCTGACGTAGCTTGTTTCTCTGTGCTTTTAATGGGCTTGCAATCTACTTGTGATGCACCCAAACACCCTTCAAGCAAAGTGTGGAAATGCTGTTTACAGAACAAACATTTTCAAACCCAATATTAGACCAAATGTCTCATTAAAATGAATATTTTATTCATTGTTAGATCGTGAGGAGAGTAACAGTCAAGTGAACAAGGTAAAAAATGGATGGAGAGGAGAAAGGGAAAAGGCTGGTGTTGGTGGTGGAGGGGCGGTGGGGCAGCGGGGTGTTGCCACCCAGCGGTTTGCTGCTTGAAAGCACATTCAGGTGTCAATCTCGTGGAGGAATTAGAAAGCTCTGCGGGATGCCACTTATTCTCTACCCTCAGCATGCTCTCCCTCTCCCCCTCTCTTTCTCCCTCTGTTAACCGAGTGATCAGCGCTGCATTAGTGTCGGAATTACAGCGTCACATTTCCCTCTCTCAATCAAAATGGATTTACTAGCCATTACACGTACTATAAGTATATTCATGAATTAAAATCATGCAGAGTGATAAACACCTATAAGATCATGTTTTTTATTTTTCTGAGCACTTTGATGTGATGGCTGCAGTACTTGTGGTCATTTGGTGGGGCATTACAGGAAGAACGAATGTAGATATAGGGGCACATGTGGAAGACATTCACTTTCCGGTTAATGTTTCTACATCGCGCAAAAAAGTGTGCTGTCTGTAATTTCAATACTTACAACTTAAGTAGAAGGCTTCAGTTTTTTTAAACATGTTCAGGAGTAAACCATGACAACTTTTCCTGTTACAGGGAAACTTACTTTTCTGATGTTTATCTTGAGTCAGTTAAACATCTGCTTAAAGTTGCACTTTCATTATTAACAACAGGAAGACTGACCATGAGTAATGTGAAAGTTGTATCATCACCTACCTCTTCAGTCCCACTCAGCTCTATGTAGCATTTCAGCATCTTTCAGCTCATTATTTTGGTTAGACGGCCAGAAACCTCACCCTTCACCCAGCAGTTCAGTGAAAAGCTCAAAATACAGGCCAGGCATTTCACTGAATGTTGGACTTGCGAGAGCGCCAAATGAATTCTAGTGTTGCTCTGTGTCTGCAAACATCTTCACCTTATAATGTGATACAACAGTAGAGCAGAGGACCAACTCCTGTAGTGTTGTATCTCTACTGTGGGCTGAGAGGATGCATCCTGTCATGCTGTTTTAATAAAGAAAATGAAACACTCTGAGCAATGCTGTCCAATATGATGTTAGCACAAATTCATGACAAAATGTTGTTGAACAAGGTTTGGACTTCCGCATCATGTCCAGTATGTGTATGCATCATTTTCTCTGAATCTCTTGAGCATCTGCAGGCAATTTGAACCCCACGTGATAATGACTGAACGTCGAGTAACAGTGAAAACTACCAAGAAAAAAACAAAAATACAACCATGAATAATGTCAAAATTGGGTTTGACATGAGGAAACTCTTTAAAACTTTAAGGAGGTATTCTGAGGAAAAGTTATTGAGATATGAACAGGGATCAGACGAGGCATGTGCACAAATAAAATCTGCTCTTGGGGACTGAGTGCAGCTGGTTTCACAGTTGACTTGGAATTATCAATAGTTTAACTAAGTTTGAGTTTTACAATCTTACCAAGTAATTAATTTAATTAAAACTTACTGAAGCAAGTTTTTATATTAACACAGGTACAATGTAGGACCTCCCAGGAGTAAATTCATCCTTGGAAATTATGCATCACCACAGGCTGCCATTATATAATATTATAAGTACCACAGTATCACCCTGTGCCCTGTGAAGGCAGAGTGTGACGTAACTGTTGATGATGTAAGATTGTCATATTGTCTCCCACTTTCCCCATTAACTGATAAATCCTCATCGCTGCCTCAGTCCTCCTCCTACAGAACTGGTCTTCTGGGTGACGACGAAGTGGTGCTGAATTCAAATCAGCCTCTTTCCCCCCCGACTCCAATTCCCTCCACCTTCATCTGCCAGGCGGCCTAAAGATCCATCACTGTAGGACACCAAAACACTTTTCTCAGCCCATTTTCCTCCTCGATGTATCTCCACTTTAGTTGTCAGCTGGAGCGGGAGGGATATAAAGAACATTTTGGCAGATTATAGGGAAGGTGTGCAGATGGAAACCCTGACGCCCTCCACCTTTCCCCCGCCGTGTGTCTTTTTTCCACCAAGTCGAGCCTGATGAATGTTGAAAATCTTTCAGGGGACTCTACTTAAATTGTTTACCATGCAGCCTCGCGCTCAGCACTCTGTCTAATGGGCTGTATATAGGTGGCACTTGTATGGTCCACAACATTCAACACTATTGAACGTGACCCTGTCTTTCATACGGGGGCCGGCCTCCAAGCGCTGAAAAGGGGGGTTACAGGTATGTGCCTGCCTGTGTCCCTCTCCACCCCAAGCCTTTTCAATTCTTCACACTCCATTGCTTTCGCCCTCCCCTCTCCTTTCAGCAGACACAGCGGCACTCAGTCTCTCTCCCCTCAAATCACCATCTCCATCTATGAGGGGGGTAAAAATCAATACAACACCAAACAATGGCTTATAGGCCTAAGGGTGCAGTGTGCAGAAAGGTCACAGCTATACATTATGTATGGTGGCCAGCTAATGGTCAGTGTGCTTGCAGACAAATGGACTGTAAGCATGTTCCTTGTGTAATGATTGCACAGGGGAGATGCTCACACACACACACACACACACACACACACACACACACACACACGTATGGCAGAAATGGATGTAAACAAGTACATGTAAGCACTTGCATATAAGCACGATCAAAGGCCTTTGCACACAAACAGACACACGCACTCACACACACACACACAGTGCTCCATTCATATCGTATGACGTGAGTCTGAAATGGTTCCACCTATATTCACAGGCACGTTCACAGGGGTGCCGACACATATGAAGGCACACAAAAAGGCGTACACTCACACACAAGAAAAAATGGGTACACACTTTCTATAATGTATCCATCACTATGGTCCATGGAGCTGCTTCAGAGAGCAGCACCCAAGCTAGATATCACTTTATGTGTGAAGATGTGAAGCTTTGTAAAGTTTTCTCCTGTTTTTTCTTTCTAGTTCTTACCTTGTATAGGTTTTTTTCTTTTCCTTTGACCTCTTTTACTCTCAATCTGCTCAATCTCTGTTATGTCTTATAATGGTTATTATCTGTTTAAAAAGTGTTTTAGTCAGTTTTTAAATACTTTCTGACCTTCCTATCCTCTTAGTGGTACTCAGCCCCAAACCTGGAGTCGCCATTAGGTTGCCAGGCAACCAGTGGAGATTAGTCCAGCGTGTGCAGTCTGTAAAACATTTTTTTTAATACTTCGGTTTTTGTGCAGCTTTAACAAACTTAATTAGAGAGCTTCAGAGGTGCTGGATGGCTGATCTTTTTGTTTCCTTTGCACAGAACCAAAATGCTTTTGCATTTTCAAGGCTTGTGCTAAGCTTTGCTAAACAGCTGCTGGTGATAGTTTTACATGAATCATTTAGGTATAACAATAATAATAATAATAATTTGCCTTTTTGAGGGACTCAATGACTTAAGAGTGCATGAGAGTGGCATCAGACTTCTTTAAGTCTTGTCAAGGAAGCAAATACTTGTACTTCCACAGATGTCAAACTATTCCTTTAACAACAGGTGATAAATACATTTCCTTGCTGAAAATTGTGTCTAACAACAGGTGGTAATTTTTAGAAAATGTTACTCAAACAAAACTAAATGGTGTGCTGGTTGGGGACTATTTTCAGCTGTAGATTAATTAATCCAAACTGTTGCTCTACAACACCAGCATGGGTAAGTGGGAGTGAGTATAAATAAACTACAGTGTGTGTGTGTGTGTTCGTGGTAATGAAGGCACGTGTCAGCCAGTGTGGCTTATTGATGCGTTTTTAATCGTTTTTGGACAACAATGGAGCTCTGTGACACAGAGGAATAAGATATATCAGGCTTTGGATACACGTACAGTGCCTGTTGGTTTTGTCTTGTATTTTTTTCTCATGGGATTTGTGGAGAATAAGAAAAATGCAGAAAAATGTCACTCTTATCCTTTTTTAATTACCTTTTATATTCCGCTTAATTCAGATTATTATTTCACCAGTGGCTGTTTAATAGCTGCAGCATCTTTCAGACTGCATCATTCATGATCTCATTTAGTCTTGTCAGCCACAGAGACATAAAAGACGTATCTCTTCATCCATCAGACAACATACATTTACCGCCCTAATGAGCGCCGAAATCCCACCAATCATAACTGCACCCTGCCAGGGACTCAACCCATGGCATCAGCTGTGATGGTGACCGCTGTTATAAGACCATAAACTGCACCCACCAGAAGGAAAAAGGGTGGATGGAAAGAAAAAAAAGAAAAGAGTGAGAATGACTACATCTACAATTATTGCCTGGTGGGGAGCAGAGTAGATGCATCAGTATGATGTGGTAATTGCCTGGACATGCTAGTGGGGGCAGAGAGCACATTATTTATAGAGGAGATGGGAACAACATGACAGGAAACACTATGTATGTATTTAGTGTGTGTGTGTGTGTGTGTGTGTGTGCACCAATAGTCCAGCAGGAGAGAGTTTGACCTTCATGTAGGAGTGCTGGAGTTGACACAAGCACGTCTGCACTGGGACAAGAGCTCAGGTTTAACAGGCATATTGAAAAGGTCAGAGCTGTCACTCACCCAGACACATACACACACACACACACACACACACACACACACACGACCATAGTCTCGTCTCCGCATACACAAGCGCAAACATGCACGTGCACACACCCTCACTCATACCCACATGCACTTGGAGCACAGCGAGCGCATGCCAAAACGGTGAACCATGTCAAATTAAAAGAGAAGTCTCTCTGCCCATCTCCTTTAGAGACTGACTTAAAC
This sequence comes from Scortum barcoo, assembly GCA_023238725.1. Classification (NCBI taxonomy): domain Eukaryota; kingdom Metazoa; phylum Chordata; class Actinopteri; order Centrarchiformes; family Terapontidae; genus Scortum; species Scortum barcoo. The sequence goes on along the minus strand of CM041548.1, from coordinate 5,568,476 downwards.
CCACACACACACACACACACACACACACAGCACAGCATAAACACACAGTTTGGGCGGGCTGCCAAAAATCCTTGGAGCTGGCAGTTTTTGCCTGTCTTATTTTTTACCCTCTTTCCACACACACACACACACCCAGACAGGGTCATTGGTGTATAAAGTTGTTTTGGTCTGTTTATGGATTGTGATTGGTCGCCGTGTTGCTAGCCAAAAAAAAAAAATTTCTTTCCTCTGTAGTAACAGCTCTACCTCACCCCCCGCAGCCTCCCCAGCCCGCTAATCTGCTTCCTGATTGGCTGATTAGGTTCCTCACTCTCTTCCTTTCTCTGCGTGCACCTTTTCAAAAACAACGCCTCTCTCCAGTAGCGCACAGACAGACACACACACACACACGCTGGCTGGTGCGATGTTGACACATGCTGGCACAATCAAAAAAAACACACACACACAAACGCAGAGAGACTTGATTGGCATACACAGATTATTAAAACAGAGAGGAAGCGCTGGAGAGAGAGGCTGCACATATTGGTATTTGACTGTTCTGAACATCTGTGAATAAGAACTTTATTTCCAAAGTTACACCATTTTATGATCTAGCTCAATTTTCACACCAGACACAGCATGCGGCATGAAAACATCTGGATTAAATTAGGTAATAATAACACGTTCTCTCAGAGTAATAGTGTAAATGTTTATCACAAAAAAAAACACATATTGCTGCATATTTTAATAAAGTGGTCATAATAAAATCAACCTAAATGCACCCGAGTCTCATGCAAAACATATGCTGTGGTCATTTTCCCTCAAGATCATAGAAACAGCTCCGAGAAATAAATTTATGGAGAAGTTGGTATTTGAAATGACGTATATTAAGAATGACGTTTTAAAACATCCATTTTCTGAATATGTTGTATTAATGTAAACAAAGAGAATCACTCAAATCTAGAGTCTGAGTTTGCATTACAATAAATCTTCTACATCCTATAATCATCTGTATATTACTGCCTCAGTTTACTGATGCTGTTCTGTTCTGTTTGTGAAATTAATTATCTGAAGAACAACAGGGAGCTGCAGTAAAACATGATACTGGAAAGCATAAAACATACAGATGGCAGTACTGTAAAAAGAAAAAAATCACACAATAAATTGCAGTAAATTAATACAACAGTAAATTAAAGGAGAGGACATTTCATTTCTTTTCCCCTGTTTCCCATGGCTGCCATACTATTCAAATGCACTGGTGAAGTAATTAGTATTTATGTTGCAATGCTGCTCACCAGAGTGACGTTAAAATATGGCAAAATGCGTGAATACATGTGCTACAGTGATTCAATGATCTGCATACTCTTTAATGAGCGTTCAAACTTGTGCTATAGTAATGTGAGATACAGTATTGCATTTCATATGTAAGGACTGGGTTTTGTGTCTAAAGGTAGGGGAGAGGAATAATAAAAGGACAATCTGTTCGGCTCTAAGGATGAAGATTTCTCATTATTACTCTATAAAACACAGTATATTTATATTCATCTAATTACACTGTGGCTTTCAGCAATATATGGCTGACAGGCCCTTAAAGCTCAAAAACAGCATTTTGTTCATGTTCAGAGGTAAATTGTTCGACAGTCAGATCAGATCTCTAGTTATGGAGGTGATAAGTCTGTCATTAAAAAAGCTGTCAGAACCAGCAGCTTCATGGTTGGAGGGAGCGAGGGACTTTATTAAGTTATCACTGCCTCTGGTACAGAAGACTACAAGTTAGTGAGAGACATAGGTTATTTCTCGTTTCACAACTAAGTTGATTCTATTCCGAAATCTTGTTTGCGTTGCTGACATGCAGGAGAGACCCCTTCAAAAAGGTGTGTGATTGGCACTGAAGTCCTCAGTGCATGCTGATGGACAGAGGGGATTCTCAGCTTTAATGCAGAGCAGAAACGATGAGACAGATGCTGCTGACCTGAATGCACTGGCAGGAGGTGCGCTCCAATAGTCAGCACTTCACGGACCAATCGCCCGTCTGACACCAAATCCACACACAATAATTAGACATAGGTGTACAAAACAACATGAAAGCAGCACCCTGAAGATCCAGAACAATCATGTTGCACATATTACTGACTGAAGACAAGGTCAGCTGCACTGACCAGGGCAGAGTTGGGCCCAACACACTTAAAGAGACCAAAAACTGGACGTTAGACCCCCCCCCCCCCAGTCTGACATTATGTCGCCTACAGGGGTAGATCAGGTCTGTTTTTAAAAGAGCTGAGCACCATAATCTGAACACTGGTCTCTGTTTGTGCTCTCTATAGATGGTGATCCATCGGTAAGTCACTTTGGTCAACAACTAGTGCATGGATTGAGGTTGAGCTTTTTGAATTTCAGATAATTATATTTTGTTTTATATCTTCAGTTAAATCTAGCTATACTTTGAGTTTAGCACTACTTAGCAGATACTAGAATGAAACTCAACGAGAGTTGACAAGCTAAAGTTAAACCTGCTAAAGCGTGTTAGCATTGTCCTTGTGAGTGTATTAGCATGTTGACTTAAGCTAACGGCCAAGCTGTTCAACCCCAGCTTGTTTTATGTTTAGATCTGCAGGTATTACATGCAGGAGAGGACTTACATTTGCTTGTGTGTGTTTTATATGGACTCTTATGGATATGCCTGTTTTCAAAATAAGGGGATATATAATCTTATCATGCGTCTTCTGTTATTGCCAAAAACAGCCTGTTATCCCCGAAGCATTTGGCAGATGGTGACACGCCACATTCAACGTCATGTGAAAACATCGAAATCCCAGCTTGAAAAAAAAGAAGTCAAATGAAATCAAATCGTCTTGGACTGTTCAATTGATATAAACAATGCTGATATCTCATTTTGGTGCTTCATAAGTCCCAACTTTTGAATGCTGTATAAATGTAAATTTGTCAAAATATTTGTTGGAGTCCTCTGTGTGTCTCCACTGGCTCATTCTGTTCTGTTAAAGTAGATATCAGCAGGCACACAAAGGAAATTACATTTTCTGGTCTACATTAACATTGACCCTTACTGTTATCCACATTTGCTTTGGCAACATAAGAGGATGTATCATCTCATCTTATATATCATCTCACCGTATGATGCCAAAAACATGCTGTTATCCCGAAGATGCATTTGACAGATGGTGACATGCTCAACATGAAGAAAATCCAACAAGAAATTTTGAAACCTCTAAAAATCTTTGGAAAATGAACAATAACTGCTGTCTTATTTTGGCTCTACATAACACACAACAGCATTTGTTGGGCATTTTGTTTTTCTGTTTTTCCTCAGTTGCTCAGCTGAAGTAACTATCAGCAGGTGTTAGAGTATATGCTTGAATGAACATGCTTTTTCTTATGTACATTAACGACTCCTCCTGATATTCATGGTTAACTGAGAACGTAAGAAGATATATCATGCTTGTGAAGCCATCCTGATATTGATTCAGAGAGAAATATAAAGGTGCAAGCCCACACATGCTCCTCAGAACACAGTGCCACACTCCAAAACACCTTCCCCGGTAATAATCTGTTGAAGGTGATAATTTATTCTCTGTCTTCGAAACTGTCCCCCCCCTTCTTCAACTCCCTGCACTCCAGCTGGCACAAAATCCACCCGCGGTGTGTGTCAGATGGGCGGTACGTTACATTTTTTTGGAACAAGTTTCAGTGCCGCAGACGAGGAGTAATTGTCTCGCATTTGCTGCCTGACACTGTGGGTGTTTTCGAATGCAGAGTGCCTCCAACCCTGCCAGCTGTCGACATGTAGCTGAACTGGATATTTCCACTGGATACCACAAAAAGCTGGCATTTGGCCAGGTAGTCTCTTAAACAGACAGACAGACAGACAGGCGGGTAGGCAGGCGGGCAGGCAACAGGAATAGGAATGCAATATTCATCAGGTGATACCTCCAGTAACACTCTATTATTTATTAAGTCTGAATCAGCTCTGTCATCATCCACACTAACAGGCTGAGCCTCGAGCACAGCCATAAAAAAGGTGTACGCAATATATAGATGGATTTCCCAAATGAATCAGTGGACCCGATGCAGTCTGGTCAAAATACAGCTAATGAGAGGCCAGGCTTCACTCCGAAGCTGCTGCGAGGGGATTACACAGGTTCAAGTGCAAATATTTCATTTCTCGACTGAAGTCTCTCGCTTTTCTGGGGGGTTTTTTTGTTTTTTTTTCTTTCTAGGTGAACAGTGTTGTTCTGCCTGCGTAATTTTTTTCTATCCCTGTGAACGGCATTAATCAAATCATATGTTCCTCTAATGCAATTCCACCGCTCACGTGTGTTCAATCTGGCCATTAACACATGAAACCTCCTGTCCAAATAGTTAATACGTGCAGCTTTAAATAGCCATGAGATGGATTAATAACGGAGGTAATCATTTACGGTATGCTTTATTAATCTGCTCTCCTGTTATTAGGATAGTTATTAAGGCTGTCAGTCGTTGTGGGGTAATGGTGGTGGTGGTGGGTGGGGCAGTCTAATATAGACTGCAGGAATCTTTACTATTGATCTGATGTAATGTCTTACCCACAATGCTTTCACCTTTGTTCACTCTCACATCATTTGTATTGCTCACTGCTGACAGCTGAGATGCTGGCTTATGTAACATACTGTAGGCCTCTGACAACCTATAGAGGCCTGTCCTGTGAACAGTTTATGAACATGTAGGAAATACTTCACTTCAACCAACAGTCTTTACTTTAAACTACTTTAGTTTCTCTTTAAAAGGTCACTCAGCTGATTGTCATGGTAAGTCTTACTCAGCCTGTGAATATAATACAGTGCAGTCTGTGGCTCTACAAGAGCTTTGTCAAGTCTGAGAAAATAATCCTTGAAAATATCACCAGAGGTTATCGTATTGAGCTTGGAGACGGCAATTTTATAACAGTCTAGGTTAGAGACAGATGTTGAGATGATTTCAATAAAAAGATGGTATTGGTTTAATTATGGGTAATGTCAACCGCCAAACGGGAAAGATTCTGCAAACCCTGCATTATGTTGATTGACAGCGTTTTTTTTCTTCTTTTTTTTAACGTCCGATGCCAACATTTTTAAGTACTCTTCATGCTTTGCAGATTTGTCCGATATAAATGCAATTCCTAGAAATACTGAGATTAAAATACAGTTTCAGTGTATTTGGAGCATGACCTGTATTAGGGGCTAAAAATCAGGATATCTCAGCCTGTGTTACTTTGATTTTCACTTTTTATTTCGATTTGATTTTCATCTGTCTCTCTCCTGTCAGTGTTGCCAACAACTGAGAATGTAAAATAGCCTGCTTGACAAGTTGTTAGATGGCGCTAAATTACATCATGCACTAAAAGGGTTTTAGAAGTCACCAAATCTAGTTGATAAGTTGACATCACTGTAAAGGTATCGCTGAAACAAAAATTCAAATCAAGTCCATCAGATTTGATTATATGGAGTGGTAAATGGCTGTTGGCCTTCACCAACATCTCTGTGAATAAACTACTACTAGAGTTGTTGCCAGCTGACAAACACACTTATGCCCCATAGTATCACTTCTGTGGCGACAATGACCCATGAGAGCTCAAGCGTGGTTTTATAAGCTGGAAAGGGTTAGCTACATTTGATTGGATAAATGTACCTGAGTTTAACATGAGTCATTAAATGTATTTAAACACTTTACAGGGAGATAAAAGTGAATAGTTTTGCGACAAACATGCTCAAATTTTTTTTTTTTTTTACATATATTTGGCATACCAGGAAATAAATCATCAGCTGAAATAAGTACATAGGCTTAGAACTTGGAAAATATTTTAGTCTTTAATTCTTGTTTTCATAAACATGGCAAAGAGAGTGAGCTGAGATAAATTCCAATTTGTTTCAAGGCTGTCTTGGATCAAAGCACTTTGTTTGGCAATCCAGATTTTTTATTTGCTTTGAAAGACATACCTGAAAGCAAAAGTGCATTTGAAACAAGTTGAACTACAGCACCTTAGCCCAATGGTTTACATATTTCTTTATTTCATCAGCATTAAAATGATAAAAGGCTAAATTTCTTAACGTCGTCTTCATCATTAATTCACAACATACAACCTTCAGTTGTCGATTTGACTCTGTTTTGCAAGGATTGGCCAGGTTTTGACACATTAACATCAATACCATTGCATAATTTCTCCAAACCGATTGACTATACCTCTCCCAACCACAAGATTAATCACCTCCTTTCGGAAACAAGGAGAAGACCTGAGCGGGAACCAGCAGCAATAAAAACCTCAGGAACAAGATGCCACTCGCATCAAACCTTTTATTGCTGCACCAGATGCCCTCGACATCACGCTGGGGATGGGTTTCTGGCCAAAAATGTTCTGTTTTGCCTTCTTTTACTGCCCCGTCTTTGATTTACAGTACTCAGCAGACTGCAGAGAGGCGTCTCACAGTGTGTGCTGACAACATTGTGTCTATATTTAAGAAAGTGAATGGGCGCAGCGGCACACAATGTAGACTGAATAAACATAATCCATAATTAATAAGCTAAACGAGGCACTGCTACATGGTGCACCTGACTGCCCACTGAGACGAGCTTTCAGGCCAGTCAAGTGTTGACTATACGGGCTGCTGTGTGCCCATACACTATGTATGCAGTTGCGCCTCAGTGCACACACACTTATTCAGGCGCTAATGAGGCCTTGGGAGATCGTACACGTCTAAAAGCGTTTCTCTGTCTGCTTGACTCCGTATATGTTTATCTGTGCATGAAGCTGTGCATCGTATAGATACTGTACGTACAGGGCAGCTCACAAGGCAAGGCATCATGCACTCATTTGCCACACTCATTTACTCCATTTGTCTTCTTCCTGCTTTCGTCCATTGCTGTCTTTGCATCTTCCCATCACCAGAGTCAGTGAAGCGCGTGGGGTTATTAGAACATTCCTGTCTTGAGAAAAAACACATCTTGCTTTTTATAAAAAAAAAACAAACAAAAAAAACAACTCCTCTCTTATTGATGGGAAAATACATAAATGTAAGAGGAAGCATGCGCAAACACACAAAAACACCAAGCCCAAGTGTCATAACTATTCCACATCGTGAGAGAGCCCCTGACTCCACTTCAAAGCTCTCTGGCTGACAGTGGCTAATGATGAACACTCAGATGAAGAGCAAAGAGACAGCGATCCAGACTCCACATTAAAAAGGCCTCTTCCCGTCTCTTACGCCGAGATAAAAGACGAGAACTCGTGCCCAACTGCGGCTAATGTGCGTTTAAGCACTCATACATACATACATAAATGTGTACACAGGCAGACACACTTATCATGCAAATGTAGAATAATTACAGCCTTGTCTGAGGGAGGAAAGCTGGGTTGCCTTTTGAAGATAGCAATCCTCAAAAGATTCATTGATGTTACGCTGGGTAATGGAGGAGAGACACAGAGCTGGTGTCTCTCTCTCTCACTCTCTCTCTCCTTCGCCAAATACAAAAAGCTTGCTTGTCTCTGGACAGCAGTGTGTCTTTACATCTGCTGTGAGGAGGCCACGCACAGAACGAGGCAGCCACCGCTTTCCAGGAGCTGTGATCACCAAGGGTCATTTGATAATGAAATACACCCACACTAGCGATTCCATGTCATCACCCCCCCCCCAAAGAGAGAAGTGAAACTGAAAAGTGGGATTCAAATCTTTCTTTTTTTTAAATATCATTGACTATTTATAACAATCAGCAACAATCAGAGCTGAAGTTTGAAAAAACTCATTTATTAAGAGAAGTTAAAAACTCTCTTCTCTCTGTTGTGTTGTGTGGGTGTGATTAGATAGATTTGACTGACAGTGCCTAAACAAGTGGCACGCCTGACGTCACTTTTTTCCGACTGAGCTCTGCCCACTTCAAACCACTGAGACAGAGCACAGACAAAATAGAAAATACAAAAATATTTCATGTGAAACAAACAAAACACAGCATTTAGTGTTTGCGTTGAACCCAGTCCTTCATAGTAAGAACCTGGATGAGAAAACTGGAAAATTTCACTGTCTCGCAATCCCTGACTTGGTCTCTCCTTTTCATTAAAAAAGCAAGATTGAGACTTTTTCTGGCAAAGTTGCATTTTCTGGTGTCAAATAAGCCCGCTCAGTGTAGACAGAGGACCTGGAACGAGAGACAGAAGAAAAATCTAGCTGATTGAGTGTTTAACCCTGAACGTTTTATATGCACCACATACCACTTCCTCTGAGCTGCATATAAGAAGCTGGCTACAGTTTCCTTTGGGTAAATCTTCTTCAATCAATGGCAACGTGGCAAGGCAGTGAGCACACTGACCTAAAGGGCTCACAGGGTACACTGCCAGTTGAGGCGAATGATCTGCAGATACCGCAGACAGGAGAGACACTTTACATTATGCATTTATTGCTCATTACTCCTTTCAGAAGGCTGAGATCCAACAGTACGAAGCCCCTGGCTGTGAGCACAGCAGCAGCTGCTCTGCCTGGCTGCGATGGCTGAAGCTGTGGCTGTGGATGTGGCTCTAAGAATTGACTGAATATCGGATGTGTGATGCAGTGACAGCTAAATAAGTTAAATACTGTTTATTGTACTATTTATGTTAAGATACTAAAGAATGAATTGAGCCCTAGTTGGTATGAGGTGGTTAAGAAAGTGGTGTAACTTTAATAACCATGACTCCTAACAGGCCAGTTTGCACTAGTAAGATAGCTGTCATACTATATATGTGAGCAGCACCTGAACAGTTGAAGTTTTCCCCGTATATTTCTCTTTATTAGACTGCAAATCAAAATCTGCCAATTTTCCGAGCTCACCTCACTGCCGGCGTGATGATATGCCTCTGTTACATTTCACTGTGCTACCCTGCAACCTCACCTCACAACTCACAACTGTGACTCTCTTCTCCTGTTAACATTAGCTAAGAAAGCACCGCTGTGCAATGCACCATCTGAACCTGCTGCATGCTGACATGATGTATCACCATTATGTCACAGGAGTTCACAAATACAGAAGCTCAGATACAAAGCTCAGCTGCACACACGCAACCCCTGCATGTAGTTTGTGTTACACCCATAATAAACTGTATCACAGCCCTAATCACAACAACCAAAGCACAGCCATGGCTTCAGCCACACTCGCAGCAACTGCGCTGTCAGCCAAAGCTCCGTCATGCCTCGGCTGTAGTCTCAGTCACAGTTAGTCTGTCAGAATCGAAAGCTGTCAGTGAGATGCCTCAGCTAGTTATCCATCTAGCTGCAATGATACAGCCTTGTGACCTGAGCACCTCACAGCAGGGTCAATTAACTCGTGCACAACCAGCAGTGGTCTACTGCATAATACACAATGCCATACCGTAATACAGCTGAGCCTCTCTCTGAGGACCAGAGGGAACAGAGTTGCAGAATTTCAGGGGTTCTGTTATCATACAGCTTAATTTCGCAACATTAATAACCATGATGAACTTGTGAAATGAAGCAGAAAGGTTGGTGAATCACGATGCAATGTGTACAGTAACTAAGGTTACTGCGTGGATGTACTCTGAGAGAGGAGTCTGCCGGCTTACTGCTAATCTTGCTGTGTTTTTGTGAAAAAAACGACAGCATTAGCAAAGGGCCGTGGACACAGACACACATACACACAAACACACAGAGGGACAGACACACACACACATACGAATGACCAGGCAGGAATTTAAACTCAGGCGCTGACACAAACACATGCAAACACACAGACACACTCCTGCGCAGGCAAGCACACAAACTAATTGGCCACCCCATTAGTAATTTATTAAGCTTGTCCTTGTAAATTTTATCAGGTATCCAGCAGGGGAATAGATTTATTGATTCACTCTGCATTCATCAGGCCCAGAAAACAGAGTGAGAGAGAGAGCAGAGGAGTCTGAGAGAGGCAGAAGAAGAGAGAGAGGGAAAGAGAGAGAGAGGGCGAGAGTACATTTATCAGGGCGGACAGCATCGGGTTCCAAGCGGCTTTGCGAGAGATCAGGCTGGAGTGTGTTGTGATTCCCCCTGGGTCACCACTATATCTTGCCTCAGTCACAACGCAGCCTCGCCTCAGCTTATCAATGCGCGCCTCCTGATCAATGATTCGCATAAAGCACCATCCGGGCTTTGGCTTATACCTTCTCATGGCCAAAGAAAGCAAACAAGCAAACGGAAAAAGGAGAGATGCTCTCAAACTTCATCTTAACCCCGAGGAGCTGAGGGTAAGCTGCAGGGCAAACAGGCACACACAGGGTCACTGATACACTGGAAGTGATTTGTAAGAATTTTCAATTTGAAAAACACAGCAACTGCTAACAATGGACAATATGTATGAGATTGTGACCTCATTACTGAACCACCTCTGGCTCACTAGCTTCCAGGTTTTTGTTTTTTTTTCCTTCATCCAGGTATTGGCAAGTATCGACTGGCCGGAGAAGTGTGTTCTTATTGTAATAGCATTAGTCTCCGTGGCTCATCCACACTGCCCATCACTTCTCTAATGCTCCTCTCTGTGCATGATCACTGGCAGTCCGGGGGGAGAAATTTTGCTGTTTTCAGTCTCTTCCTTTAGCAGGAGGGACAACAGGAAGTAAGTGGGAGGCAGAGAGGGAAAGAAGAGTAAAAGGAGAAGAGCTGAAGTTATTCCCCTTGTTGGCAACGGCGGCAATAATTGTGGCGTTTTTCTCTGCGCCGAGTATATATATATTCACCTTTGTGGGCGGATGGATGATTTTCCGCGTGTGTGGGCACGGAAGTTAAATCGACATGACAGCGAGCAGCCTCGACTGTAAACACCGGTTTCTGAAATGCAATCCTTTGTAAACACAAACCCTCCCTGGTTTTTCACTCTGGACGTTTGGAAGCAATCTTTTTGGGGTGTGGATCAGAGAAACTCCAATCCAAGATCCCTTTCCCTTAAGGCATCGCCTCGATTAGTATTGTTCCAGGATTCCCCAGCATGGCTCACCAGGAGGCTAGCGCTGCCTGCTGTGTGATTCGTGGAGGAACCGCGTGTCTGGGATTTGGGAATACCGATTCCTAATCCTCTGCATGGCTTCCTCCGTCTCTGGACGTCTCAGGTTGGAACATGTAGGTGGAGTGGTGTAAACACATGCGTACACACACATACTCCAAGACATATGGGCTAGAGCGATAAGGCCTGTGGATGTTTTAAGACCATAATTGTATGATTCCAACCATTTAGCCTCAGGCATTTGGCCACTATACTCTCGTGTAAGCTCTACACATATTCATGATATAATTCTTGAAAGCGTTAAACTTCATACTGAAGAAAGCGTCTTCAGCAGCATGTACATTTTTCTCAATAATGAGGACTTCTCATTCTCTAACTTTATAGAAATCTGCTTGAAGGGCTCTTTTCATAAACTTTGTGACTATTTCGTGACAGTATAGAAAATCCAGTCTCTACTTACCATTTAATTTCTGACAGATAAGTGTGGCTCTCTAAAACTGCTGGCAATGTTGTGAATCAAAAGTTATATTTTACCTTTACTTACAGCATATTTCCACTTGTTGAGTTCCATTCAAGAATAATGAATTCAATTCAACAAGTGGGAAATACTCATTACCTGAAGCTCTGATATTTTGTTCTCTTTCTAAAGATCTGGTCTGTATTTTTTTTTTTTAAAAAGTGTTCTGAGTGTTTAAAAAAATGCTCAAGGACCCAGTAAATGAACTGCTTAAAACTGCATATTTTCACAGGTCAATGCTGGAACCAAAAAAAAAAATGGCAGGAATTTTCATTGTGTGCTGCCTTTACAGATACTTAATTTAAAAAAAACATTTTCATCATACTTCGTGAATATCATACAACTCATAAAAAAAATCCTTTTCTCTTTGACTTTTTCTTTTTCTTCGATTTCATTCTCGTTTTTCGTTCGGTTCTCGTTTTGTCTCCGTTAAACAAGATATTAAAAAAATAAGAAATTAATAGAGAATAAGAGGGTGTGATGATAGGGTGGAGGTGGGCGTTGAGGCTGATTTGGAGGGATGAAGGGAAGAGAGGAAGGGGAAAGGAGAGGAGAGGAGAGAAGGGGGGGCAACAATCTGTGCTGGTTAACTTCTCCCTGTTGACCCCGCAGAAGGGGCCGTAGCTCCCTCCATCTGCCTGAAATAATCTCTCACAAACACACACTCAGTAGAGCATGCACACACACCTTCCCAAACGACAAAAAAAAGGATTAATGATATTCCAACACTTACACACAATCAGTCAGAATCCATCACTCCAGTTTCTGCAGGAGCCCAGGCATGCCAGGATGTGTGTGTGTGTATCTCACTTTGAAGATTGAAAGTGTTTGTGTGTGTCTGCAAGTGTCTGTGTGTTACGTGGGTGTGTGTCATGTCTGGGGCACCATATGTTCCCCACAAATTTGTTTTCACCCCTAAAAAAGCCTATCCATATGCATATTAAGCAGCTTTAATTAAGACTTCCTCTACCCACATGCACTGTACACTGTACACATATGTACACACAGACACAGACAGACACACACACAGACACACACACACTTCCTGGGAGAGGTAGTGCGATTTCCAAGCATCTCATTGCTAGTGAGAACTCTTGAGAAACAAGTTAATTGACGTTGACTATTCATATATACAGAGTGTGCTGGCTGGGCGGTGGGCAGATGGTGTTTGTAAGCCCCCTTATGAGCCAGCAGTCAAAAAAAGAAGGAAGACGCTACCTCAGTCAGTCTCGTTCCTTAGTGCCTGAACAACCACAAGATTGAGACAGTAATCGCTGCACACACTGATGCACTCCCATCAGAGCTGAGCAGTCGCTCTGATGCTCAGGACGGATAAGTTACTGTTTTCTATTTTCTCTCAAAGGGTTGTTGATTGCTGTTATTTGGTGTCAAAAGAGTAAATCAATCACTGACCAGGATGAAAACCAGCAGGGCTCTGACTTTAAATCTACAGGCCTAATTTGAATCATCCATAGTGCACATTCTACAGTACATGGATCAAATGCAGTTAAGGCGTGTCCAACTCCTCTTTAGCTACTTAAACAGAGCATGATCTGGACACAAAGTAAGGCACTAGACATAAAGGGGTTGTATTTTGTCTCCTAATTAATCATTGGTGTGTTTTGGGTGTAAAATGAATCAAACCAATCAGAGTGTTGCCAGGTGCACCAGGTGCGCTGCTATTTAAATGGAAGATTTGGCAAATGCAGAAGGGAATGGTTTCCTGCTGAGAAAACAGATCAGCTTGTGTGCAAAGTGAAAGCGTGTATGAAAGCACGAGCAGAATCTATGTCCCTGTGTGCAAGTGGAGAGTACACATGTTGTGAACTCGCCTATAGGGGCGCGTCTTACACTCCAATTCATGTGCCCTTCAAATAGCAGGAAAATACTGCACCACTGACTTTAGACCAGGTTTTTGTCAATTTGGTCAATAGTACAAATGCTTTCTGCTGCCTCAAGATAGCAATGGCACCATCTCACTTTAACAACAACATGCCCAAGTAAATTTGCTAATTAAACAACATCGTCACTGGGTGTGAAATTGTGCTGGCTGTAAGATTGAGCCCTGCATGTTTGGCCTAGCTGACTCAAAGTCCTTACTCTAAAAGTTTATCTGATCTGACCTGATCTGATCTGATTAAACACAGACAGAAGGCTATCAGATTAGCTACTAAAGCTAACTTCACAGGGATCTACTTCAGGGGCAATTTACCAGCTAACTAAGCTGCCTATTAACTGGCTAAACAAGGTATAACAAGCCAAGCAGCACAAGCCTCCTAAGGCTTTCCAAACAAACTTCAGATCTTAATAAACCATTTCAAATTCTTTTCCCTAAATTTGACAACAACTAAATTTAAGTTTGACGGCCAACCATATTTATTCAGACCAGAGTACACAGGCAAGAGGCTAAATCAAATGAAGGAGCAAAGGTATCCATATTGTAAATAACAGCAATGGCAACAAAGCAAATGCATCCTTTCAAGACATTTTTTTTTTTAAATATACCTCAGCTGACACAGAATCCTAATGTTTGTTATTAGTGGCAATTAATAGGTTTGATTAGCATGCAAGTTTCCCCAGGGGCACAACTCTTCGCATTTAGTCAAGTCAATTTATTTATATATCCCAATATCACAAATCAGAAATTTGCCTTAAGGGGCTTCATAGTCTGTACAACAATTCGACACTCTCTGTTGAACTAATGTAAACTTTCAGTTCCTGTGGAAAGCTTGAGGAGTCTGGCACTGCCTGCCCAGATATTTTCTGCCATGTGCATGAACGTTTAGCATGACCCATAGTCAGACTGGACAACACGCAGACCTAGAAATGTAATCCTCCTTAAAAAATGTTACTGAAGGGACTTTGTTCTGTCATCTGTCTGTTTTATCACACAGTTTAACTTTAACTGTTGCTCACTGGCAATGCCACACTGGACTTTTTGGAGCAAGTTTATTTTTAAGAAATGATAACGCACAGGAGCACAAACCTGTTACTCCAGTGTTACGGAATGATAACACCAACGATAATCATAACTTAAAATTAATTTTTAGAGTGGTAATGGTCCATCCCCATTTCAGTTTTTGCACTGCACTTCAGATGTATGTCAATGGTATGGTTGATATCCTGTCTTTTTCTTATGATTTTCTCTTGGAGCTTGGGTCAAACCTTTCACCCATGATCTCATTTCCTATACCTCCTTCTGGGCCAGAGGGAGCTTGTGATTATCCCAGCATGCACTGGGTGAGAGGACATGAGTTCACCCCGGACAAGTTGCCACTCCATCACAGGGCTAACACATAGGTGACAAACACATTAATTCTTCACACCTACAGGCAGTATAGAGTTTCCACTTCACTTCCAGTCTTTGGACTGTGGGAGGGAACAGGAGCACCAAGAGAATGTGGGGGTTTGCGACAAACTCCATATAGGCAGGGCCAGGACTCAAACCAGGATCAGGGCCAATATGTGAATCCAGGACCTTCTTGCTCTGAAGCAAAAGTTCAAAAGAATGACAATGGAGCTTGTCATGTTTTCTTCATTTAAAATGTACCATGTAAACTTTCAAAAATGTTTACTCTCACTTTTTCCATACATCACATATTCATATTGGGATTCTTTGCCATTTTCCACCTTTCCAGTGGGTCTTTCTGCATGGCAGCTTCTCTCTGATTATCCTTTATTTCCCCAAAGGACAACTGCAAACATTTATAGGTCTTCCATCCCTGTATTATAGAATCATTTACACTATTTTATGCCTGCTAGATGAAAGTACTACTTGTATGTGATACAAGACTTGAAGATGGCACTACAGATGTAAATCAGGGTCCTGAATTCTGGTATCTTTGGGGTAAAGCCAGCCACTGAAAAGTGCCTTGATAGTCTTCATTAATGCTTAACTGCTTGTTAAGTGTGTTGATTCAGAGCTCAGCCTCTCGATTTAATGAATGAGAATATACATTGATGTAATATATGTATGTATATGAACGGTTGTAAAGGGCACGCTGCGATAATGATGGCAGGACTCAGGAGAGGGTGTTGTGAATGATGGTGTCTCTACCAGCTGTGAAAATGGCTGTGCCACCCCCAAGTCACACATTTCTGTCTCTGATGGGGAGGCTGTTGCCATGGCGATGCAGCTTTTTGGCTTTGCGGGGTGATAACAAGGTGGAGATGTGCTTAAAGAGGGAGGGGGGTGAAGGAAGATGGGGATGGTTGTGCACAGAGGGAGGGAGGAAGATAAACTCAAAATGCTGCTCCCTAAGTATTTTAAACCCCAGGGAGCCTCCGCCACGGACAAAAGAAGAAATACATGAAGGAAGTGTACCATCTTTATAATGATACACTTGTGAGGTCTTGCATAGAAAGCAATTATTTTCTAATGCATTTAAGCATACCACAATTGAATTCTGACAAACCTAGGCTGTACTTTTTTTAAAATCATAATTATGTTCAAAACGTTTTGCTTGATAGAAGAATTTTACACATGTTCATATCACCAATTTTCAGTGCTTTGGAATCCAGTGACTGTAAAATACTAAAACTACTGACAGAGGGATGAAATTTTCAGCACAACCATAATGATGGGAAAAAAGAGCAATAATTTGAAAGCTACTCTCATGCTCTCATGTTTTATAAAATTAAGAAAAAATTTACCAATCACTATGTGTAATATAAATGGTGTTGCACAATGTAACCCACCAAGAAACATCACACTGCAATTTGCCTCAGCTCAACTGAGGATTTCAGGACTTTCAGTTCTCTTTTGTTTTTTATGGCACACCATAAACCCGCTGTATGTTATCTGCCCAGCATCAGACAAATTGACTCTGACCTGTTGAAAATAGTGGAGCAATTGGAGGCTGAAGAGTAAGATATTTTCTCCATAGTGGGTGGAGATCAAATTAGAGTTAAAATTAAAGTGAATCTTGTCAGGGAATCTGAAACAGTTCCAAATAAACGCAAATACTGTTCTGTATCTGCTTGATGCACAATCAACTCTTTGCTAACATGTTATCAAGGGCCATAATATGTGTGTGAGATTTGTAGCTCATTAGAGAGTTTAGCTTACTGTCCCCAAGTGGCTAAAAATGATAAAATAAGATTAATGCTGCTTTACACTTCAACATGAATATCAATGTCAAATGCAGGACATGCTGTTGCCAACATTGCTGCTGAGGTAAGTGCTGCTGTGAACTTTATGTTGCAGATACCGTTACAAGCTCTGCGTCTCTGCTTATGGCTGTGTGCTTTAAACAGTCAGTCTTCTTCGTGAACTGAATTGGAGCAGAAGAAAATATTCTTAGATTTCCATCTATTTATCTACCTATATATCTAGATAGACAGATAAAGGCTTTTGAGACAATATATTCAGTGTATGTACAGTATGTATGCTGTGCGGAGGCTGTCAGTCTTTTTTCCATACTGACATTTTTTAATGACAATAATATCATTGTCTAACAACGCATATATTATTGAGTTATTCATGCCAAAATGCTTCACATAACTTATGTCCCGCATCTAATCTTAACTGTAAATTCAAGCCCTATCCCTCAACAAGCCCTGCGTACATGTCCGGACAAATGCCCTCGCTATCCACATTTGGTCTTCATTATCAGGGAACCAAACACACACACAAGCACAGAGAGCTCTCAGTCCCCTTTCAGGAGGCAGATACTATCTCAGCCTTGTCTTCGTAATCAACTCGTCAGTGTAGAGGCAGCAAAGCAACTGGCGGGCCTATGAACCCTGTCTGTCACACACACACACACACACACACACAAGCTAATCAAGAGGGTGACTGGGACAGTGTCCACGAAAACTGGGCGACAGGAAGTTACAGCCATGTCACAGGAAATAGGATGTGTCTTTTTCTGGGGCTGCAGTATCCCTGTGATTAGAGGGAGCAGATTGAACTGTCTCTTTGCATTACACACACACATACACAAAACACACATGCACAGACATACACACACATGAACACACCATCCAGACCAACATATAAGAGAAAGGGACAGGAGACGGAGTTACGACATGAGCTCGACACCCTTGAGCACACACACACACACACACACACACACACACACACACACACACTCAGACAAATAAACATGTTGTCTCTTATTCTCCTCGGTGGAGGGGACTTCCTCTTTTTAGTTTGTTTAGAACAGCACAGAAGGAAAAGGCTTGGAGAGAGTGGATGACTGTTTCCTCCTGTTATGACTACCACTGGTGGACAACAATCGAGTGAAACACACATGTTTACGCACAGACACGTACACACAGAAACAACATTGAAAGGTTGTAAGGCTGTAAAGTGAGACACACAGGCTGAGATGATAAGTCATGTGACATTTTTACTGTGTGTCCCCACTTATTCCAGTGACCAGCTGCCTTACATCAGACTTCACTTTTGACTTTTTTTCCTGTGCTCAACAGGATTTTGACCTTTTGTCCTAAAAATTATGTAAGCAGCATATACTGATACGGTTCAAATAAAATACATATTTCATATTTAATAACACAAGACACACAAACACATTTTGATATACAGAGTATACCTCTTTAATTTCACACCATTCTATTTTAAACTCGTCCATATTTTGCATATTAAAAACAGAACATATTCTTCCATGTTGACTTTCCAAATTTGCACAAGCAAACTTCTGTTAACATTACACTAGACATATTTTTTGCATTTATTTGCAGATGCATCATTAAGCCTGCCACTACAAAACAGTATTAAAGTCCTGAGAGCAATACAACTCTGCATATTTTCTTTTTCTGGCATACTTGTGCACATCAAAATGCAGGATCATTCAAGTTGTACAATCACTTTATCTGGTGTTTGAATCCAGTATCTGGTTCTGGTTTGCTCCATGTTGTTAAATGACCCTGATATACAATTCACAAAACAGGAAGCACGGCCGTCATTATTTAAAACCAGCACTGGCAATCACTTTCATCAGCTGTAGCTAATCAATTATATTATTATTTATTTATTCTTTAGAGTTTATTTCATTATTTCCAAAGTAACTTACCTATGCCTAGTTTGATTTAAATTTTTTCACTCTCTGGCCAATATGCTTTACCAAGCTGTTACCAGATGTCAGCTGTATGCTAGCTAGTAATGTTAATATGCCCCATTGAGCCAGTTTACCTTGTGCAGACATTATCTGTAAGATAGCCAGTAAAGTAAGCAAAAGCCATGTCTGTATGGAGTGCTAATATGTGTGTTCATGTCTGAGAGCTCCTTTCTTTTGCTCGTCTTCCACTTTCACTCATTTTCACTCTCAATTCTGTACAGGTGCACAAGCACGTTTTTCCCCTCTGGTTAAAACATTTTCTTCTGGTGTACATCTCAGTTTCAGTATTCAGTTTGCATTGCCTAAGGTGACTGTTAGCACAAGTATTCATGCCACATCTTAAATCTGCCTTGTGATTCACCAACAGATATATTTGAATCTGTTGTATCAGTTCAAGTAGTCCAAAACTCCCAGTTAAACTTTGATGAATTATCAAAGCAGTGAATTCAAGTTTACCAACGTAATAGTTCTGGAATATGATGCCCAAAAAGCCCCAAGGAGTTTACAGGTTATGGATTATGGATTAATCTACTATTCAAACTAATGTTTCTAGCTTATCACCAAACAAAGGGTCTTTGCAGGACACAAATGGATTTTTCACAGGATTCAAAATGATTTTTATCCAATAAGGGGATCTGACATTGGATTCAGATTTCATAAAATGCTATTGAACTCCAACCCTAATCAAATCAAAGGTGGAAGTCTCAGCTTGACAAATCCACAAACCAATATATCAGTCTAAACCCACCTTAAACACAAACAGCAATGATAGATATTCCCTTAAGAACCATCTAATAGCATTAGTGGGAATCTGATTAGCATTCATCAGATTAGTATGTCAAAGAGAGTGCCATCTACAGCTGTGCGAAACAGAGTGAGAGGTAAGAAAAGGGCTGCAGTGGGTACATGAGGAAGGTCCGGATCAGATGATGGTGTGAGATAGAAATCTCTGACTCTGAAAAGGGAAAGGATACAGGAATGTCAAGGTAACAATGTGCAGAGAGAGAGAAAGACAGGAAGACGGAGAGAAAGAGAGACAACAATGGGGGATCCAGAGAGGGAAAGTGATGTTGTCTCATTGTGCCGTGTCCTGTTGATTTCCTGTCACACTGCAGTGCTTTACCTCACCCTCCTTATTTAGATTCAGAGCAGGCCCTTCCCGTGTCCCCAAGAGACCTTGACCTGCTCTGAATCATTACAAGATGTTTTCAAGGAAAATGTGAGAAAGAGACAGGGACAGTTGGAGCGATGACAAGAGATGCAAATAGAGTTACAGTACATGAGAATATTTTGCTGATGGAATAAGATCAAGCAGAGGAATGTCACCTGTGGTTTGAGTCAATAACGGATCGTATTGCGCTGCTTGCAGTGTTTTCAGCCTCATACCAGATGCTGGTGTTTAAAGCATATCAACAACACACAGACAACATCCTTTGTTTGTACGCTTTGCCGTTCACAGACAGAAGGCCTTGTGTCGCCTGCAGACTGGTAAGGGTTTTACAATGCGGCTACTAATACAGACATGTTAGATTAAAGCCACTGACATATGACATTTTGAGTTATCTAAATAAGAGAAAATAATAATTAGAGCTCATTGGCTGGCTGTAGACATATAGGTATGCCCATCTAGACATTTTTTATATTTGAACAACATCGATCTGATGCATTGACAAACTCGGTTATCAGTGGTATGAAATCCACCGCTGCCCTCATATAATTAGCATGGTGTTATGTGGCCGAGTCTGTCTGATAATGAAGAGAGCTTGTTACACGGTTGGAGAGACACTTAAGAGGTGCTAGGGCTTTCATTAGGCTTTGGTTAAAGGGATTGTTAGCGGTGCTGGGAACTGTTAATTGCTGCTCAGAAGGCTTACGTTAACAGTGTAAACCTACATGTACGTGTTTGGAGAGGTATGAGAGGTATTCATGTTGAACTCAGTGAAAAGGCCAAACAAAGTCATGACCGCAAACAGCAGTGGGTCAATGTCTAGGGTTTGTAAATTACATAATAAATCCATACAGGAAATGCAGTCACTTTGAAATGCTAATATTTGAGAATTTGCATGCACACAAGCAGAAGATTTTAGCGGTTGTAAGAACACTGCATCATAATGGTGGCTGCATCATTGTATAGCGAACTGAACTGAAACCTTATAATGAAGCTAGTAACTAAAAAAGTCTTGGAACAGAGCCTCTCTCAACACTATGTTGTGTGGCTCACTTCATGTTTAGATGTTCTGGGTGGATTGAATAACCTGCTGCAGAGCCTTCCAGTTCTGGGCTGTACACATCCCATGACACTCCGCTGTAACAGTGAACAAGACCATGGCATGGGAAACTTGCCCTCTTAAGTTTCCTTAAGACAGCCGTTTCACAACCAGAGTGGAGATGTGTGATGTCCATGACAGGTTCTCTATAATAATGATTTCCTGAAATTTAAAACCACCTCAGCTGTACTGATGTAGACAGGGGGGTGTGTCCTTTTCCAAAATCAAGGATTAGCTCCTTGGTTTTGTTACTTGTCGTTATTAATTTTTTTTCTGTATACCACTCTGCAAGATTGTTAATTTCCTGTCAATATGAAGTCTCATCATTGTTTGAAATCTGGTCAATAATGGTGGTGTCATCCAGAAACTTCACAACAGAGCCCTCTCCATGGTGGGGATTATGGTGATACACTATGAACAGGAGGGGGCTGAGCGCACAGCTCTGTGGGGCTCCGATCTTAAACACTTTCGTGTAGGAGGTGTTACCGATGACCAAATTCAATATCTATGTTTCTCAGAGCACTTCATCACAGTAGGATAAGGACCACAAGGCGGTTTTTATTTAGACTACACAATGCAGACCTTTTATGCATAGGGACAAGGGTGGGTATCTTGTTGGGAACACTCTCCTGTGATAGCGACATGTTAAAAATTCCAGCGATGACAGCAACTAGCTAGTTGGCAAACCTTCTTGGGACCTGACCAGGGATGTTAACAAGCCCAGCAGCTTTACTAATATTCACTCTCAGCAGGGATCTTCTCACATCCGCTGTGGATACTGACAGTGGCAGGTCTTCTGGAGGTGTTAAGCTCATCTGGCAACATGGCCTCGCACATGATGTTCGAGGAACGACTTCATTGTCTTTGTGATCACCACATCATAAACACATTTTCTGAAGTATGATGTCACTGATGATATTTTCCTCAAAGTTGATGTGGTTCTCCTGGTTGGCAGCATGCTAAACTGTCCTGAGGAGTTGATGCTTCATCTGTCCATAGTTGATGTGATGCTTTGACCCTTTTATCTTAAAAATAAAGCTAATAGATAAAGATAAATAGATAAAGGTAAGAAGATGCAAGCATGGGCTGTGTCAAAAATCATGCCATTGTTCACTCATTTGCCACTCCCTGTGTGGTACATTTAGATAGAGCATATGGTGCAGTGCACAACACTGTGAATGGGGAGTGATGCAGCCATCGTGTCTGAGAACTATTAATTGTGTAACTCTGTTGGCATTAGCCAGCTGGTTAAAATGCTTTAGCTACTGTCAGAAGATTACTTTATACAACGGTGCAACATAAGTATGAAGTATATGGGTGATTAACATTACAGGCACTGGCTAGTGTAGTTTTATGACATTAGCTAAAGCTAAGTAGCTGCTGCAAAGGCTGATGCTCTGTGTGTTTTGTCACTAGTGTTTCCTGTTAAGATAGCTAGCCACACAGCCCTATCGATTGCTACACACACAAAGTTGAAGGCAGAGAAAGGAAAAGTATATAGCTATATATTTATTTTTGCGCACATTTCTGCTATTTAACGATTATCTATTGATGTGTTTAGCTCTATTTTTTACTTGTCTGATGCTCTTTTACCACATTTTGTCAGGTACCACATACTTCACTCATGTCACATCTCTGCCTGTCAATCGGATCGATATAACAGGTGCACACACACACACACACACACAAACATATAGAAATAAAGAAATACATGCAGACGTCCAATGACCCAACACCTGTAAGTAGATCCACCATAAGTAGATCACACAAATTCCCACAGACACTTCTGCACTTACATAAAAATAGTTAAGTATGTCATTCTGAGCACACAGCACAGATGCTCATAAGCAGATGCACACCGGGACACATATCTCACACACAACACAGAGTTAATCCAATAAGCCATGGGAGATCAAGTCAGGCTCAGGGAAGCTGGGCTCCTAGTTTCTGTCTGTCAGTGAGGATGTTACCTAGAAAAGTAATTCAGAGTAACAGAGAGTAACTGGCCTTAAGAATAATAATTACCCTGTTCAAGTCCCGTAGTCTTTTATTAACTGGTCTGTTCTGTTTTTTTGGCTGGTCTGTTGTCTATTTGAAGTTTATTTAGAGTGAAATGTAGTGCTGTATTAAAAGGGGCTGATACTGAGTCCAATTCAAGGGGCTGTTTGATGTAAACAAATCCCCTTGAACAGATTTATTCAAATGCAGCATTTTTTCTGGGAAACACTCAATGTATCCTTGAACAGATTTATTCAAATGCAGCATTTTTTCTGGGAAACACTCAATGTATCCTTTGAGGGAAACTTGCTTTACATTTAACACTGTATCATTTGTCTCATTTTCCTAGCAGGCCGGGAGGAGGGTACAAGTCAGCTTCTAATGTAAAATGTCCATCAGACACAATTTGGGAGTGTCACGGCTGTCACACGGCCGCAGGGTCAAGAACCAGTCTGGCAAAAACAAACCATAAAGACAAATCAGAGTTAGATGCTCCATTCAGTAGACACTGACACATTGGGTGGCTATAAAATACACACAAGTCTGGAGGAAAACCTGCCACAGTCTGCAAGAGTACTGCATCTTGGGAGAAGATTAATTTTCCAGCATGACAGTGACCTCAAACATAAAGCCAACGCTATACAGGAATGGCTTCAAAGCAACAATGTTAATGTTCTGGTGTCGCCAAGTTGAAGTCCAGACCTCGATCCAGTTGCAACTTCACAGAGCTTAAGCTGCTTTGCTGAGAAAAATGTGGAAGATTTAAGTGTCCAGATATACAAACCTGATACAGACCTGCCAAAGACTCAAGGATTTAATTGTGAGGTGCTCATAAATATAGATTGAATAATAAATATTGGTTTTAAGGGGCTGAATACAGTTATAATCAATCGTCTTGTTTTACATTTGTACCCAATTTTGAGTTATTTGTAGAGAATCCTTTTCCTGACACTGACATTAAAGCATTTTTTGTCGATCAGTGTCAAAACAACTCACTCAGTACACTGTGATTGAAACTTAAACCACAATAAAACATTTAAAAAGTCTGAGAGGCCATAGACACTATAAACTAAGTACCTATAGTGGCGAAGTCCATGGTAGAAGTGTTGGAAAGTACAGTCACCAGTACTTTTAAAGCCACCATAATCCATAAATCCACATTAACTATGGATCACGTGACTTAATTTGGAGTCATATTTGGTGAATGAAAGTTCAATATTCAATTTTATGCAAACTCTGTTTTGGTCTCCACCAACTTCATCATCTGTCTGCTGTTTTGGTGCTGAGTGTGTTTTTAAAGCTTTGTCACATAAACAGCTGCCTGCTGCGGCCAAAAATTACATTTAAAGTGGTGAGACTGAACCAACAGTTCAGTAGAGGGCCATAATGTCACAACAATAAGCTGAAATATGCTACAGTACAGACGTCTGTAGAGCTGAGACACTGCATCTTATTGACAAACTTTTTACTCCACTATATTTATCTGACAGCTGCAGTTACTAGTTACTTTGCAAACTAGATTTTATTTACCAAAATGTAATCAGCTTTTCCATATATACAAATTAACAACTACAACTACAAAATATTAGTATATTAGGCAGATAAAATTACACAGGCCACAACATTAAAATGCTTCTTACACATTTATAATATAAATACAATAATATATTTTAAAATAAAAGGAATATTATTATAAGGAGTACTTTCATATTGTAGTATTTTTACTTTGACTTAAGTAAGAAGTCTAAATACCTGTTCTATCACCACGCATAGTTTTTGCTGATATTTGTAGATATGTAGATTTGTAGTTCTAAGTTTGAGCTTATATGCATCTATGTTAGTCTATGATTTGATGCAGCAGCGTTGTGACTGCAGACCTCTCCTTTGCCTCATTATACCTGCATGTTGTTATTGTCACAACAGAGCATGAAAGCTTCCTCTGGTGCTCAAAACCCTTGAGATATGAAACGGCTACAGTATGTAAATACACTCCGAACCATAGGCAAAGATATTCATGCGCATAAAGATAATGATACACAATCAAAGGCGCGCAGCACATCAGCACATGCAGGCATACATAATGTAATGCACATACATTTGCACACAGGCGGAGACAAACACACACAAACAGAGACACCGTTGTTAAAGCAGTGATGTAAATGTGCTGAGTGTGCAGAGGAGCCTTGACCCAGTGTCTCTGTCTCATAATGACTTCAAACAGCAGTGCAAGTATAGCGCTGTCAGGCATGCATAAATAAGCACAGACGCACTCGGAAACACACACAAACACACACACTCAGAGTTAACGCAGGGACGGCTGCGATAAGGGAGCGTGTGTTTGCACTGTTTCAACAGCTACTTAATCCCTATCGGCTGGAGAGAGAGTATGAAGCGGGAAAACGAGAGACAGAGAGCCCACTGATGATTTTAGCAGGAGGCTTATCTCACCAGGTTTTGTTTTGGACGCAAACAGTTTATCAGCACTAAACATTCAGGCGAAGGAGTGAGGCAGGCAGAAAACAGCCTTGGTCATCCTCCAGGGAGCTGCTCTGAGTGGATCCAGACTGTGGCTCTGCAAAGTGCGAGTGGAAACTATTTCTATTCCTCCCCCACTCCTTCATCCCTCTCTTTAACGCACACATACAGTTCATTTAGCGTCTCTCACCCCGATTGCCCTTTCCCTCCCTCAGTTTTCTAGCCCCATCTCTGCGCCTGCACTCCCCCTCTCTCGCCCCGGCTCACCTCCAGCTTTGCCCTTCTTACCTAAAGTCAATTCACATGCTTGAGCCAGAGGAGGAAGGAAGGTGGGAGGAAATACAATAGGGGGGGAGGGTAAGAAGGGGTTAGAGCACACGGGAGGAAGAGGAGGGAGGAAGAAGGGAGGAAAAGAGGAAGTAAGGTAAAGGGGATGATGCGGGGGATGAAAAATGGAGGTCGATGAATGAAGCAGACGACAGGGAAGAGGAGGAGGAGAAAAGATGAGGCTGCATGAGGTGGGATGATGGGAGGGGAGGAGGGAACAGGAAGGGAGGGAGAGAAGTGAAACCGGGACAGCAGAGTTCAAATCAGTTCAGAGCAAACGAGGAGAAATAGAAACAAAAAAACACGATGCAGACAGAGATAAAGATCTGTTTATACACTCAGATGCCACAGTCAAACTAGATTAATCAAGTGGCATGTACGTGCTGAGAAAGATACATTTATTTTTGGTTGTTTTTATTCAACTGACTTGAGATGCTTTCATGATACTGTTCATCTAGCAATCATAAAAACAAAGCAGAGTGAACAGAAAACTGAACATAAGGAAAGAGAAGGATAAAGAAAAAGAGAGGATAGAGAGACAGACAACGGACAGACGGGTACTTGTAAACAGATTCCAGTCCAGCGTGGCACTGCAGGGACTTATCTAAAGTGGCTGTAACTAACTTATTGAGAGGTGACCCGAGGACACACTCTATAGCCACGTGGTGTGCTCTGCTGCTGCAGAACCAGGCTGTTCTATATGCGGTACGCCTGTGTGACTCACTGCAGTATGGATGAGAGGCAACGCTCAAAAGCTCACCTCAAAAGCACCCACCCTGGGAATGCATGACAACCTGATTACAGTCACGCTTTGTTTATTATGACGGATTTTGACAGTCTGGGTCTGTGGTTATTTCAGGTGGTGGTGCCAGATGATATGTCAAAGTGAGCTTGTGTGTGACAGTAACTTCAAACGGGTCTTATTTTTATCGCTCAGATCTAAATGAGTCATGATGCACACTCTAATGGCCAATTGTGCAGCAGACTCTCCATATATAATACAGTGAGCATGCAAATGAAGGAGGGAATAGTTCCACACTTTGGGAAACATTAACTCTCTTTCTGAGAATGAGACAAGGAGATCACTTTAATAATTATATCATATTGCTGTATCAGTACAAATGATAAAAACATAGATTCTAATGCATTCTGGTGCATTTAGTCTACCCAATAATATTATTATATTATTATTAAGTATAATCATATGAAAAAAATGCATGCATGATGTCACAAGCAGCATGACAACACAAAGTGGCACATCAAGCCGACAGACAAAATAGAGCAGCAGAATTCTTCCTTGTTGGTGAGAAACATAAGATGGATAGCGTGGCAAACCAAATACAGTTTGGTGAGCACACATTTTGGTCTCCATGTGGGCAAGGTGTTACCAAACCTGGCAACCTCCCTTTGATGGAAAGGCCTCAGCACACTGCACGCACTTACTGCACCTGACTGTTGTTCTCCAAGAAATAGCTTCGCCATGTAACTCCCCCTCAGACCACAAATTGTAGTTGTTTTCCCTTTGTTTATGTACGGGTTAAACAAATGGGATACAACATGTGAATTAGTGTGATTTAGAGGTTTGGTAAACATATTTTTCTTATTTTGGACAGAGCCAGGCTAGCCGTCTCCCCCAGGCCTCCGGTCTCTGTGCTCGGCTGTGTTACACATGTCCCAACTGCAGCTCCATACTCCATACACACACAGAAAGAAAACAAGTGTGCCTACTTCCCCAAATGTTTAACTGTTCCCTTAAATAAATATTTTTTTGACTTGGGGTTGCATGATGTTTTGCATGATGTCTTTCGTGTTTGTGTCTCAAAGCCAACAAGTGGTACACAAGTGTGGCTCCCACATCCAACAGGTTGTGAAGTGTGCCCCCACGAAGCACGGTGAAAAATGTCTGCAGAGGTGATTAACACCACTTTCACACACACAAACCCTGTCTTGACACATCATAATGAACACCACGTTAAATTCGTGTGACCACTCTCACCACACTGCCGTTATGGGTTAATCACCAGTTGTCTCATTCACACACCACAGCAGCAGCTATTGTACATCATCCGCACACATTTGTGTTAAACCACATATTTATAACTGGCCTCACTAAATGTATTAGTTAAACTGAGTTGTTTTATGCCCATGGCAGTGAACTCTGCAACATTTCTGATGCAGATTCAACATGACGGTGCAGGCAAAGTGCTGTGACTTTATAGGATTCCTTTTCTTTATTTAGCCACCTTATGAAATGTTGATGCAACAACTCACATTCCCGGGTATGTGAGCAGCGCGGAGTGGGAGTGGTGTGATTTGGCCCGCAGCGCTGAGTGGCTTTACTGAAAGTTGCTGCGTCATCAGTAGAAATCACTACATCCCAGAAGAACAACGCATGCTAAAGGCCCATAATGTAACTGAAGGGCAGCAGTCACCGTGTTGTAAGGCACTCTGTTAGCATCATGGTGATAAGAATAAATGGACTGTTTCTAAGTTCACCACAGGGAGAGCGAGAGAGACTGGAAGCCGAAAAAATCTATTTCAGGTTTAAAAATCAAGCAAGTCTCTCCTTTGTCCAATTGCATGAGAGACATCTAAAGAGTTTCAAGAGTCCATTTGTTGGCCGCATTTCACACTGTTCAAAGACAACAACAAAGACGTTCGCTTTGCAACACACAGCAATGGTCACACAACCGCAAACGGGTGCTTTATAGATGGGAGCAACAGATGGTATGACATTTCTGGGAGGTTGTTGTGGACAAGTTTTAACGACATGTCAGATATTTCAAAGCCACGTTTTGAACAATTTTGGAGTGGGAATGAAGGCTCGCCATTCTATTTTTTTTGGCAAATTTGTTTCTATCACAGTTGATTGGACACATTTCTTTGACACAGACCACAGATGCCAGAACTAAGCACACAAAATTCATTTCCACTCCTCTATGTAGCCCTGTCTGTCAGTCCAGCACGATGGTCCACACTGAAACATCTCAGCAACTGTTGAATCTTGTATAGACATTCATGGTCCCCAGATGATGAACATGACATGACATGACTTTGGTGACTTTTCACTTAGCACCACCAGCAAGTTGTCATCACCAGGGACATATTTTGACATCCACTGAACAGACTGGCACAATTCGTTTTGCAGAAATTCATGTTTCCCAGAGGATGCATCGTCTGGTAATGACTTTGATGAATCCCTGCATTTTTTCTTTTGTACCACCATGATGTTAACAATTTTGCTTTTGAGTGTCCTGACAACTATTGGATGGATTGCCTTGAAATTTGGGACAGGCCTTCCATTGGTCCACACAAGATGTCAGCGTTTTAATGTGGTTTATGACCAAATTCTTGCAAAACACTTGACCATTGGCCTCTTTCTATTTCTGATCACTGCTAATTTGGTGATATACGCTAATGAACGAACATGGCGAATGTGGCAAACACCTGCTAGATGTCATCATGGTTGCACTCTTACTCCT
Source organism: Scortum barcoo (assembly GCA_023238725.1). NCBI lineage: Eukaryota > Metazoa > Chordata > Actinopteri > Centrarchiformes > Terapontidae > Scortum > Scortum barcoo. Next base: position 5,539,360 of record CM041548.1, on the reverse strand, counting down.
GCTTAATTCAGTCATCTCTAATTTCAAGGGAAATAATGTAAAATGCTTCTAAACAGACAAATTCTTTCAAGTCAAACCTTCCCTGTTTTCTTTATCTCCCCTTTAAATGTTTTCCACAAGAACAGCAGATTTTAGGCACTTTAGGCACTGTATCACACCTTTCCTGTGTGTTTGTGCGCGTGTGTGGGCGTGGTCTCATACCCACATACCTCTTCCATATTCATACACTCAGCAGTCAGCCCCATGCGCCTGTCTGCCTGCCTGACTGTCTGTCTGGAAAAAGGGCTGTTTCCACGGCGACTCGTCTCCATGACGACAGCCCCATCCTCATCCCCACTTCTGTTAAGTCTCTTGCCTCCATAATCCACCCCCAATTCTTGTCTCCAGTCTGTCATCTCACCCCATTTACACCCCACCGAGCCCCATCATCTCTCGCTCTCTCTCTCTCATTCACACCCTCTCTCTATGTCTCTCTCTCTCAATCCTCAAGAGGAAAAAAAAAACTAGAGAGGATAAAGGGAGACCATTCCCGACATGATCCTCTCTTTCTCGGACCCCTGAAAGTAATGAGAGTAGCCGCGAGTGACCGGGGGGGGGGGCAGAGATGGATCACAGGCTGGGGTGAGAGGTTGGATGGATGGCTAGAAAGATGGAGGCGGGGATGGGTGGAGGCTTATAATACTCTGCACATCACTGTAAAGATGACCCTATTTCCTTATCCCCCAAACAGCCAGGAAAAGGTGGGTTGTGTGCCAGAAACCACAGACACACACACAGTGAAAGATGGCAGTGCTACTGTAGCTGCAGGGCATACATCTGGTGGAACTGCGGGCCAGTGGACACGTGTTGGAGAGGGAAGATGAATCAGGTCGCCCAACACCGCCTAATGATCTCTGAGGGAATTTGGGGGGAAAGGCAAATATCCTTCATGTCAGTGTCATTAACCTGGGGATTGGATGGGTGTGTGTGTGTGCACGCATTATGTGTCTGGGGGGGTTTACTGCAACCTAATCATTAGGCTCAGGTGTGACACCCCATGTGTGACACCCACTTACTCCATCCCCACTTCCCACCCATCACACACACACACACACACACACACAGGGAACCATGGGATTTTCCTCCCCTCTGCCAGATGATGGGAGCAGATAGAGGGAAAGTAGGCCAAACAAACAGCCGTCGCTGCTGACTACCGTTACATCACAGACGAAAAAAACAAAACACAAACACAGAGGCACATGCGTTCACATGCACTGGCAAAACGCAGGGACGAGATGGGATATCCTGTTTTTGTAGCTCTTGCAAATGGAAAATATTGAAAAAGCTGAATTAAAGGGAAAGAAATAACAAAATAAGACAACTCTTTGGCCTCGAAAGTAACTTTCCAAATAAGCTCTGACAAGGGAGCATTCTTAAAAAGTTTCTCTTGACCATCATCTTCTGCCATCCGGGCCCCCATCTGTCTACGTCACATATTTTCATCTAAAGACAACAACAGCGTGTTTTCCAAGAAACAACAGAATGTGAGAGAGACAGGAGAGGGAGTCGTGGAAAGAACAACATGGGATTGTGCATTAAATGATCAAAAATGGCTAGCCTCAGGGAACGGCTGGCTTGTGTGGATGTGTGAGCTTGGAGAAATGATTGTGCCTGCATATACCTCAGCGTGTGTGTGTGGAGCAATACTGAGTGCACGTACTGACATGTTTGATGAGACCATAGCCGGATTAACCTGCTAGGGGGCCTGAGGCAAAAATTTGCTGTTGGGCTATCAATTGACAGCCCATCTCCACACCACACGTATCACCATTTGTGCTTGGCGTACCCTGACTCCTGATTTAATACAATCCACACAGCAGCTCTACAGTGAGCCACCACTGCTTCCAGACCTCTGATCTGCTGACCACATTTCCTATTTTTTCAGTCTGATGTCTGATGTCGTGTTTTCATTGGCGTCTGTTTCTGTGGTTAGAAAACATCTGAGCCAATCTGACATTTATAGGCCAGAATAAAAATGGAGACGTTCTGGGCCACAGCAAGAAAAATAACAACAGAAAAATCGATTTACAAAAACAACACTGCCTTAATTGCCATATTTCTTCAAATCTTAAACCTGCAATGACTGCAGCAGAAACAAGTTGTGAACAAAACACCAGCATATCATCATGTTTTAAAGTGATGTGGTGAACTTGTTGGCGAAGACTTGTTTATTTTACACATCCAGCGGTTACACAGCAACATTATCATTCATTTGGAGCTCTGTCTCTGACCACCTGGGTAATGTAAGTCACTCCCATTAAGCTCTGTTTCTGCTCTCCACTCTGGCCTCTCTCAGCTCCTGACAGTAGCAGCTCTTTAGTTGCTAAATGCTCCACTATGTTCACCAGCTGGTCTTTAACTGTGTCTGTCTGCTGTTCTGGTGCAGAGCAGGTAGTGTACAGTGGGTTTTTAAAGCTTTTTTCCTACTACCATAGACCATTAGAGTGGTGAGAGTATATCAAAACAGAAACAGCTGGACTGGTAAACAATAAGCTGAGGATCACTATAAAGCTGTTTAACATTTGTACTGGGCGGTAACACCATGTACACAACAAGAAAGACATGTTCTTACTGGCCAAAAGTGAAAGCAGTAAGCAGCAGTCCTCACCTTCACCGAGGACCTCACTGACAGCCAGGAGGCAACTGAACTGCTGCTTGTGTTAGTACAGGCAGAGAGGACATTAGCCGCTTTATTCATGCTTCAACATCAGTAGAGTCACCCAGTTGACTAGTAACATCTAATAATATTTATACAACTCTGTTGATACAATCATGTTAACACCGTCTGCTACTTTGGACATTGGTGACTTTACTTAAATTTTACATTTATTTATTAAGGGGGGGATCAGTTATCCCAGCAGAAGAAACTGGGAGCTCTCTCAAAGAGCAGATCGCTTTCCACCAAATCTAACTGTTCACCTGCAGTTACTATAAAATGTCAGTTGATGTGCCTCTGACTGATTTTGTCAAAAGACAGAGACAAGATAAGATACTAATGTCGGACCCGCCTTAGGTGATACTGTACGTCAGTGATCCTGGGATGGTTACCTGTTTTGCCCATTTGGTGATTCAGCCTTGGGTTGCCTGTTTGTTCCTACATGCCCGTTTCTCCTTGTATGCATGTGCTATGAATACACAAGTGTTGAGCATGCTGTGTGAACCAGAAAGCATGTGCACACCCTATATGCAATGCAAGTGTTTGGCTGTGGAACACAGTCCTTAGTTGTGTTTATGCGCAGCATAGTTGTTGTTCAGTGTATATTCCTGCACATTCCTGTGAGCACTTGTGTACTCAGTGAATGCATATGTGTGTGTTTGTGTGTGTCTGTGTGTGTGTGTGTGTGTGTGTTCCCAGTAGGTCACCTAAGGTAGCAGACAGAGCAGCCTGCTCATCTCTGCAGTGTGAATCTTCCGCAGGCCTGTTTTCCCCCAGTAATCTCTTCTGCTCATGTCCAGGCAATAGCTCTGTTTACATAATTACTTCCCTGAATACATTAATGCCAGCCTCTTATTCTCATTGTGCAGTCACCCAGGCCTTTCTCGCTGCACGCTACCTACAGAGTCTGCTAATGATGGACTAAACTTGTTTATTAATGCAACCAGGTGTGATTATCATCTGAATTAGTGGCGAGAAGAATATGATTATAACCAAACACTTTGTCAACAACCCGGAGTTTCTGTAATTCCCTCCTGATGTGCATTTATGAAAATGATTCGCAATTTCTCACAGTACCTTACCACTCACACACGACCTCTTCCTGACACACACACACACACACACACACACACAGTGAGTCTGGCCTTGTTCTGTCTGACTCGGCAGTGACAAAGTACCAAGCGGGAAGGGTTTAGGTTTCCTGTCTCTGAGGTTGGTGGCAGTGCTGCACCAACATCCTGGAATTCACACACACTCACCATCACCCTTACACGCACAGTGACAGATGTAAACAGTTTTGCATGCACTTAACAGCTGGTCCCATAACCCCCAGTGACTTGGCAGCTATAAAAACTTCAAAAGAGCAAACATACTTGCTTTAAGCATGGCTCAACTGCCGGTGGGTTGGTAGTTATATTCCAGGCTGTTTGTGGAGGGGAAATGGCTGTTTTTTCCCCCTTACGTTCCTTTCTGATGCGGCAGCTGCCGGCCAATCAGAAACCAGCAGACAACAGCACCAGGGTGCCAGGGTGGGGGAGCGCAGAGCATGCTGGGAGGGAAATGAGGGGGCATTGTGGGATGGATGTTCTGGCAGGGTGGAGAGTTGTTGGAGCCCCGTAACGACCCCGTTCCCTGCTGAGGAACGCAGGTTAGGGATTAGGACTGATGGATGGAGGTGGAGGAGGCGGTGGAGGAGCCCTGCTGAGGCAGAGAGAGGGAGGATAGAGGAAACAGCTGGGACGAGTGAAGTGGAGGTGGGGGAGGAAAGAGAGGCATGCCAGCATTCTGTTCGAACTTCCTGGAGAGGCAAACACAAACAAACAGCATCGGACAGCTCAAGGCAGAGCGAGCGAGCGAAAAGAGAGGAGAGGTGAAGCAGAGAGATAAGTACAAAACTAGTCTTTAAAAAAAAACTGATGTGAGCTATGCTTTAACTTTATGCTCTTGTATTATGGTGTTTGATTAACCTTTTGCTGTTCAATTAGTGCTACACTGTTGACAAAAGTCAACTCAAGGGCTACTGACTTTCTTGTTCCAGAGCTTTAGACCATTTCACACCACCTCCATCAGCAGATGGAGTTGTGTCATGTTGTTATGGACACACTGGACTTCTCATCCATGTGAACTTCAGAATTAGAGTCAGCTTTATTTACTATATGCAAGGAATAGGACTTCGGCTATTGAAAGCTCTGGAGCAGCGAGGAAGGGGACCTTGAGTTGAGACTGTTTCAGTTGGCCAATAATGAACTGTTCAGTGCTGGACAGGTTTCTATTGAAAACTCAAAACATTACAATTTGATGAGATACAGATACAATACCCAGCTGTCAACAGCACATGACCCTGATGTAACTTTTCAAATTAATTCCATTATGCTTGTTAGAGTTATAATACTTCTACTAATAAATACTACTATTCTGCAAACTTTCCATTTCCAAGAACCCCATGGTTATATTGTCAAGTTTCTAGTTTCATTGTAATCTCAGGGACATTCAGTATCCAATTGCATTCAACGGAGAAAACCAACAAATTTCAGATTTAATAAAATGTGATATTAATATTACTGTGAAATATGTGAACTAATATTTGGCATTTTACTTTAAAATATGACAAATTAATCCATCAATTACATTTTCTGTAATAAAATGATGATTAATGATTAATCCAGTAATCCCTGCAGCACTGGTAATTTTTACTCTATACAACACACAGGCTAAATCATAACAGTGGCAAAGAACAGAGAGGAAGAAATGAAGAGAGGAATAGAAAAATGAAGGATGACAGGAGGAGACACAGGGGGTTGTGGAGGTCAGGGAGTCTGTTTAAGGCCATGGGAGTGCAGTAACACACAGGATCCTTTAATGTTAAAGTAAGGCAGATTGAATTAGAAAGAATCAAGTTAGCTGACTTCCTCCACTCTTGCACATTAAGACCAGTAACCGCTCCCTCTCTGAACGAGCCCTTCACAGCAAAGACGAAGCTTCACTTTACCAACTGTGTTATCCACCACTGTGTCAGTAGGAACCTTTATTTGTGGGTGAACGCTTGTTTTCACCATAATTGTGTAATTTTTTTTTTCTCCGTACACACTGATGAGGCTGCATTTTACTTGATTAACTCTCTCTCCGGTTCTCATGCATGCACCGGTTGACTTGTGCAGATTAAACCCACATCGTGTCAACAGGGTTAGGCTGCATGCTTATATATCCATTTAACCACTCGCCACCGGCTGAATAACAGTGACTCATCCCCGGCCTCCCCTCATCACTCCCATCCCTCTAGCCCAAAGCCAGACTGATCAGGCTAAATCCAAGACTCATCAGTTGGATGACCCGGATTCATCCCCTAGGATAAATATATACAATGTGTTTAACGGCTTAACAGGCCTGTGCGCGTGCTTCCACGCACACAAACACACACCCATGGCTGCCTGTGTGTACATTTAGCAGTGTTGGCTGGAGACAGTGAGAGATGGTAAACAAGGCAGGGAACAAACTGACCTCCATCCATGCTCTCTCTTTCTGCCGTCCTCTTTAATGCTCATGCCCTGACCCCAATTAGTAATATAAAAGCCTGTAAATCAGGTAAAACCATAGTGGCTCGGTACTGAAAACCACTGTGTTCATACACTCTCTTGTCTAAGTTTCTCTGGTAACATAAATGAGACTGCCTTTGAAACAGCAATAGCTGTATAAGAATATGTCATTTTTTGTCAGGAACAAATATAGATTATAGTGCACAAGGGAGTTATCTATTTTCCTGCTCTTCTATAGCCTTATATTAGTGTTGAGGCTGAGGCAGAGACCCCCTGCTGCACAGCTTCATATCAATGTTAAGATCCCCTACAGGCTTGTGAAACTGAACAATTCTGTCATACGAGTGTCAGAAAATGTGCAGCTGGTAAGATTTTTAATGGTGTTCAACTGAGATACGGGAGCTATTACAGCTCCTTGGCACATGTAAATTGAACACGCACATGTCAGTGTCCAATAACGGTTGCCCATTGGTCCACAGCCATCACATGTCAAGGGTCGGCTGGTTTGTTCAATGAAAAGATTCCAAATCTGCTATTTTGATAAATATCACCTGTGACTACCTGCCGTCTGTGATGCCTTCTTATGGTCACGTCAAAGAGTGCATGTGCGTGGGAGGGAAAAATACAGAGGAAATATGATGTGGTAAACTACGACCTTAAATGTTAAAAACAATAGCTCATAACAAAATAACTCTGACAAAATGTCAGAAACTGATGTGATCTAACAGTGCAAAGAAAGGAGGATCACTGATACATTCACTGGAAAGTGAAAAATTAACAGAGCTGGCAAAATATGTTAAACCACAGTGTTCAACCCAAGACCCTTGTGAGGTTCACAAGGTCTTCACAGCCAGGTCCTGACTTGTACAGAAAAGTAGACAAGTGTGACTCTTGGCACTCTTTTAGCTATTTGAATATCAAACAAAGCTCGTTAGTGTGATAAGAAAGCAAGAAACTATTTGAGCAAGCTAACTTAAAATACACTGCAGTGCTAACAGGGCTATTAGAGGGCTGAAGTCACAGTGTCATATCTGGGCTAACATCTGTAACTTAATGCAAACTTTCATTCAGCATTTCTTTCATTGGTCTCTCTCAAGAAATGAAGCATGTTCCTGAGGTCTAAGAAAAAAAAAATCAACAACAGGTACTTATATCAGCTTGGTTTCATCCATGCCCATAAAATTCACCAGCATTCACGTCCAAATTTTTTTAAAAATAACTATTTGGCTATAATCTCTGATGTCTAAAGATGTATACACCACTGGTCCTCTGTGGCCCCAACCCCTCAACTCAGCCATGGACTCTTCTCATCTTTCAAGCCTTCATGTTTAATGCACAGTGGTCTAGGGCTTATGGGAGATGCTTTTTGTGAAACAAAAATTTTAAATAAAGTGCAATATTAAGTTAGGTCAGTTAAGTCAGTTTTATTTTTATAGCAGCAAATCACAACAAAAGTTATCTCATGAATAAAGCATATTCTATAATATTATAGATCATAAGAACGGTGTAAAATAGTGTCATATCAGAACACATCAGGACATAGTCTTGGTGCATTTGCTGGCGTGTGAGTTGGGAAGTAGAAAATGGGTTTATCTTGATGCAGTTTGCGTGTCTTGACAGCAATGTGTGATTCCCTGAGGATTAGCCCCATCATAAATTTGGAAATAAAATGTAATCTTATTTTTACTCTACGTATATGGACACCCACAATCTCTCAGTCACTAATTCTCTGCTCTGAACCAGCCGCCCAGTCGATACATCTCATTGGGAAAACGGGGGCCATTCCTGGCAACACAAAAAACCTGGCTTATTTTCAATAGGCATCAACAGCATTAGGCCTGTTTGGAGTGAGACAGCGGCTATTGTCGTGGAGCCACAGCAGAATAGACAGCCGATAATGACAGGGGAAATGGAACCAAGCGCACTAAATGTCACACTCAGTCTCTGGGGCGTTTCACAATGCTTAGCCCATTGGCGGACCTGTTTAGAGCCAAGACAGGCCGATAGAGATGGAAAGAGAAAGAGCGAAATGGGGAAGCTAGATGGAAGGACTGAGAAAATAAGTGAGCGAGTGACTGTGTGTATGTATGTGCGTGTCTTCATTGTCCATGTGTGTGTGTGAGTGCGTCTCGCCTACTTCCATCTCCCAAATCTCTTCGTGCCTCTAATTCATAGTGACCTCTCCATTGTTAGGGAGCAGATGAGCTGGGTCCGGCGCTACGCTGATTGAATGGAGTCCACCGGAGCTGTCTCTCTGTTTTCTACACTATTCCCTGGGCTGTCTCCCTTTATTCTCATCCCGGTGGATTGTTAGAGCGGAGGTGCCCGGGCGAGACACACACGCACACATCACATACATACATACATACATACATACATACATATATCAGCCTAGGACAAAGAAAGAGGGCAGAGAGAAGGGTCTTTCTTATTGCTCTGATCAAAATATTCATCCATCCTATCTGTCCCTCTCTCCCTCCCTCTATTACACTCTCCTTATTAAATCATTCCCCTCCTATTTCAGCTGGATTTATCCATGGGTATTACCTTGCCTCCAGACTGAGTGTGAAGCACACACAGACTCACATACACAAATCTCAATTCCAAGGAAATTTGAGCATATAGTACATTTCTCGACCTTTTTTCCCCTTCCAGATCAATTAGATGAGAGGAGGGATGTGAAGAGGTTGTATGAAACAAGGGCTGACCTTGGCACACGCGCGTTACACGACACAGTCAAATGAAACACACACATTTCCAGGGTCTCTACCTACTGTAAGTCAGTCCAAGCTGATGAAATCAGACTGAACACGAAGTTGGTAGGGGAGGCAGGAGAGGATGGGAGGAGATTCTTCTGCTTTTTCTGAGGAAATGGGTCAGGGAACTAGAATTAGACTCCTCCGCGCTGCTACAACTACTTGTCAGCGCTTCTGGATGTGTCTTGCAAATCGACAGGGCCTCCATTGTGAATGTCTTGGGGAAAGTTAAAATGAGAGCAAGGGATGAAGCAGGGAGCAGCGAGGCTGCTGAGGAGGCATAAAATAGTACTCGGGGGTCTCAGCCGTTGCGTTTGAGGAATTCAGTAATCCAATTACCTAGAAGAGAACATATACTACTTTAGGGTACAGCCAGCACAGATGTTTGTGAGCACGCACATGCACACACACACACTTCAAAGACACTTTCCAGTGCAACATAATAGTGCACATGCTCCCCATGCTGTTTTAAATGCATACATTATCTAAGTTCAAACATACACACAAAGAAATTCAGTGTGTGATCAAAGATTGTCGTGGATGGGGGTCAAACAAGCCCATTAGTACTTTTCTAGTGGATGAACCGCTAGAAAATAAACAACACAGTGAAAACTGTACACCCACCAAGTGCTACAAAGAAATATTAAATTGGTATGAGAATTGATACCAGATAAATTAGATATATGTTGTGTCATTTCCAATTACATGAAAGAAATGAGAGCACTTAGGAAATTACAAACTCATTTGAATAAAAAATAGAGTTAGTTAAAGTAGTTATCCCTCTTTGTTTCACCAATTATGCCACTCCATTTTAATTGGAAGTCAAATTAGAATAATTTAACAGACCGTTAACATTCGACTGCAGCTAAAACCAGACCAATTTACTGTACACACATTTAGCAACATGAGCTGCAGTGCTTTGATACCAATGCTTAATTTGTCTTTAAAAAAGTGCATGTTGTGATACTGACTAATAACATCTGTATATTTGTCTGTTTGTGATTATAATGCTAAAGTCTGACAATTACAGACAAAGACATCTGGCTGGTTGGCCATTGCCCTCATTGCTCCTGAGGGTCTGAGTGTTGTGCTTAAAGCTTCACTGGACTGACTCTTATGAAGGGCGACTGAGTATGGAGAGGCTGCTGTGACAGGACATTTTTAAAGGGGTCACTGTAGCAACGGTGTGGCCTTGGAATTGCAAAGTGACACAATAGCCACAACAATAGGACATGCAGCACTCCGTCCATCCAATAATGGTCACAATATTGGACCTAATCATCATTATTGACTGTCAGTAAGTTGAGGTCAACAGCATGTTATATATGCACACTGCCAAAATGACCACATGCTCTATAGGCTGAGGCACAGCTGCTCGATGGGATTATCTTGCTGCCCACAAACACACAAACACACACTCCTCGACTAACAGATTCTGCCCTCCACTCAAATCACACACATGCAGCAGCAGGAGAGGTGTCCAATGTGACTAATCTTATCAAGCAGGACAGATCGGGACATTGTAGACACATCTGTCACACCTAAATAAATCACTCCCACACGATTCCCTGAGTCATACGCAGAGAGGTATTGATTAAGAGTGTGTGAGTGACCATACGCAGGAAAGAAATGGGTCAATAAAAAATGTCATTGATTGATCTCTCAAACATTTGCTCCTGAATCACTAAGGACCAAAGATATGCAGATACACACAAGCGCACACACAAAATATATGCACTGGCAGATTTAAGAGTCAATTGGTTTTGACCGTATGATGCAATCAAGCCTTTTATTCTAATCCTCGCCCAGTCATCACATTACCACTGATGAGAACCTTGTTGTTTCCGTACATCCCCTAACCCCAGGGACTCGGCTCAATTTACATCTATCTGCATGGGAGAATTATCCAACATGTTTCCTAAGTGTTATCCTACATTACGGCTATATAGGCTTCAGTATGAAAAAAATACAGGGATTGAGAAAATCCCCAGTCTTATGTGACTCAATCCTGTACATCTCAGTCCAAAACACTCTGTATGTGCCTGCAATTTGTATTAGCCTGAATGTACCTATATAGGAGGAGCAGGGATTTGGGAAATACACAGGATTTGAAAGATGGTATTGAGGGTAGCTAGAAAATGAATACAGTAAAGCTTTAGCAATGAGAAAGGGACTGCAAATATAATTAGAGTGACATATTAGGAGAGTTAAACTTTAATTACAAAATTTCACTTTGATTACAATGCTTTTGTGAAGCAATCCTCCAGAGAGTCAACAAAATTACACCATTTCATTAAGTTGAAATGAGCATCCCGATCATTTCCTGGCGACTTATCATTATGACATGTTATGATGTGGGACAGCCTGCTGAATCGGGATCTCATTGGACGGCGCATGGTGAATGGGGTCATGGGATCTGTCACAGATGGTGCAGATGGGGTACCTCAACCCCTCCTCTGACCAAGCCCTGCCCCCCCACCACCACCACCTCATCCCCGTGACCATTCTGTCATGGCTATCACCCCCTGATGCTGCAATCACACTGCGCCCTAAAATAAAACCTTAATGGGAACCATCATGGAATATCGATCCGAAGGGTTGACCATTTAATCATAGAGGAAAAACTGGCAGAAGAAACTGTCAAGATGTGTTCAATGCTCCATTTTATTTCAAAATGTCTGATTGGTTTTTCTCAGACAACAAAATGTCACAAGGAGAAAGGTTTATTGAATCGTTTGCCATGGAAGAATAGATTAGAAATGCTGAAGTACAAATGCATGTGACAGCATTCATTTTGTCCGATTTTTCCCAACATCCTATTTGTCTTGGAGGAGTGTCTGTTGAGGCACAGCAGGCAGTACTTTTCAGATGCCTCTCGACACTAAACCTCACAGCATTGTAGCAGTGGCTCTCAGCTCTGAATCCCCCCCACAAATAAATCAATGCCTACTTTTGATCAAAATGTGCACTATAACAGGTGTTTAGATACAAAACAGTAAACTTTGATACCAAATGTCAAGTTTTATATTCCCTTGACAAGCAATTCTACTTTTTTAATTATAGGAGGGAGCCTAGAGGCAGCAAATGCTCATTACTTGATAGCTAAAACTCTGTTATTACCGTGATTAAAAACAGAACAATTTTGCACATTGGGGATATACTTTTCCACGTTCAATAAATCATCTTGTTGCTGCTGAAAATCATGCTGTGACCCCCCTCCAGTAATGCATGATATGAAAAGAGCAACAAGCCCAAGAGTGTTGGCAACACAGTGTACTTAACAACTTTTAGTAGCAATTTCTACAGGAAGTAACTTGACAGGTTGTTAATCTTGCTGAAGACTGCATCTGGGCCTGCAAGCGGAGTCTGATAGAGCTGGTCTCTTGAGTTCTTCACCTAACTCGTAGCAGCCCCATCAGTCACACCTCATCACCCATTCTTTTGCTCTTGGTCATTTTTGTCTCCACACAAATGCCCTTCCCCCACTATGGTACCATCTGCCAGGGTTCCACGAGAATGGGTCTTTGACACCGAGACCCACACTGAAGCGCTCAATGGCTAAAACTCTGTTATGATACTCCTGAGCTCTTGATTTTACCCTTTGTAAACCCAACACCCCCAGAAAATCCACATATTTATTGCAGATTGTACTGTCAGAGTAGATAGAATCCATGTAAAGCAGGGGAGTTTTACAGTGCTGGAAAATGGCAAATGTAATTGCACTCAAATGTTACCACAAGAGTAAAAAGGAATACAAAAAGACTTGGACCGCAAGCTTCTCAGGTTGTAAAAGGCTTCAAGCTTGGTGGACTTTCCTTAGGCAGCATGGTAATATAGTAATTATGACTGAATTTATCTCATTTATGCTCTAGATCATGATCCCTATTGGACCATCCATCATGACTGCCTCCTTTTAAAACTGGGGGCCATGTATTTAAGCTGGGCATAATTTTTCACCATGGTCTGGATGAGGAATTAGATCTTTAACATTTCATTTTGAGCACCCTTATACATCTAAATGTAAAAGTAGTTCTGTATTATGTTGCCACAAAGGCGAGACACTTCCTGACTTTCGACAGTCACACAGGACTACAGGATGAATACTGTTAACCGGGCAAACTAACACTGATGAAGCCTTATATCAGATAGGATTTTGATCCTCCCCCTTATTTCAAAGTGTAGTTGCTCAATGGAAGAATGGTTTCACAGCCAGAGGGGAGACAAGCAATGATTATAGCAAACAATAACTTTTCCAGTGTATATATGGCATGTGGGCATTGTGTCCTTGGCTGATTCATGGATATGTAACATGGATATGTTGTTTTATTTTTAGTAAGCTACCTTCAGATGATACTGTGAAGTGTTTTTTAATTGTGTGCTGTTTATTTATGGCAAATTATGATGTCACTTCTTCCTTTTGCCTTATTTCTACTTCTACCTTATTTCTCTTAAACTATCACTGATTATTTTCCTTTTCTCTTTGCATTGGACCTATTTGGCACACCTTCTTGTCCACTGGATTGTGAGGGTGGACTCAGCAATCAAAACTTGAAGACTGTTACACGAGTGACATATATAATTCATCTCTACTTGTGTGGAAATTTGCTCAAAATGTGCCATTTAAAATTCAGTCTAAGAGCTTGCAAAAAAACTGTGCCACTGATCAATTTCCTAATAGATGTGAAATCAATCAAACTGCTCTATATCCATCACATCAGAAGCACTGACATGCTGATAAATGGTTTTTAATAAAAACCCAACACTAGCAGACACGTTAGTTCAAGACAAGCTTCCACCAACACCCACCAATTATTCCCTCCAATTCAAAAGCTCTGCTGCCACCTTCCATCTTCTCCACCCACCACTCCATCACTCACCCCTCAAAATCCTGTCTTCACTGCAGCTAAACCCTTATCATCGTCACTTTCCTCATCACCGAACCCACTGTAAACTCCCTCCCCTTTCCATCCTTAGTGGAAAATGTTGATCTGATTATGGCATTTGATTTGATTTGATTTAATTTGATTTTTTATTTGATATTTTTTTGCATTAAGTCTGCTCCAAACAAACAACTACAGCGGGAGGTTGTACACACTTTTTTTTCTCATCAAGTAAAGTGCTCTTCAAAAGCAGAATGAATAACATTTGGACGTTGTCTGCTTATTGTAAAGCATAAGAACCTTAGCAGGAAACATAACCGAGCTAACATCAAAACTCCAGGGACCTGATGATGATAAATCACTAATCCTCTGTTTAGGTATGTGGCTTCAATCAGGTCACAGTGGTAAGAGTGTGTGTGTGTGTGTGTGTGTGAGGTGTGTGTGTGTGTGTGTGTGTGTGTGATGTGTGTGTGTGTGTACAGCACTGCATCTGCCAGAATTTGAGTCATGGTGCCTGAACACAGAGAAAATTTACAGGAAAACACACACAAACACACAAACACATTCAGGAACACAAACAGGTGTCCTGCCTGAGACTTACTGTGCTTGCAAAATCTGAGCGGGAAAAAAAAGAAAAAGCAGGAAAGGAGGGGTGGGGGGGCTCAAACACAAACAACAAACGGCCAATGCTGATTCTGTTATAGTTTGGATTGGGGACAGATTAGAGGAATATTAGGATGGGATTAACTGGCCAGGTTAAGCTATTTGATCGTCAACTAAATATGGTTTAGGAGCCGCAGACGAGCTGATGTCACATGGAATTAATCCAGCCATGACTTCGGTATGATTTAGAAACTCTTCTGTAATCCACTCATGATTTTAACATGCTGTCAAACTGGTAGGGGCCAGGGAGGGTTGTGTGCTTGTGTGTGTAAGTGATTGATGTCTGAGCATGTGTGTAATACAGTATAAAACTAGTGGTTCTATATGAAACCTTTTTAGATACTGTCTTTGTGCACGTAAGGCACCCCTAAATGAAGTAAGCATCCCAATATAGGGTTGATGGACTTTTGATAAGAGATATTCTTATTATTCTAAGAGAGATACTTTTTTATTCAGCTTTTTTTTTTTATTGAAAGACCAACAGCATGCATGTAATTTTGGTGAAAGGAGGAGTATCCAGCTTCACTAGTTAGTTAGTTAGTTAGTTAGTTAGTTAGTTAGTTGGTGGTATGTTAGCTTGTTAGCCAAGCTGCATTTTAAATAAAATGTTTTGGTTTTTTTTTAACAGGGAAGAAAGGGTGTGTGTTTTAATATATCTGGAAACACACCTAATAATACTT
Organism: Scortum barcoo; assembly: GCA_023238725.1. Classification (NCBI taxonomy): domain Eukaryota; kingdom Metazoa; phylum Chordata; class Actinopteri; order Centrarchiformes; family Terapontidae; genus Scortum; species Scortum barcoo. The sequence goes on along the minus strand of CM041548.1, from coordinate 5,524,153 downwards.
GAACTACCTAATCTATTTGAATGAATGTTTACAGAGGTTGAAATTAGAAGTCGAAGGTTAATGCTAGTTAGTTTAATTCTTTTCTGACTAACGTTAGCCTGAGCTGACGTGACACCTTAGAAGAGGATTTGATTAATATTGTACGTTGACATGATCGTGCAAAAGAAACAGAGATGGTGCGAGTGTGTGTTGGAGGATGTTAAGTGTGTTCAAAGTGTGTATATACAGTACGTACAGTGTGTGGAGAGGGTGAGGGTGATGGTGGTCGTGCGTGTGCCTCTTACGAGAAAATGCGTGTGCTTCTGTCTGTGATTATGTGTTGTGAGTGTGCTGTGTTCGCGCGGGAGGGGCGTGTGTCTGTGAGCTGTTTTTGTTTTTCTATATTCACATCTGTGTCAAAGCCCCCTGGACCTCCCCCCTTTCATACGAACACAGACACACACGCTAACACACTAACACAAACACAGATACCAGCTCCAAGCTCCAAAATCCCCTTAAAGCTTTTGATCCTGCAGAAATGTGGGACTCCCCCTCTCTCTCTCTCTCTCCCTCTCTCTCTGTCTTTCTCTGTCAGAAGTTGGATTAAAACTCGCTCACATCCACATTGCTCCTGATTGGGGAATCTCTCTCTCTCCCCCTTTCCTAAAGAAAAAAAAAACTCTCCCAGATCCAGAATCAGGGGGAAAGCATGGCTGGGGTATGGATGTGTGTGTTCGTACATGTATAGGTGCCGCACTGAACTATAGTAGTCTGTGTGTTTGTGAGAGCTGTCTCCTCTAACACCAGCATTCCCATCTTCAAGCGGGAGCATATGGGAAAGCGGAGAGGTGATCGTTTCTCTGATCCTCCCCAGAAGGGTTCCTCCTGCATCCCACTCCCACCGGCTTCACCTCGCACAGATACGCTCCGCAGATGTGCGTACAACATCCCAGAGTAAAGATGATGAAAGTGAGTGAGGGGTGACCTAAAAATGTCACCACAGGGAAAAAAAAAAAAGAAAGAAAAAAAAAAGGGAAGGGGGGGGGGCACAGTAAAGCAAGCAAAACAGAAAGAAACAAGGTGAATATTAAGGAAGGAGGAGAGATGAATAAGAGCTAAATTTGATGCCATATAAGTTTTTCTCTGCAAATTATCTTCCTGGTGTGCAGGTGGGACACATGTTCAGGGAGCAAAACAGCACACATACCCTTCCTACACACACACACACACACACACACACTCACACACTCATACATATATAACACTTTGGCCAGAGCGACTTTTTCTTTTGCTGACTTTACATTTAAATGAGGGAGGGGATTATCCTAATGTCTGACGCTTAGGGCACAAGCGTGGCTCACACACACCCCCTGCATGTGTGGGACGGGACAGCGTGGTTCATTACGTTACCATGGCGACAGACGGCCAATGAAAGCACAGCGGGGTACATCTCGAGTCAAAACATTTGACGCGTTTGGAGTGAAGTAAGGAGAATTGCGAGCTCTTTGGCGCTGTGTGCAAAATTTGGGCGGGGGAGGGGTGTACGATTAGGATGTTCACACACCCCACCCACCGCACGCACACACACACACACACACCACAGCCCAACCTTATCTCCCCTCCTCTTCCTTCCATGTCTTTCTCTCTCTCCATTTCTTTCTCCTCCTCTCCTGGGCAGAGAGATGGAGCAGAAAGTGGCGTGTAATTACATCCTAATCTTTGGCTGGTATCTGCTCTGCTACAGGGGCTGTTGGTACAGAGAGCTGTCAGGGACACACTAACACACACACACACACACACACACCTCCACTGAGATTTTGTCCAGACGTCTACACATTAAATCTGTGGTTAAATGGCTCTGTATATGTGTGCCGCTTGACTGATAGAGGAAGACGTTATAAGGGACAGATGGGCAACTGATTTTACCTCAGCATATACGTGCGTTTAGTTATATAATTGTACTTTTAGCATAGCTTTGCCATAATTTCATGAAGGCAATGACTGAATATGTCTCGTTCCTTGAAGCTGAACATCTTGAATGTGTACAGGCTTCTTATAAACCTATTTTATAAGCCATCAAGCGCGCAGCTGCCCCTTATATGTCACAACTTCTAAGGCTTCCTGAGTGATGGAGATCTCATAGCCGAAAGAGGTCATACAGCAAGGCTATACATCTTCCAAATGTAAGCAGTCAGTTTCACACACACATACACACACACACAGTGCAGCCAGGTCTCCGAGAGCATGCAGCTAAAGTTGTCTCACTCCCCTGTGCCAGATGATATATGGATATATAGCTGAGGAGTCCAGCATTATACATGCTAAGCTAATATGTTGTGTGCACACATGCGGCACGCAGTCAGTCACACAAACACGCACATGCAACCATACACTTAAGTCTGTTTAAAGTGCACTAAATTTGTTAAAACTAGGCCAGGGCTTGCCGGGGCCGGAGAGTGTAAACAAGTCCTGACCAGTTTGGTTCCTTTCCAGTGGAAGGACTCTGAATTAAACATAACATATCCCGGATCTGTTTATGCAGGGGCCAGGCACAGACCTGAGGCTATGTTCAATCAATTTGGCTGCCAATTAAATCAAAGGACCACTCTGGATGTACAGTGCGGCCGGTTATTCTGCCAGGTAAAGCACCAAGGGGATTTCTTATCTGGAAATGCAGCAATGTAAACGTGCACATTTGTAATTAGCATTCTGATGCACCACTGACACGATAGCGAAGGCACCGCAAGGCTGAAGATGATATTTTATATTTGAGTTACTGAGCAACGTGGCGGTGTGCATCTGTCATTTAATAGCCCTGTATGCGACTTACTGTGCTATTAAGTGATTCATTAACACATTCAACTCAGCGATCACAGTGTAATTAAAGCAGGTCACAGCTTATCTTTAAACCAAAGGATTCACTGCAAGATACATTGTCACCAATCTGGATTTGTTAAATACAGATCACAACCAGTTAATGCAAAATAATGAGAGGGAATTAAGTTATTTTTTAGTTGAGAAATACATTAAATACATTATTAAAAGTATTTGTGGAAATTATGTACTTTCCAAATGTTTCACAATAGAACTATAAATAAAGTCACTAGACTTAAATTGTTTGAAATGACAGCTAAAAGACAACACACAATACAACACACTAAATAAAGAAACTGATTGATCAGTATGAAATAAGTGGAACCTGTAGCATTCACCTGCATGTTGCTTTGACATGTTTGAGAAAATCACAGGTGTAAATAATAAAATGAGTTAATTCCATTAGCTGCTTGACACTGTCATGACTTAACAGGACACTTCATTAATGCTATTAGGAATACATGTGCTTCTACTATAACAAGTCAACATGTCTATGGTGAAAAAGGTGTCTAGGAGTCTATAAGAGAGATTTAGAGTAACAGCTAATCTTAAACTGCAAGAAAATTATTATTAGGCTATAGCACATATTGTCAACAATTGACGCCGAACTTACTCAGCTGTCATTAACTACCAATAATTAAAGGAGATGACCAAAAACCACAGAATGAACCTCTCTGCTCTTACGTGACTAACATGCTCTCTGCATGTCAGTAGTCAGGATCTGAATATAGCACAGAGATTTACAGAAATTACAGAAAAAAAATAAAATGTACAAAAGAAAATGTGAAATAGTGAGCGTTTCCATCCCCTGCTGTTATGCGAATATTGGGATGGAGTGGCATGAAGATAAACACTTAGTGATTCTACTCATCCAGCCATGTGTCTGTAATTAAAAGAACATGAAAAGCCTCAGACTGTTTGGTCAAACATGAAACAGTAGAAATCAATGTAGAAAACATGATGGAAATATCATTACGTGATATGATATAAAATTTCATTTTGTTTCACGTATTATTTGAGGATGGTTGCAGTCTCCTCATCGCTCCACACAGATCCAACGTCTTCGTCTGCCTCCAGTTTTAGTCTCCTCAGTGGAGCGGAAGCTTTAGTGGACATGTAAGTCACACGCTTCATAATCTATTCACCAAGTCTTTTTTTTTCTATTGCACTGTGTCATGTTTTTATTGATGCACCAACTTCGCCACCTCCACCAAGCATAAAAACATTTTTGCAATAGGAGGATGGAAGGACAGCTAATGCCCGTACCATTTGTGTCAGCCAAAGATGGGTTCTTCAAGAAAAGAAACTTTTTATCAGTTTTACCTCTGAAATGATAACAGTGTACCATGTCTCTGAGTGGTGAGTCTTTCCCTGGGTAAACAATCTAAGTAAAAGCCTCACATCATTTTCATACAAACATCTAGCAGCTAACTGGTAAGCAGTAATAGGCAGACAGCTGGAGGACAGTGAACCTTAGTTGAAACCTTCCAATTTTGAATTCAAGCACATTATATAATTATTTGAAGCATAACTCATAACTCAACTATTCAAAACTGTACCTCTGTATGAAGTCCAGGATTCAGTCTGAGAGGCTAACTTGAGCTTAAGCAGCCACAGTACGGAGCTGTAAACGATTTGAGCAGGGTTTGTCAGTCAGACATCAAAACATTTAGTTAGACTGTCAGCCATGTCTTCCAACAGTTTATCAGTGCTGCCAGTATCACAGTGTAATGTCTTGTAATATCCTACTCAGCGTTTTTGACTGGGCTTCTGCAAACGTATCTTGTTCTACACCATACAGACCACAAACACAGTGCAGGTATCAGTTTAATTTGAGGGTAAATCCTAATTTAAATAGCAAATTGGTGCAAATAAATACTATTCTAAAACTGTTCAACCTTATTCTACTCTACGAAGACAACGTACAGTAACTACAGAAGATTTAAAGTTAAATTATGATTGCCATAGGACCCACACCTAAAAAGTTTACATACTGCACTCAGCCACATCTTCACTGAATGCTCTAAGAAACTGCAGTATCTGCCAACAATCTACCCTCAGCTTTTTTATCCACTGAACATCAGTTTGATTATTAGTTACAGTCCATAGCTTGTCCGAGACTTTATCTGTCTGAGTACTATTCTTTTTTTTTTTATCTGGCAGATCTGACACCCCTCCGATCATTTTCATCTCAGGTCTGCATGATGTACAAAGTGTAGCCCCACTACAGTCTCATCCTGTTTGCTTCGCACCACGTCTCCATGTCAGTGTTGCTGCGGTCAAAATATTACAGTGACACGGTGAACTTAAGAATGAGGATAAAACTCATAATAGCACAGTAGTTTACATCCAGCTGTGTCTGAGGCCAAGTTTGTTCTCGCTGAGAAGAAAAAACTCTCAGACATACATAAACACAGACACTTTGGGCAAGCAGAGTTTATACCATACCACACACACACACACACAGCACTTCTCCTCTCCCGGCTATAAAACTCTTGGGGTCAATGTGAGGTCACCTGGGCTGGATCATCGACCTCTTGATGAGTGTGTATCCTGAGCCGACCTTGGCTCTGTCCCCATGCTGGTTTTATCTCTCCCTGCTCAACACCGCCCTGGGCCTAGTCCTATCTGTCTGGAATGGCAATGAGCCCAGCTATTTTTCGAGCCTTGTTATGCCTTTTCAGGCAGACCTATGGACCCCTGCTCTGATTTGTACGGGGGCCGGACATTATTCTGCGCCGAAAGAGCCAGATACCTCAGATGGGATGAAAGCTCTTTTATCTACTGTAAAAGGGGGCAAGGAAGTCGGAGCTTTAAAACAGCATTAGTGAGCGAGAGAAGAGAGAGTGTAAAGTGTGTTTTTACAGCGGCTGCTCTGGTGCAAGCAGGGCCAACTGTTGATTAAACACACCAGAAATACAGTGGGAATAAGAGACAGAGCAGATAAGAGCCCGCCAAATACAACAACACACACACACAAGGACATCAGCATAGCAGACAATATCTACCTCTGCAGCACTAACAGTGTTTCCATGCCAAGGAATTACAAATTATATTTATTTTACTGGCAGAGCCACAGAAAGCCTTTGTCGAGTCAACAAAGTTGAACAAGAATACATTCAGGAACAACAGGTAAGGCTGAGTATTCACCACAACCTTTAACCCTGCAAGGACACTGTATTGTCTGTAAATGCAGAAGTGCTTTTCTACAAAAAATAAATAAAATAAAACCATTTGACGATACAGTCAAAAATACGCAACAATAAGGCAGGGAATGCGTAGAAACATGGTGTCACTGGCCGAGTGCCGACGGAGGGCAGATGAGGTATCAGCCTTCACAGCTTTACACAGAATTATTTTGTATTTGCTGGAGCTTTGAATGAACTTTGAATGAAAATCTGACCAGTGACGACATGTACAGCCGCATGTCGTCATTCCACCGGTGGTTAACGAGGTGGTGTCCGGCAAACGGCGTGGGCTTTATTAATAATTGGCAGCCTTTTTGGGGGAGATCTGGCCTGATTAGGAGAGATGGTATCCATCCCACTTTGGCTGGAGCCGCTCTCCTGTCTAGAAATATAGAAAGTTTTATTAGTCCTAATTCATGACATACCAGAGTTGGGACCAGTAAGCAGAGCTGCAGTCTTACACGCTTCTCTGCGCCTCCATTAGAGCAGCTGCACACCCAATATAGAATAGAAACTGTGTCTGCCCAGCGACCATTTAAACTCTTAAAACCGAAAAAAATCTAATAAAAATTAATACAACTGCTGTAGCAACTCAGCAACAGCATAATAAGAAAATTAAGTGTGGCCTCTTAAACATCAGATCTCTGGCCTCTAAGGCTGTTCTGATAAATGATTTGATATCTGACTCTGATATAGACCTGTTCTGCCTTACTGAGACCTGGCTAGGTCAGGAAGAAATATGTTAGCCTAAATAAATCCACTCCACCGAGTCATTCTAACGTTCATGTTCCTCGAGACACTGGACGAGGAGGTGGAGTTGCAGCCATTTTTAATTCAGCCCTATTAATAAATTCTCGGCCTAAAGAGGGCTACAGCTCATTTGAAAGCCTTACTATTACTCTTTCATCTCCAGCCTGGAAGAGCACAAAGCCAATACTAGTTGCTGTAGTGTACCGCCCCCCAGGCCCATACTCTGAATTCTTATCTGAATTTTCAGAGTTCTTGTCAAATTTAGTCCTTGAAAATGACAAGGTAATTATTGTAGGTGATTTTAATATTCATGTGGACATGGATAGTGACAGTCTTAGCACAGCATTCATCTCATTATTGGACTCCATTGGGTTTTCTCAGAGAGTAAATTCTCCAACTCACTGTCACAATCACACCCTTGATTTGGTCCTCACCTATGGTATTGATATTGAGCACTTAATAGTCTCCCCCCAAAATCCTGTGTTATCAGACCACTACTTAGTATCATTTGAATTCCTATTACTGGACTATGCACCTCTAGAAAAATTAGTGTTCACTAGATGGTTACCCGATTGTACTAGGACTAAATTTAAGGAAGCAATTCCGACACAGCATTAAAGTCAGTTAGATTTCCTAGTATCTCTGACGACTCTCATAATTTTTTGAGCTCCCCCCAAATTGACCAACTTGTTAGAAACGCTATGGACTCACTCAGATTATAAAACAGAAGAGACTGGCACCATGGTTTAACTCTGCAACTCGCAAGTTAAAACAAACAACGCGACAATTGGAAAGGATATGGCGCTCCACCAAAGAGGAGGACTCTCGCCTAGCCTACTATTCAGAATTAATAGAGAGAAAAATAAGAACTGCCCTAGGTTTCTTTTCAGCACTGTAGCCAGGCTGACACAGAGCCATAGCTCTATTGAACCCTGCATTCCCCTTAAGTTTAAGTAGTAATGATTTCATGAGCTTCTTTAATGACAAGATTCTGAATATTAGGGACAAAATTTGTCAGGATCTGCCCTCGTTAGACTCCGATCCTTCAGACTCAGGAAATTTAGGAGCAGATACATTAAAACCTGACAATTGCTTAGACAGTTTTATTCCAATTGGCCTTCCCGAATTATCCTCGTTAGTTTCATCATCGAAAGCAACAACTTGTCTCCTAGACCCGATCCCAACTACGCTGCTTAAGGAAGTTTTCCCATTTATTGGCACATCACTGCTGCATATTATTAATCTGTCTCTGGTGTCAGGCTTTGTACCCAAGTCTTTTAAAGTAGCTGTAATTAAACCATTGATCAAAAAACCTACACTTGATGCAGATGTGTTAGCCAATTATAGACCAATATCCAACCTCCCCTTTTTGTCTAAGATTCTAGAGAAAGCCGTTGCCAGCCAGTTATGTAATTATCTCCACAGTAATAGTCTTTTTGAAGTTTTTCAGTCAGGATTTAGAGCTCACCATAGCACAGAAACAGCACTTGTGAAAGTCACCAATGACCTGTTGACAGCATCAGATAGAGGGCTTCTGTCTGTACTTGTCCTGTTAGACCTTAGTGCTGCCTTTGATACAGTTGACCATCACATCCTGTTGCTGAGAATGGAAAAACTGCTTGGTATTAAAGGGTCTGCATTAAACTGGTTCAGATCATACTTATCAGATCGGTCTCAGTTTGTCCATATTAATAATGAATCCTCTGTGCATACTAAAGTCTGTCATGGAGTTCCACAAGGTTCAGTGCTTGGTCCAATTCTGTTTATTTTGTATATGCTGCCCCTTGGCAATATCATCAGGAGGCACTCCATAGATTTCCATTGTTATGCTGATGACACCCAATTATATTTATCAAGTGGAGCCACACAAAACTGATCAGCTCCTGAAACTCCATGCCTGCCTTAAAGATATAAAGGCTTGGATGACCAGAAATTTCCTGTTGTTGAACTCAGATAAAACTGAAGTGATCCTATTAGGTCCGAAACACCTGAGGAACACGCTTTCTCCTAATGATAGCCTTGTTGGATGGCATTAACTGGGCCTCCAGCACCACTGTAAGGAACCTCGGGGTTTTATTTGATCAGGATATGTCCTTTGACACCCATATTAAGCATATTTCAAGGTCTGCCTTTTACCACCTGCGCAACATCGCAAAAATTCGGCACTTTTTGTCCCAAAGCGATGCTGAAAAATTAGTCCATGCATTTGTCTCTTCCAGGCTGGATTATTGTAATTCACTTTTATCAGGCTGCCCAAACAAGTCGTTAAAGACTCTACAGCTGGTCCAGAATGCCGCTGCTCGGGTGCTGACTAAAACCAGGAAAAGAGACCATATTACTCCAGTATTGGCTTCTCTGCATTGGCTCCCTGTAAAATTTAGAGTGGATTTTAAAATCCTTCTCCTCACATATAAGGCTCTGCATGGTCTGGCACCATCATATCTTAATGAATTGATAACTCCTTATCAACCGACTAGAGCGCTGCGCTCCCAAAACGCATGAGGCTTACTTGTAGTTCCCAGGGTTTCCAGAAGTAGTCTAGGGGGCAGAGCCTTCAGCTATCAGGCCCCTGTTCTCTGGAACCAGCTCCCAGTCTGGGTCCGAGAGGCAGACACAGTGTCAGTGTTTAAGAATAGACTTAAAACCTTCCTTTTTGATAAAGCTTATAGTTAGGGTGGGCACAGGCTCGCCCTTAGTTATGCTGCTATAGGTTTAGACTGCCGGGGGGCTCCCATGATGCATCGGGCACCTCTCCCTCTTCCTCTGCTTCCTTTACTCATATTATGGTAGTAGTGCAAACTGGAGTCACTTTTAGAAACTGGTTAAACTGGTTAAAGTGGCTAAACTGGTTAAAGTAGTTAAATTGGCTGGTTAAAGTGTCAAAACGGTTAATGTGAATACTCTTATGTCCTGTAAAGTGCATGTTACTGCCGGAGCCCCGGTCCTCTTTGTTCTCTCCAGTCTTGCAGGTTCCTCACTGATTCTGGTTGTGGTCCATCTGTCTGAGGTTCACCTGGCCTGGTGGGGACATGATCTGTGTCTGTGTTGTGGAGAGAAGGTCGAGTGGCCCAGAGCTCCATATGAGGACATCTAGAGATGCACCTGGACTCACAGACTCATTTCCATTACCTGTGATACCTTCACACATGGACTAAACCAATGAACTCAGTATAGCTACAGCTTATTACGACTCATGTATAATTCCATAATATGATTGATGATGTTCTCTGTACATGTGGCATCTATTGCACGTCTGTCCGTCCCAGGGAGAGGGATCCCTCATCTGTGGCTCTTCCTCAGGTTTCTTCTTTTTCCCATAAAGGGTTTTTTTGAAGTTTTTCCTGACCCGGTTCGAGGGTCTAAGGACAGAGGGTGTCACAACTGTAACAGTGACTCCGAGGCAAACAATGTTTGTGATTTTGGGCTCTAAATAAATAAATAAATTTGAATTTTGAAATTTGAAATTTGAACTTCTCAAAGAACCGGGATCCAACATCGCCCGGGCCGTGTTAACGCAAGTGCCTTCCACTAGGACATTTCCAACAATGCCTGCCTGTGTTGTGTTGATAAACCCCCGTCCGCACGCCCTGAAAATATAACATGTGAGAGCATCAGCGCTGACGCCCCGAGCCATATTCCCAGAAACAGCAAAGCATTCAACGCAGGTCACCCGGGGTCAGCGTGTGCTCTGTGTGTCTCTATAGCCCTGTGGTGAATGGTCAGTTTAGCCTGTTGAGCTGGTGAATTGGAGAGACAGGCCTGTGTTACAGAAAGCTGAATGAGTGAAATATGGCACCAAGAGGGTGATGGGGTGAATTTTCCATATGGCAGTTTCTGACTGATACACAGTGCGGCATCCAGCCATCTCATCTCCACATCATCACGTCAAAGGTGATTAGGTTAGACAACTGTTTGAGCAAATGACGCAGGCTGGGGGAGATGTTTACCATCATATATTGGAGCAGATGAGAGGAGTTAGGGGGGAGCATTTTGGACTTGAAAGTAGCAAAATCAAATAAGTGAATCAGTGCTGAACTGCTCTTGAGCAAGGCACTGAGCCTCAGTAAACACAGTGGTAACAGTCACAGAGGATCCTGTGTTCATCCACTACATCAATGTTCCACTTAGCACTTAGCACAGTAATATACTTTCCACAATAAAAGTACAAAAAGTACTCATGGGGAATGCCCTGTTGTTTAATCTTATATATCAAAGTTTTTCAAAGTAGGAGGTGGGCTTATAAAAAGTTTCAAGGGAGGCTCAGTTGATGAAAGTGAAAAATATTACATTAGTTATTACATCTGCAAACTAAAGCTAATGAATAAATGCAGTGGAATACGAAGTGAAATATTTTCCTCTAAAGGAGGTGAAGTAAAAGTAGAAAGCAGCATAAAATGGAAATGTCAAAATTGTATCTTAAGTACCACTGGAGAAATAACTATTTACAACCACGAGAAACAGATAAAAGACTAATTACTGTGTTTCCTTCAGTCGATCTTTATAAAGTGAGCTGAGCTTTCTCCACTCCAATTAACCCATCCTTGTTCGAGTATGTAAGACGTCAGCATAACTATCCATTTGTTTCGTTCGCCTCTTTCTCTCTGTCTGTCCAAGTGTTAATGAAGTGATAATTCAGTATTAGACCCCATGAGAAGGTGTCAGAGATTTCAGAAGTAGATGAGGTGTTCATCATCCCACACTGACTCTTGCTTTCAAAAGTTACACATCAGGAATAAGATCATCAACAGTGCATTGTAGCCATTGTGAAGTAATTAGCCAAGCAGCATGAAGCATCATCAGAGCAATAGGAAAAGGCACGGGGCAAAGGTTGACGCTCAACCCAATCAGTTCACTAAAAAAGTTGGAGACTGAAAGCTTTTCATTACCTGGAAGGAACGTTATCTGGACAAACTTGACTTGACGAATGACTTCTTGATTAGTGTCATGTTATCTATCAGGACCACTGGTAAGAGAGCTGCTGCCTGGCGGAAGGGGGGGGCGATCCTGAGTGTCCCCATCAGATCCACACAGGCTATTAAGACTGATTTGTCGTTGAAGCCAACAGTCATCAATGACGGTAGATTAATTTGGTTTGATTAAACGTTAATACTGATTGCACTGCTACTTTAACCGTCTCAATATCACATATTTGGATTGGTGAAAGTTAATTAACTCCCACAGTACTTGCCTGTTCTAGTTCAAATGCCGACTGCAGCTCCATGCAAATACATTTTTGATTTGATTTGATTTGACACAGTCAGCACTGCAGGTACGACACCACCATTCACCACACCTCCAGGATTATTATCATCAATGCCAGATGTCAAAGTTTGCGTCCACTCCTTGTCCGGCGGATCGTGTTTACACTGGACAGTTTGGAGGTGTGAGCGTGTGGAAAGACAGACCGAGAGCACCGTGCTCAGCTGATTTTGGCAGATAAAGAGTCAGAGAGATGGAAGAAAAGTAAAAGAGATAGCTGGACTTGCCAGTGAGTTTTGGGATCTGTCAGATTCTGAAGTGACGCATAAAAACATTCAATCGCATACTGAATGCATGAATGCCACATAGATGGTACAACTGGCCGTTTAAGGGCTAGTAAACATGGTCTGGTGAAATTCACACTAATAGCACGAGGTGAAAAGTCACTTGGAGGTTTGGTTTGAGCACTCATTCACAATGAAACCATCACTGCCATCTTGTTTCACATAACTGTTTCACGTGTTCAGGCAACAGTTTTCCTCAGCAACAGCTTCAGTAGTGGCTGTACTGAGAATATTGGTACATTTCATCACAGCTCGATGACATAAATTTCACAGTTTGTTTTGGCTCATAATGCTTGACGTAGTCTAGAAACGTGATACTGTATGAGTTAGAGTTTAGATTTACAAAAAGATTCATTTCTACAGCAGGAACTAGAGCTCTAACTCTGAAAAGTTTCGACACAGTAGTGCTTTGGGACATATTTGTACTCTCACTCTGAATAACACACAGAGGCAGAAATAGATTACAAACTATCCAAACAAGGGGAATGAGAACCAGAAACTGTCTCTTAATCCCAGCAACACACTGAGATGAAAAGCACAGATAACGGCACAGAGACAAATAAAAGATTAATGTAATAAGTCGGACTCGCTTAGGCCACTATAAACAGAGGACCACTGCTGTACAAACAGGCTGAGGTAATTCTGTGTGTGTCATGGCCTGACAGGCAGAGGGGCCATGCAGCACCAAAGCTGCCCTCACCATCTGGCCTTGGCAAAATGAACAGTGTTCCTCCACAGTCTAGCTCTCTCTCTACCTCGATCGTTCGCCGGGAGATTTGATACTCATCCACCCGGAGAGATTAAGCGTTTCCATATTCCAGTCATTTTCCCCGGGTTGTTTTGCTTTCTAAAAACAGTGTTTGTATGCCAACATGTTTGCCCAATGGGAGGGTGGGGATAGAGAGAGGATGGGAAATGACATAAAAATAACATTTGAAATATGGGGTGTAGTGCCGAAACCACGTGATGAAGGTGAAAAAGGCAAACTGTGGGTCATGTTGGTATAATGAGTGTAAAGGTGAATAAATACAGTAAGTGTACACATTTACAGCTCCACAGGATACCTGCAGGGGGCCTTAGGGTGTTAAGAGTTGTGTGTTTTCATGTGTTTGTTTTGTGCCTCGGGGTCTGAGGGTAGAATGAGAGTTCACAAGTTCAGGGACTTCCAGCATTGTGGAATAAATGTGAAAACACACATTTCTGTCAATATACCTGCGAGGACCTGCCACTGACTCCATATTCACTCCTAATCCTGTAGCCTTGATTTACAATAAAAACTAAATCCCTCACTCCAAATCCAAGCCACAACCCTTAAAGAAATTAATTTTAGCATAACCACATTAAGGGATTTTCCTCATGTCCTCACACAAGACTCCAAATCACTTGACAGAAGTGTAAACCCACAGCTTTGTAAGAGGCTTTCCCAAAAAGATCACACTTTCATGTCCTCCTCTGCCGCCCCTCGCCCCCTTTTATCTGTTTACTGGTTTGTTCCTTATGTCAAATTCAGAGAAACTGATGAGAGGATTAAAGAGTGCAAAGTAAGGCCAAATGAGCTTTTGGTCAATTTCACTGGACTGAGTCCAGATCTGTGGACATCTGTATGTCCTCTTTTTGTAAACTCTGACTCATAAAGGCCACGCCACCAAAAAATGCTTACGTGATATGAAAACATAACAGCAGAAGACGATGCACGCTCATAAAAACAGTGCACTCTGCTCAGCGGTCCCCCGTGATAGCCGGGGTTAGCGTTCACTCATATATTCCCCCATGTGCTAAATAATTCAGGGAGGACAACAAGACTCACCCCATCTCAGGTCTTAACCCCCTGCCGTGCCTCATCCCTCACACACACACACAAAACGAACTGTATTCATGCTTTCCAGCAAAGGAGAACAAACCCATCCAAGGACACATAACACTACTAAATATTCCATTGTGTGGAACTGCATGATTTCCTTTATTCAAAAGAAAGAGAGTGCTCATTACTGAAAAGCATAATGATGATGAAAAACAGATTGGGACACATAAGGGAAAAGACATAATTACATCAAAGGGCTCAAAAACAGAAATACACACACACACACACACACACACACACACATAATGAACAACAGAAGTGTTCAGTCCTTCAGTGTTTGTTTTTCGACACCCTTTAGAGCTGAACCCTCGCCAGTTAATTTTTTATTCAGCAGCAGAGTGATTTTCTGTGTTTCTGGACACCTTTTCAGGAGAGATGGGATTCATATGAAATGTCACCTGCTCCAGTTACTGATTACCTGCTAAAAACTGTAATCAATAATTCCATCTAGTCCAAAGATTGTTTCCTTATTAGAAATATCACCTGATTAGTTGTAGTTAATTACTGCCATCCATCCACGGCCTATATACACTGTTAGCTTGGTTCAGGGCCAGCAGGGGGGGCGGGGGGGGGGGAGGTATCCCAGCATACACTGGGTCAAAGAAGTGGGAACATCCTCCAGAGGTCGTCTGTCTGTTGCAGGGCTAAAACGCTATAATCTGATTTTTTTAATGTTATGGTTTTGTGGCCACTTGGGGGCAGTGGAAACATATCAGCTTTAAAGCTGATATGATGAACATGTTAGCAAACAGTTACTTGTTTTCACAACCAGCAGCCATGGAGATTCCTATAATTAATTTGGAGTTGTGTGTTTGGCCATTTGAGGAGCACAAGTCCAACGTTCACTCTCCTTTTAGCTCTGCTTTTGGTCTCCACCAGCTCCTGAGGGAAACATCTGGCTCTTCAGCTGCTGAGTGCTCCACAATTTTAACTGGCTAGCCACTAACGTTGTTTATCTGGTGTTTTGTGCTTTGCAGGTATAGTTTGCATTGCTGTTTATCATAGTTTTATCACTTAAAAACAACTCTGTGCTGCTCTAGAAATCACTCTGGGAGAATGAACTGGAACAGTTCATTTCAGGACCTGAGTCGAAACACAAAAAGCCTCCACAGAGAGGAAATAAATAATTAGTGATCATTTTCTGAGGATTTGTCTCTGCATACAGTAGGGTGTGATGGGTGTAATGTTAAATACACAAATATACATACATATTTTTTAGGACATAATTACTGTTTTGCAAATCTATTGCAGACAACAACCAACAGTTAAACTAGACAAAAATGATTAGACTGACAGTAACATCTGGTGGTTTTAACCTGCTAAAAGCACCTTAGAAAACCATGCAAACATACCGTATTTAGTTGTGTGGTGTTTTCCTGATGGTGCTCCCAAAAACAGGCTACACCACCACAGAGCTACCATCATTATCCAACCACTGTTCTTCATCATCAGATTAGCTACATTAGATAATGATTTGGCTAAAACTGAGGAAAAATTAAATTGAATGCTGCCATTTTGGGCACGTTAACATTTACTGGCAAAAGATGTAAGAAACTCTGTTCAGACTGAGGCTAATTAACAACAGTAAGCCGCATCACTTCTTTGAGTGCAGTAAAGTCCTTCGAGCAGCTGCATGTAGGTAGTATCAAACAACAACAGAGTGCAAAATGTAAAATTAACATGTATGTGTTAAGGTTGTTGACCTCATACATTTAATTTCAGGGACTTTTACTGCATTCCTGCCTGTGTGTCACTTAATTCAAATTACCATTAAACTGTCACCTTTCTCAAAAGTGAAAAATGGCTGCATGGTATCTGGAGTTGTACCAGATTCCATTTAACATGTTTTATCTTAGTATCCTCACTGGGAATGAGACCCAAAGCTCCCATGGCTTTCTGTACACAGGTGGCTGGTCCAAGTAGTCTCACTTGTGTCCCTGCATGTCTCTCACATACACACACACACATAGTTTTACACCCGGGCTGTCTCAGCCCACACCAGATGACCAACTGTTTGGCTGCCTCTTGCCGGCCAGCCTGTGGTTCAGAGATCACAACACGGCTTCCAGACATTTACATGACTCACTGTTCACTGCAGTCACGTGCATTTGCAAGTACGTCCGTACACACACAGCCACGCTCACACACGCACACACACACATCTCATCATCTTGTAGGCATGAAATCAGTCTATGCTTGCTGAAGTGGGAAAGATAAAGAGAAAAATGGACAGAACCTAACTGAAAGGCAGAAAAATGGGAGATGATGAAAGGAGTAAAGGTTGAGTCTGGGTCTGACTGCCCTCAGAGAGTTTTTCTCTTACCCTATCTTCTTTTCTCAACTTTCCATTCCTCTCTAATGGTCAGCACTGAAGGACCTTTCCAGTGTGACAGAAGACTTTTGCTCATATTTGGCATGACTTTACATTACTTTAAATGAGCTCCCTCTCCTTTTATCACATATAAAACAGAACACTCTGTAAATAGCAGGACCTGCTCTCATAAAAACAAAGTCAAATTAACAGTCATTTCATAAAATGTAGCTTTAATTTCCATTTCCTTTTATGGATCACAGCTGCCAGAAGTGTTCTGCCTTCAGTTTGCCTGTTGGCTAGACAAGGTTTTGATTCACAGATGTAATCACAGTGAATATGAGGTATTGGTTGAAAGATTTCCTTTGGCAAAAAAGAAAGCAGAAAGCACACAAGCAGTGAACCTGAAACTTCAGCAGAAACCAGATGCTAGTCTCATTTCAGCTCTGAATGGTTCAAAATGTCTGCATCGACATGAATGCACCGTCAGAATGCAGAATGAAGGAATGAAAAAACAGTGTTAATTTTATGATGCGGCTCTGCAGTGTAAATATCTGGTTTCTGGTTCACACATTGTTGTTACTGACTTAACAGGAAGTCAGCAGAGCTTTTTGCTTACTGAAAATGAAAATTAGTGATCAATACAGTGAGGTTCCATGAAACTGTATGAAACACTTCATCAAAACGAGTCTGATCGGTGTGTGTCTTTATGGATTACCCTTGACTTAACTATCACTGAGACACGCATCTTAATGCCCCGTTTCCATGATAATACTTCACTGTGGCAATGTTGGAACTAGTTCAGCATCTATCTCAGCGCACCTGTGTTCTTTAATAACTAACACCCACAGAAAGCCCTGAGAGCAGTGTTTTAAATTACAATTATTTAGGTATTTCATCATTACCCCAATTTTGAGTTCAGTTTGACAATAAAAAAAGATTCTTCTACCTCTTGTCAGTACGTTTCTGGTACGCTGAAAAACAGCAGAAACACCCCGTCGCTGTGATCACAAAAATCACACTCGATTCTAGAAACATCTTTATACAAATTATGGAAAAATTAATTCAAATTCATCTGTCCCTACTGTCCCCAAGAGTATGAATGTTGGTTTCTGTCAAATTTCTCCAGCAGGCAGCCAAACAAAAGACTGTGCTTCACTAATAAATACCACACAACAGAGATGTTGCACTGGTTTAAATAGAAGCACACAAAAAAAAAACCAGAAAAGACAGAAATTTGTGCAGTGGATAAAAAGGAGCAGAGTAAATAGACGGAGGACCGGCAAAAAGACTGCAGGCATACACACATACATCCTGACAGTGAAGTTAAATTGAGGCTGATTGTATTCTCGGCGTAGACTTGTCTTTGTCCCTAAGCTCTGTCTAAATATTGAAGCAGATCGTGGTGAAAAGAGTCGGCTATCCAGAGGATTCAACCCAATCTGCATATTCATCACAATTAATTAGGATTCCTCTCTCTGCCATAATTTTTTATCTTTCCTGCTTTATTTCTCGAGAGGCAACTACAAGACAATGCTGGGGTGGTGATCGGAATCAGTTATTAGGGGGTGGAGGGGGAGCGAATGCGCATGCACACACACACACCTTCCCTCCACATTTCAGACTGGAGGATGATGCTGTCTGCATCAGATATGATGAGTGCTTCACAGGCGACGTTCATCTCTCTGTTGATACAAACTTACAGTGCTTTCTCTCACTTTGTCTTTTCCCTCTTTTGTCTGGGCCGGCCGCGCATCGCGCCTCCGTCAACGTGACTGAGAGCGGCTATTGTCTGGTGAGGCATACAAACGAACTGCCGCTCAACAGCCTTCTCGCAAGGCTAACTTTTAATTGCTGAAAGAAAAGGAGAAGAGATGGCGGGAGGCCTCGGGGTGAGAAAGTAGAGAAATATCCTGTGCCAAAGGCGCTAAAAGAAGCATGTTCGAACACTGGGGCAGTCAGTGTAAAAATCTGTATCCAGGTCTCTGATTATACTTGACACAGGTGTTCAGCTTAATCATCAATGCACAGATTTAGCATCAGTAGCATGAAATGCAGTTTAGCCCCTAACCAGAAAGTGCAAACAGTAGCATGTACATAGACATTAAGGATGAAAATGAATCAACAACAAAAGACAGTATGGAGTGTGTACAGTGTGAACAACAGAACAATGTGTAGTGTATACAGGAATGAATGTAGCTACTTTTAAAATATAAACAAAACCAATAAGAGTATGAACAGTAAGTCAGGTAAACAGTATATTCCATTTGAAAAATAAGATTGTATTTACAGAAGCCATTAAATAAAAAAACTGTAAGAGTAAACACTGAGATACCAAAATCCATGAAAATATATGTATATGCAGTGGATCAGGTGATTTCTTGATGACACTGGTTCGAAAGATAGGATGCACATGTAGTTCCAGCAGTTCCACTTTCCTTTGTTATATTTGAATAATTGCACTATGGAATTTACAAGGAAACAGAAGTTATGCTTCCACTCATAAAATGATGCGTATCTTTGAAGTCCTGCTAACATGTCGAAACCACTTTACTTAGTTAGAAAACAAAGACTTTTTTGTTCTAATCTATATTTTAAATCCTGCACTGTTGATATTTATTGTTAAGTTGCTGAGTCTTCTTTTCCTCCAACTGTTGATTAGTGAAATAGCATTAAAACGTCAATAGGAGTGTGTATTGTGATGCCTGCACATTTGAACTTCTGCACATGCATGCTTCAAACAAAGGAGGACGCCCTCATAAAAACACAGCTCCACAGAAGGACTAGGTGACCTTTGAGAGTTTTGTGGAGGTAATTATATTCAACATTTCTCAAGACTAAGAGTCTACAGTCACACTAGCCCCTTTGTGACGTAATGCTGGTGACGGCTCTAAATAGAAAAGTCAGCTGGGTTATCTTCTGAATAACAACTATTTCTGTACAAAATTGCCAACACAAAACAAGAGAATATTAAACAGACAAAGTAAAGCTTTCAGCATTTTTAGTATTGGAAGTAGTTAAACGTGATGCCTGTCTTACTTTGAACATAAAAGTAAACCCATTATGGTGCAATGCCCGGGAGCAACAGGCAGCAACAGAGTCTTGAGATTATGAAACACTAACAAGCACTAACAAAGCCACTGTAGGAAAGTAGAGACGGTGGCAAAGATGGTCTCGTGTACTTCCACAAATCCTTCCTAATGACATATTGATGTTTAAAAACACAAGCATGTTGAAAATTGTCTTGTTAAAGTTAAAAAAAAAAACATGCTTTCTGTGAATTTTGGGCTGGTGATGAATTTGCCATTTGGTGCCCCGGAGTGTTGAAAGTGTTGAAAGATCAGACTAAAATAAGGGGGGAAAAAAGCAAGGGAGTGTGAGACAGATGACAGAAGTTGTCCATTAAGCGAGCGGAGCAGTCCTGGTGTGAATATTGCATTTCCATGTTTACCGCAATTACAGGCCTGTTCACTGGTTCACCTCCTACAGAGGGTAAAAATGGAAGAGAGAGACACTCCTGTGGGACGATGAGAATGTCTCCCGCCCAGTTTGGGATGCGAGATGTGAACACACACACACACACATAAACACACATACACGCACACACAGCCACTGCTGTCACATTTCTCGTGTCTCGGTGGTTAAAGTGATTCTAATCTGTGTCTGTGTACTGCAGGGAGCTAAAAGTCATTTTGTCTGGTGTCATCTTAAAATCATGTCTCTCCAAAAGACAACTGAAAGATTTTCCTATGAGATTGCGATACCGCAGTTCATTGTTAGCATTTCCCTCATTGTCAAGTGACAATCTTGTGAACTAAGGAAAAGATTAAACAAATCAAACTGTACCACCCTCATAACCTTTTTTTTTTTTTTTTTTATGTCAGCCTTCAGCTTAGTGTCCGTCTGCTGCACTTCATCAGATTTCTTCCTCTGCTGAAGACAGTTTAGCTTGGCTAACTCCTACACAAAGATTGCGTGCCGCCGGGCGGTGAAGTGAACATAATCAACGTTTTCATTGTCACTGAAAAGGCAAAAAAGTTGCGGACACTGACATGCAACATCCGACTAATAGGCCACATCCACAGGAGACAGGCGGGGTCAGAGATCAGCCAGATGACAACTTTGAACCACAGGCCAAAAAATATAACCTCTCTGTTGCTGCTAATCTCATCTAATGATGTCCCGTGGGCTGACATCCCTTAATGCTAACCTCATTGTCATTGCGATGCTCCCTTTAACTTACTTTTACTCTTTTCTGTGACAGAGTGACTGTTTCATGCCATTGCCTCCATAATGCCATATATTTTTCCCACATCTGCTCACAGCAATGTTTATTTCTCATTTCCACCGTGGACATAAAGTATGACTTCACTTTTCCACAGAAAGACAAAGGCTCCGTAATGTCATTAGCCTTACGTTGTCTGTGGTTCAGCACTCTTATGTGCTTGTGCTACTGAGCACATAAAGTACAGATTAAAATCAAGGGCGTTGGGCCCTCCAACTTTAGATCGACCTATCTAAAGAGCTGAGGATGTTAAATGTGTAGCATCATTTCAGATTAGCGCTCTGACTCATTTTCATACAGTACCTTTCATATAATTATCTTTTTAATTATCTCTGACCTTCCTTTCATGGCTGTTTCCTTACTTTAATCATCCCTACCTTGCTGTTGCCGACTTTTTGCAGGTGTTTTTTCAAAGTAATTTTACACTGCTTGTTATAACACTGTGCAGCTGAATTCACATTGTACAGATTACTGTTGTTATTGTTGCCACTGAAGCTGCAGTAACAGCTCAGCTGCACTTTGGAAAAGGTTTTCCAAGTCTCTGACACTGCGCTGGAAAGGTGGAACGAGACTGTCCTCCAAGATAGACGACAGCATCGGCTGTTTTCGCAAAAACATAACAGCGACGTGGGTTTATGTTCATATGACTTCCATGCTGTTACACAGAGGAAAGGGCAGGAAACCTAGTTAAATTATTAATGTTAAAAAAACAGCATTAGAGATAAAATTTAGTTAAATCTTTTTACAGCTTGTGAGCATCAGCATGGACACGACAGAAGCTTTTTTTTTTCCTTTTACCATGACCAGTGTTTCCCTTACTTATGTGTTACAGTTTTAGATGGCACAAACAAATGATGTCGGATAGCTAACAAAGGCATTAGATCAGAAAATGCTAAACGTGTCATTCTGGAGGGTCACCACAAACTATGTTTCCTGTTGTTCGAATGGGAGGATTCGTTGGATGGAAAGTCACCTTTCTAAACTCTATTATTTCATTTGGTGTATTGATAATTGTACTGAAAGCACTGTACAACATGTTGCTCCAAATCTATAGAATATAGAATAAATACACAAAATATAAGCACTTGTATTCTTTATTTACTCATTTATTCTGTTCTTTTTTTCCTTTAATATGCTACCTACCTGTATATTTTATGGAAGGTAAAGCCCTCAAGAGCTCAAGAAAAGGATGTTTGGCTTTAAATGTCAATAGGAAAGCTTCTGCATTTCATGTCATTAGTCCGCAGGTCTAAAAGTGGAACACAAAGCAACAAAGTCCTAACGGCTCAGTCAAAACAACACGGGGCCGGATGTGGCAAACTGAGTAGTTCTTACTGTAAGATGTTTTCAGTTTGACATGACCAAAGCTGAGACCACATTTTGCCACTGGGAGCAACAAACAGGGCTTGTGCCGCGGTGATGTAGTCGGAGCCCGCCCCAAGGGTGGAAGTAATAAATTTCAATTGCTCTCCTCAACTGCAGTGGACTGGCTTTTTTTTTTTTACTTGAAGTTTGTAATTTTGTTCCTAGGTATGTTTTGACCAAAGTATTTTTCCTTGCTACATTTCAAATTGCTTGCAGGCTCTTCATACACGTCATTAACTGACCAGCTGCAAACACATTGAGTCAATTGTGCTGATTTCAGTTTTGGTTGTTTATTTTGTTTATTGTGTGGTTTTTAGTGGAAATGAGCTACTTGAAACTCTGTCCTGTTGTCCCTGTTGCATTTTGAGGTGAAGATCAACCTTGTATTTCCTAAAATGCACCTTGTAAAAAAAAAAATTAACAAAGGTTTGTTAAAGAGTGTGTTCTGAGGTTTGTTAGGGTGTATTCTACTGACAGAAAAAGCATTTATTCCTTAAAGTAGAGTAAAAAAATGCCATTCTTGTGCTTATTCTGTGAAAAGAGAAAATTTAAGTGGGAACTCCACCAATTTCACATATCAAGGTCTGTCTACAGCTCTTAGGGAATTCAACGGGGGGTTCAACTGCACATGTGAAAAAGTTGTATAAAGTCTTTTGTGTCTCCACATGAAGCTGAAAGAAAACCGATCAACTGTCTTGAGTGAGCTTTGGTTGAAAAACAACAATCTTGGGGGGGTGTACGAAGAACAGAAATAAGTCTCAAAGTAAATATAACTAAAAGCAATCACAATTCTCTAAAATATTTGTGTGTGAGTTTTATTGCATTTATGTAGAGACTCTGACAATGCATGTTACATTAAAGTGCAAGTGGAAAACTTCATGCTACTAATTCTGATATGTTTTCAAGTTGGAATCTATCTATCCATCTGGAAAACAGATCGCTGCATTGATTTTAATCTCTTTTTCTCAAACTGTCCATCTTGAGACTGACATTGTTATAGGAGTGCCATGCTAAATCAGTGGAGTACTCTTAAGGATATTTTCAATAACTCCATCTTATGCGGGTCATTCTGAGGCAAACAACCTCAGTTCTAATCAAATAATATTTCACCAGAGCATCTCTTCAGCAAGAGTGGGATATTTTGGAACTGTTGCCAGTGCTCTTTCCACCCCTGCACACCAACACTTGGAGGGCTCCAGCTTCACAGTGTGCTTCCAGTAAAGGAACTGGTGGTACCAGCCGCTTTCCAGTTCACACACACACACACGCACACACAGTGTCAAACCACAACACGCTCACGTTGCCAGGAAGGGGTCAAATTAATGGCTGACTTTGCAGCTCTCGGGCAGACGCTCAAACACACAAACACACACTTACAGTCACACTCTCTCTCTCACTCTCTCTCTCTCTCTCAAACACACACACACTCAGAATCATTTCCATTCCACTTCCCCCCCTTCTCCACCCTTCCGCTCACTGCCACCCTCTGCTTTTTTTCTTGTTCTCTCTAATTTGCATAATATACTCTCTCCTTCTCAAGCTCAAGATATACACACACACACACACACACAGACACACACAGACACAGACACACAGGACTGACAGATGGCACCACTGGCTTCAGACACAGCGCAGAGCAGGAATGTGAGGGGAATGAAGGGAAGAAGAGAATGTTCTAGTAAAATAAACACACACTCACACACAAACACACACACACACACGCAATAATACCATAATTTATCCTGGGCACTGGCCTTGGCACTAACCTGGGGAAAACCCTGATGTGCCAACTCACTGCACCCGGTGACCTACCAAAACCAGCAGGAAAGGAACACACTGTCACACACACTCACATATGCCCATGCACAAGCTTATTTATGCAAAGACATGCATGCATGCACAAAGTCATTCGAGGAGAAAGGAAATCTTGTGTACACAGACAAAATACACTCATCCGCCTCATCCATGCTTCTTAATCAATCTCTTTCCTTTTCTCTCGTCACTCCCTCTATCTATCGGCGTGTTGTTTGACGGGGTGGTGATGGTGGTTAGAGCGTGTCTATGCTGTCGGGCTGAGTTATCCTCGTAAAGCTCTGGGCCTGATTATCCTGCGATGACTCATCCAGGGAGAGAGAGAGAGAGAGAGGTGAACTCAGTGCACAAGAACCCAACAACCAGGCCACTGGTTACATAGCTATAAACAGAGAGAAAGAGGGAACTAAGAAGTGGGCCTTGAAAGGCATCAAACAGTGCAATCCCCGCTGCATGTGAGAGCGCAGCTAGAAAGAGGACAAATCACTTACACAAGTTTGGGTCACACCAGACACACACAACCAAACAGAAAGATGTCCATCGTTTAACCTGCATCTTTTCTGCTTGTTTATCGTAGTCGTGCAAGATGGGCTCTCTGGCTATCGAGTGCCGACGTTCCTGATGCGATTCTCACCAAGCGGTACATGTCAGGTCATATAATTAACTTGCTAATGTAGTCGGTAATCACAGAGAGAGAAGAAAATAACAAAAACAACAGGCTGTCGCGGACAGATCTGCAGCCGGCAGGCTTTGTTGATGCAGCGAGAGCTGCGTCCGTTGGAATGAAGTTGCATAACATCTACTGCACCGCACAAAGGGGGGCATGACATTTAGGATCAGCCAGACAGGGGGTCTGGAGTGGGGACAAACACATGTGGACATGCACTCACATGCCTTCGCACACACAATACCCAATATAAGCAGTGACACTTTATCCTCTCATTAATTACATTTTAATAAACTTTCTGTATTGACAATATTTCTGCAGAATTTCCAATATTACACACATGCTATTTCCCATTCAATAATGCAAACATCTATACTGGAGAGTTTATTACTTGAGTGGGCTGTGTGTACACTTCCTACTCATGCAGGACATATTCACAGCATTCATTGCATATATACTCACAAACATATGCAAACACCCACAAGAATGTGGAAGCAACAGTAAATATTTCTCTTATTTAACTTTAGAGGCTTGGAGCGTTAAAGTTCTGTACTTCAATTTTTCAGTATTTTTAATTGATGATGGTCTTATGTTTAACTCAAATATAACTTCCCAGAGCACTTGCGCTTCTGGCCAACTTACATTTTACCAAAGTAATATTCGCTCTATTTGAGCTGCATATTTCAGAAGACTTCCCAACTTATATACATGAACAAACACCCACGTACACACGTACACACATACACACACGTCTGTTGAGCCTGATTGAATGGGACTGGGCGGCGATCTCACAGCACTAACTGTCACCACAGTGAGAGGTCAAACAGAAACAGTAACACAGCTTATATAAGTCACAATAACAGAAGCAGGGGGGAAAGAGGGCAATGGGTGTGTGTGTGTGTGTGTGTGTGAGAATGTGTGTGTTGACAGAGATTTTCACAGTAACAGCTGATTCCCTTGTAGTTTTTCTGAATTGTTTAAATAATCACTAAATTAAACACACCGAGATGCACATGTTACTTCTTTCACATCATCATTACATCATTTTTTTATCCTCCCAAAATAGAATGACTTACATGAAACCTATTTGTCCTCACCTGTACTCTCTCGGGAACGTGACTAAATAACACAGAGGTTTAAAGCGTTTTAAGCTTCAGGCACCTGGGTGGGTTTTTCCAGCTGAATGACATTTGAGAACTGGCATTGCTAGAAGACATGTCATCAACCTTTGTAATGCAACACAGACTGAAGCATGTCACAGCCCTGTATAGGATATAAACATTGACATCATTTCCCACCCCCACCTTTTCCAGCAAGCCCACATTGCATTGGTTATGTTCTTTTTGCGATTTAAGCCACTTATCCCTTTATAATATTCAAAATTTGAGACTCGCTGTTAAGTTTGTATTCGACATGGAAAGTGGAAGCTAGCAAGCCAGGCTAACTAGCATTGGTTTCAGAAAGTAGAACCTTGTTAGCCAAGCTTACAAGTGCACATTCCCGCTCGATGATGTGTTTTGTTCATGTCTTTTCAGAACCTGCTGAGCCGTCGCCAGCTCCAACACGCTCAGCGCTGTGTTTGTCCCGTGTGACAAGAAGGAGGTGGGGCCAGTTAGCAGTAGCTGTATCGCATTCATAGGTCAGGGTCTGATGGCAGATGATCAGGCCGTGATATGAACGCGACACAAAGTCCAGAGTCATGTAATAACATAAGGCAGGCAGGAAATGTCTGCTCCCCATCAGGTTAACTGTCCGTGTGGTTGAAAATAAAAAAAGAAAATAAAGCTTTTAAAATTTTTTACACAAGTCAAAATAAAGACCAAGGACAAATGGTATAGACAGATTTCTCTGTAAAAATGTGACAGTGTGGCTTCCTGTCTGTTAAATTGATGTATTGAAATACATCAAACAGGAGAAAATGTACTTTGTCACTTCCATATCTACGCTGGTTGACTAAGAAGGACAGCCAATCAAAGGATTAAGTGCCTCGATGAATCAAGTTTAATTCAGTGTTTAATGACAATGTCAAAAAAAGAAAGGAAAGGGGAAAAACTTATAATATAGTAATATTATGTTTGTGAAAGAAATTGAATTAGATAGACAGATAGGACATTCAAAATCTCAGCATAACTGAGGAAACCCACATCTGGGTTGTAGGAAAGGTGTTATGAAGAGAAGAAAAAAAACAGTATCTAGAAAGTCCATGACTGACTGAGAAAGACAGTTTAAAGGGGAGGGGTAGAGGGTGTAACATCACATCACAAAAGGACAGAAGGCCAACAGAAGGAGGGAGAGGAAGAGGTGTAAAAGAGAGAGCGGGAGAGGGAGGGAGGGAGATTTTCTATAAGCAGAAGCTAAAGAGGTCAGACTGTTAGTTTCTGGGTCAGAACGCATTTAACAAGCAGCCACGCTGAGCCGTTGTCCACAGGCCTGTGGCGACGCAGCAATGTGGACAGGCTTCTACCAACTGTGACCACACATTAGGCACTTACTGCGAGCCATACAGATACTGCTCAGGGCGTCAACACATAAAGTTGCCCTTTATTGTAATCCACAGCATAAAGGGACACACACAGACCTACATCTAGGAGGCCGGCAGCCAGCAGTGGGGTGTCTGCTGACTGGCACAAATGTTAACCTAAACTCTCATCAGCAATAGTCCGGGAACACCGCTGAAGGCGTAAACATTGGGAGGTAACACATACAGGATGTGGTATGGAATATATATGACAGAAGAGTGATTCTCAAGTCACTAAGTTGTCATCAGGGCATGCCACATGAACTACTTTATTTTCATGTCACATTCTGCAGAATGGTTAGCCTGCGACTGGTGTAAGAGGTCTGTTGGAACTTTGCCACTCTGTCGTTGGTGGTAAAATTAAGCCCAACCACACTGATGCTCAGTGGATGGCAATCACAAGGTAAAGAATGACACGTTGACGGTTCTTGCTAAATCATTTGACATGAAACAAACAACTTTAAAGTGGTATGCTTGAGATTAAATATTGCAATACCATAAAGTGGAAGGACGTGAGGGATTTTTTTTAAATGATAGAAATCAAAGCTGAGAGAGATGCAGGTCTGAATGATGCAAATTGAGTTTTACAAAACAATCACAACTCACAGCTCATGCACCTAGCTTCTTCCAGAGCTTTCACCCAGTCTTCATCAGCAGAGGAGGTTTTTTTTTTTTTTTTTTTTTGTTAAAATCAATCATCACTGAGATGGATCTGGTGACATACAAGCTCAGTAACTATTATGGTTTCATTCACAGCACTTTTAGTCCATGTGGCTAAGTTGAGCATCAAAGCTCATTTCTGACATGGGAATAACAGTTTTAAAAAATATTACTAAACTAGCTAAAAAGTCCACTTATTAGCTTTTTTCAGAGATTTTTTTCCCATTTCTTCATCTGCAATGGATGTGCTGACATAAAAGTTCAGCTGCTTAAACAAGGCTTAGCGTTAAACGTTGTGGAAAAAGACAGTAAATTGACAATGAGGTGGGATTGTTTTACTAAATTACTATTTCCATGATAAGAACGACCTTTCATGCTTAGTTTTTGTTTGGATTTGGACTACAGTGGCCAGTTTAAACCTGAATAAATCTGGGGAAATTGGGGAAATGTTTTTTTTAATGATACTGGCTAATATAGGTGGATTTCTACATTCACTGCAGTGCTCACTGCTAACTTATTAATTAACGCAAAAATGTAGACTACTGTCTTTTGACTACTCCTGAATGGCTTCCATTCATTTGCAATCACTGTAGGGCTAAATGTGACAAATATTTGGGCGGCAACAACCACAGAACTAAACACGCCACTTTCACCTCGTCCATAAAGCAAACTCTGGGTTAAGAGCCAAAATATGACTTGGAAAATAGAGGAATAATCTTTCAAGGACAAATAATGGACCCGACTGAACTGAAAGCAGCCATTAGACAAAAGAGACAAGAGAGAGCAAGAGAAAGAGGCAAATATCTTTCCAATTATCAGCTCTGGAGCATGTTCTTAAGAGCGAGCTGAAAGGACAGGTTATTAAGCTTTAATGCATCACAGCATAGGAACCATTCAAGGCCTTCTCCCTCATTAGACCTGCCACCGGTCTCAGAGCGTGTGTGTGTGTGTGCGTGTGTGCATGCATGCCAGTACATGTTCCAGGCTAAGCACCTCACACAACACTAAACACTTAAACACTGGTAATGAGAGTGTGAGTGCTGGCTAGTCTGCTTACAGAGGGAATAATTGCAGATTTAGCCAACAAGGGCATTTTCATTCCCCCATATAGATGGGATTAGCGCACATATAGAAAACAGGAGTCACATTTTCCTAATAAAACCACTCAACAGGAGAGAAAATGTTGTTGGAACCATGCCTGAAGAGTGTATACAATATGTATGAAAGCATTTGATAAATTCTTGAGATTTAATCACATTTTCTTTTCATGAACAAAACAGAGGTAGAGCTGGTGGTCATGATTATAGAAAAACACTACTGAGCAACGCTGGAACAATTCCTCATGGAATATGGGTCTGATTTCTGGCTTCCATTCCTTTCCTTTTTCTTAGCAAGGCAAACAAACAACATGATGAAATTTATGCGGATGATATATTGCCCCAGTTTATGTCTGTGTATTGGTGTGTAGTCTGGGTTGATTCCTCAAACAAAGACCGAATTGATTCTCCTTATTGAAATCCACCACAAAATAGCTGAGGGATTCTATCTGCCCATAAAGCTTTCTTGCCCTCTATAAATAAAAGGATCAAACAGGATGGAAGTGGAAAGTGGAGAAAGGAATTAAAAAAAAAAAAAAACAACAACAACACAGGAGCCTCTCCGGAAAAGGAGGTGCTGGTCAACCTAGGAAGGATGCCAAGCTCAATGATTTGGCACATGTGTGAACCCCAGAGCCGACCAATGTGGCGCCCTAGGCGAGATTTTATATGGTGGCCCCCTCCATCGGCAATTTACATACGCTTATAAAAGAAATTGAATAGCATTGTTTTTACCATTGTCTTTAATTTATAAGATAACATGTCCACCCAATTTACATGCCTTAACAAATTACAAATAAATACAAAAAAATCTGAAATACAATATAAATACCCTTACCACAAAATAAAAATCCTGTAAATAAGTTAATAAATAATAATAATAGTAATACATTATAAATACAACAATCAACAACAAACAATTTAAATAACCACACAGTTTGCAGACAATAACTCTATACATACAGTGGATATAAAAAGTCCACACACCCCTGTTCAAATGCCAGGTTTTTGTGATGTAAAAAAATGACACCAAGATAAATAATTTCACAACTTTTTCCACCTTTAATGTGACCTATAAGCTGTACAACGCAATTGAAAAACAAACTGAAACATTTACAGGGGAAAAATAAAAAATAAAAACTTAAAATAACCTGGTTGCATAAACATGCACACCCTTAAACTAATACACCTTTGGCTTTAATTGCAGCACTCAGTCTTTTTGGGTAAGAGTCTATCAGCGTGGCACATCTCGATGTGGCAATATTTGCCCACTCTTCTTTGCAAAACTGCTCCAAATCTGACAGATTGCGAGGGCATCTCCTATGCACAGATGTTCGATCGGATTCAGGTCTGGACTCTGGCTGGGCCATTCCAAAACCTCAATCTTATTTGTGGTGAAGCCATTCTTTAGTTGATTTGGATGTGTGCTTTGGGTCATTGTCGTGCTGAAAGATGAAGTTCCTCTTCATCTTAAGTTTTCTAACAGATGTTGGAAGGTTTTGTGCCAACACTGACTGGTAGTGTACTGACCGGCCTCTTGGCAGCCTCCCTGACCAGTTTTCTCCTCGTTTTATCAGCAATTTTGGACGGACGTCCTGTTCTTGGTAATGTCACTGTTGTGCCATATTTTCTCCACTTGATGATGACTGTCTTCACTCTGTTCCATGGTATATTTAATTCCTTTGAAATTCTTTTGTACCCTTCTCCTGACTGATATCTTTTGAACAATGAGATCCCTCTGATGCTTTGGAAGCTCTCTGTGGACCATGGCTTGTGCTGGAAGATGTGGCTACAAAAATGTGAAGAAAAGCCTACTAGAACCAGCTGAACTTTATTTGGGGTTTAATCAGAGGCACTTTAAATGGTGACAGGTGTGTGCTTACTCCCATTTAACATGAGTTTGAGGCTAATCGCTCAGAAGCAAGTTATCAACTTAACAGTACACTGTGCGAGATAACTGATGCAGCATAACTGATGCTTCATTTCATTACTGTATCTTTACTTTACCTCTTTCTTTCTCCCATTTTTCCTCCGCTTCCTTTATTTTTTTTTCTTCCCTGTGCTCCGGATAGTATAGATTTTGTCGTTTTGAGTTCTCTGGGGTCACATCAATAAATTGGCCCCTCCCCCCACAGAGAGCGAGCAGGTATCAACCGGGGGGGGGGGGGCTTATTTGGTGTTATCATTTGTTGTAATATTAATTGGGCATTGCTTTACATTTGAATCTATGTGAGCTTTTCCATTTTAAGAGTTAATAGTAATAATTAGTTTTAATATAATTCTATTGAAGGTGAATTTTTTCCCAATTTTGTGGTGCCCCCTGGAGGTCATGGTGCCCTTAGCATTTGCTTATATTGCCTAATGGGCCAGCCAGCTCTGGTGAAGCCGATGGGTGCGCTGGGATGTTTGTGCAGCCAGACACCGCCATATGAACACATTAGCAGGACAAAACACTGTCTAACATCCACTCCAAGTCCCCAGGATCAATGAAGTATTGGCTGTGGTATTTTTGCTCAGTCAGCCACTAACTCTCCTTCTGTCCGCTCCTGCATCCAGTGATCATCACCATGTGTGCACACTGTGGCCCCGAGTCTGATGAGGATGACTTTCCGTAGATGGGATGATTAATGTGCCTGCTCTAAGATGCTGAGTGAGACTGATGTTGCCTGCTATCCCCTCCACGCCTAATCTTTCATCCTTACAGTAAATATGACACAATGTCCATATGCAGGCGAAAACAGCCTGATTACAAACAGCTTGCAAGCCCTCGTCCTTTTAATGATTACATCCAAAGGCACTCTCTCAGTCAAATTGCTCTTTCCCTTAATGAAATTAGCCAATCGCACTATCTTCCTCCTCTGCACAAGAGGTAAGGAGTTTCCACGGGGGTCACTCGGCTAAGTAACCCTCGTTAAGCCACTCCAATGCAAATGAGATGTAAATCTGGCTAAAAGGGAACACTGGTTAATTTGGCCTCCTGACATTGCAAACAGTCACAGGGGATCCAATGCAAATTACATGCAAATGACAACCAACTGTCTTTGTCTCTATTGGCTAAAGGGTAGGAGTCTATGGGCTTGGGTTCACGTCTGGTTTTGTCTATGCAAATATTTTATGTATCCAAGTGGAACTAAAGAAAGTAAATACCCACTGGAGAGAGGGGTGGAGGTTCACAACAGGTCAGGAGGCTGTCATCACAACAGCTGAAGCATTACACACCCACACCGCGCTGCCCGGTGCAAGAGAGGAAAAATACAGACCTCAAACCAGTGAACAAGAGGGAAGTAGACATTACATTACAACCACTCCACATTTACCAAAGCCAGGACCCAGCTGTGTATGATCCGGCCAACTCCTACATCATCTGGAGCCATGCCTCATATATTCACTTCTGAGATTGAGCCCTATAAAGCTCACATATAAATATGGCAGTCTGGTCAGAGTCGCGTTAACACTTGACAGAGGGTGTATCTAAAGCCAAAACCCCCTGTGAAGAGGTCAAACCTTTGTACAGACAAGCCCCTAAAGACCATGTGACAGAGGAAAATCACTTTCTCTAATGTTAAGTCCACGCACAGACCTGCGATATGGATTCCTGCAGACAGGAGCAGTTAAATGATCCCTCTCCATCCACAGGAATGGAAAGTAACTAGTAGCAGCTCCTACTGCGAATATTTTGAGGAACTACCACTTTTCTTCTCCTTTGTGTACATTTAAATACTGAACTTTTCTCACACTTTGAGCTCTATATCCACTATTTTTTTATTGTTTGACATTTTATTGAGCATGCATTGCACATTTCACCAGCAATGACAGGTTGCCAAGTTGGTCACAGTCCAGAAGAAACCTCCAGACACTGCAGCCAGACATACCCAGGTTTTCAGTAACCCAAAGCTCATTCTAGATTGGTTACTTGTATCTGAGACTCATGGGGGGAGCATGCAATGACGTTATACTGAATCCACTGTTAACTTCTATGGGGAGGCAGGGCAGTCTAAGCATACCTCAGTTCTCAGAAAAATGGAATCTCTCAAGAACAACCTCCTGAAATGGTATAGCTAGTGTGGGCGTTACCTTAGATAACTTGTTGTAACACGTGTTGTATGAAACAGTATGTACTGAACAGAAACAAAATCCACAAACACTGACCTCATGTGACCTCAATTATCTCTACCGAGTGTACCAAAATATAGGAGTAAAAAGATTATATACTTTGAAAGGAAGATGCTCAAGAAAAAAATTAAACATTCATTTTATGGTTGTTTTAGAACCACATATTTCTTATATTATTGTTTTTATTGCACAAATAAAGATCCTGAATAATCCTATAAACTTAATGTCTCGTTGGGGACCAAGCTACCATGCTCGCTAAATGAACATAGCATCTTCCCTGCTTCAGTAAGTGGTGTAAAATCTTGAGAACTAAATGCTAGGGGCAAGTAAACAATATAGTATAGAGAACACAGAAATGAACTTTGAGAGCTATTGTAACAGTTATCAGCTTGAGGCCATGTTAGCCATCAGCTCACCAGCTACAGAAGTTCATAAACTTGCCCTACCAGTAGTTCCTACATCATCATGCCTTTAGCACTGTCTAGTTGGCAGGGGTGCCACTTTCTCATATGGCTTTGAAGAGCAACATTTGTTAAGATTATAATTGGACACTGGGCCTAAAATTAGATAAGAGACAGAAAACATGAGGATAGAGAGAAGGGAACTAAATATAAAAGGTTCAAGGGATGCTCTCGACCATCAGACAAGGATGACACAGTTCAAGAGCAACTTATCGAGCACCCCATTTCAGCAAAAATGCATTTAAAACCCAGAAAACCAGAAACAGACTACACCTTCGAAAACTTGCTGCCAAAGAGAGGGTTGAGACATATTTGTGCAATATGGGATAAAGGTGCACACTTTACATGAAAAAAGAGGGTACATAGAGAATGAATAGAGACAGATTGAGAGGGAAGTTCCAATTCTGCATAAAAGTGGATGTGATTGTACATCCTGACATTGGAAAGGGGGTCTCTCAGACAAGCACTTCACATAAAGCATACTGACCCCTTTAGTTCAACAATGCAAACACAACCATCTTGTACTCTACTACTGTCTGCTCGCCTTTTCTGCAATTTACAACTTAAACTCTCCATATGGGCAAAAGTCGATTTCCATTTTAATTTGTCTTAATAGGAGGGCTGTTATCTTGATTGGGGAGAACATGACATTGTTTTGTACTTTGGGTGTGTGGAGGACAAGGCAATGTCACCATGTTTTTTGTCGGGAGGGCAACACTGCTCAATTTTTTTTTCTGTGAAACCATTGCTACCATTAACATTATAGAGAAATAAAATGACTACACATACATTTTACAAATAACAAGTATGAAACTGAAGAAGTCGCTACATCCCAGTCCATCTGTTCTGATCAGGCCTGCAACTGCGTAGACTGAAGCCATGTCTTTATATGATACTAAAGACAGGTAGAGGTGTGCTTTGTGTGTGTACTGTCATGGTCATCTGTTGATCTTTCCCATTCTATCCAGAGGCCCTCCCTGTCTCTCTGCACAGCAAAAACAAGCGTACCTATTTCTTTGGTATACCCTGCACACCACGAGCAACGGGTGATGAATCAAACCACTCCTGTCCTGCTTTCTCACTATTCATTTCATTCATAAACCCAAAATATTGTTAAGGCAGACGATTGGCTGGGAGCACGCCACGCAAAAAGACGGCGTGCTCTCGGTAGCCAATGGGAGAAGAGTAGTACGCTCTCTCCCTCTCTCTCACTTGCTTTAATGCCTCCTCTTTAACCCTCTATCATTTTTGTTCTCTCTCTCTCTCGCTGCCTGCCTCAGTGCATTACAGCAGTCAAAACAACAGCCTGGCTGAAGAGAGCGCAGCGAAGAAGCAAGTGCTATATTTTTAGGGAGAGGGGACAGCTGGACAAGACTATCAAGCTTCACTCTCAGAGTGGATTGCACTTGATCCGAGTCACTCCTAAAACCCCTGAGGGACCGAGTCTTAAATGGTGACTTAGTCCTATCTCGCCCTTTAAACCCAGCCATCTGTGTATTTTGTCCAGTGCTTTAAAGTCTCCAACTGTACGTCATTTGCTTGTAGGTGAGAGGGAAAAGCACTCCAAAAATGAAACTTTATTGACCGATTGATCGGCTGATTGACAGCTGTATTGACTGATCTTTAACAGTGCCCTCTTGACATGGGAGGGGGGTGACGTCAGGTCTAATTCAATATGACCCAATTCAATATTCACTTTGCTTTTTTTTTTCCCATGTGCAAATCTTTGTGGCACAGAGAGGACAGAAAAACAACAGAGACACACATGAATCAATAATAGGAGTGATCCAGTGACTCTCCATGAACTCAAAGTGTACGTGCCACCGTTAGTAGGGAACTGGGTTGACTGGGTTCAAGTTGGGGTTTGAGGTGCAACACTGCCATCTACGGACAGGTCTGGATGCTGCATGCTGCCGACACATTACATCATCATGCTGAAGGCACTGATATGTTTTTCTCAGATGCTGCCACTCAGACAAAGAAAAGCAGGGACAGTTGAGTTCTGTACAGGAAAGAAACATCAGGGAAAGTTTTCAAGATGTGTATGTGGACATATAAAAAAGGAAAAGGCACATCAGATGATCAAATATTTTTTCTATAAAACATGTCACATATACTTGACTTAAAAAATGCTAGATTTGACCAATCATCAACTGGCAATAACTGCCATCTGTGCCTATGACTACATTTCCAAACACACAAACAGCCTCCTACTGAAGAGTTTAGTTAGAGATCCCATCTTTACTGCTGAATCAAGATGATTTTAATATCAACATGCATTGGATGTTTTTGTAAATTTGAATTAGAGTAATGTGTGCTAACTCATGCTGTAATATAATTTGATATATGCAAAGATAAATATATTGAAAATGCTTTGTCAAAACTATCCTAAATGAGAACCAAGATAGTCAATAGTGTCCTGTTTTTTTTTTTATGTGTCCTGTTGGGGTGTTAAGGGATGTTAAATCAGGTCAGCACAGCCAATGATCTGAATTTTAAACCTTTCTTCTTTGTTGCTCTTCAACAGGTTGCATATGTATTGACACCATATCTTAATATAACTTTAATAAAAGCATTTCTCATCCAGCAGGAAGGTCGGATCTTCCATTTCAAAATTAGATTAAATAGCAGGAATAAAAAGATCAGCCTTCGGTAAGAGGACAAACTGTCACATGACCATGTCAGCAAGTGTCTGTCCTGCCTGACCCCTATTTGGCTCATGAGATAATGTTTTGTAGCTGGAAAGAAAAAGACATACATGGGTGTTCAATTTGAGGAGCCCATTATTGTTAAAACCTTCACTGGTAAATTTTATCATTTATATTACAATGTTTTTATATGGAAGCTAAACAGACTACCGCTGTGTTCAATATCTCAATTCATTTCCACTTAATGCCAAATTCATGAAGGTAAATTCTCAGGAAGAGATGGATAAGACTTTGCCAGGTGGTTTCAAAGCATCACAGCTCTGTAATTACGGCAGGGATTGTGTGGGATCACACTGCCTCCTAGTGTCTCCATATATATTAGAATTGCATAGTGGGTGGCAGTGAACACCAAAATGAGCACAGAACATGAGGACTGTTCCTCTCATGTAGCAGACCAGTGAAAAAGGGAACCTCAAGCTGCTACATCTTGGCATGCAATTTGGGATCCAAACAGAGAACAGCACATATTGGGACTAAACCAAAGCAAAACAACTAATCTTTTCCGGCTGTTCTGTCTGGTCAAGTCAAATGCTTTAGGCACAGTCACGTAGCAGTTGTTCAACTTCAGCTGTAGCAAGTAAAAAAAGTTCTTAAGTGAAAAGAATCAGATACTCAATGGTTCACTTCAATTGAATACCACAATCCATTGTATTATTAGATTAAAAGCACATTTCTAGGTGTGTCATGATTACTTTGTGCAGATGAACAAATGTCAAATTAACAAAGGAATGATCATTTATAATTAGTATGAGCAATCATGAAAAACTTTTTTCAATATGTATAAACTGTTCTTGTGATGACTGAAATGATGATTCCTCTGCAGCTAACAGATGACTGAAATGAGTCAATTAATCAATTACCTCACACTAAATTAAAAAATTAATACAACTGCCTGGTCAATGCATTAAATAAAGGCGATTTGTAAGTCAAAGAAACATTTCCTGTGCTTGGCGGAATAACTGGATTTTCTTCACTCCTTCCAAAAGGGTAAGAAATTTCTTGTTCTTGGTTAGCCATTTGTCACAACTGAACACTGAATATTCCAATAAGTGAGACCTTTAAAACACCAAAGAAAATTTAATACCACAAACCTCTCAATCAGCCAAATACAGCTTGTTGAAACAATGTTGGAGAAACTAAACTGATTTTATTCTTTTATTTTAAAGAGTTGAAGTGTGAATTCTGAATGGTCAAAGGTCTAGTGTTTTGATCCTGAGGTCAATCTAGCATGGTCAAAAACTACATTAACAATGCAATGTGGGGGTAGTGGAATAACCAGCTTTATAAAGATATAAATAAACAGTTACAACCTTGCACTGCAGCACCTTAGACAACTCTGAGAACATAAATGGACAAATCTTTGAGGATTTACCTTCACAATCATAATCAAAGATGCACATAGGATAAAAACATTTATTATTTACTTTGAAAGTATCAACATATAAACTATTACAAATGCCTTAATGGGTCACTGTTACAAAAGAATGAATTGCTTTGGAAAGGATTTCAAACTAACCATGACAGAAATGATCAATCCACTATGGAAGTGAGAATGACAGCATGAGCCCTCAAGGTCTTCTGGGTACAAAAGGTGCAAAGGGGCACACATTTTGGTGCGTAGTGTTACACTAAGTGGTTTTCAAGCAAGGAAGAATCAGAGAGGTATACAATTGAAAAATCCATTTCAGGAACCTTTGATGGGGACATTTTATAAAGACAGACAACCATAGGTCTACATTAGACCTTAGTGACATTTCTTTAGAACACTCCTGGTCTGTATGTATTCATTTTTACCAAAACGTCACTCTTAACTCCTCAAACCTCAAACAGACCAAAGTCCAGGACTTGAACATTTATCAATGTTTATAACCTCTGTCTCCACATAGCACTCTCAATATCAAGCCATAAAATGCCTGGACTGAACAGACTACCCAGGTTTGTGGCTAAATACACATACCGCAGAATGAAAATATAATACTACCAAATAACAATAGCAATTTTCCCTGCTAGTTCTATTCATCCCACACAAGAGAATGACAGCTCAACACAAAACCAGAACAAAAGGTTTCAACAGAGTGCACCACCTTCTGTGTGTTTCTGCTTTTGATACTCAGGCTATAGTCATGAAAAAAAGTCCACAATTGTGACAGCAGACATCATGGCAGAAATAATGGACGGAAATCTGCCTGTTGGGTTTGTTTGAACAAGTTGTGCACAACTACTGGTTCCATACTCAGGAAGAGTGTAGCAAACCCCTTTGTATGGAGTCCTATCTATGAAGGGATTTGTCATTTAATGAAAACGCTGCCCATCTTTGGTTGTGAGAAGAAATGAGATCAAATTTGCAATTGCTAACAATCAAGATTCAAAATCTTCTGGCTTTCGATAGTTTTCAGTCTTCTGCACTCATTTGAAATGCAAGTTTTCAGTTTGATGTCAAACACATAGCACCTACCTAAATGAAGACTATCAGAGCCGTGCAGATCACCACACCTTAAATTTCTCTTTAAAAAAAAAAAAAAAAAATCAAAGACGCGTTTTCGTATGGAAAGGCTGCTTTATGGCTCCCACACAAGTTACCAGCCTTGATGCAACTTGAAGAAGTACATCAGACTTAAT
Organism: Scortum barcoo; assembly: GCA_023238725.1. Lineage (NCBI taxonomy): Eukaryota > Metazoa > Chordata > Actinopteri > Centrarchiformes > Terapontidae > Scortum > Scortum barcoo. The sequence continues at coordinate 5,485,342 of CM041548.1, read as the reverse complement.
AAGGAAGGCTGCAAGATTTCCCCGCCCCCCCCAAATAATCAACAAATATTGCAACTACCAAAAAAAAAAAAAAAGAGGAATTTAGAAAAAGCTCTATTGTCAAACTTCCATGAATGTTTTGTGTGCATAAACTCTGAATACACAACACGTAGTAAAAAGCTAGTCCTCAGGAAACAATGAAGCCAAAATTGGACACAGACAAACAATAAGTCGGGATAGGTACTGACCCATTACTGACCTGTATAAATGGATTGGGTGTTAGCCGTGATGCATCAACATTACATTTTATGATGACAGTGTCAATGTCATTCTACAATTTAGATTGCCAAATGTTCTTTCGTTCAGATACTTTCACCCAGGTTGCCAAACCAGTTTTCAGTGCCACATGTTAACTTACATAAATATGATACCAGGGAATTCCACTATTTGAGGTATACAAATTTTATATTTGAAAAAAATAAAATATAAAAAATGAAAAGACAGCACTGGAAAAAGGTTAGTATTCAGTGTCTGCAAATACCCTGAGTTTAGATATTGGAATCAGTATCAGGTGAGAAACAGTTGGATCGGTGCATCACTTACAGCAAAGCCAACACAAAACGTGGGTTTCTTTGCATTTTTAATGCTTTTCATTAAAACCTCTTATGCTAAACACGTGTCTCAATCATCAGGCTTTGTTGTGAAGGCTTCTTTGTGATCACAATTCAAAATGTCATCCATGACGTCTTAGAATAAGTCCTGTGTTGAGACGGCAAAGCTTGGACTTCAGAGAAGGACACTTAGGAAGGACACACAGAATGTAACAGATCGTAAGATCTGAAACAAGGCGTCTGGTCTAACAACATGTATGTCAGTCCAAGTCCAGCAGAAAATAAGAAAGCCATAGAGAGATCTTAGTTTGCCATACATTGCTATTTCAAGAGCACTCCAACATGATTTTTGTGGGTAACAATTTCCTCCACATTCCTGGGCATCAGAAAACCCCAGTCATACCGTCCAGGAAAGGTGAACGTCAATATCAAAAATGCACATTCAAATCAGATTTGTTCTTCTATTGTATCCACTTGATATCCTGTTTGTGGGAAGATGGCCATTGCTTCCATAGTGATTGTAAGTGGCTGCTCAGAGGACAGGCATATCCTGGGGTAACTGGTCGAGGTCAACAGAAGAGAAAAGGTCGGTAATGCCCTCATCCTCAGCCAGGCTCAGGAGGTACTCCCCCCCATCAAGAGAGAAGGCCAGAGGCGGAGTAAGGGTGACAAAGCTCTGTTGGCCTTCGGAGGGGGGTTGGGGGGAAGTGGCCATGGGGAAGATGGGGGCGACAGTAGCTGGTGATGACTTTTGTGTCGGCTCAGACAGTTGGTTTGAGATGCCATTGATACCAGAAGTATGGTTAGCATGGTCTGGAAAAATAATGTTAGTGTGGATAAAGAGACATGGGGTAAGAAAAAAATATGAGCCAACAATGTAAAAGAAGGATTAAAACTAACAGAGTACAGTATCTGATATGGTTCATGCACAGGAAGAAGCCCATGGGTAGTTGCTTTCTCTGAGAAACATTAAGTGACATTTTACAAAAGCAACCTGTTTGACGGACCATAGGATCGTTACATGTAAGACTTACCTTTGGAAGATGCCTGGATGAAGGACGAGTAAGGCAGGAGTGGGGTGGAGTCGTTCCTGTTGGCGGACAAGTTTAAGTGGCCATCACTGGCCACAGAGGCGTCTGAGGCTTCCATGGGTATTGGGTCATCAGAGCAGAGGAACACTTCAATAGGCCCCTGTGTACTGCAAAGGTGGACCTGGAGGCTCTGAACAGTAAACAAAGTTTGTCGTTTGACTGGGGTTTCATAACACTGAGTTTTGATAAGAAAAATGTACGTAATGTAAAGATGTAATTAAGTTACTATGTTAAAAAAAAATGTACCTCCTCTGGGTGTGGCACCTCCAGTTTTGTCTCCGCAGGGGCTTTGATCACAATCACAGTCTGTTCTTTCAAGCTGGGAATCCTTTGGACGTCGTCGTACGTCAAATAGGCAAATGTAATCCTCAAGGTTAAGGAATATAATCAACCTCGACTTGTGTTTACATACAGCTGGAGATGCACTAAATGACTAAGCCCAAAATTCACATCATACAAAAAGACTTTAGTGGTGGGTAGGACCAATGGGAGTCCATCCAATCTACGCCAATTCACATAATGTAGCACAAAATAAAGCTGAAATTAGAAGTCAAAGGGATATCTCTGACTGCTCCGGTTCTCAAACATCTGATGAACTTGCCGTGTGCAGCTTTTGATCAACTCATCCAGCTTTCTCTCTTCCTCGATGAGAGACTTCAGCTCCTGATCTTCGTGCTTGTTCGCCTGACCACCTCTATGCACGCATACATAGAGCAGCAACACAGGTTTAACACCACAACAATGTGCCAATAAAGTATCTTGAATCTTGAAACAGACACCACTAAAGGTGTCAAACTTTTACTACAGATGAAAACTAAGAAAAACAATGATGCTAACTATAAGAATAATGTAGTTAACATATAAAGTCTGAGATCTAGAGGTTGAAGCAGAATGCCATGTATCCACCAGCAACAATTACTTTTTTTAAAAACATAGTATAATCTGCTTTTAACTGTAGGATACCTGTCTTTAAAGTATATAGATTAATCTAAATTAGTTCTTATAGGTTTTACAACAAGCTCCTTTGCAAAAAGCACATAAAATCTGTTATATCCACTCATACTTACAACCACTCAATGTTGTTTTTAGACTTTTTCTTGATGAGCTGGATCCCTTCCAGGACATTGGTAACGTCATAGACACGTCTCTTAGGGGCATTGAGCTCCTGGGCGACTAGGTTTAGGTCCAACACTCCGTCAGCGGAGCGTCTCAGAAGCTCCGCAAACCTCCGTGTCAGGAAACCGAGCGAGGTGTCATAGCGTGATTTCTCGAACAGGGACTTGCGTGCTATGGGATTGGGGGCGGGAGCTGAAAAAAACGGGTGAGGATTGAGAATTGTTTAATCTGTGACTATTTCTTTATATGGTTGATGTCCATTCTAATATGACATGCTGTAATGTGCTCATTTAGATTAAATTTCTTCATACAGTTGCCGGTCTTCTGTTGCCATTATGCAGAACAAGGAGTGGGAGAGGGGGTGACGCACACCAATTTACAATATGATACAATCAAAGTTTCATATGATATGATTTTTCACGTTTCATATGATGTATGATTTTTATTTTAAATCGGATGCTCTTAGTGACATTGTGTTGTGGTTTGGAGTCTATTCTATTCAGGTCCAGTGTGGCAAAGACTTTGGAGGATCAACTTTGAGGAAAAGTTCTGAAAACAAATGTTTCATTGTCAATAAAGGCTATGAAAGCAAAAAAGAAAGGAGACAGAGTGTAAAGGAGACTTCAGCATCTTTAGAAAACGTAATTCCTACATGTTCTTCAAAACAACCCTGAAAAATGGTGCAGGATAGTGCATGTGAAGAATCAAGTGGATTTTGAGCTGCTGGTCACAGAACCAAAACACAAACCAGTTCACCAGGCCACTACACTCAGCAGTCTGTGATAAGATTTCACCTATAACTTGCCTGTGAGTGTAACAGACTTTTTAGACTTAATATATGAATTGGAAAACTCATTGTTTGGCTGTTTGGCACAAAAAAGACATAGAGGCTCTGGTTTGTGTCGACCACTAATCTTACCCAGTATAGGAATATAGGATATTGAGAAACCTTATAAGTCACAGCAGTAAAAAAAAAAAAAAAAATAAAAAAAAAAAAAAATCTTACCCTTTCCTTCAGTGTGGGACAGAGGGGCAGCTGGCTTCTTGGCTTGGGCGGCCCCACCACCATCCTGAGGGTCCTGGGGGTCACTGGTTTCCAGCTCCAGCCTTCTCTTTGCCTGTGAGTGTAAGAAAACAGCATGTCCTTACAAACTGCTTGGTACTACAATATCATTAGACTTTTAATTTGCAGTCATCTCACTAAATGCTGAGGCTCACAGGGCAGCCATTTTGGGCATCAATACAGTATGAACTTGCCATGGATCCACTGTGTAACCCTTGTGGCCTTAGCTGCATGTAAACAGAAGCAGTGTGTGTGTGTCTCTACGTGCAGCATTAAACTCATCTCGTCACTTGGAGCTGGTCGTCGGTCATCATTGAGGACTGTCATTACCTGGGGCTTGTGGGCTGAGGCTAGCTTCCCTCCCCAGTGTGTTTAAGCTAGTTGGAGCGACATCTCCCCATCCCCCTCCCACGCTCACCCAAGGCCTGAAACTGTAGTTTGCTCCCGGCTATAATGAACACAAGGTCGGCAGCGTGCACCGGCTCCTTACCGATGTCCTCCCGCAGAAACACGGCAGTCAAACAGCGCTGTCAGCGTCTGCGGCGGCCGGAGACCAAAGTGTGCAAATTACTGGTCCGACAAGGCGCGGTGTGATGTCTGAGCCCAAGGTACAACTACAGTCAAGCTACCGGAAACACACCAATGTAGCCCCAGCTTCACTAATCCGCCTTCAAATTAAAAGCACGCACACAAAGCTCACATTACACGACCGTGATAAATTACATGAAGGTAGAAAGGTAAGTAAGAGAAGGTAAAAACTCAACGACAGAAGTATCCAGACTTTTTTCTGGTCTACTTCCAATTGTCTTGCTGAATTGCTGAAGTTTTTAAGTTATTTTAGGGAGCACACTGGTGTTTCTCACAAAGCCTTAGTGAGACATTTTCCCACCTTAAATGTTGCGTCGAGCCCAGTACTACAAGATGGTTAAAGGTATTAGAGACACGACTTTACAGCAGGATGGTTAAAACCAAAGCAGAGGTTTTTTGTTCTCGCTCAGTGTACCGAGTGACTGACATTCACATTTGTGAATTTCTCTTGGAGATCAATAATCTATCTATCTATCATAGCGCCTTTATTCTGAAAAGACGCGTACCGCTTCCCTTAGCAGCCGGTGGAAACATGCGCGCGCTTGACGGCAGCTGACTAAAAGTTGTATGTGGACACTAATGGAGCTCGTGTCACCGTGTCCGGAGGTACGAGAGAGAGGGGCTGTCTGTGATGTGTGACCGACCACGACACATCACTTCACTAATGAACCAGGACGGACATGCTGGGAGGGGTCAATGACACGAGCGTCCAAATGTGTTTTGTAAAGCTACATTTACATTTCTAGCATTACATTAGCTGTTGTAATTAGCTATTACCCAAGATACGATGGGCGATGTTACATGGAAAAAATAGTAAAATTAACTTGCATATTCTTCATTATTATCTTATCTTAATGTCACTGATAACGCAGCTCCGCACATATTTACCATCTGCGTCATTTAGCTGCACGTACCTGAATTTAGGCCAAAATGTTTGTCGTCCTGGTTGTTGACGGTTGTCGCTTCCCGGCCGAGGTGACGGGCTGATGGGTCCGTGTGGTCGAGGTCCTCCCGCAACATCCCGCGTTAACATACGGCCCGAGGAAGCCCCTCTCCTCATGGTGTCCCGTGTTGACCGCGGGCTCTCTGCCGACACGTCACATGGGGTGGCCCAGTTTCGCCAGACGAGCTCCGTTAACGATGCAGATAATCAATCGCGATAGATGACGGAGAGCTGTCGCCGATATCTGAGGGAGGGTATTCTTCGCGCGAAACTCAGATTTCCCGGTGCGGGTTTGAACCGGATTTGCATGTCAGCTATGATTGGTCAGCTCTGTGTACGCGGCGACCTGTACGTGTGACGTATCTGTAACCGACCAATGGCAACACAGCTCTGTAACAAGCGGACTATTTTTTTAAATAAACAATACTGTAAGTAATAAAACAACATCTTTATATAGGGCTTCATCCTCCCAGGAGTTAAAGATATCAAGCCTTCTTTTGTTTTAGTATTTGTACTTAATATGTTTTGATGAATTGTTCACTTTATAACGAAATAAAAAGTGTGTATGCTGAAGAATAACGATTTTAAATGAAAAAAGTTATAATAAACTGTATGTGCTGTATTTATGTTTTTATGACTGAAGTAACAGTTTCTAATGCATTTCATACAAAATTCTTGGAATAAAGACAGAAAAATACATTCGAACTGTAACTTTTAACTTTACACTGTTTAAACACATACATTGGTGAGGGACATTAAAAGTCATTTGGTTTAAGGTCTTGCTGTAAAAGATTATCAATAATAATGTATATCACCATACACCTATTTGAAAGAATGTGTCATACACAATAACTGGTAGCCTAATTACTATTTTAAAGTAGTGAAATTGTGTATAGGTTCATTCATAAAAAAACAAAAACAATATTACTCCCCAAATTTCCTCAAACTTCTAACTGGTACACATATTCTATCCAAAATGTCATGCTTTAGATAGGCATTTCACATCTTTGAATTAAAACATATTTAGAAATAAAATTATTTTAACAAAACATTTCTATTGATGTTTTACACAAATATCTCAATCTCTTTTGCTGACCATGAAGATGAAAAAATAGTTTACACCCTGTGACACATACTCACTGAACTAGAAATGAGATCATTGGTACTAAGCATCCAGCAGAATAACTGACCATGTTTTCTCTTCACAAGAATCAAGAATCAAGAATCACCAAAATATGTTGTGTAAGACACTCACCCATAGAAATGTATTCAGCATTAACAGACAAACAAAATGGTTTCAGTCATCATCATCAAACTTGATCTTCTTCCCCTGGAAGGCCAGGATTTGTCCTTGCTGCTCCTTCCTTTTCTTACTGGCCTCCCAGGATGGATGCAGTGCAGGCTGTGGTGCCTGATGGGAAAAGGCACCTCCACCCCTGCAATCCTTTTGCCTGAAAGCATCACCTCTGCCTCGCCCCCTCCCTCTCCCCTCAGAAGGAAAGCCCTTCTCTGACGACTTAGGCTGTCTGCTCTCAGGCCAGGGTTTGCTGTACTTGGACCCTGAATTTCTTTCTGGTCTTTTCTCCTGCTTTTGGAACTTGGACTGTTTATTAAAATCTCTATTGGGACCACTGCCACCCTTTGGTTTCCCTTGGCCCCTAAATTTATCCCCACCTCTCCCTCTGCCTGCACCTCTGCCCCCACCAGACTTTGACGCAGAGAGGGAGGAACAAAAAACAGACTGAAGCGAGGCCCCTTTAGACTTCAGTCTGGACTCAAGCTCATCAAGTTCACTCTGGACTTGGTCTGCTTTAACTTCCGGTCCTTTCTTGACTTTCTCCCCTTCTACATTTTTCTGCCTTTTCTTCTTGAACTTGCTCACTTTTCCGATGAAGAAGTCGTCGTCATCACTCTCCTCAGACTGGGAGGACTGTTTGTGGAAACGTTCCTCTGTGCTGTCATCAAAGTACTCTTTCTCTTCATCATCCGATGACTCTAAATCACTCTCTTCCTCATCTTTCTGTTTTTGAAGCTTTTTCTGATCTGGTATCTTTTCTGCATCTTTACTTTGAGATTTATTTTTCATTTTGTCCTTTACTTCACTACTTTTAATTGATGCTGTTCTTGCATTCTTAAACTCTGGCACTACTTTCCTTTGACCATCAGAGGTAGCAACAGAAGGAGTTGCTTTCTCTGCTTCTTTTTCAGTTTCAGCAACACCTGTATCTTTAGTGTCTTTAAGAATATTATCTCCTTCCTCACTGTCAGTGATTTCCTTTAGCTCCACAACAACATCCTCCTCTTCTTTCTCAGTCTTTCTGTCTACCTTTTTGTCTGGTGGCTGTGGAGTTACCTTTACAGCTTTATGTTGCACTTTTTCCCTCCCTCCCGGTGCACCATCCTTCATCCGCTCCTCTTTAAAGGCTTTCACCGCAGCTTTGATGTCCTCAATCTTCTTGTTGAACTGGGTGTGGGTGGCGATACGCGCTGTAGCCCGATCAGAAATAGTAGACTTGGGGTTTTTACAGACCTGTTCAAAGTTGAGAGTCTTCTGCAAGGCTGTCTTGGTCACCTAGCAACAGGAAGAAACAGTTTATCTGGTTAAGACAATTCATCAAGCATCTCACCATCTAAAAAAACAAAAAAAACAATTTGAGCATCATTTTCGTGCAGTTTAATCTATACTGATGATATGAATGAACAAACACAAGTTGTTCCAAAACCTACCACATCTGGTGAGAGGACCTTCATGGCGTGGATCTCCTCCAGCAGTCTGGTAGCTCTTCTCTGGTTCCTCTCAATTTCCTGGTCTTTCCCCTTCTTCTTCTTCAGGCTGCCAATCTGTCGTGTCAGCCTCCTGATGATCAGAGCCCTCACTCTCTTCACCTCCTTCCTCATCTTCACCACCTCATTGTTGAGGTTCAGGCCCTCGGGCTGCTGCTTCTCTCTGGGCTTAGCAGGCATTGGAATATTTTTCTCTGCAGCCTGTGGCATTGCTTCTTCTTTGTCCTTTTTCTCATCATCTTCCTGTTCTTCATCATCTTCATCAGCCCCATCTTCCTCTTTTTCCTTCTCTTCAGTTTCTTCTTCGTCCTCTTCCCCTTCCTCTTCGGCTTCTTCAGCTTCTTCTTCCTCCTCTTCTTCGATCTCTTCCTCCTCAGCAGATGGCACCATTTCCTCTACCTTGTCCTTGGTATGCATCATCTGTTGAAACATAAACCCATCTTAGCTCAGTACCTAACTGAAACTCACTTGTTCTCACTGGTAACAACTTTATCTAATATAGAAACAGAAAAAACAACAACAGAAAAACACAACACTATGGATGTAACGTCTTTCTGATCTTTGATATTTGAAGAAAAGAGTTACATCTACACTGTTCAGTTTTCATTCTGATCAACAGGCCAACATGTCATGATCATTTAAGGCATATATATTTGTTTTTCACTGCATGTTCACATCCAAAACTCCATAAAATGCATATATTAAACATATATCATATATATTAAACCACGTAGTGCTTTATCGAGACTATATGAAATATCGTATAGTGTGATGTGGCAGCTGAATAGATTTGAGACAAAATATATTTCTGTAGAGGGAGCAAAACTGTGTTCAAGTGTCAGACTGCCAAACAAACAAACGTGGTTGTGTCAGCATGGAACAGTTTAACCATGTAACACCACGTGTATATGGACTTATTTAACGCACCAGCTGCTCTAACTTAACAAACCTCCGGTATAATAGAATAATAAAAAATACAGTAACACGGTTTGATCACACTCACCGCTCAAACGTGGATACTAAAAGTTTAAACCTCAGAGAAACGTCTCGACTAGGAGTGGGCAGCCATGTTTTCCTACGTCTCAGGACGACGTCGTGACGTCAAACGTCGGCGAAGGAGGGGGGACGCAGAGTGTCGTGAAAAGGGGAGGGCCTTCCGCGGACTGTTTTTATTTATTTCTTTGTTTCATGTGCATAAAACAACAACAATGGTGAATAATTGAGCAAGTGTGAAGGTGAGGATGAGCGAATGACACTGCCGTTTGCAGTTACCAGACGGATATCACAGGTGAATCAACAGGGGGAGGATGAAGCGGCGCAATGCGGACTGCAGCAAACTCCGACGGCCGTTAAAACGGAACCGGATCACCGAGGGTATATATAGCAGGTACAACAAGAGGGACGTTATTGTGTAACAATGGCGACTCTCTGCATATGTTGAGACGGGGCCGCCTGCCTCTGCTACTGTCATATTCAAGCATGCTTTGGTTTGTCGCCACAGAGGGAGCTAAATGAATATGCCCGTCCAAATTACAGGGCCTAACGTTAACGTTACTTGTGCGATTTGTCGCCCCCCAAAATTCAAATTCAGGCTAAATTCAAATGAAATGCTTCTCTGAGGCTGTGCGGGCATGAAGCACAGGCTGTGACATGTCTAGCACGGTGAAAAATGTTTGAATATAAAATGAAAATAGCGTGAGGTTGTGAGGATAACCATGCCTGAGGTGACAGCGGCGATGTTGAGGGGGCGCTCGTTTTCAAGTCCGGTGTGACGCCGCCGGCGGGGTCTCACCTGTGCTTTGTCTGGCAGAGGTGTAAATTAGAAAACGACAAAGAAACAGTGATCGCACCAAGTAATCGGGTCTGGACCGTGTAAAGCGCACATAGTATTTAAAGAGAGGTGGTATTTATAAAGCATCTCATTTCCTATACACAGATTGACGGCAAGTCAAGAGAAAGGAAACCAGCTGTGCTTTAATCGCATGTCCAGACATGACACTCTGTACATACTGTCTATCTTTACGCTCACTCTCGCCTATGTGGATGTCTCTCAGCCACTGTCTTTCATTTTCTATGACAATAGAAGCACATATTCAGACAGATAAGATTTGTATTCATGCTCACTGTTGCACTGATAAATTGGTATTTATCTGCCCTCACATCTAGCAGGATCTTGAGGTAAGACTGTCTGCAGTCACGCTGGAGATGTCCCTCTTATAAACACTGGACTGTTGTATAAACCCAGTGTTCAAATGCTTGTCACGATACCATCTAAATCCACGATAAACCTTGTTTAGTGTCCCCTCTTTGTCCCTCTGTTGTTTTTGCCCCCATCTTTACCTCTTTGCCTCTCTTCCTCTTGCAGTACGTTCCTGTACCTGAAGTTCCTGGTGGTCTGGGTGTTGGTGCTGCTGGCCGACTTTGTGCTGGAGTTCAGGTTTGAGTACCTGTGGCCCTTCTGGCTTTTCATCCGAAGTGTCTACGACTCCTTCAGATATCAGGGGCTGGTAAGAGCTCTCAAATCTGACATTTAAACTGCATGTTATTGCCCAAGCTTGAGGTGGTCTGCCGCACATCTGGATAGACAAACAACCAAGTTATATGCAGTGCATCTCTAATCTACCTGGCAGATATACAGTGAAAATAGCCTTAACCTCACATCAAATGGGATTAAAGGGCTTGATCATTTTGTGCTTTACAAACATGGTATTGATGGATGTGGAAACAGAAAAACAAACATATTTGAGTGTTTTTACACCACACATGTTCATGTTTAAGTACTTGGTATCTTGGTGCATGTGTGCACATTCATGTTTTCTGCACTGTATCTGATTGTCTGCCTCTTTCTCCTACACTTAGGCGTTCTCTGTCTTCTTCGTGTGTGTGGCGTTTACGTCAGACATCATCTGCCTCCTCTTCATCCCCGTCCAATGGCTGTTTTTCGCCGCCAGCACCTACGTATGGGTCCAGTATGTCTGGCACACAGGTTAGTCCAAGTTTTCTGCGGCCTGTTTTATCTCTGCCACTTTCACCTCGGAGACTCTGTGCACAAAAAATTCACAGCTGCCAAGTTTCTTCAGTGGAAGACCAAAGAGTGCTCACTTTTTTTTAAAATTTCTTTCTTGTGTCTTATTTTCACACAGAGCGAGGAGTCTGTCTACCCACTGTATCGCTGTGGATCCTGTTTGTGTATATCGAAGCTGCAATACGGTTCAAAGATCTGAAGAACTTTCATGTAGACTTGTGTCGACCCTTTGCTGCTCACTGGTAATATAATATATAATAATAATGCGCTGTAATTTCTTTTCTTTTTTTGTATTGCCCATGATAAATAGTAAAAAGAAGTCACGATAAAATGACCCTGAATATTGCCAAAAATTTAATAATACCCTGATACTGAAGGTTGACTCAGTTTCTCTTCACTTCCCAGTATCGGCTATCCGGTGGTGACTCTGGGCTTCGGCTTCAAGAGCTACGTTAGCTACAAGATGCGACTGAGGAAACAGAAGGAAGTTCAGAAGGAGAACGAATTCTACATGCAGCTTCTACAGCAGGCTTTACCGCCAGAGCAGCAAATGCTGCAGAGACAGGAGAGGGAGGCAGAGGAGGGTGAGACACACACACACATACACACACACAAAATACAAACCTGTTAATACTTATGATCAAAGTAAAAAAAAACAAAACAATAGACCAATGAAGCAAAATGACAGTAGAAAAGCTCCATTAAAATATAACTGTCAGGACACTCAAAGATGGAGATTAAGGATGACTGGGTGTCCATTGTCTGTATTTATGGGATGTAAATACTACCTGATGCATTGGATTTTGTATTTCAGTCTGTGGTTGAATTTACCCAGAACCCTACAGTCTGTTTTCTTAAAGTTGTCGTGTCTGACAGCGTGATACAGTAGGTTAAAGCAATCCGAGGCCACTGTATTAGGTACAGCTGTAACATCAAATGCAACCCAATACAACAGTTCACCCATAAACAAAGATTTTCAAATATATTAATGTTCAGTTTTGATTGACATCGACAGAGACGTATTCATACACGTGTAACTGCCAAAATATAAAGTACAACACAGGCTCAACACACACCTGTTTTAACTCCTTTACACTTCTTTACTGATGGGTCAGAGATTAAAACTGTAGCATTTACATGATGACACACATACATATTACCATGATTTCTGTATAATTAAATTTAAACCCAAATTAAATATATACACAGCTCATACAAAGCGCGTTCTTAAAAGTTCACAATCAGCAGATGAGTCTTTTCAATTTGTGCTATGTACTATCACATAATCATGTGATTGGTCTGCTTTGCTCTCAAACAGCAAACAAACACAGACCTAGGCATACCTTTTCAAGTAGTCTGAGTCTGGATGTTTTGTACAAACCAAGAGTTGATGATGGTGAGTTCATCATCAGAGTTGATGGCACCATAAAGGTTGGGTGTGAAAGCACCCCTATAATTTTTTTGTCTATTTTGTAGCTAACAGAGACTGGAGAAGTATTCCTGTAACAGCATGAGGCTGTTTGACTGTTTGTCTTTGGGGCTGCCCTCTGAAAGCTGAAATGAGTCAAAACAACTGTCAAGAGACTTCTCAGTCGACTAAGATTCTTCAAGTTGTTTTTTTCCACTCACTGTGCATTACAATAACAAGATAAAACTGAGAAACCCGCTTTCCCATTCATAGTCTTTACTTGGCCAGCCGCCCACATAGATAAAATCCAAATTACAATTTTGACAGTGGGCTGGTGGCCAGCGGCAGAGCTGGGTCTAACCTAACAGCAGACACAGAAAGTTTACTGATCCTGCCAGGAGTTGGGCAGGCAGGGATCAGACGCCCGTTGCCCACTCCTCCCAGCAAAGGGGGCTCATAGCTGTGGGAGTGAGGCAGAGGGTCATCAACCTTGTGATTAATAAAGGGGACATTTATTCATTCATTTACATGTTGTTTTTAATGCTTAAAGTAAAAACAGAAACACATGTGTGCTGCTTGTCTCATTATTCTGACAATTCCATGTAGTAGCCTCACATCATATGACAGCAAATCAGATATGCTGCAGCTCAAATCTTGCATTATATTCAACTGTCTACCCAAAAATGTTCCCATGTCTCTGTTGCATTTGATAATGTCAGTATGGTTGAAATCATCACTGAAGCGTATACAGATTGATTTTCTGATTGCCAGAGAGTCTATATGAAAAAAAGACTAAAAAAGGAATAGTCCAGATTTCGTATTGAACAGCTAGATCTGATTCATCTGACAAATCTGAGTCAGGTACAGCCCTACTGGCCTATGACTGGTGGAAAACAGAGAAAATCCCTAAAGGCCATCATTTAATCTGTGTTTATAGTCGAATGTGTTGCCAGTTTGCTTTGGAATTTGGTTCATTCTTTCCAGTATTTTTTTAATATGTTTTCTAAAGCTGTCTTCTGTTGCTCTCTTCCAGCTGCATTAGCTAAAGGGATCTCAGAGGTAGAACCCTCAGTAATATCCCAAAACGGAGCGCCTCCTGGAAAGAAAAGCACCTCAGTCCCATTACCAGAACTGGAGTACCGAGAAAAAGGGAAGGACAGTACTGCAAAAGAGCGTGAGGGCAAAAAACAAAATACAATTGGAATCAATAACAACAGTATTATACACGCACTGGACTCCAAACTACAGGAGGCAGAGTACATAGAGAACTACGTTGGGGCAAAGAGACTGAATAACGACCTGGCAGGAGAAAACACACACACCGATACCAACACACACTCTACTTCTAAAGAGGAAATGGGGGGAACGGGGAAGAACTACAAAAATGCCAGCGGAGGTGGGGGTAACATTTCCAACTCGTCTCCAAGGAATCACAGCTCTTCAAATGGCAGCGTGCCGCCAGGCTCCTCAACCAGTAAGAACGAGAAGAAGCAGAAGGGGGCGGGGAAGGGGCAGAAGGACCCGGTGGAGAACTGCATCCCCAACAATCAGCTGGGCAAGCCGGACGCTCTTGTACGGTAAGACACACACTGTTGTACTGTTTCAAAAACCCTTCTTACTGTACACCACCAAAGCACGTTATGCACAATAATGAAATGATTGTTTCCTTAATGGACTAGTTACAGGAGACTTGTTTGCCCGTGTTGTTGTGGTTTCCTGCGGCTTCCTTTTGATGGCCCTTTCTTTTTCTCCACTGAAAGGCTGGAGCAGGATGTGAAGCGCCTGAAGGCAGATCTTCAGGCCAACAGGCAGCTGGAGTCGGAGCTGAGAAGTCAGCTCTCCTCTCTGAGCAGCCAGGACCGCAGCCTTCGCTCTGAGCTCGGCCAGCTTCGCCAGGACAACGAGCTGCTACAGAACAAGTGGGTACACGGAGAGTAAGCTCGTATTAGTATGGTATACTCACCTAAACTCAGTACTTAAGTCATTATGTTATTAAAATAATTTCCTTGACTGTACATTAAGAGATTTAATGTGGTTAGTTAAGGGCTGTGCGTTGGTCTGCATTTTGAAGATTTTGTGTGTGTCATGTCTGGCAAAACATCATCTCTATTTTACACTCTAACTGTATTTTCATCCCCACTATGCTTTTCCTTGATACGCTAGCTTGAAGTGGCAATTGGTTGTAAGTATTAAATTGACTCCTGAACTGAGCAAAATATTTAGAATCAACAAAGCAATCCAGAATTTCTACCTCCAAAAGATTTTCCTAATGCGTGCGTCGCTATCTTCATTTGTACAGTCCAGCCCCACTCTATGACAGCCTGATTTCCATGCTGCATTTTGAGTGAGGGAACACATATAAAACCAAAACCAATTCACATTTGACTACTATGTTTGAAGCATGGGGGGTTTGTAATGGTAGTAAGCCTCTGACCTTTATCTCCATCAGTAATCAGCAGGTTGTGTAACAGTGAGGCCTGTCTCCTTCTCCAGAGGTTTCTGGTTAAGCCTTGGTACACAAACATTGCTACCTGCAGTGGTGTCATTGTAATGATGTGTTATCAGTGAACAAACCTGAAGGTTAAGCCATTTAAATCTCAGGTGTTTTTACCAACGTTGTGGGGTTTGAGTTTGAGTCTTGATGTCACCAGAGGGACACAGACTGTAGAAAAAGTACTGCATCTGAACGCTTTTAAAACATTTTAGGAGAGGTCACAAGATTTCACCATTTCAGTCACATCAAATACAAATGCAGTCACCAGAATTTGACAGTACATGGGCAAATGATGTTTTATGACCAAAAAAAAGCAACAACCAAAAGGGAGACAGAGACCGCAACAGAGGGCAAGTTCCTGAATTATAAAAGCATTATAAAAGCTTAATCTCAACCCAAAGACTCATCTCTCAGACACTACAATGTGTGTTCACCTTATGATCCAGCTGGGTTGACAATATTCTTCTCCACACTTTAGGCTCCACAGTGCCGTCCAGGCCAAGCAGAAGGACAAGCAGACCATCTCCCAGCTGGAGAAGAGGCTAAAAGCTGAGCAGGAGGCTCGCGCCCTCGCTGAAAAACAGCTGGCTGAGGAGAGGAAGAGGAAGAAGATGGAAGAGGCCACTGCTGCCCGAGCCGTAGCCTTAGCTGCTGCCACCAGGTTTGATTTGTGTATCTAGGCCAGCTTTGTGTCATCAAAATGAAGTAGTAAACCTCACCTCCATATAAACAAGCAAACAACTGAATAAAATGAATCAACAAAGGAAGTGGAAGATTGTGACTGTTGGACATTATTTTCTTTTTCCCCCCACCTTGTGGGTGCTGTTTTTCTCCTCTGTCCAACAGAGTGGAGTCGACCGACTCTCTGCGTGGTCGTATCAGAGAGCTGGAGACAGAGTGCAAGAAGCTCAGCATGGACATGAAAATTAAGGAGGAGCAGATTAGGGATCTGGAGGGCAAGTGTCAGGTGAGAAAAAATGACTTGTTCTCTGATAACATAAAGCTTGTGGTTAGTGCATGTGTTCATAGGTCATTAAAGAGACTGTAAAACACATTATCTAAATGCTGTGAATGTAATTGGGTACAATCTCTCATCTGCAGTTAACAAGCTGCCGCAGGACTTCAATTTCTAACAACAAATGTGATCGCATTACTAAAATTATGCCATTTTGGATGGAGTAATTGGTGTAATTAAATAAATAGACCCCCTGTGCCCTCTGATTGAATCAAGCATTTAGCGCAGTGAAATCTTCATTTAGAAAATAAGACAGTTTAGTTGATTTTAATCATTTTTGTTTTGGTAAAAAACATGTTTTTTAAAATTTCATTTCCAATTCAATTTCTCTTTGCTCTCCCGTCACAAACAGGAGCTGCGGAAGTATAAAGAGAATGAGAAGGACACAGAGGTGTTGATGTCAGCGTTGTCAGCCATGCAGGAGAAGACTCAGCACCTGGAGAACAGCCTGAGTGCTGAGACCAGGATCAAACTGGACCTCTTCTCTGCACTGGGGGATGCCAAGAGGCAGCTGGAGATAGCACAAGGTAGCTGCAGTGATTGACTCACGTTGCTGCTGGTAATTGGTTAGTAATGGTGCAAAACCTGAGGGTTTTTGAAGACTGATTAGCAAATACATTTAAGCTGAAATCCTCTCATCTTTGTGTGATGATGAGAAAGCAATAAAAGAGTTTGCAGCAGTTTGCTGTTGTTAACTTTGGTGTCAACATCACGGTGTCAGATAATGAAATGTGAAATAACCACAGAGAAAGAAGCGGTGACTGAAACCACCCTAAAGCTAAAGCTAACCATTTGCAACCTAGTGTCTGAACAGAGTTCCTTCTGCTTTTGAAAATAGAATAAATAACCCACAGTCACTGCAGGTCCACCACAAAGCCCTCTTTCTGCATGCAGCTGATCAAGTGAATACTACTCAGAGTACCCATGCTTTTACCCACCATATTTGAATTTTTACAGCAAAGATCATACATTTGTGTGTTTGTTTACTTAAAACCAAGACAAAAGCAGTGAAATTATCACAGAAACAGCATATGATTTCTCCAAACTAGTGTTTTATAAATATATGACCCCTTCATGAAGGTAGGGCTGGTGCAGGAATTCAAACACTGAATATGATTTTTAGCATGCACTATTTCAATTTGAACGGTTTTTATTTTCACACATTTTGCCCACAGCATATTCAGAATATATTGTAAATAATATCACAATGGTGAAATCCAGGATGGGCTCTCTTTACCACTTCCGGCTGTGATATGACCACCTTTGTTTGTTTCCTTGGTCTCATCTAGGCCAGATCCACCAGAGGGAGCAGGAGATCGCAGAGCTGAAGCAGAAGATAGCGGAGGTGATGGCAGTGATGCCCAGCCTGTCCTACTCATCAGACGGCAGCAACCTCAGCCCCGTCGCCCCACACTACTCCTCCAAGTTCATGGACAATAGTCCCTCCTCCCTGGACCCCAACGCCTCAGTCTACCAGCCCCTCAAGAAGTGACTCTGACTCCCACACTTTTGTCAGACAGAACTTTGTATCTTTCTTTCTTTTGGTGAAGCTCTCAGTTCTGGTTTGGGTTGTTTTTGAGTTTACCAGCCCCTCCCCCATACCCCCAACAGTTTTTGCACTCTAATGTACCACAAACAGACACACACACAGACACACACACAGCGCTTACACAACCCCTCCATACATTTGTGTATTTGGCTCCTTTTTTTTGGTTCTATTATGAGAACTATTATTTTGAGGGGTTTGTGTACAGTATGACTTTTTTTGTTGTTGTTGTGTTTTGGGATTTAGCCATTAGACAGCGTGATCTGTTTGGGAGGGGGGAGAAAGGAACATAATGTATGTCGGCCAAATGTCTACAGAAGAGCCATCAAGCGTCGCTTCATGTCAGTCTTCTTTTGGTGTCAGTATAAACCCCCCCTCCTCCTCCCCCCACAGCCATATTTTCTTCTATAGTGAACTGACACCCGACTTTTAATTTAAAAACAATTGGCTTGTCGTGATGGTTTATACTGAGGCAGAAGACATGTTTTCAGTTGAGATTTGAGTGTGAAACTCACCTGTAAAGTAAAGACCTGTGAGAGATACATGAATGTAAAGTTGTTCATGTTTTGCTATCACCGTTAACTTAAATCAGTGATTGTTTGTTTCGTAATGGTTCAGTTCAGTTATGATGATGTGCATTTCTTCTAAAATAGCGATATTGAACAGATCTGCTGTTTGCCGTGCTCTTCACATATTCCAATACAATTTGTTCTCCTCATGCTGGAAATAGCGAAGCCTCCAGGATTATCAGTGAGTGGACGAAGCAGGTGTAGTTTTTGTCCTGTAAAACACTACTGCTAGATTCGACCTGGCACTGCCAAAATGTTGTATTAACGTTCACCTGTTTGCTGCAGACGCCTTTCCTCTCCCTCTGGACCAAATTAGAACCCGTTAGGCCACATTGCTCACTGGATTTAATGATGTCGAGGTAACTGCTCGTTACCATTATTTGCAGATTTTACAGTGCCTTGCAGTTTGTCTCATTCAAGATGCAAAACCCACACACCTTGCAATCCTGGGATCCAAAAGCATCAAGCCTCAAAGCCGCGTCTCTCTCTCTCTTTCTCTCTAGTTCTGATTCGCCAGGTTTTCCATTCAGTATTTCTCACTTTCTGACCCCTTTCAAGTCAGTATTCAAAGGCTAAAACAATGAGGTGTCACCTCAGATACATTCAGTCTTTACAGAAGAATGATCTCAATATTACAGACCTAAAGGGAAATCCTAACACTCGACATGGTACATGTCATTTCCTAGTGACACAGTCTTGGTATGCCAAACACCAACCAAACTGATTGTCTATTATCATGCCCTGGAGTTGGCATTTAGTTGTTTACAACCATGTACATTAACTTAATGAGGAATGTTTTCTTTGTTTATTTCATTTCAGTTCTTAAGTGCCAAGTGTTGATGTTCAGTTTCCATCCATACTTTGATCGATGTAGCTAGCATAATGTTTGCAGAAGAGTGCTGTTATTTTTTTTTGTTTGTTTTGTTTTGGTCTTTAGAACATATTGGAATGGTGTCGTGTTTACAAGGTTCCGGGCTGATCGCGATGAAGCAGCGGGTGGCCAGTTGGACTGATTGTGTTATTCGCACATTTATTTATTTGTTACAGACTTTTGTTGAGTGGCACTTCCTTGATATTTCCCATCATATTCAGTTGATTTCCTATATTTTCTACCAGGAAGGATTCTGTGAATGTGTTGTGTTGGGAAAAAGGTTACCCCTGGACCATTTGACCATGTTGTGCTGTCATGTTGCCTACCTGGGAAAAGTAATTTTTTGTGGATCGCTCTGGTGTTGTGAATTCAGTTCTCAAGTTGCTTTTATAAGTTTGTGTAGAAGGAAGAGAAGGTTTTTTAAAAAAGTGCTTTGTTTTATCTTTTCATTGTTCCACCATGTTTATTTTCTTTACCCAAAGTGATGGTGTCTGCGTCACACTCTTCACTTTGGCCATCACTATTAAAGAAAGTCTTGCTGGTGGCAATGCAAGCTGTTCAGCCTGTGTGCGTGTCACAATCTCTGTGTCTAGTTTTCTGTTTTTATGATGCCAGCAACAAATGAAAATGATGACCGTGTGGTCGACAACATTTGAAATGTCAACACAAAGAAACTTAATGCCAGAGGACAAATTACATCTTTCTCCTTAGAGTACAAATAGACATTTATTTGCAAAAAAAAGTTTCAGTCTAAAAGGAGATTCTCTCAACTTAGAGGCTGCATGTATTTCCACATAGCTAATAACTCATTCAGGTATACAATACTTGCATACAAAGCGTACAGTTTGAAGCATGTAGTTGATCTTGTTGTCACTGTCCAGACCTGAAAGCCATCTACATGAATATTGTTGACATCTTGTATCTAAAGCCTTGTTGCTTCTCCAGCTGTTAAGTCAGAAAAAAGGGGGTTGCACTTTGGTTTTATGCTGCCTTCAAGTGCTCCTTGTAAATACCTACTTCTGGGTAAGAAATGCATGGACAAGTGGTTTTATGGCAAGCAAAAAGACCAAATGAGCCTTAATATAGATATTCTGAGGTCACAGGGTTGTTCTGTCCTACAGGTTTACATGTAGGTGTATGTATGTGTCGCAATGGGCTGATTTAAATGCTCAGTAAATATTTTTCACTCTCAAACCTCTCAGTTTCCACATGAAGATAACATCACACAGGTCCCATACACAAAACTGTATGGCATCTGAAACTAAGAGAAGAAACACACACACCATTATAAATAAAAATCAGAAAATGAATGATATTTTCAGTGAGCTTCCATCTGCCACATCTCAGCAGCAGCTCTGCATTCATGTGTAATAAAATAATTGTCAGCGAAAGTGGTTAGAAGAGCAGAAATGCTGCTCAAGGTTAAATTTAATTAAAACTTTTTTAGATGTTGGCTGACTACTTTGAGCATTTTTCTACATCAAAGGACCACAGACGATAATACACGATACACAATGATAAAAAAGTCCAGCTCTAATCAAAAACCACCCACACGTACATAGAAACTAACAGAATAACATAATGAAACTGTATTCATTTTTGTTTCTGTGCATTTTTCTGAACCTTGACGGTCTCTAATATCCCATTTGGCACAAATGCAGCACCGCCCCTCATTGACGCGCGCTGACCTGGTAAATCGCGGGATTTCTGACAGCACGCGAAGGCAGCACGGGTCCATCCTCCCCATCAGCAGTCTGATCAACAACACCGACACACACTCACACACACACACACACTCACCGACACTCGGCTGCAAACTTCACCGACCCTCCGCTCACCCAGCACACCGACATGGATGCCCTCAGGTCGGCCGGGAGAGCCATTATCCGGAGCCCGAGTATGGCCAAACAGTCGTGGACCGCCGGCAGACACAGAAGTAAGAAATAAATGTTAACTTGAAAGAGAGAGGAAAGGTAGAAAAGGGGTTTTTAAACATTTAAAGCTACGTTTTTCTTCAGTTTCACCGTGGCGTTGTTGACTTTTTGCTTCTTTTTTCACAACCGTGTCGGAGAGTCAACATTAGTTTACCAAAGTAGCGAAACCTGCCGAAATATGTTCATGATGTCGTAAAAAAAAGTTGTTTTGGACTGAGCCGAGGGACCAAAGTGCGCCACAAAAGTAGTTAAGTTATCAAGAAAGTGTGTTTTTTTCCTAATGTTTTGTTCGGTTTTGTCTTTTTTTTTGTTTGTTTGTTTTTTTACACAGGGGTGTAAAATGTTCCAGTTTTATCCTCTGGAGATTGGGAAAGTGTGTTTGCTGGCACTGCGGTTCATCCCTTTCCAGTCATTTTCCGGAAATCAGTGTTATTTTTGAAACAAGGCAGATATACGGGGGAGAAAACAGCGACACTGAAAGCTCGTTATCAGTGGTCATTATCTCCCTCTCACCGCGACACTTTATTCACCTGTTTTTAAGAATCAAATTAGGTTTCATTTGCACGATATTTGGCTTTGCTGCTTGGTTGTTTGACTCAGTCCAGCAGTGTGTTTTGGATTTGGACACAATAATCCCAGACCTCCAGAAGAGCCTCCTCTCTCCACGCATACCACCAGAGGAAGTGCAGAGGTCAGAGGTCAGGCTGTGATTTTTTTTCTTTTTGTGTGTGTGTTTTGCTCAAGGGCCCTTCAGCTGTTCAGGAGCTTGCCCACACTGCAACATTAACATGAAACTTTTTTCTTTTTTTTTTTTTTAAAGGCACTCTGGTTGCCCATTGTAGGACTCAAGGGCCACTTTGTAAGCTAAATCTCACTTGATCCAGGCTGTAAAGTTCTTGGAGGTGGGGGCAAGAGGGGTGGGTGGATGATGACCGGGTGGCTTAGGCAGCCTGAAAGCTCTCCGGCCTGTAACCATGAGGACAAGTCAGGAATGCTGCGAGTCAGTCGGTGCGTGGCCCCCGTTGGTTCGAGTTCAAGCCGGTCTATTTTAAATTCCACCAGAAAGGCCATTATAAAGCATATAGGATCATTAGAGGGAAAAAAAAATACAGGGGGGGATTATAGAAATATCCCTCGTTTTATGTAACCTTAGTCGCTGACCTGGAGAAGAAAGCCAGGCCTCAGGAGTTTGAGATTCACTCGTACATTTCTGTACTAATAGACGGTGGTCAGATGTTGATGTTGGTACTTCTTCACAGCTGTCAGTGCAGTTACAGGAGCCAACCACTTCCTTTCTAAATGAAATAAATTTAACTCACAGTAAAAATTCCCAGGGATATATATTTAAACTTGTGAAATAGTTTTATAAGGTGCCCCTTTTTAAATGCTCCATGGTAAACAATCAAAGTAGGTGTCCGACATGTACAACCTGTGTGGAGGGTTTTATTACGAAGCAACACTGATCAGAATATACGGCGCTCTTAAAACAGGTGACAAGGTGCCTGAAACACGTGGGAATCCTTTAATATCTGGGCATTTAAATGCACATTTTCACCTGTTTTATGTTTAGTAAAACTTCTAAATCAGTTCCCTCAGAATGAGCAAGTTTATTCTGTTACTGTGGTTTATACTGTAACTGGGCTCTGACTCTGAATGTTAGCGGCCTGAAGGGTTTCCTGTAAAGGCAGCTAGTGACGCACTTGTTATAGAAGTAGTGTATTGTAGTATAGATTACCAGGTCTTCTCGAGGCTGCAGGGCACACATTCCTAGCCAGCGCTGACCCATACCGGCCATGCCACACTGTCCAAGTTTACGGGACCAAGTCGGGATCAGCCCACATGTTTTTTTAACTTCTCAGGGACTTGTTGATACACGGGCCATCAGGTGAATGCAGTTAGCCGAGCAGATCTAAAACAACAGGGCCGAAGTGGCTGGGGAGGAGCGTTTCACACGGATATCTCCATTAAATGGGGCTCTATAGGCTGTAGCAGAGTTTGCATTGAAGACAGACCTATTCAGCCCGCAGGAGACTGTCCCGTTTTCGAAATAGGAAAGGCCTCTTCGCTCCTTATGCACTCCCCTGCTCTTATTGCCCTGGCTTGGCTGCCTAGACGACCCACACCGGCACTCTGCCAGTGTCGAGCACCGGCCAGAGGGTGCTTGTCTGCAGCAAAGAGCCTTTTTCCTCCTCAAATGGAAGCATGTGAGTCTGCCAGCACACAAGCTGACGCACAGTACGGCAAAATCACCGCCAGGATGGGAATATTTCTACACCACTGCAAAGTAGTTATTTCACCAAAGCATGGTACTTTCTCACCAGTTAGCTCCTCTTCTACAGATGAGGCCCCCCCCCCCCTTTCTCTCTCGTGTCTTCTGCTGTTCTTTGTTGACGCTACAGATGAGAACCGTGGACAGTCAACTCATGGTACTCTGCAGTCAAACACTACTATCAGTCAGATACTCCTGCTGGCAAGACGTTATTTTTGATGACTGTGAGAACCGGTAGAATTGAACATCGCCTGGATCACGTCTGCTCAGAATCAAGGTCCTCTCTGGCAATGAGGAACAATGAGGGATCAATGCGCTGCTCTCCAGTCACAGAGCATACAGGCAGACTAAGAGACAGCAAGGTCGGCTTCCAGGTTGGCAGACGCTGAGTGCAGAAATAGAGAAGCCTGTTGTGTATGTTATTAGTTAAAGCCCCTGTGATCATTGAACTGGGGTTATAATGTGTTTTTGCCCTATCATTGCTCAGTATCTTAACCTTTCCCCTGTTCAAAGACTAGTTACTCCTAGGTCAAGTGAGATGGGTCTGTTTAGCATCAAACAGATATGAAAGTTTTATCTGATTTCTTTTCTGTTTATTTGGCTCATCAGCTCTACAGCCTGATGAGTGAACTTGGGGCTAAACGCCTCATGTCATGACATGTTTGTTTAACTTTGCATCAGCACAGTCTTCCAGATCAACACACGCTATCATGCGTTTTGGGTTTTTTTTCCCATTTTCCTGCATCAGTAGTAAGACAGACATCAACACAAATCCATTTGGATTCTATGAAACCTGTTTTCTGGAGCCGGGTGGATGTACATCAGCGGAGTTGAAAGGAAAGTTAAATGGTGGCAGAAGTTTTGTTTTTTCTTTGTTTTTTTTTTCTTTAAAGTGTGTTTGGCTCAGAGTCCTGGAGTGTTCCTAAGAAGTTGTAGGAGCACGGTTGGTGGTTTCCACAGTGATTCAGTGTTTAGTGTAGACACACAAATCAGCCAGGACGTGAATTGCCTGTCAGTTGGACCCTTTTTTTTAGATCAGAACCTTTTTGTTGTTGCAGTGCTCAACAAAGGCTTTTTTTTGCACTTTGATACATGAAATGGATGCTCATCTATTAGTGTCAGATTTGATATATGACGAAGGAGCTGAAGATTGTGGTAGTGTCTCATCGTTCTTTTAAATGACGCTGTCCTTGTGTCTTCTATCATCAGAAAAACTTTTTTTTCTTTCTTCACACCCAGTAAATAATCTCTGAACTCTAACTGATTGTGAGGTCGACTTGTGTTTACAGGAGGGTCACCTGGTTTTACTCTGTCTCAGTTTGCACGTGAGCGCAGCTGTTTCATTTCAGGTTTTTTGCCGACCTTTCACCGAGTCCTCCACGTGGCTGAGCGGTGCCTGGTACCTGCGTCTGTTGCCGGTGTCTCGGGGTAGAGAACACTGAAAACTGAAGCTGACACTTGAAAATATGGTATTTGCCATTCGCTGATGTCCTTCTCCATCGTGACGGTTTTGACCTGACCACAGAAAGGTGTGAGAGGGTTTTACTGAAAAGTCTTTAAAAACTTGAGGTTAAATCTGCTTCAGTCTCAGCCTCAAAGAGCTGAAGGTCTTTTGGGTTTAAATGGAAAGTTGTGTTCGGTGCTGTTTCAGAGGCATTGACATTGATTACTTTTAGAATTGTGCAGTTCAACCCAAAAACAAAATGTCTGCAATTATCTGTTTTTGGGTGCACAAAGTGTTGCTGTGCTTTTTCAAAAACCTTTATTGTCTGAAATCCTGTTTGTGGTGCTGGCTGGAAATGACACCTCAACAATGGGCAAGATTCATCTTTCTCACAGTAATAAGCACTTTGCCAAATCACCACTTACAGCCATAATGAAAGCCAGTAAGCAGACATGACGGTGCTGAAAAACAATCCCAGGTTCCCTCACTCGCAACGTATAAACTTGTAACTTCACATCGTTCAAAGTAGCACGAGGGTCAATAATGTAAAGTGTGAGAAACCTGTAATAAGATTTTCTGGTTCTGTCTGGTCACTGAAGGTAAAGCTGATCATTTCTTCTCAGGTGTGTCGCTCGATGCTTTCACTAAAGAAGAGTGCAGTTCTCGAAGCTTGGATTTATTCACCCTGAAGAATATAAGTTTACGGCCTTGTAAGATCATTCACAATAGTTTTAAACTTTTGATCATTGATGGCAGTGTCTGTTGATCCATTGGTCCACCACTTCACCTACACCTCCAGAAATATTTCCACAGCTGTTGTGATTATTGCCATGAACTTTTGTCTCTTAAATCTTCTTCTCATGCCATCACAAGGTTCACATTGGTGGTTTTAAATGAAATGTCTTAACAACTATTGGATTGTTGTGGAATGTGTTACAGATGTTCATGTCGTCCTTGATTTTGACTTTCCCTGAGCGCCATCGTCGGGTCAGAATTTTCAAGGATTGCGACCAAATACCCGCAGAAAAATACTGGCATGCCCATCAATCTCGGCTGTACCTCGTGTTTAGACGCGGGACTAAGATGATAAATAAAGTACTCATTATATCTGGGAAACTTCCATGTGTTAGCATTGTCAGTGTGCTTTCACAGCAGACTGCAGGAGGACATCTTGAATGTGTTTAGCTGGAATCTGGTCATCATGATGAATATGAGTCAGTGGCATCCTAAAATTATTCACAGCAGTTTTAAACTTAACTCATGTTGTTTAACAGACGGTTTTAACAAAGTGCTGTTTTGTTGGAAAAGTTTGTGTTGGCATGAAAACTGTCACATTTCAGCATAAAGCATACCGGCCCTTTTAAAGGAGTCATCTTCCAGCTGCAGTTCTCGTTCATAGTGTGCGTGCACGTGTGTGTGTGTGTGTGTGAACATGTGTCTGCATGAGTATGTGGTATGCGCTGCGTCCCAGAGGAGGTAAAGGCTAAGAGGATGAATTTCTAGGTAATGGTGGTGTTTTTCCTGCGCTTGCCTTCCCTAACCCCTCTCTCCTCCTTTCTTTCTCCGAGGAAATCTGTGTAAACACAGCCAGAGGGTGGGGGCCAGCCAACACCGCACAAAAACTGATAAGAAACCGCATGGAGATAGCAGCTGTTCCTTTAGCAGCTACAGTTTTTTAACACTCATCATTCGTTTTTTCAGTGAACAGACCAGTGAGCTTTTAATTCTTTGAAAGTTAACGCAAAAGTGGAGACGGTAATGCACTTTTCACAGAGACATCTATGGCCTAGTTCGGGAGAGATGTGAAATGTTCCATTCGGAGAGAAAAGCCACACTTTCCTCTTATCACAGCATGTCAGAGTCCATGTATACGTGTCCCCAACTCTTTGACTTTTTATTGTTGGGCCCTATAAGTTGTTTTGGAGTTGAAATATTTACTTTCCATCGACAGTGCCTCTGACCTAGATACCCTGTTTTGCCTCTCCACTGCTGGGGGAGAGCAGATGAAATGGCTTTAAGTTCAACGTAGGCTGTTTACATTTCCTCTGATTTGTGTTTTTCCTCAAGCTCTCTGAATGTTCTCACGGCTAATGTTATTTATTTTGGAACATGAAATGTAGGGGACGGGGGGGTGTAGCAGGCAAGTTCCAGCATCTGTAGAGCTGCAACCCACAAATATTTTCTGATGTTTTGAACTTGATAAACGAGCACAACGAGAACATGGTAGTCAAACAGCTTCCTGTTGATCAATTCACTGACCCACTTTTCCCCCTCAAAATGTTTTTTTTTTCTCTGCAGAGCTTCCGGAGAACTGGACCGACACACGGGAGACCATCTTGGAGGGCATGACCTTTAACCTCCGTCACCTCGGCATGACACTAGTGGACCAGCCCAAGGGAGAGGAGCTGTCAGCGGCAGCAGTTAAGAGGATTGTTGCCACGGTGAGAGCAGCAGCAGCAGCGTCAGTGTCATTCAGGATGCTGGTGTCAAACAGTCAACAGGACTACTGCTGCCTTAATTACTCCAAAAATCTAATAATAGATTTACAAAAGTACTGTACATGCTTTGATCTCCCAAGTCATGAAGGATTCTGTCAAATTTATAGTAAATCCCAAATTCGTGTTGAATAGTTGTTAATTAACAGTGTTGCATTAGTCAAATTTCTATCTAAATGTTGTGCAAATGATAACAAAATTTCCAGAAAATTGGCAAAAGAAAATGTGTATTAATTCACATTAAATCCACTACAGCTGGTGCAGCTATCTCTCCAGTCACATATCCTCAAACAATTTCACAAGAGGATAAAATGTGATGGAGCAA
This sequence comes from Scortum barcoo, assembly GCA_023238725.1. Lineage (NCBI taxonomy): Eukaryota > Metazoa > Chordata > Actinopteri > Centrarchiformes > Terapontidae > Scortum > Scortum barcoo. The sequence goes on along the minus strand of CM041548.1, from coordinate 5,457,772 downwards.
AAACGTTAAGTCACACGCTTCATGATTTATTCACTAAGTCTGTTTGGACTGTCCTTTGTTGTGTTTTGCTTTTATCAGTGCAGCAACTTTTCTACTTGAGGTTGAAAATGCATATAAAAACAGGGATGGAAAGACACTAAATATCTCATGTAAACACACTATGCTCGTCAGTGTTTTTACCCTTGGTATGTCATCACGTCATTTTCACAGCATTTTCTTACAGTTGCACTCCATTTTGAGTACTTTCAGTAAAACTGTAGACATGAATAGTTTGAAATCACTGATAGCACAAACAACGCAAACAAACTTCTTTCTTAATAATTGTTTCTGTCACAGGCTAAAGCCAGTGGAAAGAAGCCTCAGAAGGTTGCTCTCAAGGTTTCCCCTCAGGGAATTGTCCTGTACGACAGCTCAACCAATAAAGTCCTTGAAAATGTCTCCATATACAGGTGTGTGTTCGTTGCCATGTGCTTGGTCTGACACACGGTTTACCTCCCTGAACTCTCTTGACTTGTTATTTGACTGTTTCTCTAACCTGTCACCTCTGGCCTGCAGAATATCTTACTGCACAGTGGACAAACTGCACGATAAAGTGTTTGCTTACATCGCTCAAAACACCCTCAACGGGACCCTGGAGTGCCACGCCTACCTCTGCTCCAAGAGGAAAGTTGTGAGTTGTTTGATTACATTATCTGTGTTTTATCTTTAATTTAAGATGGAAATAAATTCATATCCACTGCAGGGATTTTGAACTTCGTCATCATGAGCTTGTTATGTATATCTAACTCAGATATTTGAGTGTAGCTTTTTTTTCTGTGCTTTGAGGAGGCGTAAACTTCTTTTTATAGTCTGGCGGATGATCTAACCAAGCTACAGTTTCACCAGAGTTTTTGGTCCATTAAAAAGCAATGATCTGTTGGTCTGCACCTGTGACACCCAGCTCATCATTTTTACTCATCCAATTGCTTTTTGATCCAAAATGAGGAACTTGGAATAGATATCATTTATCCCGTTCCTCTTCAGTGCCTCTTTGACACTGTAGCTCTCCTTTCAACTCATCCTCCACCCCGAAGAGGAAACCCAAGAAGTCTCGCTCCTCGAGCCGCCTGTAATGTTCCCGTGTGAGGGAAAACAGAAGGGCACTTTTCCTCTCATCTTACCTGCTTCCACACTCATCCCCCCCCTCTCCCAGGATAACATGATAATACCATACTTCCTTAATACTCGCTTTCCTCTTATCGTGGTTATGGAGACGGTGGTGATGACCTCTGTCTGTCCTCAGCCATGGCAACTCCTCAGTCCCGGCGCTGACAACTTTGATATGATTATAGAAAATACCTTGTTTTCATTCTGACGCACGTTAATCTGTTGTCCAATTAAAATACATTCTCCATCTGTGTAACTAGCCCCAGGTCAAGTCTTAATGAGTCAATAGATCATCTTTACTGAGCTCCTTTGAGTTTACTAAAATTTGTAGGTTTACCTAAGCAACTCATATCATCAAATATTGAAGTGCTCCTAGTTGTTCCTTATGAGATAACTGCAGACCATTGGTCAACATTTTTTTTTCTTTCTGATTACATCCTTACTTTGCATCAGCAGTGATAACAGTCTCCAAAATGTCTTCTGACATGAAATGGGAGACGTGGTGAAGATGATCCAGGTCATTCATCAGATTCTGTCTGAACTTATCTGAGTGTCACTGGTTGACAAACTCTAATGCCCTCTTTTTCAGCCATGGCCTGTAACAAAGTGTATTTTCTCCTCTTCTGCAGGCTCAGGCAGTGGCTTTGACAGTAGCACAGGCCTTCACAGTAGCTTTTGAACTCTGGCAAGTGGCCAAAGAAGGTAGGCACCACGTTTTCACCCTCAAGTTCTGGAAATGACACACACACATACTGTCTATGGAGGAGTTGTTTTTTTATCAGCATCTGAGACTGCCTCCTGTTCTACTGAATCAGCCCTGGTGTTCCAAGGACATTGATATCTGCAGTAAGGTTACAGTAAACAAGTTTTGACCTGCTTGTGTTATGTCTCTGCACATCTCTTCTAGAGAAAGGGAAGAGAGCGAAGTCTGGTTCAGCTGGGGAGGCCAGCAGTAGCTCCCAATCAGAGAGATCTAACAGCTTGGGCAGCCTGAAAGGGACAGGTAAAAAACACACAAAATGTTCTTAGTTGTTTACAAAATGGAAAAAATTGCTTGCTGCTTGCTTAACTTGCAGCATTTTTTTTATCATAAATACAGACCCAAAGGCAAAAGCCACATTTTACAACAAATAAAATAAAGGCATCGCACATTTTATCAAATTATTATCTCCTTTCTGCTACAGTGGTAGAAGAAAAGTTGTTTTCTGTGGAGCAGTGAGCTTTACAGCTCCCCCGGACGGCTGGCTTTACATGGCTGGCGACCTTTTGTCTCTTCAACACTCCGTTTCACAACCAGTAAACTCAGATTGTGCCTGTGTACGCTACAACACTAATGCGTCGTCCTTACTTCTCCTCTCAAGTAGATGTTGCCACAGACAACCTATTGGACTTTGATGACGGCGTGAACATGGCAGTGGAGACCAATGGGAACATAGAGGAGGGTCAGCTGGATAACCACAGGCCCTCTGAGACCAACAATAACTCCGCCTGGGTAAGATGAGAAAGACGGCTGGAGATGGTGGCATTTCTTAGATCGAGTCTTAAATCAGTGTGATATGAAGTCGTACATGTAGTTATATGAAACCTCATTATCACACGTTTACGTGATGTTTCTACTCGAATATTAAGCCAAGATTATTCTTCTTCCAGGAAATAGAAGATGATTTGGAGGAAGCCTTCTCCAGGTGAGTTATGTTTTCTTATCTGTGAAATTAATCCTAGTTGATTCTCCTGATTGTCAAAATAAAATACCCCATCCCCAAAACTCTGCCTTGTCAAATTCTGTAGTTCATGCTCAAACTGCTTGGCTTTAGAGCGCCACTTGCTGATGATCTCTGTGTACTGCAGAACACAAATCCTCCAGTCTGATCACATAGGAAGCGAGGGAATGAAGGGATAATCTCTCCAGAAACTACACAATCAATGAAAGCAAATTAACAGCTAAAAGTTCCAACTGTCCTCAATCTATTGTGTGTTTGTGTCTCCAGCTGTACTCTGGATAGCTATGGTTCATTTCCAGGTAAAGTTGAGTACCGCTGTCAACTGTTCCGAGCCTCACCTTAGCGTAGTAGTCCTAATTACTAACCTAACCTCAATCCATTCCATTCAGTCACTGCCAAACCCAATAGCACCGCTCACAGGTCGGCGATGTTGGTCAATAGTGTGAAATCGCTTCCTGTGGCCTTTATTTCCTCCCACATGGAAAAATCGTCCACTGGGTTCAGAAGAGAAAGCTGATTCAAAGTATTGAGTTTCAGTCAAAGAGAAAAATGTTATTGTCCCCACACATCTCATCATCACCAAAATTGCTTCTTTATTTTTTTTTTCCCCTCCCATAGCCATTTTCTTTCTAGTCCGTGTTAGTCTTTGAATGAATTGAGTCAATCAGCAGGAATAATGTGCCTCCTCTACACACCGAGGGCTTTGTTGCGCCATCATTCAGTTTGGGGCCGCTGGCATAAAAGTGGAGCAGTGGGTCACTTGGACCAAGTGACAGATCAAACCATTTATCCCATGGCTCGGGCCAACCGGATGTCTTGGAGTAATCCTGCTGACCTCCACCCGGATTCTGTATATGTTATTACCCCAGAGACAAAAAGCAGTTTGCAGCCAAACTGAGGGGCCATGATTAGAGGAGATTGAGGCTTTGGTTATACAAACATGTCTGGGAGGCTGAGCTGCTGCAGAGGACGCATTAAGATCACTGTTTGACCCAAACTTTAAAGGGAGCAGCTAAGGAACAACAGCTTCTTTTGTTAAGTGACATTAGGCCTGAAGTCCAGTGAAAGAAAAGAGCTGTAAGGGAAAAAGTAGGTAATAGGCATCAAATACAATAATAGGTTACTAACAAGCTAACTAACCAGAGGTCCCTTTTTATTGTATTTCTGTTTATTTAGTTATTTCACCCCACCATCACTCAGCTAAGAGGATAATTCCTGCGTCCCGTGCTGCTCTCACTCTGGGAAATGTTTGTATTAGAAATCATCATTATGGTTATGAACAGACTCTCTGGCCTGTTAATCATGAGCCCTCATGTGGGGAAAAAATTATACTTTCTTCCCGGAAGCCCAGAACATTTTAATCACATGCCTTCTAGAGAACTTTTAGATTTAGAAACCACATTTTCATCTTACATCATTTAGGTTAGTTTGAAGCCTTGATTATGTCATAACTCAGCTCATTCGGCTGTCTTAAAGGATAAGGCAGGCTATGTTTCTATTACTCCTGTTGTCAACAAATCCCAGAAAAACCTGCTGATAAGTACTGCCTGTGTAGACCGTCAGTATTGTCCAAAACCTTCAGTCAGCTGCATCAATTCCTTCATTACCACAAACATGGAGTTAATCCCACGTACACTGTCCTGGTTTGAAGGTACGTCTGCATAGAAGTGGTCTGAGGAATCTGTACGATGGTTCAGAGAACGTCTTACTCATGTGAGTAAAACTAAGGAGCTGGTTGTGGATTTTGAGAGGAAGCAGCAGAATAACTATACGCCCAGCACCAGCTGGTCTGGAAACTGCTCTGCTCTGGACCTTGGAGTGTATCAGCGATGTACATCCCCCACTCTGCTGGACAGCAGTAGACGATTCAGCTTTCTAGCTTCCAGTCCAACAGAGAGAGAGAGACTCAGAAAAAGCTTCTCTCCTCAGGCCATCACGATGATGAACTCTGACCTCTGTGTATCTTTGTGTAGGCAGTGTCTTGAGTGAATCCCTGTCACTGCCCTGTGCATTGCAAATTTGCTCTTATGTACACTTTATTTTTTTGCTTGAAATGGTCATTTTTTTAAATCTTGCAATTTACATACTTTATTAGTTTTTTGTAATCCTCATTTTTCTTTCTAGCTTTTTGGCTGTACATCAGAAGCACAACATTTTGCATCCTTTGATCCCTTAATACTCACTGGTGAACCAGAAGTCAGTCCATGACTATTTGTGAGCTATTTTCAAATGTTTGACACGCACACACCACACGGGATTTCCAAGTGGTAGTAAACTATTGAGAGATGGTCTAATGCTTTTTGGTGTTGAGCTATCAATGGGATTTAGTGACAAATAGAAAAGACGCCTGCCTTATCCTGCCTTATTAAAGGTTAAACAGTTTTTATTCAATACATCAAATCATCCTTCTCTCCTCTGTCTTCTCAGCCTGGCAATGTCGCGTACTAACCCCCAGGTCCTGGACATTGGGGTGACGCCGCAAGACTGGCTCATCGAACCAGACTGGGACAGCGCCAATGGAAACACTCCCAGCGGGCTCAGCCCATTCGGGGACGATGTCTTCGGCTTCTGACCACCACAACACAGCAGAGAGAGAGACGACAGCTAAGGGGAAGAGGGTGTGTCTTCATGTCTCCCTCTGAATGAACAAGGCGTCAGTGTGTATTTAGGACGAGACTACAGGAAGTCCATACGCGAACAGGTGTAGAACTGTGAGATAACATTTGGCCTCTTCACCTTGTTGTTGCTCTCTTCACATGGACAGTTCTTCCCTTCTCAGTGGAAACACCAAACCAAAGCAATAATATCATCCTTTTAAGGTTACTACATCTGTCCTGTTACGACACTTCAAACTTATGTTCACCAAGTCAAATCATGTCAGTGTTGTTGTCAGTGTTTCTTTGCTGCAGTGTTTGTGTCTCAGTAGTTTTGGCATCATAATCAGTATTTTGTATATGTATTTAGATATAATTTATAGTTGTATAATTATTTTTTTATGGATGAAACGAGTAGAATTTAATTCAGACTTGTGTACAGACTGTATCTGCATGCCTTATTAACAGCAGGACAATCAGCCACATTACATCTTTGAGTTTAACAAACTGAATGATTTCTCTAGTTTCAGTGGATTTAGTTTTTTCGGCCTTTCACCACCTTGAATTTGAACAGATTTTTCAGATTGTAGACATAAATCAATCCTAGTTGTATTTATATGAATATGTACATATACAAGCGTTCCTTTTTCACAGAAGTGTAACAGCGTTTTCCTTAAAGATGCCCGGATGTGTTCAAGGTTTTCATTTCATGTACATTGTAATCTACCAGCATTATACAGAATTAAATATATTCATGAGTAAGAAATGAACTCTTCTGGCATGTTAGTGTTATTTATTAACGATACGATGACTACATTCAAACACAGGTACCTAAATGGGAATCAGGAATATATTGTTGGAATTGAAAGTTCATTCATAACAGTTTTACCACAAGGTCAAAATTGTAGCTTTTGATCACTTTCGTGGTCAAGAATGAACTTCAGCATAGAAGAGAGTGTTTTAACACTCACCTTTCACCTCAGAGCGCTTTACATAAGATTGCAAAATGTTTAAACAGATTAAAAAAACAAGACATAGAATAAACAAATAAAAATGTTTTTTGAAGAAAATTAAAGTAAGTTGCATATTGAATATTTATGAACAGGCTGTTCATCATTGTGGTCCAGAATAAGAGAAGACTACCTCTCTATACTTGTTTTCTTGTTGATACTTTTAATGCTGTAGGTTTCAACAGCCTGAGGCAGCAATTGTGAGTAAAGCGGGAGACATAGTGGCCCTGTAAAACAGCAATAAAATATTTATTCAAAATAGATGAGACCATGCAAAGGTGCTAAAATATCATGCAATAAGATCCGTAAGCACCACTAAATGGATCTTATGGTGAGAGTTTCTCGTCGGTTGTTGGAACGGTTATTTTGATTTATATTAATTCATTTCGGTCAGTGAATTGGTGCATTAAATTAAAACTTTGTGATTCTACCTGTCATGTTTTTTTTTAAGTATAAGGATCTTCTAAAATGCTTCATGACACACCACATGCTGTTTTATGCATGTGTTTGGATCCCTGTGTCATTTTCCCAGAGCATCTCCATCTTCTCCACCCTGTAGGCACAGTTTGAAGGTTACAGTGCACATTCTCAGTTTGCCCTCATTTCCCCACTTTAAATGAATCTCTGGTGTCTGAATGAGCTTATGTCGACTTATAACAAATGTCTTTATTTGTATATTTGGTCCTTTCTGTATGATTCCTGACTTTTAGGCCTCCCTGACTATGAAATGACCCTGACTACCGATGATGTACGTACTGTAGGTCTGAGGAGATGAAGGTGCATTTTGTTTTAGCAGCAGCAGGGGGCAGCGCTGTACTATCCAATCGAGAGTGGCCCACATGGTACAGTTGAGACGACTGCTATCAGAGCCTGGAGATGCTGGTCACATCTTCACTTCTGGTCCAAAGCAGTCATTTGTACTCCCCATGGCCAGGAAATGATGCTATAACATGTCTAATAGGCCTGTCCTCTTCCTGCTCCCAAATTCTAAGTGACAGCATAGGTCAATAAATGCAACTTTATTAGCTCTGAGAGAGGTTGTCAAACCAATGGATGCTTTGTGTCAGACTGATCTATAAACCACCAGCGAGAGGACATGATGGCAGGGGAAGAGCACGCAGGGACTTGAGCCCGTCTGGCTTCCTCGCCACAGCCGCCCCACACACGCATCCACACATTTTCCTCGCCACGTTCTGTATTCGACCCATGTGTGTGAACAGGACTCTGGAGGGCTGAAAGTCACGCAGTTTCCCCCCTTTTCTCTCCCTAACAGGCTGTGGCTCAGTGAAGCAGGGGCTTTTTTACAATTCGTCCCGACAAGCTTACTTAACCACCTGCATTATTTAATAGTCTTTCCTCAAAGGGAGCTCAACCCCTCTGTCTGAGTCTCTGTAAGTTTGATGAAAGCATGCACACTGAGATACAGCCTGGCACAAAGTCTCCTTTCAGCCAGAGAGGGAAAAGATACTGTAGGCATATACACACTGAAGCAGGCTAAATAAGGGCTAAAGACTCAAAGTGAGTTTTGGGCATCAAGGTCAAGTGATTTGGGATGGATAAAGGCAGCAAAATATGCGATATATATTTATATATATATACAGCAAACTCTTTTTAAATGAGCTGTTCAGTCTTCCTTTTAGTGTTGGTATATTTCTAATGACACAGTGAAGTGTGTTTCTGAGCTGCACCACATCGATGAAAACCCGTGAAAAGGAAGCACTTGTTTATAATTCAGGCTCTTTTCATCTGACCTGTTTAAAAAAACATTGCTACTGAATAAACCTTTCTTTGCTATAAACGTGAATCTATTTCTTATTCAATATACAGAGCTCAGACACCCTCCGAAGACCGTCCCACCAGTATCGCTCCTCATTCTGCAGAGTCCACGGCACAACTGGAGGGAAAAAGCACAAATGATGAAATATGAAATCTGTGTGTAATTAAAAAAATGGATGAAAGTATTGATCGCTCATCGATTAGATGGGGAGTGCCAATATACCAACCGAACAGATGTTAGCTGTAAGCTAGCTAGCCACACCCGTACCACTCAGGCCTGTGATAGTGTTATTGTGTTCACCACAACTCACCAGAAAGTATTTTTCTCTCTAGTCTTTGCATATAGACGTCTGGCTCACAGTCAAGAAACCACAATTTGCCGAACCACGATGTGTAATCGAGTTTTGGAGGTGTTGTCAGGCATGTTTGTTAACTTTGGACAAGGCTGCCTCTCCTTGTTTGCACTCTTAATGCTAAGCTAGGCTAACCACACCCTGGCCTGAATTGTGAGACGTTGTTTGTCAAGAAATAGGAGCTAAATGTGATGTATTCATTTAACATTTCTGTTTGTGAATGAATGAGTTTTAACAAATGAGATGCAGCATGTTAATCAACCAACTTCAGATGTATTTGTTCTTTCTTTTCACTTTGGACAGACCCAGGCTAGCTCTCTCCCGCTGGTATTCACTTAGCTTAGCTCAACATGAAGACTTGTCTGGGCCGAGAAAAACCTCCAGCACGTTGTTTTGACTACATGTTACAAAATGTGATGTGTGGGCCTAACTAGCTATACACCTGTGCTTCCAGTGTATGCTAAGCTAGGCTAACTGTCTCCAAGCTCCAACATTTACATTAACTATGCTAATGCGAGAGTGGTATCGATCTTCTGATCTCACTCTAAGACAGCAAAATAGTCCCCAAAATGTCAAACTACAAGTGACGCCCCACCTTTCTCTCTTCTTCACATACATTAATGCAAACACACAAAGGGCAAATGGCGCGTTAAAGCCGGCAACACACTCACACAGGTAAAGAAAACCCTGTCGACCACGAGTTTTCAGGCAAACGGCGACGCGGATGGAGGTTTCTGGCTTTCGCTCAAAAGCAAAATCTCATGGGTAAACAGACTGCAGCGGTCAAAGAGGGTATACAGTGGTTATGTCACACACACAAACAACTTCACTGGTGTGAGCTCAGTGTTATTGTTTAGCTGAGACAAGCACTGCAGTAAAACTGGCTCGGCATCGAATGCACATTTAAGCAAACTAATCCATCCATTGAAAGAAGATTAATCAGCGGCGGCTGCAATCGATGTCATCCTTAATTCACATATCTAATAAATTCCGCGCATAATGTGACCTGCCGGCAGTAATGTATTGGAGCAGTTGGGTGGAGAAATGGTGACATTAATTTTGCATCGTTCCCCCATCTAGATATTCAGATAACAGCAGCGAGCGCAGAGCGGGAGAGAAGCAGAGATCAAGGGGACTATAAAGACCGGATTTTAAAGTCCTGTTGAATGCCGAGCCGTGATTGTGTGTGTCCGTGCTCGCGTCCACGTTTCCTTGTCATCCTTTTTGACGTCCGCGTCACATCAGACAGACAGACACCGGCTTCTCCTGCCGTCTGAGGCTGCAACCAAGAACAGAAGTCTCTGCATCATTAGGCTCCATCAGCCTCCTCTGACAATCTACTGAGTCATCATCTGCCACTGCTGTTTACCCCATTCATTATAAAGCAAATATCACCATCTTTATTTGACACGTGACACGGCGCCATTAGCTCGTGTGTGTATGTGGGCCTAAATGTGTGAACACCTCAGCCTCAGTCTAATTTATGTTTTCCGTTCCACAGGATGCCCAGAGTGGGTTGGAGAGTGAGTGAGTGAGTGTGTGTGTGTGTGTGTGTGTGTGTTATATTGATGCACGATGCACGGCGGCTGCTGATCTAGCCTCATAAACCAGCCTTGAGTTTGTAGGTCCGAGCCACATCCATCGCAATCTAACCTTGTCATGCCCCATATGCTGGAGGCCAACCCACACCCTTCATTAGCATTCAAAGAGATCACAACAGATCTAGGCCAGCATGACGTGTCACCTGTCTCTGATTTGATGGACATGACGCGGTTGGATTTAATATTTAGTGTCAAACTGTGTGATATTTGTTTTGTTTTTTTTGACAAGAGTTTTAACTCAAGGTTCACTTCATAGCTTTTCCTGGAGCGCTCAACGCTGTGAACCAGTGCGATGGGAAGAGACTGATCTGGACCAATTAATTTTGATGTTTTGATTTCTTTCAATAATGTTAGAGCAGAATCAATTAAGGCTACAACTTTTTTCTAACATTTATTTCTATAATTGATTAATCTGTCAAGTTTTGTAATTTGTCTTCTATAGTTAATGTCACAAAGTTTCAATCACAATTTTCCCAGAGCCTGAGGAACAGGGCCGGACTACATCCTGGGTAAAGCGGGTTTACATATGATGTATGGGTGAATATATAATGTAAATACCTTTATCATTGCTGTTGATATTCCGCTGCTTAATGAAATCACCATATACCCAGCAGTACATAAAGTGATAAAGATGAGCACAGCGCTTGACCTGCCACAGAATCATACATGATAAAGTTACATGAGAATAAATTAATATATAATGATAACACAATAATAAAGCATCATAATACCAAAAACTGACAGGAGTAATTCTGCTACTTCTGTACTTTTATAGAAGTACAATAATGAATCCAGCATTTTTACATGTAATGGCATATTTTTCTACTGTGGTACTACTGCTTTGACTGTACTTAGAAATGATCTGAAAACTTCTTCTGTCACTTCTAGCTGGTGTGTGGGGGTCCTGCCAAAAATTAATTATACCAATATTCAAGTTACAGTAATGGTGAAATAAGAAAAAAATATCAAAATTATTGTCCATTGATTTACTGAATCTGTTAATCTAATCATTTTAGCACTAGCATCAATCATTGTAATTTACTTACAATATTTCAGTGTTTCTGTGGAAGAGTTTTAATGTCTTAGTATGTGCTATTTCTGGGCTTTGTTCATCATTACAAGAACAAGTGATATAATGTACAGTAAACACCATGACACAGAAATGGTGCATTGAAAATATTTTATTTCTTTCCTGTGTTAATACATAATTAGACATTTATATTTTCATAGAAATAGTATATATACCATGGGTGTGAACGATAGCAGAGTCATGCTAGCCCTCATGAACAGGTTTTATCCCATGAACATCAAAATGGTTCAAACACGGACGTCGTGATCGTACATAAAACACTGACTCCATTATTCTGCTGTAAATCCATGCTTCTTGGTTATTTGCTTCCACATAAAGTACAAATATACGCCATAAGTAAACGGCCCTGTTCTTTACTATGTGCAGGACCTTAGGGTGATTATTCAAGGTTCTCAGTAGTCGCACCTCCAGTCATCTACAGTACAGGCAAACCAGTGTGAATGGGAGGACTTCAAACACTTTTGTAGTCCTCTGTCAGGCCATGATAATTAAGTGAGCAGGAATTCTGAATAAGGCCCGAGTTAATTGGAGGCTCGTGGTTTTGCAGTGGGACAAAATGCACCACTGGATTATTTATTATGTTGAGATTTCTTAAGTCTTGTAGTTTTGTTAGTACCAAGGGCCTAAAACATAAAAACAGAAGATCATTTTTTAACTTTTGGAGAGACTGCAAAGGCGAGCAAGCAGTTGAAGAAAAACAAAAACAGCAGTGTCAATTCACCAAAACCAATAAAGGATGGTAAAGTTTCAAATATCAGCTGCTTCCAGATATTGCATGGGTACAAAGTGAAACAATGGTTGATTAGATTTGATTTGGCCATACAGTGCCTTACATTTTATTAATACATTTCTGTCAACATTTCCTTCATATTTGCTTGAATGATGATGAAATTTGGAGTCACTTTGCACTCGGATTTTTCCACAACCCACTAACAGCCCCGTTAACGCTCAAACATCTCATCGCACCGAACTGAACTTGGAGTTTCGACAATGCAAACCCCACTGGGTGTAATGATCCACTCTCTCCCTCTGTGTCTGTCACTCCCAGTCTTATTCCCTCTGATTGTCTGACTCATCTTCGCCTCTCGCTGTCTCTCTCTCCCTCTTTCTGTCTGTCTTTAGGTCTCTCTCCCGGTCTCCGTATTCGCACATGCCTCATTGGATGTTCACCTTGAGCAGCTGTCGAGTCGCCTCCTGCAGCGTCAGATAGACAGAGACAGAGCTGTCTGGGCCAGACCTGCCTTCTGCCGCTTCCCCCAATGTGTCAGTTTGGACCGCAGCCAGCCGGAGAATGGACTTGGTGCATGAGTGAGTGTTTAAATGTGAGTGTGTGTGCGTGTATGTGTGTGTGCTTGGATTAGACCGATACAGGAAAATTACCACTTCAGGTTGAATAGTGTCACAGTCACTAAGAACATTCGTACTTTTATCACCCATTATATCAGATTAATGCTCAATGATCCAGGTAATGTTGCCCCCCCGTACCCAGTTTAATGAGAAATTGAGAAAAGTTCACTTTTGTCATGTGTGTGGCAAGAACAATAACATCAGCAGCGTCTTTTTTTCTTGGATCGATTGCAAAAGAAAGAACAAAGTCATTCTGATTTCAGAAGGCGAGAGCGGATGGAGCCGCTCATTTCAGAGATAATATCATCAGTAGTTAAAGGAAGAGTCTGACCTTTTGAGTAATGTGCTTGTTGCCTGTCAAACTCTTCTCAGAAGAGAAAATGAAAGTACAAGTAGTCAGAAATGGACTTGTGAGAAGTTGTACGGGTGAATTAATCTTACTTCGCCTGCTAGCATATCTGTCACCATTTTCTTGTTGCTGTTTTTCATGGATGTAGCTGACTAGCTATGAAGATGATGTCCCCATCTTTAATCCTGCCTACAAAGCTCTAATTGGTCGACTGTTCATCCAACCAGAGGTGCTGACCCAACACTGGTAATATCAAGACAGAGATGTGTACATTGAATCAGGCTAGCCTAGCTTAGCTTTAACAAAGACTGGAAGAAACAAAGGCAAACCGCTAGCCTCAATCATCTCTGACTGTATTTTGACAGAAAACAAGCATTTCTCCCACGTTTGTGGATTGTTCCTTTAAAGAGAAAACATCAGAGTACGGTTGGGTTGTGCTACATCAGAAAAACGTTGCATTATATCCTTAAATATGGGGATAACAGCACACATTTTGAGACAGTCTTAGTAAGTAAATAGTTGTGTCAAGAATGAAAAGAAGAATTGAAGAGAGACGTTTTGTCCTTGGCACAGCTGGGCTATCATGGTGTGAAGTGATGAATGTAGAAATATTGGTTTAGAGAAGTTACAGAAGTGGTCAGATACAGTGCAGTATACAGTCATCGGAAAAATGTGGGGGGCTATCGATTGTCTGACAACAAGGTCTGACAAAGCATACTTAAGAAAAAGCGAGCTACTTTAAAGTCCTGCCGTAAATAATCGAGCTGAAGACTTGGACAGAGAGTGTGTATCAGTAGGCCTTCACTTAATGAGGAGAGTTTATTCATGCCGGCATCTGCGCAAAAGGAATCAGGTCATTGTGCCGCTCTCCTCTTCATGACAGACAGAGACTAAACGCATGATAGCGACAAGGAAACAGGAAAGGGGTACGGTTTAAAAATACTTCCAAATCTGCTGACTCCGTCCCTGCTTTCACTTGGTCCATCTCTGCAGACGCTGCAACAACAACCGCTCCAACTCCAGCTTCTAACAGACCCCTTAGACGCTACCAGCTACAATCCCCCCGGAAAAAGCTTGACATTCAAGTCCCCAGCGTCTACTTTGTCGGACGCGCTTGTTCTTTAATTCTGCTGTGTTCTACAGGCCAGCCATGATGCCCCACTTCTGTCATAGCTTCAAGTACCGCATGCTTCAAGAATGACAAGGCTGCTCTGTTTCCCTTTGTTTGCGCGCAGGTACGATCTTTCTCAATGTCAGACGGTTTCTCAGCTCCAGTTAAAAGACCGCCACTCGAGTCACTTATTCATTCTACACATTCATTCCTCTAATCTCTTTTCTCTCTCAATGCATTTGTTTTTCACCCACTCGTCTGCTTTAAGAGATTGTGTGAATCAGTTCATTATTTTCACCTTCATCCTATATTCAAGAGTAGCTTAAAAGCAGTCTTTCACTTCCCTCTGACATTTTCAAACCTGCCTCGCCTCAGAGCAGGTGTGGTCAGAAATGTGCTGTCTCGACTTGTGACCGCCCAAATGTGATGTCACAGTGTGACATCAACGAGGTGAGTTGAATCACCAGAGGTCAGCAAAGATTTTTGTTTTTTTTTCAATCTTATTAACTATATTCATATGTTTTTTTCCACCTTCCCAATTAGTGTCTTGCTAAGCCCCACCGCTATTTTTGCTCAACTGTCAAGATTTCCAGTCTCATACATCATGTGTACAGGTTACAGAGAAAATGGTGGCAGATTACCACTTGAAAGAGTTTTTTCTGGCAGACCAAAGCAACCCACTCATCTCTGGCCAGTGACAGTCGATTTTCTCAGCTAAAATGATGCATATAACTGGCAGATTTAATCCGCTGTGGCTAGCTGGCTAATTAAGCTACCGTTAGATCCGCGAGTTGGTTGAAAGCGCCGTCTCTGGCTGACATTTTAAACGCTTCCAGACGACTCACTTTAAAAACAAGAACTCTGTAAAAGGCTTTTGAATATGCACAGGATGGCTCCATAAATGTTATGGTGGATGTGCTCGGCTTTTTCTCAACGTAACCAATAACCTCACAAAGTAATGCTGCCTAGTTAGTCTGTTGCACATCAAAGCAGACAGACAGGTCATTAGAGTTATTCACTTGTGTTTTCAGTTTTGGCAAGGTTTAAAAAAAAGTTTTAAGAAAGTCCACCCCCTAAACTCTTTAAATGGAAAGAAATCACTTTTACTACTGCCCTTAAACACATCGCTTCAGATAGAGAAATCCACACAAATCCTGGCTGTTCATGACTTTAGCAAACTGTCAGTTATGTGACTTTCTTACACCTGCCAAAACCTAGTCCTTCTTAAAAGCACTTACTAAAACTCAACCTTCTTGTATGTGCTTTTTAATAATAAAAGAAAAAAGTGCTTCTTTTTCATCACCTATCTTATCTTACTTTTCCTACCAGTTCTCCTCTTTCATTGATTCTTTCATTCTCCTCCCCCCTCTAGTCTATTTCGCCTTACTTGTTTACCAGGTAAAGTGTCCATCCCGGCCGGTCTGAGACGAAAAGGTGATAAATGAGCAGAGGAGCGAGGGATAGATAGTGGGCCGAGGCCGAATGAGAGAGAGAAGAGCTGATGCGGAGAGGGAGAAGGCGGCTAACGGGAGCCTGAGAGTGGATATAATGAGAAACAGGGGAGAGGGAAGCTGGGGGGGAGAAGAGAAGTGAGGACAAGACTGGTGAAGGGGAGAAAGGAGGAAGGGCAGAGTGATATACGAGAAAGAGAGCATTGCAACAGAGGGATAGAAAGTGAGGGGAAAGTCATAAACGGGAGAATGAAGGCGGATGAGGGTGGCTGGAGATAGAGGAAGGAAGAGGGAGGCTGATAAAGGGGGAAGAGGGTGACAAATGGATGGCAGGGTGAGGGTTCGGCGTGCTGGCAGGACTGACGATTGAGATGAGAAAGTAATGGCTGTCTCTCTCAGCACAGGGCAGTATTTAAATACGCAAGGCAGTATTTAAATTCAGCATGTGTGTGCATGTGTATGCGTGCGTGGTGCTGATTAGCAGTCATCTTCAACCAGCGAGGCATTCAGACATTCACTCATTATCTCTAATATGGCTGCAAGTCTGCTGAGTTCAGCTTCGCAGCGTTTTTCTGTCTGACTTTTCAGTGAACTCAACTGGTGAGCGTGGGTATTCGCGGGTTGGGGTCCAATATATTTGCAATTATGCGGATAGCACATCATAATTGAACAGGAAGCCCCAAAGAAGATAATGAAGCTTTATCTTGAGCTGGATAATTCTGATGAAGTCCTTCGCTCCTTCACATAAAGCCCCTGATGAAGTGGTAACTAAATAAGTGGGAACGCTGTGAATATGTATGCCATGATTTCTTCTTGTTCTAGGTTCAATCCAAAGTTGACACTGTCCCTTCTGTGTGGAGTTTGTATGTTCTCTCTGTGCCTGCGTGGAGTTCTCTCTGGGTACTCCAGCTTCCTCCCACAATCCAAAGACATGCAGGTTAATTGGCAACTCCAAATTGTCCCTAGGTATGAATGTGAGTGGTTGTCTGTCTATCTATGTCAGCCCTATGAGTGACTGGCGTCCTCTCGCCCAATGACAGCTGAGATAGGCTCCAGCACCCCCTGTGACCCCGTTGTGTCAGGATAAAGCGGGTATAGAAAATGGATGGATGGATGGATGGATGGATGATTTCTTCGTTAACAATAAGATGTTCAAGTGTACCTTAGAGCAAGAGGTGAAAATAATAATGATTTTCCTCATTGATTAATATATCAATTTGTTTTTGCTTTGACGGATTAGACCGCCATTGTTAGAGTTTTTCTTTTAGCCGACAAATCCAATAAAAAGACAAAACCCGACAATGTCTTTCTCACAATACTTCTGTGGCACTCAGCACTAAGCCCATTTGTTCTTAAATCTTCATAAATCTTTTAAAGCGGCTCACAAATATCGAGGTTCATTTAGTAAAAAAGCTTCCTAAAAGGGCACTGTAGTTTTTAGCAATTGTTAAATTGTAGAAGTAGTAATTCTTAAACAGGAATAAATTGTGCATTAGTTATTATTATTAGTCAGCTGTGGATTAATACACATTTGGTGCACCAGGGAACAATGGAGTTGTAAAGAATGAACAAAATGTCAGACTTTTACTTCATAGTCAACACTTCTTATTACAGTGGGATCAATTCATTGTTGGTTCTGGTCTTTTCATTATATTTTCAGCTCGATATTCAATATTGGCCTTAAATTAAAGGATTATTTCCCTAATAAAATGTTAGTTTAATAAATAGTGTAAAATTCAATCGCAGTAATGCTTTTGCTGTATGCTCATGTTGTATACACTGCCATGCAATGTACGTGTACCTAATCTCATCTGTCAGCATGTAGATTACATATTCATATATGTTTTAGTTGTTCTGCCAGTCCACGAAAGAATTGCTGAAAATTTGAGGGATCAAATCCGCACAGCATCTTTAGTAAATTTACACCTGGATGTTATGTATTTTCTTTCTCTATCCCATTACAGCCTTAGATCACTTAGGACGCATGTTAATGATAGTTTGATAGAGAGAAAATGGTATATAAACATTGTTCAAAACAGGGTTCAGCCACACTTCCAACTGGATCATCTGTGTGCCTCTACATCCTGCCATGACTGCTGGTCTTCAGCCAAACCAGAGCGAAGTCCCAGCCAAACTTTGCCCAGTGTATACATTTCATTAGGAATGATGCCCTGCATATCTCCATCCTTATTCCCTGCACATCCTGTTGCAGACCACAGGCAGCATATGGTGCTGAATATGCAGCGATGGACAATAAACCTCAATTTGAACCTAAATCAGTCATTTTCCAGCAGCGCCAGACTTTCAAAAGTTTGACAGTGAAGCTAACTTCGGGATTTCAAACCTGGACGTTGTAAAAATTTTTGATTTGGAGTGAGACGGCACTGTGATGAGAGATCGCCCGGTCAATCCTTGAACTCTGTCTGAATCATAGCTGTATTCAGACAACGTCATCTAACTCATACAAGGAAAATATGGGACGCTGTAAAAAATGTGTCAGATTTTATCCCCGGACTGACAAGGGCGTTAAGGTTCCAGTCCAGAGAGGAGAGAGAAAAACAGATGCATCATTGCATCATGACACAGGGAGAGAAAAAGGCAGGAGACAAGACTCAGTGTGCTATATTTCTGACCCAATAACAAAATGATACCGTACTCAAGATTGGGATTGCGAGGGCTCAAACAATCACAATAGGAGGAGCACCAAACGGCGATGTTATTATTAGAGAGACACGACACAGGAGAGGGATGAGCTGCTACACAAAGGGCTGTAATAAAGACAGAAAGGAGGGAGTGGAGGGATAGAAAAAGAGAAAGTCCTTGGTTTAAAACAGAGCTTAGCTTGTTTAGTTGTGTGCTGACTGATACCTGGGCCCGAAGGTCCAGCTACTCTTGCGAGGCCACCTACATTTCTGCCGTCTCTGACCAGCGATATAGACCTGAAGTTGAAGGAAAAAAAAAGAAAAAACACTCATGTTTGATGATCCACTTCTGGGATTCGATGCCACTGATGAAGAGTTACCAGAACGTATGAGTCAAGCAGTTCTCGTCAGAAGAAGAAACTACATCCCCTCTGGTGCTTTGACTGACAGCCAACTGTGTCTTGTGTCTGCATTTGACGTCCACTCAAAGCAGGCTATTGTCCAGTTTTGGTCACAACAAAAGGGACTGCAGTTTTTGTCCTCTTGTGTTTCTCTGTTTGACCGTTTGCAGCCTTTGATTCTGCGAGTTCAGATCTGTGTCCATTGTTTCTGAAACGTTCTTCACTGTGCAGAGAAGAGTTTCTGTAATGGTTTAACGGTTCTCCAGTACGGTGGTGTCTGAGAATGGCTTTCTGTTGGTCTCAGGGTCTGGAAGGAACAAATGTACTGATCTTAAGACAAATGGCAGAAACCGTTCAGACTGTGTTAGGACTGGAAACAAAAGTACTTACAAGGTCAAAAATGTAAAGGCGTCAAAGTGTTTGTTTTTCCTTATTTCTACTTGATCATGTATCCCACACCTACTGTTGCTACACCCATTAAGCTTGTTAAATGTGGCAGATTTACTACTCCAAATTCTTATTCATTTTCCAAACAATACATCTTTGATTTCAGCCAGAGGTAGACAAAGGCAGTTTTGTCATTCCTAGGCGAGGACCGTCAATTTTGCCAGCGGAAATTACAGCTGTCGCTACCAGATTGTATCGGCTGTAGCCAGCTAGCTAATTAACTTATTACCTTCACACTAAGTCCGTGAGTTGGCTGAAAACTTTTCGTTTTGTTTCCAGTGGACTCTTTTTAAAAGAAGAAGCTTGTTACAGAGTTTTAAATTTACACTGGTTATATATCATATAATGCTAAAAGCCTGAGGGTAAGGCAAAGCTCTGATATCTGATATCCCACTCATTGGATGTGTCAGTCCTGAACAAGACTTTTTCTCATGTAAAGGTGGTAGTTAGCTGGACATGCTCATGTTTGTAGTTTACTCAATGGCAGATAAACACACTGTGTCGATTCCTTACACTGTTGCTCTTGTGCTTTGGTTTAGATGGTGACACATCAATATATTGACAGACCTGCTTTTCCAAGGTATGTTTGCTGAGCTGTGACTGGACTATGATCACGGTTTGGGGTTCAGAAAAATTGGCAAAGATGTCTGACACAGTTAGTTTAAAACCATAAAAAGCTCAGTGAGGTGTCATGTGGGAATCAAAGAAGAAAGCTCGAATTAAAGAGGAGATAGTTCTTTGAGTATGAATGAATGTTTGTGTGGGCAATTTTGTTGCAGAAGCATAATAACAAAATGTAGCAAAGAGAAAATAAAAACAGGAAGTATTTATATGCAGTATTACATAAGATGAGAGCTTTTTGCAGATGGCAGTAAATAAAGGTTTCCTGCTCCTCACCTGTCCTGAGGTTCGAGGAGTTGGTTATTGCACAAGGCTATGCGGGGCTGGTTTTAGACGTTGCTGCGCAGTAGCCCCCCCTGTGGGTGCTCTGGAGTACTGCACTCTGAGGAGTTCTTGGCTTTGTCCTTGTTGTTGTTGGGTTCGTTGTCTTTGATGATGTCATACTGACGACAGAACAGGGCGATCACCCCTGAGAGACAAATGGACACGAGGGTTATTTGTTGGAAAAACAATGGCTGTTAAAATCCCTTTTTCCTTTGGTTTATTTTGCTCCCCTCCATGCTGGGGTCAGAGGTCAAGATCACCTCTCGGAGTAGCAACCCTGGACCTGGTGGAGGTTTTAGAGTTTTGCTTGAGGTCATTTCAACAGGGATAAATTCTTATGTCATGCCATGTCACATCTGGGTTGGTTTCGGAAGTTTTGTTGGATTTTTATATTTACAGACAGTTTTAGCCACTGACAATCATTTGAATTTGACTAAATGAAAAGAATACTTCAGAGTACACTTAATCAGATTCTTGCTGAGTGTTCGATGAGGCTAACTGTTTCCCCCGGTTCCAAGTCTTTATGCTAAGCTAAGCTAATTTTCTCACCTAACTCTTGGCAAGAAAACGCAAATTAAATGCAAAAAAATGTCTGCCAATCCCTTCAAGAATGCAAGAGGGTTTCCAGGAGCATATTTTCTAATTCAGTCTCAGCTTTTATGGACAAGAAATCCTGAAAGCGCTGAGAATAATGGAAAGTCTGAACTGTTCAACTGTACTGAGCACTGGAAACACTGTAAATGTCAAGCTTGTAAGAGCTTTCTGAAATTGCATTAATCAGACCTGAATTAAGCCAAAAGGAAGCAATTAAAGCCTCTAACACCTTGAAATATTGATACAGAGCAACACATTTCTTTCAATAAGAGGTAGAGGAGGTGATGACATGTGCGATCCGTTTATCTCCTCTCATCCAACTGTCCTTTGATTCGTCAATAAAGCCGACCATACCGAAGCAAGTGCAACAGAGACATGAATACGGCGAAACGTGGAGACGGAGATATGAACTTGATGATCAGATAGCCATGTGGAGCCCACCATCAGTCAAAAAGATTAAAAACATGGCAGAAGAGCGACAGATGTGCAGAGAGATAGCGAGAAGGAGCACGAAGAAGAAAAAAGAGAATAATTCATGGCGGCGGAGGAGCGCATGGAGGGTTGGGGCAGGAGAAGTCTGGCTCGAACGGGCTTCAGTCTTGGCTGTTCTGCTTATGTCAGCCTGTGCTCATCTGATCACTGCAATACTAAAGGGCAAGATGGGATATCTCACTGTGATATCCCCCAGCATGCCCAACAGGCCCAATTAAAAGCTGAAAAACACAATTCACCTCCCTCATTTCCAGCCTCCCCCCGCCCATCCTGCCTTCCTTTTTTTACTCTTCTTAGGACTCGATTTCTCAGTTTTTCACTCTTTTCCCTCACTGCTCCCTCTCAGACTCTCTTTGAATCTCCCTCAGCCTCTCATCATCTCAAGGGTAATTGGCGAGGGAAATTGGTGTTGGTGTTACTGTATATGCAATATATACAGTATTTGGGCCACATTTGTATCTCATTACACTGAGTGAAGTGGGTTAAGAAGGAATATTTATAGCTGCGCGCATCTGTAAAACAGTGCTGAGATGCACAAAAGATAACTGCAACACAGATGACTGGGAGGCTTAAACAAGAGGCAGCCACAGTCTTATCATTTGAAAAAAAAAAAGATTGTACAGATGGAACAATAGTAACAGTTTACTGTATGTTGTGATGATAGAAACAAGACTTTGCAAGTGGCCATAAACCAAACCAGTAAACAGAACGTTTATTTTAGCCTACAGGCTAAAGAGTAATCTTTTAAGTGAATACTGAAAGCTTCTGATGACGTGATCCCAGTAGTCAAAGTGAGGTGGCTGACTCTGATGTTTTTTGTAGACATTAATTTCTTCCCATTATAACATATGAGTCAGAGTTTCTGCAGCTGGTAAGAAGTAAAACTGTCAATTTATGAGAATAAACTGGGCATTTTTAATGATTTTACTTACGGTCTGAACAATTCCAGGTTATTCTAACTAAGCTAGTACATTTAATCAATGGCAATGCAATGCAAACCAAACATACTTATATGTTTGGTTTATATATATAAACCAAACATATAAGTACATTTTTAATTTTTAATTTGATTTATTATTTAGTAAGACATTTATTTCTCCTTCAAACTGAATTGTAATAACTTTAGTAATCCAATAATGTTTCATCTATCGCCATCATCAGGTCAGTTTTGTTATTTTCTGCTTTATGACCAAATACCTCAAATACTAATGACATTCCTGTTAGTGCCATCTATACTATGTGTTTACTTCTAAATAGCACATGTTAGCATGCTAACACACCAAACTAAGATTGTGAATATGGTTAATATGACCCGCCACAGTACACATCAGCGCGTTAGCATTGGCATTAGCTCAAAGCACCACTGAGTGCACCTGTGTGCATTACATCCTCCATCCTTAGACCCTTGATTCAGTTGTATTAGTTTTATATATATACCTCTTTATTTTATGTATGTTCAAGTATGTTTGTTTTCAATGTTTCACCTGGCTGCAAGACCAATTTCTTCAGGGACAGTAAAGTTCAATATAATTATTTGGTGAATTTGGTTGACTTGATCAGAGTGTTTTATATTCAAAATATTTTGCAAAACTTAAATTAGATCCTAAATCTCAAATCAAATCAAATAAAATCAAAGAAAGAGTTTTCTTTTCTTTGCTAAAACACATTTCTCTCTGTTCTGACAAGCATATCTGGAGGGGTGTACAGAATCTAAATCCAGATTTGATGTGTTCTGATCACCACAAATGTTTTTTGGCCAGCATCACATCATCCCAAAAGCACTGCAGGGCACAAAATAGTCATCACAGAGAGATGACACCACTGTCAGTGTGTTTGTCTCTTAATAGGACCTCAGTCAGAGAGCTTATTTGCCCCAAAGAAAGCGGATTCCTATAAGGTCTGCCGTGCTAAATGTGCGTTGCTGAAGAGGAATATTACCTGCCCACATGATGAGCACCACTACAATGATGATGAGTTCTCCAGCCCTCAGCTGGGCAGCCTGACCAACCTCCTCCATCGTCACCTCGTCTGGGGAGAGAACAAACACACACACACAGAGTCAACAAAGTGCCATTGAGGACGCTGCAATTCATTGTCCCAGAGAGAAGATGTGAAATTGCCATCACTCTGAGCCTCTGCAGGGAAAGATAAAAGAATAGAACAGGGCGACAGGAGAGTAGAGAGGCCTCCTGGTGTAAATTCTCCACTCTGGTCAGTGTAATTAAAGCTAAGTGAGAGCAGAGGTCTACAGAGACAGAGAGAGCTGGATCTCAACCCAAACACTCACTGTGTTTCTCTTGCTGACAGGAGTCTGGCAGCTGCAGTGTAACACCAATCACAGGGTTAAAGGTTTGAACACAGTCTGGACTACAACCCCTCCCTTTCTGTTGCCAACAGCAGGCCTCGTGCTACCCCACACGTCCCCCCGTTCAAATTGGCTCCCTCGTCCAGCAGGGGCAGACTTGCATGGCACGTATCAAAAGGGTTTCATGGATGGCATCAAGACATCTCTGTCGTTTTTACTCACATTTTAAGGGGTTTGCAAGTCTCAGAGGAAGTCTCAGGAACACACTGGTTGAGGAGGGTTGGCGCTGAATTTATGACACAGTAAATACAGATTACTGCTGCTGTTCATGGGATGGGCACAGAAAATCAAATCTCAATGCAACAAGATACCCATTTAGTAGTGTCTGCTAATAGTAGATAGTATTACAGTATAATCTGGTGATGTGATAAGAATAAATCATTAATGTAATTTTTGTTTGCTTTTACTTTGAAGCATAATTTTTAACGTATAAACGGTAGAGAGCCCAAACGAAACCAGATCAGACAGTTATTTTAAAACAGTAAGAAAACCCTCATTCAAAACCTCACTGATATTTGTAACAGCACTAATGACTGAAAATCCAGCCTTGGAGCAGAGCCGTTCTCAACAGTATGTCATGTGTTTCACTCCATATGTTCAGATAAGGGCAGCCAATTAAAACGATCTGACATCACCTTTTATTCAATATTTCAGGTTTTTAGCCACATTTAACAGACAGCATTTCCCATAAGCCCTAGAATATCGTGGGTCAAACATCATGTCTGGACAGAGGAGGTGAGTCCACGAGCGGGTCGAGAGGTTGCAGTCAGCTCAGACATGCGTGTAACAGCAGCGGGACAGAGAGGAGCGGACGCTGTAAATCGACCGCAGATATTACAGCGAAAGAAATGCTGAATGAGAGTTTGGGTTGCAGAAGCTGGTGGAGCAGAGACGTAACTTTGGCTGTCTATAGGCCGAGCGCGGTCACCATCGTGCTTCAGTATCGAGGACGACGGTGCTTCTCTTGTTCTCGCAGGTTAGGTCTCTTGTTGCCATGGTGATCCCTCTGAGCTGAAGCCAAGGCCTCGGGCTTGACAGAGGGGAGGTACGCTATTATAAAGTTTGTTATAGCAGAGACCTCTGACAGACAGCGCTCTGAAGACTATGAGCCTGTGTTGTCACGCCATATTTCTTCGACAACATGATTATATGATTCGTTACTTTTTCAGTGAGTAATGAGTAATTCATTACAGTTGTCAAGTAACTTACTCTTGTTTGTTAAACACACCATGTTGCTCTCAAATCACCCTGCGACCTTTGACCCCTGTACACAGTCAATATTCTGACAGAATATACTCTAAACTGTGTCCACATAAAGAAAAAAATGCGTAAAGTTGTCAGGTAAAGCAGTTTGTCCGTCAATCAAGTTACAAGTTCTGCCTTAATAAAAGTCAGATAACATGCTCACGGTGTTTACTGTAATGCAATAATTATAGTAGCTTTCATCAGATTAAAATCAAATGATTAGATCAGTGTCTAACCTGAGGCTAACAGCAGGCCCCAGTAAATGAGGTCCACCAGTGTGTATACATTATGGACATAATTTGAACTGATTATCGAGGAAAAGCATCTGCTCTTTGTTCTGTGTAGAAAACACTGAGCAAAATGCCATAAAAATAATACAGCATTTATGTGAAGCCGGGCCGCTGCTGCACCACTGTCAGAGATAAACAGTTCTGACAGTAAGGACGCTCTGTAAAGTTTCACCGCTGTAAAAGATTGATTTGCAAAGCTGCAGGTTTTGCAGCTCCTTGTATAAAGTAATAACAAACATTAGAACATTATACCTCAGCATCGGACAACAGAGAATTTATTGCATTATGAAAACTTCAGTGCATTCAGGATTTTTGCAGTGTTTTGCTGTTACTGGGTGTGAGCTTCAGACAGATCGGGACAGAGAGACGGGGCAATATGAGGAAATATAAACAGACAGACGGAAAGTCAGACAGGTTGTGTTGCATTGCGCCTGCAGATACTAAATGGTGTCAGGCTGATTAATACCCGCTTAGAAGGGGAGGAGAGCAGTAATGGCTGGGAGATTTAATCATGACAGCTAATGAATGCTTCCATAAACACACACACACACACACACAGAGGGAACTTCCATCAAAGACGGAGCAAAGAGAGTCAGCCCCTCAACATCAAGACAAATTATCCCACCAAACACCTCTGTCACATGACGTCGCGTACACTGCAGCAATCGTATCAAATATCTTTGCCGATTGGTGAGTCCCAACATCTTATTTTTATTAAAACACAACTGAGCCAAGAGGGTGAAATATTTTGACTTTTCTTCTGATAAATGAAATAATTTTCAATCAATCATTTTCATGAATCAAGTGACATTTAATTTGTGAAGCCGGGCCCGGCTCCGTCACCTGATCAGTTATTGCAGTTATGCTAACAGCTCTGTTCCTCTTCAACAACCCATTACCAGAAAAAAAAGTATAAGGAATGACTTAAACAGTAAGTTTGCCTGGCCAAAAGTAAGTTACAATAGTAAACATGTCAGGCTAACTCGTTTACTATATACAGAAGTAACCTGGCTTTTGATTGTTTTTGATTGATTGACAAAAAAACAAATACATTTTCACCATTTTCCCTGTGTGGATGCTACAGTGGACTTTAGGCCAACAGGGAAGTGTAGTCACCCCAGCCAGTGTTACTGGAGATAGTTAGTGTGGAGGTGGGCACGGTGGCTTTCAGCTGCAGCAGACCGAGATGTAGGGATGTCTCAGGAGAGACAGAAGTGTCAGGTCAGGTGACTGGCACAGCTGGGCCACGTCGGCTAATCTTTCTTCCTCTTTTAACGCAGTGGCGTGCTGGACCTCGGACGGACTGCGAAACACGTCACAGACAGACAGACACGCCGACTGTTGGGTTTCGTTTCCTGCTCATGTCTTTGTGTGTAAATTTGAGGCAGCTGGACTTCGTGTGGCCAGCTGGGCAACCAGAGGCGCACGATCAAAGTGCTGTGTGTGTAGAAGTTTTAAGTGTGTGCAGTTGGCGCAATAAAGAGGACTGTCATGTGGTGTGTGTTGAGAGAACTCTCAGTGGCAACAAGCTTTGCTCCCGTTACATTTACCAAAACACATCAGCTCATCAGTTCTTCATCAAAAGCCTTTTCTCTTGTAATATTAAACGAACATGCTGTTACATAATAGGAACAAGTATCTAAGCTAAGCAGCCAAACAGAGGACAAGATCTTACATCTTAGTATAAATGAAATTATTTCTGTCTGTCTGTCCTTCGATTACCTTGACAACCTTTCACCCGATCGGCTTCATACTTGAGGCGTGTATTGCTGAGGATCCAAGGAAGTGCAGAATAAGGTGTTAAGTTTTTCAAATGAGCCGCGCTCAAGAAAACAAGAAACATCGGCATGCAGATGCAGAGAGCCCCATGGCATTGTAGCTGTAGCAAATTTTTAACAACTGATGAACAACTATATTTCATCAAGAAGCCGGGTAATCCAATTATTTTGTACAGGCACATGTTGAAGCACTGCGCCAGTTACTTATAGGAATCGCTCGCTCTGCATTGCAACACAGGAAAAATGCTGTTTGTTGAATTTCATGTCTTCTGTACATGTGAGAGTACTATGTTTTAAGCAATCTCCTTTTAAACCAACTCATGCAGCTAATGTTAGCAGATAAACACTGAAAGTTACAGCTGTCAGTCACTTAGAAAGGAGAGCCTTGCTTTTGTCTACACTAGGCCCAAATCCAACTATAAATGCTTAGACGACTGCAGGAAAAATGGCCATTTACTAGAAACATTTTACCGGGACTGTTGCTTAAATTCTGCAGAAGAGACTAAACGCATTGTTAATGATAACAGTTTCACAGTGTATATCAGACTTGAACACCCACCCCCCTCACAGGGACATCACCAAGCTCCCACACCCGGGTGTTTCTAGGGAATACACTGCCCAGTTTCCTGTCTTATCACCTTGCTGCTGATGAGCCTTTAGCATTTGCTGTGTCCCTCTGAAGCAGCTCTCGGCACTGTAACTGGGTCGGACATGATAAAATTGGAAGTACTGCAACTCCAGATAACAGCAGTCTCTGCGTTTGAGAATTACAACAATACACAGAGCGGGAGGTGGGGAAGGGGTTCCTCACAAGGACAGCTATTTCTCTGTTTTATTTCTATTAAACTGTCAAATAACCGTTCCCTTTGTCGTGATTAAGCATGAAAACACAAAGAAAACATTAGTGCTCCACCGTGTCACTGCCTCGGGTGAAAAGCAGCTATTAGAATCTGTGTACGCATGTACCTGCATGTGTTGATGTATGTATGAATTTGTTCATGTGTGTGTGTGTGTGTGTGTGTGTCAGCAAGGGACAAACCGAGGCAGGGTGTTTGTTTGCTCTGTCTGAGTGCTCCTGTGTTAATGCATGATTGCGTTTGTGTGCCTGTGTGCTTTTATACTTATGTTTGTGTGCTCTGGCATGTATTGAATTTTAATTATCCACCTGCCTGTGTATGTGTTTGCTGCATGTGCTGCGCAGAGGCATAAAGTCACACAGCTCGCCTCAGGCTCACCATCGCTTTTGACTGTTTTTGCTGAAAAATGAATGAATTTTTGCAAAGGAATACATCACATTAAGGGTTTTTGCACTGATTTTATGTCCCAGCGGAACCACAAGAACACTGATCACTATAGCTTACATTAATGAGCTCCTCTTGCGACATTTACGGCTCAGTAAAAGCTGCCGGTAACAGAAAGTGAAGATAGAAATTGGGACAAATGAGCTGCTTATTAAGCACCAGTGTCCCTTTCAGTAAGCAAATCAAAAAGTTATGTCTTGTAAATTGTATTTTTTAAATCAATGAATGATCAGATTTCTTTGGATTTTGTTTCAGCGTCACACACACTCCTAGATGACCAGGTAAAAATCAATGATGTGTTATGGTCCCCTCACCTGGGCTCTTTGACGCCATCTTCTCCGACTCTTTGGGCGTTCTGAAGAGGACCGGCTCACTGGGGGGGCTGCTGCCTCCCATGCTGATGCTCTGAACGTGAACAATATACTCTGTGTCCTCATCCAGGTCCCACAGTGCGCAGGAGCGCGTGGTGGTATTCACTTCCTGGATGAACCTCAGCATGCGTACATCCTTCTTCTGCAGACAGGCCAGGAACAGAAGAGCAGAGGCAGAGAAATCAGGGCCAGGAGGCTCGGTGTAATATGATACTTTATTGATCCCTGCAGGGAAATTCTCTTTTCTTTGGCACCACTTCAGCACAGAAGTCACAGGTCAGGGTTAAACCGATGCATCAAGGTGCTGTTTGATATTTTGTAAGCACAGATTATAGTGGGGTTTGATTCTAAATGTTTCAGATATTTTGGGCCAAGAAAGAAGTTTTGGCAGAACCACTTACTACTTCTAGTTTCTTTGACATGTTTCATGATGTTATTAGCACAAAGTAAGAGTATCTGCAATCAAAACCCTGTATCACCTTCGCTAAAGTCAACAGCTACCTCAAGGTAATGTTTTCTGCTAAATACCTTGGATACATGCTTTATCAAACGGCAAAGTCAGATTTTCCTGCTGACGATCCCTCTTGTGAAAACTGAACAAACTGCCCTCTGGTCAGAGCTGATACGGTGCACATGCATACACATCTCTCCTGGTTAACAGTTGGGAAAAAGGCTAAAAGCTAAAATAAAGCCTCGGGGGGGGTTCCTGCAGTGTAATTAAGCTTAAAGAAACAGCATGCTTCTTCTCTGGCCATGACCACTGTGCCTGAAATGTACATTATTATCCGGCAAGAACTGCTTGCACAGGGCAATTAAAGAAGGGGATTTCTCAACCTATTCAAGCTGCAGGTGGGCTAAATGTACATTTGAAAAGCAGCTAAAAGTGTATCTGTAACTGTTGGGCTACAGACATTTGACTCACATTGTCTTGACCTTTTTTTTTTTTGCCTATTTTATCCAAAACAGGGGTAGTCAAAGTCTGATTAGTACGTCCAGTACTTCCAGTTCCTATAAAACTGGAGGTATTAGAGGGGTATGTATGTGTGTGTGTGTGTGTGTGTGTATCTTCATATTTGCTGTTCCTGTTTGCAGTAAATATAAAGATAACTACCACTGGGTAACTTTGATACTGAGAAAAACTTAAAAAGAGCAGTTTTTTGTACATCTGAGCAGATCTATTGTCATTTATTTGCAACGGATGTAAAAATGTATGTATCACGTGTGTGTGTTCAGATTTGACTGAGTTATGAGACTCCCAGAAGGAGTGTGATTGATGAAGCTGAAGTGCAGCATTTAGTCACAGAAGGTTTTAGAGCGCCTTAATTTCCTCCATCAGCTGTGTGTCACAGCTACTGCTGCTGGTGTGACTACAGACCATGTATGTGGGCGGGTCAAACCATAATAAAACTCCCTGTTGTTGTCAGATTCACTTTCATCTGCCCGACCCTTTCACCTGATGCAGCGTCTGTGCTTCATGTCTCTCTCCCTCCTCTGATCTAAACTGTGTCCAAAGTCGTCACTGTCCCTCTACGTGGACTCACCTGTTGGGTGATGGCAAACCCAATGACGGGGTCCCCCTCTAAGATTTCCCACGTGACCACGGCGGAGTTCACCTCAATCTCTCTGATGGTCACATTGAGCGGAGCTGACAGCAGGGTGTCTGACACACACACACAGCATGGCCACAGGACAGAAATGAGAAGAGACAGGTCATGAATATCCTGCCATTACACCTTGTAATACATACAATGGATGCAACAATGCAGACACATCTTTCACTCTACATCACTCTCTCTCTCCTCTTTGAACTCGCCCTGCCTTCCCGAAAATCTTCTCTTCTCCTCCTACAAATTAATCTTTCTGCTTTCATTAATACCAGGCCTAATTAACCACACACAGGTCTCTTGGTGTTCCCCTTGAAACGGCTCTGCTTCTCATCTGTCTTCGTCTTGGTTCTCTCTCTCTCTCTCTCTCTCTCTCTCTCTCTCTCACACACACACACACACACGCACGTTGCAATCTTTTCCTTCTTCTCTCATTTCTCTCTTCTTTCTCCCACGCACATCTCATTAAAGTGTGACTCATGAGGATGTATTTCCTCTGTCACACTGCCAATTGATTTTAATGTTTGAGCTGAAAAACTCGCATCCCAGAATCCAATGCAGTGTTTGTTGATCAGGAGATTAACCATGATGGATTAAATTACAGTCTCGCTTAAGTTTCTTGCTTCCTTCACTGTAACAGGAGCACTGTGTGTGTGTGTGTGTGTGTGTGTGTGTGTGTGTGTGTGTGTGTGTGTGTGTGTCCACCTGAGTAAGCATGTGTGTGTTCTAGTGCAATGTCAAGGTCTGACTCTGACGTGGCTTTAACAAGTCAGGCTCATGGGAAATATAGCCCTGACTCTGATCATAGAAGACCTTGAGTTGGTCTCAGCTCACACACACACACACACACACACACACACAGAGTTGTGTATGTATCACTTCAGAGGACATTACACTGACTTACATTCATTTTCTGGAGACTTACCTCAACAATAACCACTAATTGTCTAACCCCAACACTTACCTTACCCTAATCTTAAACTAAGTCTTCACTCTTAAAATTTACAGGGGTTTGCATTCACTCACACACACACACACACACACACACACGGGCACATACACACACAGAATTTGGATTGAATTTGGATTTGTTCTATTGTGTGCTATAAATACTCCCAAGAACTGAAACTAACAACTATTAATCCACCAGGGGCATCCTGGGAAATAAAATGTATAATTTGCATGTACTCTTTCTTTATAAATGCTGAAGATGACGTACTTCTTCCAGTTTCACCTCCAGGTGTACATCGTGCCCTAAAGAGGTTATAATCAATATTTTTACATCAGCAATGGATCACACGACTACTTGTATGCGGGAGTGGCCGCTCATAACGACTGACACTTAATTATCGCCAGCTCTGCTTTCCTCAGTGCTATGAAGCGTGTTAGCGTCTTTCAGCTCATTGTTTTGGTTCCCTGGTTCCACACAACTTTACTCTTTTGACTCACTCTTACAGCTCCCCGTCGGCGCCTCTATCACCCGTCACACCTAATTATGACCCTTACAGCACAGCTCGCTAGTTTCCTCCATTTTGAGCTAACAGTGAGAACAACAAGAGACCTAGTGAGGCGGTGGAAGTGAGACGCCTCGGTGCGTTGAGCTGAGGGAGGGTGCTTTTTGTGGCTGATGAATGATACGTTACGATATGATTCGAAACAGGGAAAATTTGCTCTAACATCTTTAAAAAGTTGCACAGCCTCACTTTAACTCTTTGCTCCTCTACACG
Source organism: Scortum barcoo (assembly GCA_023238725.1). Taxonomy (NCBI): domain Eukaryota; kingdom Metazoa; phylum Chordata; class Actinopteri; order Centrarchiformes; family Terapontidae; genus Scortum; species Scortum barcoo. Next base: position 5,426,021 of record CM041548.1, on the reverse strand, counting down.
CTCTCGTATCCAGGTGTTACCTTCCCTACTCCATTTGAAAGTGTGTGTGTCTGTGTGTGTGTGTGTCTGTGGTATCCCATTATGCCACACTGCTTTCTTTTCTCTCTCTCTCTCTTCCTCTCTCTGTTTACCCGCCAGATTACAAGCGGGAAGTGCAGTCTGTCACTTTCTGCAAATTAGATTGTCACATTGTCTCACACCTCTGCAAATATTGAACAGCCGGCCTACGACTTGTTTGAAGAGTCAAATAATGGCATTACAGGAAGAGGAATGTATTCTCTGCTCTGTCTGCCTGCTCGTCTGTCCAGCACCAACACAATCGCCACGACACAGCACAGAAAACTGGAGTGTGGCACAGTGCTGGTGGAATTTTTCATGTCTGACGGTGGCCAAAGTCTCTCAGTAACCCCCAAAAGCTGTGTGTGTGTGTGTGTGTGTGTGTGTGTTTGTTGGTGCAGAGTAGATGGTGTGTGCGCTCAGATACATGTGTGATACATTGCTGTGACTCCCTGTTTGACGAGCTGTTTTCCCATTGTGTATCTTCCAGCACTCTCTCTCTTTCTCTCTCTCTCTCACACACACACATACACATCCAGTACAATAGCAGAGAGGGACTCTCATCCATTCTTAAGCCGTTTGCTGCCAAAGAGCTAAAAGCTGGCTGCAGAATCACAAAACTCCCCCTTAAAACTACATCCATCTCCAGCCTCAGGAAGCCAAACATCAGATCTCTGGGGGCTGAGATAAATCCCACACGAGCTTATCGCCAAGATTTCGGCTTTTCAAAGGACTGTCTGTCATCTCTCGGCTTATCGCCAGGACGCAATGTAGCTGTAGATCTTACGCTCGAGATGAATGTTCGTCTTGAACGTAAGCTGCTGCAGGTTAAATATATGCAATATCTTGCAAGATGGATGAGATAGTATGTGCTACATGCATAATATGTGATGATTAGATCAATGCTGCATGTAGACCTTAGAGTAGACGTTCTTCATCCTTCATCTAATACTGTTTCACACCCCTTCAGGACACTGATGGACGTGGAAGATGAAAGTTTACAGGCAGAGCGGCACACTCAAGGGTTGCAACTGACTTTCATTTTCATTATCGATTACAGTAATCTATCGATATCCATCTCGACTCACTGCAAAGTCAGTTAATCAGTCTGTAAATTAGAGAAAAATGTCTTCTGAAATTTCCCAGAGGCCGAGGCAGAAGAAATGCAGCAAATGTTTGGTGTTTTTGCTTGTGAAATGACTCAGTCAAAAGTATAGCAGCTTAATCATCTGACGATGGACTAATCGATCAACTGATTGATCATTTCAGCTCCAACACACACTTTCTATTGGTGCTGGACTTTTAAAGCCCTATCTTCTCTTAATTTCCCTTCGAAAAATCAAGAACTTTCTTCCACCAACCACAGACTACAGCAACGCTCTCATTTCTGCACACGTTCTCCAAAGTGGGGAGACAAACTCGCCTTAGCCATAAACCACCTTGTCATCTGCAGCTCTGGACACATAATGAGTCAAACTTGTGTCAGCCATGTTTAGCATTTAAAAGCTTTTCTTTTTTTTTTTGCTCCTTCCCAGCTGACGCCAGGGGTGCATGCTGTCACATCCACAGCACAGTGTGTCATGCCCAGGTGCTTTTCCAGAGGGATCACTCCGGTGCACCACATGCATCACATCAGACAGCAGCACACACACACACACATATACATATATATGTGAGTCTGATCAGCATCATCAGACCCCACCACCCCTCACCACCATGTCTCCTCGCGATGATCGCCTGTCAACCTGTGGTAAATAAAGAAAATAAATCAAAAAAGCCCCACTCACCGGCGCTGACGGAGGACACCGACAGGAAGCCCAGCAGGAGCAGCAGCACCGCCGCAGACGTGCCCGGTTCAGCCATCCTCCTCCTGCTTCTTCTGGCGAGGCTTCACATCCTGCGCGGCCCATTTATACCTAACGTCCCATTTAACGGGAGGGCGCGAGCATCCCGGTCCGTACCGGAGGATGAGGGAGGGAGGAGAGAGAGAGAGAGAGAGAGAGAGAGAGAGAGGACTTGTTGTGCCGGAGAGACGAGGCTCACCTGAACTTGGCCGCTGCAGCACAAGCGCAATACCAGACTGATGGTGATGGTGATGATGATGATGAGGAGGAGGTGGAGGAGGAGGTGGGGATCGACACCGTGTTTTTCGGTGCCGGTCGGCCCTCAGACCACCGGCAGACTGGTGACGGAGCGGCGGCGTGCAGAGGCTTTACTACGAGAGGCGTGCACCGAGTGCTGCAGAGAGCACCGTGCAGCCACCGCTGATGACTCTCTCTCTCTCTCTCTCTCTCTACACACACACACACACACACACCTGCAGCAGTCAACTTGCTTAAAGAAGTACCGTCGCACGTCAGCATGTGCAGCACTGTTAACGTGACCCGTCTGTGAACTGATGAGCTGCAACGTGACACGTGTTTTTTCATGATCCGTTCATCCTTTATCATTCCGAAGTGCCAAACCTTTTCTGGTGTCAGCCTCCTAAATATGAGGGATTTGCTGCTTTCCTGTGTTTTGCTGTGCTTTTCATAGTAAATTGAACATTTTAGGGGTCTGTCAAAAAAAAAGAAAAAAAAATCATTTTGTCATTTTAAAGATGTGACCTTGTGCTCTGTGAGGTGTTAATGTCATTTATTAGTGTCTTCTGTCATTTTATGCACCAAACAATTAATTGTTTTATTGAAAAATAATCAACAGATTAACTGGTAATAGAAATAATTATTAGTTGAAATCCTGGATTTTTGTAATGTTTCTTTTATGTAAGATTTCTCATGATAGTGGTGTCATTTAAAGGAGCATTCCACCTGTTTTACACCTAAAGATCAGTTCACTCTGCATAACCTTAATAAAGCACTCATTCTAAAGCAGGATGTCTCCATCAAGTTTTTAGGCCCTGATCCTGATCGGAGTCTGTCCGAAACTTAACAGCAGAAGATGCAATGTTGATCTGTATGTGGTAAAAGTAACAGGTATGAGCATAGATTATTGGTCTGATGGGAATGAAAGATGAACTGTGAGAATGTGATAGTTGAAATTGATGAAATGTATATTGGTGTTGTTGGAACTGCTGACACACACGTCTCATCTAAACGACTGTTTAGTCTCCAACAAGTCTCCAAAAATGACACACTGCCAGCTGAATATTTTGTACACTGATCTTTGCGAATGAGAAATATGGAGTTTGAGATTGAGCTCAGTGATCGGTGTGTATTTTACCAACTTGGATGTGACAATTCAGTGACACGATGTGACTGGATAATTGTTCACATTCTCACTCTTTTTTATTCACATGTATGAGCGAAATGCTTGCAGGAGATCAGAGCTACAACACTAGCATAATCGATTCTTAGGATCACCTCAGGACTCATCACTGATTTAACTTCATCATTTTTGGGGCCTTAACCACAGCGTTGTCAGATCAAACCACAGATTTATTTTTTATAAAAGTGGTGTGTAAAGGTTTTTCCAGGCACAGACTAGTTGATGTTGTTGTGCAGATAGTGGCGTCATATCAGAAAACACCTGTGTTTATCACGCTCAAAGTATTTTGTCTTTTACTTGGGAGGAATCCCAACTTTCTGTGTGTTGTGCAGATTATTACCAAATAGCAGGAGTGTCCCTTTAAACAAACGGAAGCACAACCAGACCCCGCTGTGTGGTAAAACTGCACGAGAATATGCATCTCGTTTGGAAAGTGGAGTGATGGCGCAGGACCAAAGGAAAGCCCTGCAGCAGGATACAGTCCACACATTAAATCTTCTTTCTTACTTTCATTCAGCACATTCAGTCTGGCCTTGGCCAACATATTAAATCAAAACACAGTCTGGAGTGTAACCAGGAAACAGGATTGCTAAAGTATATGTATGAGTCAGTGGCCCTATATCAGCTCCATAAAACATAAACTGCCGACTCTATAAAGAAAAAAAAAACAGGGTGTATGCTGTGTAAACAGGAAATCAGTCAGTGCGGTCTATAAGTATGCAGGACCTATGGGTCTTATATTGGTTTAATAAAATAAAAGAGGTGTTTTATACCTGGTCAAAACAGGAGAATATGGGTCCTGTATGGTCTTTTATGAGGAGATAGAAGCAATATACACTGTCGAGTCAATACAGGGGAAACAGGGGTCGTACAGTACATGTGCGCCTTATCAAGGATAAAATAGGGCCACTGTTTCCCCTGCAGTGTGACGTTCATCGCCACACAAATACGGACCTCGGGACGAGAGTCGGCCATAGATTACACCGATCGATACTCGATTAACATTCCTCACAGAAGCCTCTTAATGTCTCTTTCATTCCAATGAGAAGGAGGCAGGGGTGCCACTCTCTTCCTCTGCTCCTCTTTGCTCTTCACAGTCTTCAGCTAAAGGTTATGAGAGCGATTTTCGACGACAGCAGTCATATCTCATCGCTCAGCCACAGACAGTTTTATCACTCAAGTCGGGTTCAGACAAGAAGAATCCCGTCCAACGACCTCTCATTTCAGTCGAGGCTCCACCATGCAGAAATGACTTTTCACCTGTCGTTGGTCTCATCGCTTATTTCCATGGGCCGAGAGATTTATATATTTTGGAGAGCTTCCTTTAGAGGTTAATGTAGCTGGTGCAATAATAAGAAAGTGTATGCAGATTTGATGTGGGTGTCAGGGAAGGAGAGGAGCATCTTAAAAAACTACTGAAGAGGTGAGGAAGATTGCTGTTTGACCTCCACACACAACTCACGCTTCACAAACTCACTCAGTTTGCAAAAGCATGACATTAGTCCCGTTCTGTGTGTGGGGAAATCAGCAGCGAGTTTTAAAGAACCTAATGTAGGCGAAGTTTTATCGTGGATGGCTTTTGGTTGATGTAAAATCCAGTTTTGAAAAAAAATCTGAATATTAATCTTACAGCCGCTGCATGTGGTGGTTGTGCTGTTGTGGACTTCATCATATCATGTGATAACTTCACAACCTACATCCATAAAATACACTGACACATTATGAGTATTAATTATATCAACATTAGCAGGGGAACATCATTTATACAGGGTTTTTTTTGTTTCATGTAATTTAACAAATAATGAATTTGTTGAACTTGTGATCAGGTTTGTGTGGAAAATGTAGTCTCACAGAAAGAAAAAAAAATCAAATACTGGTTTGATCTTAAAAGAATATTAAATAGAAAAACTTGGAAAGAAAAATAACCAACACGCTGGAACATCTTCAAAAGCCAGCCTCCTTACAAATTTATCATGGGGGCCAGGGACACCCTGGACAGGTTGAACTGTGGGAGGAAGCCGAAGTACCCAGAGAAAACCCACGCAGGCACAGGAGAACATGCAAACTCCCAGAATCCGCTTGCTGTGAGGTGACTGTGCTCGCCATTGCACCGCCGTGCTGCCTCATACTGAAATACCAATGAGCATGCTACTTACTCTGAGAAAGAACATTTAAAAGCTCTAGAAAAAATAAAAAACATTATCTTTGACTAATTATCTAGACTAATTTCTTCTTCCTCATTTTTGCCTAAGAGCTAAAAAATGCATTACTGATCCAACTTTGTATTTCAACAATATAACTTGTAGCTCATTGTCACATTAACATTAATAACTTCGCTAAATGATCCCACTGGCATGTTAAAGCTGAACATACAACTTCAACCGATTAAAGAAAAAAGATTTGACATATTAACCTGAAACTGGAAAAAATCAATAAATTACATTGCTTTAATATTCCCAATTAGTGAAGTCCCATTGTTTAGTGTTAGTTTACTGTGACTGCTCGGTGTGTTGTTTTCCAGAGGGTGTTGAGAGTCACGGGAGACATTTGGCCCAAAGAGCTTTCTGTGCTGTGTGTGGAACTGAAGGGGAGCTGACGGGGTTCAAACAGGCCTGAAGTGGCCTTAATCCATCTGAAGCTGCAGGGGAATGAGCGAGTCTGCAGTGGCTTTGAAGTGGCGTTATCGCTCACTCTTTCCTCGCCTCCTCTCACAGCTAACCCCCAAACTGCCCCTGGAACTGTTTAATTACACTTTATGTTTGTGTGCCTGCGTGTGTGTGCGTGTTGGGAAGAAGAATATTTATGGTTGAGTCATGCAAATGAAGATGAAGTAGGTTCACGGGTGAAATGAGTTGAGAAATGATGGTAGGAATTTTACAGAAAGGATCTGAATAGCAGAGGAGGGGAGACGAAAGGACAGGACTCTCAGCACTCTCTGAAGAGAATTTAAGCCCAGCAGAGGGAACAATGTCGGACGAGGTGAAGAGGAGGAAAAGTGAAAGAAAAGTGTCAAGAGTGTGATATAGAGATAATAAAACGAGCTTCAGCCCATTACCTTACTGAAATCCCCCTATTGCCAAATTGAACCCGTTCAACTCGGCACAGCGGCACCTCCGCAATGTCACGTATACTCACCCACACCCACACACAAACGTTTGCACACTCGTGCATGCGGCCACCCTAAAACAGTGGCTCCACCAAGGAGCTGCTGACATCATCACATCTCCTCTCATTCATGAATATTTGGCCCTTTTGTCCTTGGAGGCGCAATTCAATTTTAAGGCCGATCTCACGGGACCAAAGCGTTTCACCTTTCTCATCTCTCCACCGTGAATTACTGCAGGTGAGTGGTGTGCGCACTGTGAAATATTTTCATCTAATTAAGGCAGAAAGTTGAATGTGAAGCCACGAAAACAGTGTTCTTGAAAGTAGTGGAAAAAAACCCAAACAAATGGTATTACAGGAAATAGTGTAGTAGCAATTCATATTTAACAACTTTTTAACAAGGCAGTGCAGGCACATTTGAAATGGACTGATTTTTATTTTTTGACTGTTTTACTGTTTTGGTTCACATTCAGTGCTCTCAAGAAAAAAAATCTACTGCACAAAATCTACCTGCCAAACACGCAGTTGCAGAGAGGCAAAGTTATACACAAGCCGTTAGTAAATTTAGAAAGTAAAGAGCTAGATTTTCTTCTGGATTTAGTGGAGACCAAAAACAAAGCTGAAAGTTAGAATAAAAGTAAAAGTCAATTAAATATTTATTATTTAGCATAAACCACAATTCCATTATAACAAAAATACATCACTCCTATTGCATGGATTGTACTGTAGTGTACATCACAGAAATGATTTTTTTCAGAGTAAAGTGTACAAAATGAAAGTAATTCCAGTTACAATACATAACTATACATATTCACACATACTTATATAGGAGAACTACAGATATAGACATACAACAGTGCTAGTCAACCCTGTGTTCTACATTTGCCCAGAAGTTTACATCCAATCACACTTCAGAATCAGAAATCTTCTGCAGACATGTCCAGACACCCAACATTCATTGTGTCACAGAGGAACATCTGACCATGTGGCTGTTGGTCATAAATGTCCCATGTTTTCCATGAGGAAAAAAAACTGGAATTGAGAGTAAGGTGGATTGAAACTAGCAGCATCCTGGGATGGTACTGTAAACTACTCTGTGACTGCAAGAGACTCTTCATTTCGAATAAATACAAAACTTCCTCACATGGCAAAACTCACAGAGGTCATCAAGGCATGAAAAAATGCACTGTATTCCAAATATGACTTCTGCTGTGCTGATGGTGAAATTTTGAGAAATATGAATCTGTAGTTGTAAAAAGTGTAATACAGCTTCTGTGTCTGGAAGCAAAAAATAAATTACCTTCCTGAATAGAGCACATATTACAGCAGCGCTTATACAACAGGAGCATATATACTGTAATCTTAATAAAGACTAAAAAGTATTTTGTCAAATGTGACAATAAAGGCTGGCACACACTGTGCAAAATATGTGAAATTGGAAAATAATCATAATGCCTTGGCAAATCTGCCAAAGTGTGGCTTTAAAATAGATTTTTCCTGAAGCTACCTGGAGGGGGTCTGCTGCAGTCCAAACTGAATGACGTTTTTTACCAATTTGTGTTTAGACACATTGATTCTCAGTAACTGGACGGTTTTCAGACTGTGTCCATGTGCGACCAAAACAGCCTACTTTCCAGGAGCAGATAGGTAGGTCATTCTCCTGCTCGAGGACACTGCTGACAGCCTCTCGGGGGGGTTGATATGATCCGTTTTCAGTGTGACTCAGATGGGTGAATATTGTTCAGATTCCCAAAGGATTAACTCACTGACACAGCTTTGTAGCCTTAACTTATGAACCACAGACCCAGGACAAGTCTCAACACTGCGGCATCAGTTTACCAAGTTGTGTCTAATGTCGACACATTTAAGCAAACAGCTTTTCATCAGAGTCATAGTTTGTATGAATACAGCATTTGTCATACAGGAATATAAGAATTTGTGACTTAGAGGCCATTTATTGTTTTTTGTTCATGTGTTGTTGCAAATGTGAAATCAGCTGATGATAATGCACGATGGAAAACCTTTCTATCTGAGACTACCAAAAGTATAGCAGTAAAGGCTATATCACCAACTAGGCAGGTCCTTTTGAGCATTTGCTGTAACACTGATACTGTCATTTTTCCTGGGAAGACAGTGTGCTTGAAGACCGGCCCTGTGTTAAAATGTAGTTTCCAGACTTTCATTAATTTATTTTTGGCTCATATCGTGATATTGCACATTCCTAAATCAATATATTAAATCAAATTACCATGACACAAATATGGCTGAGTAGACTTCATGCATAGAAGAAACAGAAACAGCACACTGCATAAAGAATAGGAAGAAAACAAGGCTAACAGGCCCTGCAGTTCATTTCTGCCAACCATACTTGTTTCATAAGAGAGATTTTCCTGCTTCCTCCAACTTACCTCTAAAATGGTCAGAACACCACCAAACACTGGACATGATCTGTGTTTGTGAACTGAATTTTTAAAAAAGCATGTATATTTTTGTAGCATTTTAGATCCACTATGTATTCTTCCACTTCGTCTCTTCTGCACGTCTAACCCATCACCTAGTTCGAAGTATTGGATTATCACATTTTATACACTTTGGTGTGCTCCTATCACTTCATGGGGATGTGGATGGGACGGTGTATTCCTCTAAGGTGGACAAACACAGAGCAGTTCTGCACCTGTGTCCCCCGGTCAGCGTGTGATGGCAGCTGCAAAGAGCAGAGGAAAGACGGTAGCTGCTTATTTCCTTAAGTGGTCCCAATTGAAGTGTTGGCACCAGGTGGAGGGACTGTCCTCACAAGGAGGGACGAAAAGAGAGGAAAGACGGGAAGAGAGATATACAAAATGTGTGTGTATGTGTAAGAGCAGGAGAGAGAGAGGGAGGCAAATGGCTGTTTTCTGACGTCAGCGTCTTTTCTTAGCATCCCCCTGTGCCTCTCTTCCTCCAAGGACATGTACAGGTGCCCAGTGCTGAGGGTGCAAACCCCTCTGTTACCTAACCGGAGGGAGATGCTGCTGGCTTAGGTGCAGTGACATTTCAGGCATGCGTGCGGCAGAGTGGGCACGTGTGTCCGTGCGGAGCGGAGTTAAAGTCACTTTCATCACCGCACACTGTCAGATGAAGCTATTACTGACTCTATATTTCAGGTAAAATGGGATATGTTGCTCAGATTAGGCCCAGTGGACTCATTTGATTAGATTAGTCCCTGATCCCCCACATCATATTGTTGAGGATGATCATGTAGTATTACATTGTAGAGCTGTTTTCTATGTACGAGGGGAGATAATGGCAGTGATGGCAACGGGCATTAAATTAAATTGCCCCCCTCCCCCCGATTCAGACTGTAATGGGACATACTCTCGTGAATCAAATTATTGTGAAATTAAACTCTCTCATTTTGCTGGGGAGCCCCTTGTGTTTCTCCTCTGTGTGGGAGCTGGGTAAACGTCAGAGCCTCTGTCCTGCACTATTGGATTTAGAGACATTTACACTTCAGAAACCCCAGAGATAGTATTTATCCCAATAGCTTCAAGTAAACATGTAGGCTAGTCTTCATCCTAAAAATATTCTCCTGTAAAGTTAAAGGTTAAAAGTACACAAACAATAATGCAACAATGCATAAATTTAAATCTCTGTCTTGCTTGTCCTACTGGGTGCCAATCAGGGTTATGTTAAAATTAGTCTGATCTTTTTTTCTTATCATTCCAGAGAGGTGCCAGTTCACCTCCGGAGCACTGCCAAGGTGCCCTTGAGCAAGGCACCAAACCCCAACCTGCTCTGGGCGCTCTCACAGTGCAGCCCCCTCACTCTGACATCTCTCCGTTAGTTGCATGTGCATGTGTATGTGTGTGTATTTCCTATGTGTATGTAAAATGTAAAACAACGTCAGAGTGAAAATGTGAATTTCCCCATTGATGGGATTCATAAAGGTTCTTTCTTTCTTTCTTTTAACTCAAGTGTTAGCACTAGACTGTAATACAAGGCTGTGTCTTTTTTTCCATGTCTTTCATATGCATCACCAACTGGTGGCGACTTTTTCCTAGTACATGTACGTTTAACCTTTAAAGCTGCATATCCTGGGGAGAAGTCAGCATCAGACATCAGCACTGAGCTCATCTAGCACGACATTATATATGTAGGCATCGAGTACATATGGAAGACCCCTTTCACAAGCTGCTCAGGTTAGAATACGTCAGCCGTAGCTGCTTTTTTAACCAACTCGTTATAAACTGCACATGTGCTGTGCTAAAACAGAGAGCTTGACAGGCAAAGCAACACTAACCATCAGGCTGGAACTTAGTGAGCGTTCAGTCACACCGAAGGCTGATTCTGTTTATCAGTTCAGTAAATTTGCTCTTTCAGCTCCAATCTAAAAAAGGACCCGGATTGTCGTCATTTCATATCCTCTGTACCTCCCACATCATCCAGTTCCATCCATCATCAGCCCATGTTTTACGCCGCCATGCATGTGGAGGTGTGCATGAGGACGAGCTGAAGATAGGGTGAAGAAGAGGAGCAGAGAAGATGAGGGGAGAGACGAGAGGGAGGAGAGACTTTGATGAATAACTGCGGTACTGATGCTGACAGCACGCTCAGTAACAGTAACAGACCCAGTGTGTGTGTGTGTGTGTGTCATTGTCTCTGTCTATCACACATGAATCCAGTATCTGTCATCACCATTTCTGTTCTGTGTTTGTCAGTGTGGCGCAAAATAACAGGTCCTAAACAAATTTTCCACATTCATCCTCGAGTTTTTGATGAATGGGATTCTGCCATCATCTCTCTCTCTCTCTCTCTCTCTCTCTCTCTCTCTCTCTCTCTCTCTCTTCCTTTGTCTCTCCATCTTTGCTTCTCAAAGATTTTGGCACCAGCGCTTGTCTGACAATGAGCAACATCTTGAGCAAAAGAAGAATTTTTCTTTCTCTTCACCAAGCAGACCTGTTTTCCAATCTGATTCCCCCAAGGAACACGCACACAAACACCACCCAACATACATACACACACACAAACACCACCCTAACACAAAGAAACGCACACACACACACACACATCGCTCGCTACGCTCCTTCTCTCTCCTTTGGCTCCAGGCTTTAACAATATTGCCAGCGTGCTCTCATTAGGGGGGGAATGGGGACACATTTGCTATCCTTGCTGGATTGAGCCAAACGAATACGTCGCTTTACTTTCATACTTTTCCTTTGGATTTCATATCAAAGGAACATCCATACGCCGTTATCGCCATTGTCGTCTTCTCCACCAGACTCCTCTCTGAGTCTCCACTCCATTCCTCCTTCTGCACACACAGTTTAATGATCCTGCTGTTCACTAAGCGTTTCCTTCATTAGCATTGCAATAACCGTGCAGCCAGTGGGAAAAGTGTATTGATGTGCAAGTCTTATATATCATATTAAGGTGCAGTTAGTATTATTCTTTCTGCTCAAGAGTACAAACCATTACCGTTATATCTGCAGGGGCTGTGTATTATTGCCAGTAAGCCAGCAAATTCTAGCAAAACTCAGTTTTCAAAACAACGTTGATAGATAAAAAAAAAAAAAGCACCTGTACTTGAACACAACCTGCAACACAAACTGCAGCCAAAGGCCAGCTGACCATTTACTCATTTGTGCACAGGCCCTCTGCGCCTGTATGGAAGGACGCCCCCTATTCAGTAGTTTATATACACAAAAAGAAGCATTGCAGCAAAACACAGTAAACAAACTAGCCAGTGCATCTGTTTACATCGTCTCGTCCTGCTCAGAATACAAATTGAGAAGATGTCTGATGACAAGTTGCATTTGGGACTTCATCTTTTACTTTGCTTTGTTTTGCACCGGTGTTGTCAGCTTGTGATTCTTTGCCCGTGGAAAAAGAGAAGAGGAAAGGCGAGGATGAAAAATAAGCAAAAACGACCCTAAATGGGTGAAATCACTGATTCGCACGACTGAACGTCTGTTCCCAGAGCTCTCCGTCACGACTGCCTCCGCTGCAGATTTACCCAGTTGACTGTGTTGATTCGGGCGGGTTTGTCACACTCAATCAGCTAAATGAACACGATATGATCAACGATGGCCCAGAGTCTTCAGTGTTTTTGTAAGCAATGTTTGGGTGTTAAAAGTATGTTGTCCTTTTAACTTTTACTCTTCCCGGTTGCCATTAGGGATCAGCAGAATCAGATCATCTCCCCCAGTGTTAGTTTTGGGTTTGTGGCGAATATATATTACCATTTTGTCTGGTAAGAGCAAGTATAAGGTGCTTATTTCTCCTTTATGCTTCTTTAAACCTTCTGCAGATTACAGTTTTGAACAAAACAAACAATGAGCTTATAAAGTTCATGATCACAACTGATAACTTTCATCTGAGTAACATGTTGATTTTTGGGCTTTTGGAACATTTGTACATTGTGGTATTGCAACGAGAACTACAGTGAATGATCTGAACGCTTATTGCATTATGGTATATTACAGGCTGAAAGTTTACTAAGATTAGATCAGTTTTAGTGACGGTTATTTACAGCCGATGCCAGAAAAGCACATTTGCACATGCATGCACAGTATATTTCAAAATTGAGATGTAATTATAATGTCACACTTAAAAGAGAGTTTTGCTGTGCACATTAGACAACACATTACTTACTTAAAAAGTGGCTATGGAATTACCTGTCTGCATGCACTGAGAACTTAAATAAAATCAGTTTTTAAAGACTGATCTCTGCACAGATCCAAACACTAATATTCAGAACCTTTAAATGTTAATGTTTTGCATCTAAGATATCTCCTAAAAAAGTTATGGTTATGGTTATGGTCAGTGTTTTTTTTTGCACATCAGAACTCTCTTGAATAAGCAGAATAACTTTATTTTCATGGCTGCAAAACACTAATTTTGTTTGCCCTGCTTAGCAACAGAAAATAACTGGTCGTGGACATCCAGTAGAGGAAAGACTAGAGTCTGTGGGATTGTGATTGATGAGAGAGGAGTACAAAGCAAAGAGGACACGTGAGAAAAGTTAGTGTTAGAGAGTGAGAGTGAACACATGTATGCTCTGCCTTAACAGCTGATGAGACCACCTGGAAGCACCTCCACCCACCAAAAGGCAGCAAAGCCAAACCTGCTAAGCCAAATCTGATTTTTAATAGAAGATCAAAAACAAGTGTGACCCCAGCTCGCACTGTGCTGCACATACTGTACACTGATGGCGGCTGTCCAGAGCTGGAGGTCAGCTGTTATGTAATACTCCTTTTCTTTTTTTTCTTTTTTTTTTTTTTTTTTTTGCTCATGTGCACGCTGTCTCTATATTTGGAAGCAAGGCATCAGAAAGGTAACAGCTCTGGGACCCCAGCTGGAGTCATTACTTATTCACAACAATGTCTTTGTGAGTGGGAGGACTGGGTGTGTGTGCTGTCACAAGTCACCTGCTCGCACGCATACATGCACAAAGTGTCCTTCCGTTCCCATATTTTCATTCTCTCTCTCTCTCTCTCTCTCTCTCTCTCTCTCTGGCTCTCAGTACCTTTCATCTCTCTCTCTCAGTTTTCCCTAAAGTTGTTAAGGAGAGTAGAGGACTTATTGTTTCCTGTCAGAAAATAACTGTTGTTTAATCTTTTAGCCAGCAGGGGGCGAGGTAGGAAGGGCACTGATGGCCTGCAGGAAAAGCAAATGGGTTGTTACCCTCCAGTGGGTACCGAAATGGCACTGTGAACCTTATCGGGCATGTTTTAAGAAAAATGAATTGTTTTTTCCTTGATTAGCACCATTTATTCTGATTCTAATAGCAGAAGAAGTACTTAAATCCTTTACTTAAGTAAAAGTATCAACAAATCAATAAACAAAATACTGATCATATGTACAAGTCCCTCATTTAAAAATTAAAGTTAAAGTATTACTGGAAGTATATTCTCCATGAAAATGGACTCTGCGACTGATGTATGAGTATTTCTGACATTCCAAGATTGCTAATGATTCATCAGGAAGCATTTCACTGTTGTAGCTGGTCAAGAGAGCGCTCAGTACTCCACATACAGTTAGGTAGTTTATTCCAGAGGATCCAATATCAGGGAGTGGGTCACACAAGAAATCTGAGGGGTCATGACATGATTAATAGGATAGGAAAAAAGAAAAAGAAAAAGTTTTGCTTCACAAAATTGATCTTTTTTTATTGTCTTTTTTGGATTGTGAAATGTATGACGTGACCTCTTCAGGCCTCAAACTGTTATTTACATTTTTTTAGTAAGAGGTCACAAGCCACAAAGGTTTGGAGCCATGAGTTTAATCCTTAATACTTTCATAATAAAAAAACTAACATAATTAATGTCGATTTGCAGACCAGTCTTTTGTGATTTGCATATACAGTTGTTTCTATAGTGTTTAGCTGGAAGAGCACCCTTGAACCGCCTCTGGATGCTCTGTAGGAACCACATCGCCCAGTGATCGCCCAGGAAAAGGCTGGCAATGCAAACCTGCCAGGATCAGAGGCGAGAAAACTGATAGCTGGATGACTAGGAAATAATTCATCAACAGCATCTACATAATCCGTCTGTGAATCATGGCCTGTTTAGTCATGCTTTAGAATTAAACTGAGAAATGCATTCAGACTTTAACAAGGACAAATACAGGTGTTGTTACTGATATGCAAATGCACCTTTAACACGCACAATAATGAAAATGCTGAAAAAAAAAGAAGTCATAATACCATTGTTTGTACTTATGCCCATAATCAGCATATAAAATTACATCATGGCAAGAAGAAAGGATATATTTCCCATTTATTTGCTTAATATCCTCTCAGCAGCAGCTTAACCTTAACCCTTACCCACCCATCTGAGTCAAAGCTGTAATGCTCATTCATCTACCAGCATTGTTTAAAGGTAAAAACCATAAATTAACATGCAGTCCTATTGGAAATTTCCCTCCTCTCATGCTTAGGTTCAGATGGTCTTTTCTTCGTCAAACAGCCGGCAAGTGAAAGGTGACACAGAGGCAGATTGCCCGCCACATGCGCTCCATCAAAAGGAGTTCACAGTCTGACTTTTACCAAATGATGACAGAGTAGCTTTTTGAAGTGCCGAGGCTGAGCGGAGTGACGGCTCCAAATAGCACTCATCAGATATCATTGTGTGAAATGCGGTGAAATGAGGCTTAATTGCAGCGCAGCTAACGTTTGGTAATGAACCCAGCAGTACCTGAATGTGTTTTACAGGAGTGCAGAGGAGAGCTGAATTGTGTCTTTGTGCACATGTGACAAAGACAGAAATGGCGCCTAATCAGTGCCCATTTTCATTCTCAAGAAATGTGACTCGGTCTTTTTGACAGGTGGCGAGTAATTCATTTGTGTTATTTCACAAATTTAATACTCACATCACTTTGATATCACATAATTTGTCAAAATACAAGTTTAGATGCTACCAGACTTTAATCAGACCCCTGATTTTTTCTTTTGGATTAATCATCATCACTAGTTACTACTGAGGGTTGCATTCAGCCGCACTAGAGCTGACGTGATTTGGCAGCCCAGTGTTCCCACTATTTCTCTGGCTGACGCTAATGGCTGCCAACTGACTTTTGGCAAAGTTACTTTCTGATTTGCACCTTATTAACTCAACTCGCTAATGAGCATGTGTGCTGAGCCAATATTCAATTAAAGTCATAATCGGCCTCAACAGTAATGACAATAGCGAGTCTGAATGACAATTAAACACTGTCATTAAACATACATTATGGAACACAAATGAAACAGAGAGAGAGGAGGATAGGAGGACAGCTTATATCTAATGGTGATTGAGCTGGTGTCAACTGGAATCCATTACTAGTCCCATTAAAGGCCTTCTATTGAATTGCTTATTGGAAGAGGGAGAAAACAGATCAGTTGCTTCAACAGTTACAGCTTGTGAAAAGAGGGAGAGGACTGACTTATGGCATAAACCAAGTTAAATAGGGAACTTTTGCCTCGCCACAATAAGGTGTTATGACAGTAGTCTTATTGTGGAAATAGCAATGGGGTTTTATATGTGCTTTTAGACACTCATAAAAATACTCTGCTTTGAGGAACAGTAAAGAAGAGGAGGCTTAGTCAATTACACAATTATTGCTACAATAAAGAATCGCACACACCCACACACACATAAGCTTGTTTTTGTCACTTTGGAGGACACATCATTCACTCAGGAGGACCCCAGATTCGCTTTGCTGACGTTGACTAAAAAACAAGTCTTAACCTTAAAATTAAATCACTAGCCTTGTAAAGATCAGCTTATATTTGGCAAATGGATGTTAAATCCCTGCAAAGTGACTGTGTCAACATGCTTTTTTTTCTCCTTGAAATGTGATTAAGACAAATGCGCACACAAGGACACATTTCTATACTTGTACATCTATACTTGTGAGGGCTGTCATTGCTTGTCCTAAGAGAGACTCAACTTAAAGAGTAACTTAACACCAAACCAACTTTTCTGTGTATATTATATGTACAGTCACTTTATTCCACTATCTGTTGCTCCCATTCTGCAGTGTTCATTGCCACAGTAGCTATTTTCTTACCCCGTAAAAAATCAGTGTCATTATCTGACATTCCCTCCCTTCCCTGAATTACAAGTCGACTTACACTGCTGGTATTGACATTAAAATTTCTGTGATTTCTAGATGGCCGCTACATGTATGTTGTCATTAATACAGCTGAAGTGTGTGAACACTCAGGCTGAATGGTGCAACAATCAGACTGAGCTCAATCAAAGGGATGTGTTCAGGCTAAGGCTCTAAAACTTTCTTTAAAGCTGCAATAATTGTTTCTTTTAGGCCTGTTGGGGGCAGCGGCACAAGCTGAAAACACAGCATCTGGCATATTATCGTCATATTATAATGTTGTTATGGTGAAGCTTCATCCTCAAAAAGCCCTTTGAAGAAGCTAGGATTAAACAAAATGTACTTTATTGTTTCTTTCTCTTTGTTTCCACTTCATAGACTCTTTAGTGGTCATTTCGTACAATTCGCCAATCCCACACACCCACACACTCTCACACACACATACATACAGTTACAGTTAGCAAAGGCTTCACCCGTGTTATTGCCTTCTCTGTCTGCAGTTCATCCTCCTATTGAACGTATAGCCGACAGGAGTGCAGGAGACAAACTGTGATTTAGTAACAGTGCAAACCAGAAAGCCGAGGCTCGCGGCTCTGCTTTATCAGCGGTGCTCCATCTTGCCATGGGGGACACGAGAACTCATTTAGGGTGTTGCCAGAGATGGTCTCGCACAAGCTGATAGCACGGTTGAATTACGATCGCGCCGCCACTCTTTTATTTCTCTCTCTTACTCTGCCCGTGCGTTTGCGTCGGCCCCTGAAGGCGGCAGGTGGAGGCGGGGCGCTGTGTGACTGACGGCCATTTTGAATGCTCCGTGACTGCGTGGCACCTGCAATTATATCAGCATGTGCAGATGTGCGTTTCATAAAGCACACACACACAGACAGTGGCGGTAATGAGAAACATAAGCTAGAGCCTGTCCCCAAGAGTTCTTCAGAGTTTAACACAATAAATGATAATTAGCAGAGTATCTAATTTTGACACAAAGAGAGTATCACTCATGTGTGTGTATCAGTGTATCAGAGTGTGTCTGTGTGTTTGTGTGACGCCTCATATTGTGCTCCAGATGGCTCTGGGGTCACCATGGAGACTGGTGACATATAATCCGGATGTGGTGGGTGTTTTTGGCTTCCTGGGAAGTTGAGGAAGGGTGGAGGAGGAGTGTGTGTGTGTGTATGTGATGGTTATGTAGCAGCATAGAAATGTTATTTTTCTATGTATTGTGGTGCTGCTGTGAGTGAGTGCCATGGGTGGCCGATCAGTGAGGGGAGGCAGGATATAAAAGTCTCAGTCCTCCACCTGTCTCTCCCTCTTGTGCTCCTGACTGACGCGTCACATCCGGGTCAAAGGTGTCTGCCCTCGGCAGATCGGCTGTTTGAGTGGCCGTGACTCCTGTGTGTGTGTGTGCGCTTCACTTGGCCCTGTCATTGTGTGACAGTAACTGCTGATGGCTGCCTGGGTCCCTCTCTCCCTCCCTCCTTGTGAGTATTATCTTCTGTCAGAAGGTGACACTAATCAGCTGTTCCTTTCAACGCTCGGAAACTCACCTGACTTGGACCGCTGCTGCCTTGTCTGGACGCAAGTTTACACGGCTCTCTGCTGCTACTTGTTTACACCGTGATAACATATTGCTCTACGACGGTGGAAAATTCTTAACTCGGGGTCAACCCATTTGTTTTAAGTGACTGAATGAAATGTGGGCTCACACTGCCCTTATTTTTGGATTATTTGTATTGTTTTGTTTTTTTGTTTTAATTATTGTTTCATTGCTATACTTGCCCATTTGATTTCTTGATTAATTTTTGTTAATTTGAGTTTCTTTATGCAGTTGAGTTATTTGTGTGGGGCAGGTAGGTTTTTGCGTTCCTTATGTAAACTGCTAATTTGATTCGTGTGAGCAGTTATCATTTTGTATAATTTACTCAAGTGGTTTTGTTATAATCTGCCTGTAGACTTGTATATTTTGTTCCTTTTTTTTTTTTTGGTTAGTGTTGCCCATCTAATTTTTATCTCCCTTTCAGTTGTTGAGGGTGGTGGTGTTGGTTCTGGTGACCTGGGTGACAGTGTCCCCCTCCCCCTCCCCTTCGTGTGTGCTGTATTTTTTTCTGGGATGCGGGTTATTCCACTACATTTGTCACGTGTCTGGGTGGATTATTATTTTTTTTTTTTTTTGTGGGCGTCCTCCTCCCCCTCACTAGCTCTTGTCCCACCGATAGGCCCCAGTGCTGATCAACTCTCCCCTCCCCTTTTGTATGATTTTCTTTTTAAAAATATTTTAGGAGAAACTATTAAAGTGCACTCTTTTTGAATTTTTGAACCACGTCTCTGGCCTAAGTAAAATCAAACCTGTGTGCTTTACAAATTGCTTTGAATAGGCGAATAATTGTCTGTGGGTGAAATTCCCAGGGTGGCGTTGTCTGGCAACATTTGAGTATTTGTTATATTGTCCCAATTAAATTATAAGCGTACACTTTGCGTGACGCCCCCCGGCTCCACCCTTTGTCTCTGCCGGCCACCACAGTTAGTTATGTAGTGTCATATAGTGGAGCATTTAATGTGTTGCTACTTTTATTTTAAAGTTGATGTAACAGGTAAAGCTCAAGCCAGCTCCTGAAACCTTTTATATTTGCTGTTTGCTGTATAATTTCTCTGCCTTGGAACAAACCTCTGATATTAGTTTGTTTTTGATAATATACAGGGGAAGTATATATTCACAAAATTGCTTCGAGAAACCTGATCAACAGAGAGTGTGAGACACGTCAGTGTTTTACACTGGTTGTCAGGTGATCTCTGCCCGCCTGCATCCTCTCTCCTGCTAATTACAAACAGCAGGAATTGTTGTGCTGGCAGAAACCTCTTTACAATGTCAGAGAGGACACTCACACTCCTGATCATATCCTCTGTGCTGCTGAAAATTTACATCTGGCTGTTACAACTCACTTTTTGATTTATTGTAGTAATGTGTGTCAGAATCAAGTATTTAGCAGGTGATTTCATTTGTCCAAAGCAAATGAACTCTGAAGACTTGAATCATGTATCCTATCTGGTCTTGTTGAGCAGGTGAAGCATCTTTTGCAAGAGAAGTATTTATCCCACTTCTAATGGTGGTAAATATTGAATTCTTTTTTTCAGTGTGACTAATACTGGGCACCCAGATCAAAAACAGGATGTCTGTATTTAAAGAAATACATACATTTACATATACAGTACATACATTGAAATAAATATATACTAGATAATACTGATTGGCCAACCCAGTGCTGGAAGACGTTATGATTGTGATCGACTCTGCTCTGTTTTTTTGCTCAAGCTCTCTGCACGCATGCTTCAGTGAAGAGGTCTCCTTCAAAAAAATAACTGGACATTTATTATTTCACTCAGCACTGTTGTCTCTCTAAATACGGCATTAATAAGGCCATGTTTTTACACGTACCATAGAGAAAATAAAACACGATACAGGACATCTGCTTTGAATGACAGATCCATGAGAAAAGGGATGGACCCATTCTGATCCTAGGTATTGTATGTGGGCCAATCCAAGCATGTTTTAAGATGGTATCAGCGGAAATAAAGCTGAAATCTGACTCTACTCTTACTCCCAGGTTAGTAAAATACACAGCGTCCCCAACCTCGGACAGTAACATAACTTGATGATAGGCCACAATAAAACTTCAGCTGTGTGTACTCATTCAAAGATTGATTAGGAGGTAGGTGGTGCCTTACTCTGCAACACCACAATGCAAACGTCAGTGGATGGAGCGCTTATTTAGTCCCAATAACTTCAACAGAGTAATATGTCCTCTCTCGAATAGATCATGTACATTTCAGTCTCATTCTCCAGTTAAACTTCCATCTGTATCATATCGATCATTTAAGCCAAGGAACTTTATTGTTCTGAACTCTAGCCTTCAGTATGTGGATTAGGCAGCTCATAAATAAAAGCTTGAGCTGTTATTTCAGTGTGACAGATACATGTTTAACCAACACTTAAGTAAAGTATTAGACATAATATCACCAAATACCAAAAAGTTAAAGGAGACGGATGGGGATGAGGGACAAAAAACTTCACTGGGACATCGTGAGTTGCGTGATGTGAAAAATACAATTACACGTTTTTGCTGTGGTCCTTTGTGTTGGCACCCACAGAGGAATGAGTGGTCTGTTTTTTCATGCAGTAGTAATGTTGGTCTGAACACGACCTTACACCAAATTATACCTTGATATTTTTTACATTGTGCTCTCTGTGGAGAAACATCATACCCCCCCACCAGCAGCACAGCTTGTTTAGAACAGACAGTCAAGGATGTCTTAAAAACAGCACGTCATACTATCTGCTATATTATTTGAGTTATAAGTTCTACTCTTTAAACCAATGACTGACCTTGAGTGGCAGAGACACACATTTCACAGGCAGGCATCTCAATCAAACATACTCTAACTTTACTTCGTCTACAAGGTCAAGGTAACATCTTTGTCACTAGGTTAATATTAACAAGTACATCCGCAATTGGCCAAAAGTGCCATTTCAATAATTTATCTGTGTGTGTTTTACTACAAGTATAAATTACACCTAGACCATCTTTTTAATGTTTTATGTTTTTTTTAATGCTTAATTGGTTTAATAGTAATATTTAAAGTATACACACAAAAAATAGGCATTTTGCTACAAACAAAAGATACAGTAAAACAGTGTCAGAAATGCATAGCTAAGAATCACAGCTGATTGTTAACTATGATACTGATCATTAACACGAGCACACGTTTCAAAGCTAGAAACAGACGGCCAGAGATCAAGCATCAAAAGTTTCAAAATTTGAAAGGAATCAGTAGGCATGCATAAATCATTTAAATATGACATAAACAAAAACATGTTTATATCTTTAAAATCTCTCTACATGTCTTTTTTTTTTTACATTTTTTTAAACTGCATTAATGCAAAAAGATAAATATCTTAACTAGTAAATTGAAGTTTGTGCGTCTTTTTGCAATGAACTACAAATACAACAACACAGACGAATGATTTTGATATATGTGATACATTAAAGTCATTTATTACCACTGGAAGTGTAGAAAATATGCTGTCATATGCAAGCTAATAATCGAATTAAAACATTGTGCTACATTAGCAGTTAAATTATTTTTTTTTTTATTGAACAGTGTTCAAGAAATCATTAAGAAAAAACCTTTGAATATCAGCACATTACAGCCCTTAACATGTGTCTTCATTAAGTCTTCCTCCAGCAGCTTCAGACTTACTGTACCTGCTCTAAAATCTGCATTGCAGTCGAAATCCCACCATGTTGCCGTGGTTGTGTTGATCGCCGCACATGAAGTCATAGTTTTCCCATCATTGTCAGGCTGACCCGTGTTCCATTTAGTGAATGATCTGGAGGTCTGGTCAGACCAGCAATCCCAGGGCCTTCTGTGGAGACCAATCCCGGTCTTTGATGACACCAGTGAGGCAATTTCCTCATTTTCAGTCATGTTCCTCACACTGACAAGATCTTTGTAGTTGGACTTACAAAATGATCACGCTGCGTCCCAAGTCTTTAAAGATTCCACTAAAATGTACTTGGAGGGACCTTGTTCTGAAAGAAGACAGAAAGAAAATAAGGACATTAGGTTGGGCTGCGGACTGGCATTTTTCGCTTGAATGACACAAGGTTACTAAGATAAAGAAAGGTACATTGACATCTTGTATACTGTCAATAGTTAAAGTACACCTGGGGACTGCCCATTGTTCTGACATCCCACTCGCCCAACGGCCCAATAGTCTGAAAAAACAGCCCACCTGTCCGACTGTCCATTATGGCCATTATCAGAGGATTTCACATCTGAAGCTTCAGTGTCTGAATTTGAAAATAGATTATATTGCTTTTGTATAAACAACCTATATAATTGTACCCTGTGTGCATCACAGTAGGTGTAAGAGCATTTTCTTTCATTTTATTTGAATGTCTATGATAAATCTGATATCACTGTAATACTTCTTTTCATGGTGATTGTTGGTCATGTAATTATGTGAGGAAATCATTTTCGGTCTATTATCTATATGGGGTAGCAGGTATGTAAACTGCATGACTATTTATAATAAAGATCCCATTAGCTTGAATCTGGTTGGCATTTTAAACCAATATGTCCGACTAAATGGAACCTTAAAGAAACCTTTCTCCTTACTCGCCAAAGGGTGCCTAAATTTCTTTTTCTTAATTTTGAAATTCTAATAAAGCTACTTGCAAGTGAACTAATTAAATAACATTTCTTACCATAATAGCAGACTGAAGGAAGTTCTAGCAAACATGGAACGTCGAATTGTCATCACAGTGCAGCTCTCGTTGGAGTCTGAATTGTCAGGCTCACTTGTATTCCAACTGGTGAAGTGACTGCTGAAGGTTACATTTGACCATTTCCACGTGGCCAGGTTATCATAAAGCCCTATCCCTGCATATTTTCCATGGCCAGGCAATACACTCTGCAGCTTGACGTCTTCAGCTTTATTCCACACTGTGGCAAGGTCAGTGAATGCCTCTCTGCAGCACTGCTGCGCTTCAGCCCAGGTCATTGACTCATTTACATAGTGGTACTCTTTGAGTGTCTTTAAAGCCAGAGCAGACAGCCCTGATGGATAAAAGACATGAATGTATTTTATTTAGCAGATCAGTCAGTGTAATACAATAATCAAAGCAAATACAACAGATATTAAATGTATCTAAAAATGTATGGACTCTCCTTTTTATGGAGACTGTCATAGAAAGAATGTGATTTAACTATAGAGCAAAAGTCAGATATGAAGTTGCATTGGATTGTTGTACTTTAAAGTGTTCACGTTACTTCATCCACCCACTGTAAATATGTGTTTGTCTGCCTCACTCACTTACACACAACTTTCAAACACAATCATTTCTCTGACCTGAGAACGTGAGGACGAACAGTACTGCCATCTTCATCCTGGAGATGGAAACATGCAGAACATGTTAATTTCTCCTCATCATGCAGTAAAGAGCAACTTGTATTTTACAGGACCAGTAACAGAAAATGTCAGTGCGGTTATTTTGTATGAGCATATTATTATATATTATTATTATATTATTATATATATTATATATATTATATATATATTATATTATATTATTAGCAGATTAGTGTTGAGCCCAGTTTTTTTTTTTTTTTTTTTTATCTAGGCATGATGGTTTAAGGATTATTGGCACATCAGGTGAAGTGCTGACATCCAAATCTTCTACAACTATGTCTTTACATTTACATTTTATAAATCTTTCATACATATATATGACGTAGATGTACAAGAATCAAGAAGAATGCTGCTACAACTTTAACACTTTAAGTGTTTAAGTAAAAATACTAATATCACACACCACACTTAAAATGTTACAAGTAAACAAGTAAAACTTGTTTAAATCTATGTTCAGTAAAAAAGTATGCATTATCAGCTAAATTTAATTTAACTTTTTTAAAAGTAAAAGTATTACTTCTGCAGTAAAATGTGTTGTACTTTCATTTAAACTGCTTTATATACTGTTAGGTACATTAGTGTATAGCAGTGCATAATGGTAACAGCCTGTTTTCTGTTTTCTGTTTTTTCCAGCTGATCCAAGAGGAGTGTGAATAGTTTATTTAGTTTAAGAAGTAGGAAGGTTTTATCTGCCCATAAAAGAACACTTAATCAAAACATTCAAATTCATCATTACATTTGGAGCTACATGTTTTTCACTGGGCAGGAAGGATTGAAAATGAAAAGTAACTAAAGCTTAGTAGAGGGGAAATATGAATGGCCTTACATTTCTACTTGAGTACTGTACTTGTGCTTACTTACATTCTACCACTGCTGTGTTTACTGTAATGTTACATAAATGAAGTACCTCTACAAATGTTATTTCATCACAGCACCAGTATTTTTTACGCAGTATGTGAGTCTGGTCTGAACACACATGACTGTGCAGGACAGGAGCTGGACATCTAAACTGAATCTGATCCAGTTCAACTCAACATCTGGGACTGAGAGGCGGATTGTTTGGTTGCTATTAGTAGTTTAGGAAGTCCTAAAGCGATTATTTAAAACCAGCCTGCTCATCTCATTGGTAGTGTGAACAGAGCTTGAACTCTAATTTCCATGCACTATCAAGTGGTGAAATGAAGCATACGACCTTCTGCTCAAGGGTCATTCACACTATTATATAAGCAAACTGAAGGTGACAGACAGTTTGCAACAATTACAAGCAGTGTACCAGCCCCAGTCATTATAATTCTTTATTTCATGTCTACATCAATACATCAGAGCCGGGGCACATGGTGAATTTCAGCGTGAGACCTTTAACTCCAGGGTGATATCAACCATTCATCCAGTGAGTTACAGCTGACAGCTTCCAGCTATGGACGGTCTCAATCTCCAGGCTGAAGGGCACTAAACAGATGGACAGAGCTGTCTCCAAGGAGAGCTGGGCATATGGCTCGGGGTGTCATTTTTTAAGTGATTAACTTAGAGCTCCCTCTAGTGGTCACTTGCGAGTCTGCTGTATTCTGACTGTCACAGCAGTGCTTTTATAAATCTTTTTTTAAAAAAGTAGTTTCTCTTGAACTGAGCAGAATCATTTAGCTCAGTCAGTGAGTTTCCTTTTTCAAGTTGATCCGCTATGATACAATGGTTAAAAAAAAACAACGTGTCACTGCTTTGCGTCATTGCTATTAAAATGCATCTATAACATTATGTGACAATAACATAAATATATGAATACTAAAGCTGTCATGATGAACTTTTTAGGCCACTTTAAGCAAACAAGCTGAAAACACAATATTGTTACATAACAGCCTCATAAAACTGATGACATGTTAGCAGTCCACTTTAAATTCCAGCAGACAAGAAGCTGACATTTATGCAGCGTGTGAGTAAAATATTCAATATTCAATATTTCTTTTAGCTCTATTTTGGTCTCCTCCTCCTGAGGTAAATGTCTGTTTATTTAGCTGCTAAATGCTGCACTGTTCCACCAGCTATTTCCTAACCTTGTCTGACTGCCCTTTGGTGATAAAGAGGGGCAGCAGGTTTCTCTGAAACTGTGTGAAACAACAATGATGGGAGCCGGTGTGCCAAAACAGTAAAGCAAAACAATAAGCAGGAAGATGCCAAAATGCTCCTTAGACCTGAGTGAACTTGAAGAGTAACGTTATACAGTCCTTTTTGTCACTGTGAGTGTCACTTTCACAGCACACGTAGTCATTATGTTCCGTCCATCATTGATGTAGAATATTGTTTAGTGCAGCTTTAAACTCATATGTTTATGAGTTTTAATGAGATAATTTGTGGAGACTAACCTGTATTCTGATGAGCTTTTCCTCTAAGCTGGTTTGGTTAAAATTCTGCTCGACTTCATTTCTTTCGAAAAGGGCATAAAAGAGCATCATTTTTAATTTGACATATCGGTATTCGAGGACGCTCTGTCAGACAGAGCCTGATTGGAAAAGACAGGAGAAAGAAACATAATTAAACATCTGAGACAAATCTCTACGTGGAGTGCGTGTGAGAGACAGACGGACAGAGAGAGACTCTTGCGGGTGTTAACAGTGATATATCAACTCAATGGAGTGAAACGGATGTGTACTCTGAATCATCTGCTCCAATGTGGGCATGGAAATCTGCCAATCCTCCCAATGACCGATGCAGGTCCAGCATGCTCAACTGAGTGTTTGGTTGTCTGCCTGAATGTGTGATGATGAGCAGTGTGTGTGTGTGTGTGTGTGTATTACCCCAGTTGGATGCAGGGATAACGACATACATTGAGGTATATTGTGTCATCTATCCATTATCTGTTCATATATTTCAGTACTACATATATTTCTGTGTTACATCATTTTAATCTTTTATATTTGTATTTAATCTTTAACATTTGGTACACTTTTACGATGTACACTCATTATATTAATTAGACACCAGATGGCAATGTTGCCTTCAACATTTACCACCATTCCCAAACCACACTCCCCTCCTCCTCTTCTTCCTCTTCCTCCTCCTCCTCCTCCTCCAGCCTGGTGGATCAGGCGCGACAGTCGGATCCTCTCGCCATGCCGGTCACGCCCCACACAGATATCAGCCTCTTTCTCCAGCACACACACACCATCACATCTCCCATGAACACTGACACACACACACACATGCTGCACGTGCACACACGCACACTGTCTATCACACACAGACATCTCAAAGCTTGCTCACTGTCCTGCATTTTAACCCCCAAATTCAATTCATATCCAAGTCCCACACCGAGCTGCAGCTCTCCAGTAGAGCTTTCTATTTCCAATAAAGTTAAAAGCCTGCCATCATATCACATGGTTTACAAGCCAAATGGTAAGACCATCAGCCCACTCAGTCCTATTTTTAACCATTATTACAGTCATCAGCATGTGAAAGGCTGGATGGCAGAAACGCAGAGCTCAGGTGGAAAATAGACTGATTCATTGCAATTGATGAGCCAATTGACGCCAAACTGAAAATTAGTAAAAACCCGGTACACGCTGATTGGGTTTGGTGACTGTCTGCAGACACAAAATGCATTTGGACGCGTGCCTTTTGATGGATTTTACACTGATAATACCCTTGCCCCAACTGTAGCATTCCAAAGTGCAGATACAAAAAATTAAGATAAAACATAAAGAAAATTTGGATTTTTCAATTGGAAAAATCTGTGAAATTCATCTCAGTTGTCTCTAAATTGCAACACCAGGATGGTAAGAGCCTTTGACGAGGACAACAGCCTCACCCCGGTGGCAAGACTACACGTAAAGGCTGTCCTTATTTCAAACTGGCTGTACCTTGGACTGTGCGACGTAGTCTACAAAGCATCTTTCACCTCACCAAAGGAAACAAGGGTGTGCAGCGTGCCACGGCGTTAAAGCCCGAAAACATTTGGGAGCGCAAACTGGGAACATTAATAGCTTTACAGAAGTACTGTATCAATAAAATGACCACTATGCCAACAACAGCTTGGTTATTTATTGACAAAAATACCATGACACACACACACACACACACACACAAACGCAGTAATACACACATGCACACATTAAAGCACCATCTCCCTACGTGTGGGAGACAGAGAGACCATCACCATGGAAACAAACGTCATGTAGCCTAGTCTCCCACCATCCACCGCCACCCCCCTCCCCAATATGAACTCACCCCCACTTCTCCCTCTCTGTTGCTGCCTGTCTACATGCTTCTCCATTTCTCCTCCTCTGCTTTCCCATTCCCAACATCATCCATCTTCCCAAAATGCCACCACCCTCTCTGCCCATCTGCCTCCACTATTTTCAAATCCGTCCATATACATGACTATTTTTTTTTTTACAATATCTTTCTGTTACTGTGCCATATTTTACCTTTTTCCATAAGAGGATCCCCCATTTCATGTGTGTGTGTGTGTGCGTGTGTGAGAGAGAGAGAGAGAGAGAGAGAGAGAGAGAGGGAGAGACAGAAAGTGAGAGTTAAAAATCCAAGAGAGAGGGGGAGCGTATGGGGGATGGGTGGGGATGCCAAGACAGACTAGCGTGATATGAATTACTCAAATATTACACATTCACCAAAGACGAAATCACCTCCCCTCTCCTCTCTCTCTCTCTCTCTCTCTCTTTATCTTTGTTTACTGATTGATATTATGTTCCATTTATATTTAGATAACCTCTGCGTGCAGGTTTGAAAATGTATAGAACATACTGTGTGTAGTGTGTGCTTTTCTCTCCCCTCCGGCCCGTGGCATGCTGGGAGATGTAGTCTCCTGCCCACTACTGTATATTTTTCCTCCAAAGAGAGATGACTATATGCGCCTCAGCTGGCTCTTTTATGTCCCAGCAGAGCCCCTTTCTGTCAGCCTTTATTTCGAATGCATGGATTCATAATGTCGGTTAGCGCCAGCCTGACTGTGTAACACTGCACCAAAGATGGAGCAGGGAATTTCTGAGAGTCTTACTTTAGTTTCAGGTCAAAGTTATGATCTCAAGGAATTTCATTTGATTTGAGCAATGATTGCAGGTGCGTTTGTGGACTGCGCTTCACTTTCAGTTTGATCATCTGTACTCATCGACCTAACCGTTTACTCACATTTGCAGAGATTAATTAAAAAAGTACGCCGTTTCACAAACAAGTGACCTGAAGAGCAAGTCTATAGCGCTTAAAGCCTTGAAAAAAAAAAAAAGTGTTGACTGCTTGTGTTTTCGTGAGAAAGTTGCCACCCACGTCGTATGGGCCTTCATCAGTGGCCCAAAGGCTTAGTCACCACTGTTTTGTATTATTTGACTTATTTAAATGAATCTCTTCAAGAATATGTCATTAAATATCATAGCTGTTTCTTACCAGTATTCAGTATCATCCTGACTGCTGAATGAGACTCCAACATCAACTCCTCCACTTGGAACTGCTTTTTCACCTCCTCTCAGACCGAACAGAAAAACTCTCTTCTTCTGAGATTGGATCAGATGTTCTGTGTCTTGCTCTATTATTAACTACACCTGTGGTTGTTACATGTCCTCGGAAAAGGGAATTGTTTCCATGAACTCTACAGTCATGTCAAATGAAGTCCATGCAATAACGCGAGCACACAGTACTTTAACAGTCCCAGTAGTATGATTACTCGTTATGCATCAACAAGGACCAGACAGTGTAATTGTTTAACTCTTAAAAAGTCCACAAACAATCAATTTGGACTGCAAATAAATGTCTCTGCACACCTACGCAGGTTATTTAATTGTTCTGGTGATTAAGCTGAGCAAGTTGAAGCTGGGTGGAGCTAAGATAGAAATTGTCTGACATCACCAAACTCCATGCACTAATGAAAATCATAAAGGCCTAAACAGATGATGAGATGTCACTAGTTCTCACTCACGCCCACACAGTCCTGAGAAGACGACTTTCAATAGAAGCATTAAAGTAGGTGTTATTGGGAGGTGTTAGTGGTTTAGTGTGTTTCTGCTAAGATTAGACACAGAGGGGCAATGTATTGTTGGCATGTCACAGATGTATATTGATAACCCCAGTGACATTTACCCTGATAGGTACGAAGCGGTTAATATGGCAACCTGTCCTCGTGTTATTTTATGACGCACAGCCTGACATTTACTATGGTTTTTATTTGCATGGCAGCACATCATAAACTCTCCTCTAACTAAACTAAACTCTGGAAAAGTTTGCAGTGACAGGAGGAGTATTTGAATGGGAATTAAAATCAAAAAGACTCTTGTAGTTATGATGTAGTTATTTCCAGATGTCTTAAACACATCTTAAACACACTGAAATATCCATCTAAAAAAAAAAAAATGTAATCATACAATTAGTTGGTAAAATGATAGAGTCGAATGTTATTTTTCCTGTAATGTAATATGTTCTTAGACTAACTGGGATATCCTGATTATTTTAGACTGCCAACATGCTGATGACGCCCATCTGTTGCGCCAAAATGTTTGTACAAAAATAATGAAATGATCAAAATGGTATTTGTGTCAGTGTAAAAGCTTCTGAAATATCACTGAACGTCTCTGCTGAAAACTGATGAAACTGTCGTGTGTCGGCAGCTCACGCAGGTTTCACTACAAACTGACACCCCTCGAGTTGTTAAGCTTGATATTGAGCTTTAAATCGTCCTCACCTTAAATAAAGGTGGTAAACGTTAACCAGGTGATATTTTTTTGTTACTGAAAAAGCATTGTTACAGAGACAAACCTTAGTAACGAACCATAAACTGGCTAAACGTTGGTACATTTTCCATTATTACCATTTTTACTCTATTTATAGAAACACTCTCTGCAGTATTACACCACCTGGTAGTTTTTTATCAGCTGCTACACGTCCCTGGAGTGAAGACATCTTGATAAAACCACCACCAAGGACAACTTTAAGCATCTCCAGTACCACAAGAGACTGGCCTCCTCTCCTCTCTCTGACCCGTTCATCTTAATGCTCAGGTCCAAGCTTCCTGATCCATCACAGCTCATGGTAAAGGCCATCGCTACCCTCTGGCACTCCCCTTTCATCTGCGTTTTCACCTTCTCTCTCCATCACACTCTCCCCTCCTCCCCTCCCTGAAGGTTAGAGGGAGCCAGGCAGAGGCAGGTGGACGTGGAGGGGTGAAGAGATGGATTTTAGAGAGGGATGAGCAGGTTCAGACAGCGTCCTGGTGCTCCATAGCTGTTCACACCCTCATCATACAGCCAAAATCACACTCACCTATACTTGTTTTTATTTCGCCACCATCGTGCTCACAAGTTCAAGAAAAAAAAAGTTATCACAAGACAACATAACTCGCTGCATTGTGGCCAATATCCAAGTACGAAGCGATGTTAGCTCAATATATGTGCGAGCGAACACGGACAGGAGGGTTGTAAATTTCCAAGTTCACGCGAAGGTAATCAACGCGATACATAGAGCCCCTCAGTCATGTGCTGAGCTCTTCACTGGTTGTACACGGGAGCCTTTCCTGGGCTCGCCGAATTCGATTAGCTCATTGGGAACGTGTGAGAAGCCACCAGACGACACACAAATGATCCTGAGATTGATCAGCTGTGTCTGGACAGTGTAGCCACAAGACTAACAGTCTGTCATCCATTAGCGAGGTCTTTTACCTCGCTAACTTACTGTTCCCTCTTCCACACAGGTGGCACGTTTAATGTCTCTTTTCTCTCTTTCTCCACTTGATATTTTACCCCTTACTTTTGCCAGAATCATCCAGGCTTTCCTTTATAGATAGGCTCTACTTTATTTTAATTTATTGGCTTGACATGCTTCTTTACCATTAATGATAATTAAAGTTTTGTAAAGTATCGCTCACGACAAACCCACAGTTCATTCACTTCACAGAGGCATTTTAGCATCATTGAGCTCAGTGCATTGGTTTTAGGGCCTGAAACTTTCCTGTTTGAACTTTTTCTCGCCAGTCTTTAGCAGCTATTTGCATTAATAAAGTGGAAATCAAATGCGCACTACAAGCACCAAAAAGAAGACATGTAAAGTTAGCAACTAGCCAGCAAACAAGACAGCGCATTAAGCTATCTTACATTTCCCTCAGGAGACAGTGGAAACAAAAGAAAAGCTAAAACTAGAGAGAGACCAGAAAAACGTGAATGCTAATGCTGCACCCCGTCAACTGGATGTGTAAACGGGCAACTATTTGCCAACACATTCATCATAATAATGCTATGAGGTGATCACAAGTCTGTGTTGTGTTTACATCTAATTGTGCTGCTACCAAGTGGCTTAAAAATCAATGAGGTAATGCACCCTTAATGTTAAAATGTCCAGTGGCATTAATACTTTTCACCGTATCGTATCATTTTAATGGCTATGAATTCTTACAAATGAACGGTGAACAGTGGTTCCTCCAAAAGTACATTTACATACATACACTTACAAGACATTAAAACTCTTATTTGAAATCAACATTACATGGTCACTTGCAATTGCTATTTTTCAATGGCTGATGTAAGTTTAACTGAAAGACCAACATAATAAAATTATCCTATTCTAAAGAAACCAAACGAATTTATAAAAACTACATGTCATCAGCTAAAAACTGCTGCAATTTAAATATTTGAAGACTGACCTATAGGTCATTCTAACTATGCTCATCACCTTTGACATCATCAGTAATCCAATATAATTCTCAGGGCATCCCCACCAACTTATTTCCCATATTGACCTGCTGCTCTGCTGACTTGTTAATTGCCAGCAGACCATTGACATGACTGGAGGAACACGAGATCCAAGTATCTGGTGGTGTGAAACGTGACGCAACGTGCGTTTCAGGCCAATCTGGGTCACAGAAAGAACAAATGTGCATCTGTGTCCATGTGTATATATGTTTATGTGTGTGTATGTGAGCGGGGGCCATCTGTCCTGACAAGATTACTGGAGTCAGACAAGAAGTCCGACTGGACCAGATTAGAGTATGAATATAGGGCAGGAGAAAGAGCGAGAGAGAGAGAAAGAGAGAAAGATAGAAAAGGGAGGAGGAAGAGGAGGACGATGAGGAGCAGGGAAAAGAGAAACAAATGATGGAGGGAGTGAAGAAGGAGTGGAAGGCAGCAGCAGACACAATGGCTTAATTTTGGCTGATCGATGTGAAATCTTTAAAACAAGAGAGAGATTTTAAGCACAATATGGAAATAATGTGATTAACTGACTACTGCCATCTGATATGTGAGAACTGATTTTTTTTCCAGCGGCCTGACTGCATGCCACAGGTTTAACATGAACTCTCGGCTGTTTTCCACTGTAGCTCCTCTGTATGTTCCTCTCTGTGCATCTGTATCTATGTGTTCATACATGTGTTTGTTATGCAGGTGAAATCGAATGTTGACAGCACCCAGGAGACCAACGCTTCGACTGAAAGCTGATTGCATCGCCATGGCAACTGGGTCCTACTTTCTCTTCCCCTTATCCCCTGTCTACGTAGGTTTGAGTGGCGGTTGGTTTGATACGAGTCGCTACAACGGAGAGCCTCCCATCTCTCTCTCTCTCTCACACACACACACACACACACAATCACACAGAGACATAAACATGCATGCACATTCTGACACACGACTCACTCTCACATTGCCACACACGTTCACCCATAAAACAAGACCTTTAAACCGAGATGTTACACTGCGTTTGTGTGTGTGTCTGCTTCGCCCGACAAATATGTAGAAAATATGAAATTCCTGTTTCATAGTTGTTGCTTTTCATCTCCGACACATCCATTCATCCACTCACTCCGTAATTATAAACCACTACAGCTCTCCCACTTACTGTATTACTGTCATTCAGACCCTTCACTACACATGCACACATACACACACACACACTCATGTAGCCATAAAAAAACACATATAATCATCAGCATTCATCCACTCTCTTCTCCGCAGACGAGTGACAGGCTGGCGAAGAGTTCCCCAAGCTGTTGCCTTGGTAACCCTGAAGAATATTCCTCGGTGGCCATGACAACCAGTGATGCACATCCAGTGTGGTTGGTGGATTTTTATTTAGAGGGGGCACGTGTGTTGGCATTTGTATGTGTCAGTGGCTGAATGCAACAGTTGTCATAGTGTACTGTGAGCATTTGCATGTATTTGTATATGGTGTGCTTGTGAAGTTTGTGCGTGTGTTTGGCACATGGAGCTGTTCATCTGTTTACACAACAGAATAGACAATCCTGCACTCTTTTCTGTTTCTTTTTTAAAACATAAACAGTACATATATACATACATAGGAAAGTGATACACCTGGTAAGAATAAGCACTGAAAGTTAAATTCATTTGTATCAATAATAATATTTAAAATGTGTAGGACAATTATATACTTCTGAAAACCCACAAAGCTCTGCAGTAACATTGATGAAATTCTATATGCACAAATAACATAACATTTTTTAAAGGATTCAAGATTAATGCAATCTCCCTCTTACAGATGACATGCTGATGTCATAAATAATGTGCAACGTGCTTATCAGTTTTGTTGCTATAGTCTTGCTTGGTCTGGTGCCATACAGTTGCTGTAGAGCTGACATTATTGAGTCAGTAATATAGGTATGTGGGCTCATCCTCTCTCAGTAGGTAAATGGAGAAGGATGAAAAGCTGCTCAACAGGCTCATATACTGGAAAGGTTCTTTGGGGGTTCACGTTTTGATGCATGTACCATGTACCATGTACCATTAAAGTCTTTTCACAGAGCATGAGTCTTCACCGTCCTGCAAATATGGATGAGAAGAATTTGTGGATTCAGAAGTTGTGGGCTGTAATCTTGCGTTATTAGAAATTCAGTACACTAGTTGTTTTGGCCATGATGGTCACTGTTCAACCAATGTTACACACACTTCCATTTAATTCCAACGTTAACTCACTATTGAGTGTATGATATGGAAACATACATATTGCTTTCACCGAATCCTGCAGCACGTCTATAAGTGTGCCACTGTGTTCCTGTTAATGGTCCCAGTAGGACCCAGTCAATAATAGCTCTGTGTATGTAAAAATCCATATTGTCCATTAGTGATGTATGTAGAGGTGAGCGACACTGAATGCAGCTTCCTGGGGAAAATCAACTCAGACTTCTATACTGTATCAGCTATAGGAAGAGTGAGTGTTTGAGTAAGCAAAATGCCTCAGGGTTGATGGATGAGAACAGACAGAGAGAAAGTCGACCTTTTCAGCGACACCGACACCTGAATGTGTGTGTGTGTGTGTGTGTGTGAAGACCACATGTCGCGTCTGCAGGGCTTGTCAGTACACATCACTTAATGATAAGATACAGACAGCGTTGGCTGTAAGCTAGGTGAAGATACGGCTTGAGCTCAAACTCTCTCCTTTCAGCTGAGCTTCATTTCTTTCTCTTTTGCTCTCTTCCTTTCTCAAGCTCACAGGAAAACACACACACACACACTACCCCGCTGTGTGTGACGCTGAGAGTCCCTGACAGCCATATAAATAATCTATAAGTTCAGGCTCCCACTGTCGTGCGCATTTTCACCAAAACCTCCTTTAAGTGACCTTACATCAAGTGTCACGCTCAAACGTCTACACGGCAACAAGCATCAGCGTACGCACCTCATGCCTCTCTCCGGTCTATCAGCCCTCTAATGACTTGTGATGCATAGATAGAAAGAAAGTCCTGGAAGATAGTGATGGAGGAGGAGGGGTTTTCATATACTGTGCATGTAAAAAAAAAAAAAAAAAAGAAGAAGCGGAGCAACAAACTCTAAAGGGCAAGCTGAATTAAATGTCATAGCGTGAAGGTGTGGAGCGAGCCAACGACTGCTGGCTTTGATGAAGTGATGTCAATGAGAGCTGCAATGAAAGCTCTGTGTCACAGGTGGGGCTTAAAGTGATAAGTTGTGACATTTTCATAAATGCCTGCTCCGTTTTGTCAGTGTTTGAGCACGCCGGTAATTCAACCTTAAATCATTTCATTACAGCTTTTACTTCTGCTGCCAGTGTCTGATCTTTTCCTCCGAGGGTGGCGTGAGTAGGTTACGTCCAGACTGAAAGGAGGGAGACAGTCGCACATCACCGGCACCTTCCACAATCGACCACTTGCAGGCAGATCAATCTTGCTGTCAGTCCAAATGCAGTTTACTGTCTCCTGTATTTGATACAGCTTCGGTTCACAAAGGATGTAGATGTAGAGCTGAGTCTGAATTTTCTATGTAGGAACATTTTTGGTTGCATTTGAAAAAAAAATTGCATTAAATAAATGACAGGTTTCAGGTGTCACTTGTTACTGAGTGAAACATTTGCACCCCCCACAAAACGAACACATTCCTCAAAACATATCGTCAAAGATATATAAATGAGACGCACTTAATCCTAGTATTACTGCAATACAGCGTCTGGGCCACCAGTGTTGAAGAGCGCTCAAGATGGGGTGGCGAGGAAGAAGTCACTCTCTTTGATTACATGGTCTGTTCAAACTGAATAGACACCATAGCTCTCTAAATCATGTTGTTTCTGCTGCATAACCGCCTGACAGCAGTTTTTCCCAATTTAGCCACTGAGAAGGTTCCTATGAGGTCAGTCCAACATTATTCTGTAATGGATTTTATGAATGTGACTGAAATATTATTGTTCAATCAGACAGACCTAGCCCTGATCCAGGACCATGAATATATCACCAAGGAAGGAAAAGATAATAAAATGATATATAACTGTAAATGTGATGCAGAGCTCCAACATTTGTCACCCACTCCTTGAGCTGTTCTCTGTCATCTAGTAGCTGTAATCTTTCCATGCAATGCTAAATCAAAAGGTTTCCAAAGGTTGCAAGAATTGCATACAATGCATTAATGCAGATGCATTACCTTACATTATATTGGTCCAATTTATTGTACCTGTAGCTTGTCACCAATAGCAACATTAGAACTCCAAGTATCACAGTAAAGACCAATGCATTACCTATTCAATGGGCCTTCACATTAAAATGTTGTAATTGAGTAGTGCACACAGGAAGGAAAGCATATCAGCATCAAAATTAACTTCTTTCTGGCCAATACCTGTTTCTTTGTGGTTAGTAACTGATACAATAATGATGGATTGATCTGCTTGGTGCATCTCTAACAGTGAGTCAATAAGAGATTCACTAAGGATTTAACTCTTGCCTAAGTGGAAAAGCCTCACAAACAGGATTGCCTATACGCTCAGCCTTTGCTTGCACCTCGACCTTGGACTACTGAATTATTGGAGAAAGTATAATTGAACTTGGCAGTTCAATCCAAATGTTTTTCTCTTTTTCAGCCACTCAGCGAAGGTATGAGGTGAGATGTGCGAAATGAGTGTCTGGCCTTCTCTGGCGAGAAGTGCTGTTGTCTGAGCTGCTTAATTGTGGCAGCCTGACGGGCAGTGGCACTCGAATTATATTTTTGGTGTGGAGAGTGAATGAACAGGAGAATGAGTGAACAGGACGATGATTAGTGGAGAGATGCCGGTGGAGAAAAGGAAGAAGAAAGAGAGGGAAAGAAAGATTAATCAAAGGTGGAAGCTTCCCAGTGAAGAAAGAAGTAGAGAATAAGAGACAGAGAGATGGGGTAGCTCTCCGCTTGAGCAAGCGATGCCTCGTTGCCATGGCAGCACCGTCTCTCCGGTCTCCGTGGGAACGGCTGAATCCTGTTGCAGCTCGACTTTGCCCCTGGGCGCGAGAGAGAGAGAATGAGAGGAGGGAAAAAAAGGGAGAAGAAAAACAGTAACAGAACGGCGAGTTTCGCCTGGGGCGTTTAGGCTGACCTGGAAAATGTTGGGCGTGTGCTTATTCTCTCTCTTTCTTTCACTGTCTCTCTTTTATTCCCTCACTTTCTCTCTCTGTCTCTGTCTCTCTCTCTCTCTCTCTTCTCTCTCTCTCACCTCACCTTGTCAATAACTTCTAGGTGTTTTTATACTGTCGGACAGTTAAAGGTGAATGTGCAGTGGTATTCAAAGCCTTTAATCCTCATTCTCTTTCTACTCGTGTGTGTGTGTGTGTGTGTGTGTACATCCATACATCCCCACACATCCAACCATACCTGCATATGCAGGCATACGCCTTTTCTGAGTTTTAAACCTTGTTTCATTGGTGAAACACACACACACACACACACACACACGCTCGTTGCTGCAACACACGCTGCCACGCCAGCCTGGTTGTTTGTCTGTTTGTGTGTTTATTTGTCCGTTTGTTTCTGCCCGGGCTTCAGCCCATTCATAGAGCATAAGTAGCCCTATTAACGGGCCAGCTTGCCAAGAAAACAGATGATCCCCTCTGACAGAGGTCCTATTGTTATTATCAGCGGCGAACAATGCAGCCCTGTCTGTTGGCCACACTGGTTGATTCACCCGTTTTCAGCTGCCGGTCACTACTCTATCAGCCGCAGCCGCAGGGAATGGGAAAGGCTCTCAGAAGCTATATTGTACATGTAGGATTTGTGAGACGTGGTTGATTTATGAGGCTGTTATTGCGTAGGGTTATGGCATGTTCAAAGGCTGGATTCCTCTGAATTGTATAACTTGCTCATAACTATTATAGCAGTTTCATGACTTTATGATCAAGGATTGTTCTGTGGCTTTAACCTCACAATGCCATGTCATAAAAGTAGAGTCAACGTCTCTTTGATATCATTTAATAAATGTTTTTATGTGACAACCTGATGAATCAAAAATAATTAAATCAAAGTTGACAAAAAAAACATTCTCTTTTCACCTCAGTTTTATTTTGGAGAACTGTAATCTTATCATGATCTGAAACCATAATCATTTATTACTGTGAAAACTTATTACACCATTGTTTGCATTGTAAAGTTTTACAGTGCAAAAGGTTTAGGGCTGACCTTACAGAACAAGTCAGACAACAATTCACACGCATTTGTATGTGTCAGTGTGTGTGGCCACACATGATGATACATTATACTTGTGCTTTGTGTATTAACATTTATTGTAATCTGACGAGTGTGTGTGTGTGTGTGTGTGTGCTACTGCTGCTGCTGGATGTGAGCACACACTTTTACTTTACTGTATGGGTTAAGTCAAATGTATCCAGTGCAGTGCATCTGTATGTGTGCGTGTGTGCATGTCAGTCATGTTGTGGGGACATAAATCTGTTGTCACATTGTGGGGACCAGTCTTCCTTTTAGGGATAAAACTTGTGTCCCTATAAAGCAAATCATTAAATTTTGGGGTAAAGATTCAGTTTAATGTTAGTGTAAGGTTAAATAAGGTTAAGTTAGGGTTAGGCAAATTGTGGGTATGTTAGGATTAGGGTATGTCTCCAGGAAATTAATGTAAATCAATGTTATGTGTGAGACAGAGATCATGGTGTCAGAATGTCACTCAGTGCAGCCACACATCACAGCAAATGTTTATCCACTGTCTTACACCTGTATGAGATTAAACTCTGAAGGCTAATCTTAATTCCCTGTAATCTGAGACTATTCTGCAGCTCATGTGACGTCAGGATTTAATACTACGCTGATAAATAGCGCCAGCCCGCTAATAGATTACCCAATTCTCTCATGTCAGATCAAATCCCGCAAATACATAAGCTTTGCCTGCTTTTGCTTCCCTCTGCTATTAGTCAGCCTGTTTTCTTTTCACTGAGTCAGGCTGGTATTAAGGGCAGTGCTGATTTTATACTACTGTAACAATTACATATCCAGCAGTCAGTGACAGAGGTTTTTAGTTGCTTTTATCACATGGCTGAACAGATGAATAATTACAGTGTGAAATTGTATTGTTTTACCGCTTCAACTTCTATTGTCCTGCTGCATAGTATTCAAAATGTTTGGAGTGAGTGATTGCCTCTCAGCGAGCATTTATTGAAGTAAATTTCCCTGTGTGGAAATATGCCTGCACTGACGTTATCAGTCACATTATCATCATGTGATACTGTACCATTGCAAGCAGAAATGATTTCTCAAAACTGTGCTTTACTGATAAGCGTTTATCTGCAAACTCCTGTATGCTGCGATAAAAATCAGCAGACAACAATGAGTGAACATTCATGTAAATGTTGTTTGTTGCACTGAAAAGGCTGCTACTCTCAGGTATTAGATGTTGGCGTGTCCTCAAACATCTGGTTTCTGGTTGAAACACTGTCAGCATAAAATGAAAGATGAACTGGGAACAGTTTGCGGGTTCTTAATTTTTTTTTTTTCAGTGAGCATATTTGTTACCCATTATCCTCAAAGTACTAAAGCACACTCTTGAAAACAATTTCACTGGAAAGTGGGAAACTAAAAATATTTAATATGGAAAATATCAGCTTTCTTTTTACTGGAATAAAACATGCAAACCACAAATATGCTTCATTAAAGAATAAGCTTGACAAATACTTTCTATTTTTGTAACTGCCAACAAATCCCATTAAAGGACCAAAAGCAAAATGCATTTCTCCATCTTTCAATATTTTCCATCTTTCCTACTCCATCTGTGGCACTCAGCCCCAAGGCCATGTGTTCCCACTGAAGATGTAAATAAGAACAGGTCACAAATATTCACTTTCATTTATTTTTTAAAGTCTCAGTAATTTCCTGAAACAGCTAGGCACTGTAGTTATTATTAAATGTTACTTGAACTGCAGTAAATTTC
This sequence comes from Scortum barcoo, assembly GCA_023238725.1. Lineage (NCBI taxonomy): Eukaryota > Metazoa > Chordata > Actinopteri > Centrarchiformes > Terapontidae > Scortum > Scortum barcoo. Next base: position 5,385,445 of record CM041548.1, on the reverse strand, counting down.
AATTTGTTGAGGACTACTTTCAGCTGCAGATTTGGTGCATCAGTTGGTTTTTACAGCAGCAGAACGGCGTATGAGAAATCATCTCAAAATAAAGGACAGAGCATCAGTCTTTTTAATGAAGGAAGATGCCAGCCAGTGCAACAGTGCAGCTCACTGATGAGTTTTTAATAGATTTTGAACAACATCGGAAATCTGTGACACAGAGGAATACGATCAGGCTTACATAGACAATAATTGTTGGTTGGATCAGTTCATTGCTGGTTTTATTCTGTTTCGTGGGGTTTGTTGACACAGACATCATTCATGTATTTATTTTGTGTATTTTGCATTTTGGTCACCATGGGAGAATATAGATGTTTCAGTGTGTTGGTTACAGATTACAGAAGGTTACAGAAATCAATAAAGGTCTCATATTCTTTAATGTTAGTTTGAAAAAAAATTAAATATTTGCCATTGCTTCACGCCGTAAGCAACATTCAGAACCAGTACCAGTGTAACATTAATGTGAGGCACATGTAGTGCAAGTGTCACATCCACGTGTCACCTACTGTCCACAGGAGTGTGTGATATGTGAACTACTTTTTTCTTCTCTCTGTCTACTTTGCTCCCTCTCACCACAGCTGGCAAAGTTCAAGTCAGTACTCACAGGCCTGCTCGTCTTTTTAACTCACTCATTCGGTTTCCGAATCTTCCTTTCTTCTCCACTGTCAACCTATTTTCCCTATTTCCCTATCTCACTGTTTCTTCATTCTGTGCGCACACACACACACACACACTAATTTACACTGAGCCTCATTTAAGGAAAAAAAAACACGATTCTCAATCACAAGAGAGGAAAAGAAAAAAGAATGGAGCAGCACACACACTAAGACAGTGAGAAAGAGAGTGAGACAGAGTGAGAGAGAGAGACCACTTCAGCCTCCATTTTCAGAGTTGGAATCTGAATGTTTAATCATTCCCAGCTCTTTGCTGGGAAGATACATGAATTTTTCACAATGTGGATGAGGGAGGGTGATGGGAAGCCTGGGTAAAAGCAGGCCAACCCATGCAGCCATGACATGGGGCATACAGAAAGATGGCACACAATCTGCAGTTTCCCCTTTCTGCAGCACAAACAGCTTATTGTATCATTCATTTGACTTAATAGCGTTGCACTTTTGTGCTCTGCAGATATAATGTCTGAACGTCTTCTCTCTGTGAAAACAAATATGGCCTTCATGTTTGGTGTGACACTGCCGTGAGCCATGTACTCCCATCAGATCTTTAGACTATAGCCGACAGCATCAAAACAGCTGTCACAATATTTCTCCAACACTCATACACAGTGTGAGGCTGGTCTATGTTCACTTTATAATAAGGCAACTTTCATCTCTGGACTGAGGGCTGACATTCTGCAAGTGACACTGGAAGACGTCATTACTGTTTCATTAATGTAATTAAAAAATGCATGCAGATATATGTAATATGTGATATATATAATATATGTACAAATGTGCAGTCATGCTTGTATGCACACACAAGGGACTTTTGAGGACATTACGTTGATTACGTTTATTCCTTGTGGACTTACACAATTCATAAGCATAATCTCTATTTGCCTAACCCTAACACTTACCTTAAAGTTGTAGTAGGTTCACTTGGATAAATATACCTCTTAACTCTATCTGTTTAACTATGTCCTGACAGTAGTACATGAGACAGATAATCTGATGATAAAATCAGGCTCCTCGCTGGCTCCACCTGCTGCCTCTAAGATCATTTGACAAGAATCCCAAATCCCGAATCACAACAACCAATCAGAGCAGGAGGAGTATCTAACAGAGGGTCAATCACAAGTCCCCTCCCCCACGCATGTGCTAACTCCAACAAGCACCATTAGTGGGCTAGCAAATACCAAATGACCAGACAGTGACGAAACTGCCCTTCCTTTGCAAACAACAGCTTACATGAGAAAGACAAGTGTTCACCCTAAACTCCAAAGATTTACATTATGAGGACCTACGCTCTGTCCCCATATTGGAGACGCGTCCCCACAATGTGACCGTGTAAACAAGTTTATGTCCCCACAGCGTGAGTGAACACACACATAGTTGTACATATACAAACATGCAGCCACATGTGCATTTGTATATATTTTATGCATAAAATATATTCAAGTCACGTCGTTTGCTTGCTTACTTACACACAATTGCATGTGCATGTAACACAAATGGACACGCATAAACAATTACTCATACACACACACATTCAGTGATGGCACCCTCACACTCGACGTATTGTCTTCAGGGACATAATAGGCCATATTGATCGAGTCTGCGCCGGGATATTAGTTGAGAATAAATGGACAATGCACTTTCAACACACACAAGCACACACTCGCACACAGATCTTGTGCGACCTCTGTACCAGGCCGAGGTGTGCAGCCAAAAGTGAGAGACTCTGCTCCTCTGTATTTGGCTGCATTAAAATTGTATGCTAATACTATATAAAATGTTTTGACCTATATTTTAACAGGACCATGACTGCATTTATGGGACCAGTCAGAAACTTCTGTTATTTTTTTATTTTTATTAAAGCACTTTCTTCTTGCTTCTCTTTGTGTTTTTCATCTCTTGTTCTGTTTTCTCCCCTCTTTCCTTCTTCACATGGACAGACTCAACACACACTTTGTCTTTTGCTCCTGTTAAATTCCACAGAGACAGACAGGATATTCCCAATTCATTTGGTCCCATCTAGTTCTGTCTAACCTTTATCCTGCCTTCCCTCTCTCTCTCTCTCTCTCTTCCTCCTCTCTCTCTCTCTCTCTCTCTCTCTCTCTCTCCTCTCTCTCTCTCCCTCTCTCTCTCACTCTCTCCTCTAATCTCAGTGGGAAGCCCTGGAATTAACCGCCAGTTTCAATCAAGTCCAGCCAGATTCACCCTCTTCTGTGGCCAGTGACCTGCATATCACACACACGCACACACGCACACAGCAATCCCACTGTTGTTTAGGTCAGGGGTCAGGAGGTGGCCATCACAGTGCGGCGACGTTGTCCGTGTCACACTCCCTTCTGGCACTAACGAAGGGAAAAATTAGACTTTAATCCTGAGTGTGTATGTGTGTACGTGTACGCCTATGCTTGTGTGCATGCATGCATACAAGTCAATGCTTCTATGTGCTCGCCTCTGTGTTTATGTGTGTGTTTTAGAGCAGAGCTATCTACCCCTGTGGAGATCAATTAAATGATAGGCATGCTTGGAGTCAATCTTTCTAGCAGCCTGAGAGATGCATGTACCGCACCGATAAAACACATACAAACTGTTACAGGGCATTGTCCATCTGACTGTATATACATACATACACACACACACACACATATGTGTATGTATGCATATACGTGTGTGTGTGTGTGCGTGTATATATGCGATAGTTTTGGTTTTAGTTTCATTAATGATTTAACAAATTGCTGTAACTTCTTGTAATCATCTGATCACTGTGTTGATGTTTCAGACATGCCTGGCTCCACAATCCGCCATTGTTAAAAGCTTAGCAGTTGGCCATAATGGAAAATATGCTTATTCACTTTTATATGGAGGATTAGATAAGAAGATTAATATCACACTAACATCTGTTCATTCATTCTCCATGGGCATCCACGGCTATTCATTCTAGCATTTTGTGGGACCTCCTCGCATGGCTGTTCCTGTATACTCAATCACGTTTTTTAAAAATTGTCTAAGGCCCTACCCTCTCCTTGAGAGCTTCATTACAACTGGACTATAGGACACATAAAGACACTTGATTTGATTTGTTTTAATTTGTTTCAAGTTTACTGAGCCCTTTAGACCATCCCTGCTTGGTAAATGACCAAGTCTGTCAAACTCACCACAGTTCTAACATATAATGACTATAGTTGTGGTCTTCAAGCCCTCCAATTTGACAAAGCTCCTCCAGAGCCTCAGACATCAGACAACGACACATAGCTTCACTGTTGGGCCCAAAGTGATGGACCAACTCCAAGGAGGTCCAAGGATCTCTGGCCACAAACATGCTTCTCTGAAGGTCCAACTTCAATCTGGGAGAGCTACAGACCTCCTGAAATGCTCCAGTGGGAACAGAGATCTATTGCTTTTACATCAAATGTGACTTCTCACATCAAAGCTCATTTCACAATTCAACTCACATCAGTGCACTCAGTGAAAACTTGTGCTGCATGGTGAACCGATCCACATTTCTCCCCCAAAATCTGGGGGAGAAAAAGCTGAAATGCACCGCCGTAGGGAGGCAGTAACAGTGAATTAGCCACGCTTTGACAGTATTTTATTATCCATCCTGCATACAATAGAACATAGCGCTTTCTTATCGTGGCGTATTTGCCGAGATGAGGAGGTAATAGCTGTGTCAACACTGCGGTTGCCATGGAGACAGTGGGGTTTCCATAGCCGTGCTCTTTTTCCCAGTGACCCAGTTTGTGTGCGTCGTCGTGGCATTGAAGCCCTCCAAGAGCTCTCAGCGCTCCACTCCTCTGCCTTTTACCTTGCCATTGAATCCAGCCGATTGATGTATAATTTGAATGGGAGCTGTGTGTGTTAGAGTCCTCAAGTCGACACGCTGCAGCTCTGCAGAGGAAACAAGGACATTTGAGCAGCACCGCACGGTTGAGCGCATATGTACCTTTTCTGCCTGACTGGGAGAAGAGTGTGAGTTTAGCTTGTTGGAGATGGTCTTACACCGGGAATCACAACTCTGCAGGAACCTTGTTGAAATTCTTCATTATAACCTACAATATGTATGAAAATATCAAATTCAAATCTAGAAGACAAACAGAAAAAAATATTTCCATCCACTCCACTTTGTACAAAAGCTCAGATTCAAAGATTTCCTTTTGACAGTCCTCAAGGTTACTTTCCAGATTTGAATGCTTTTAATACTTATGCAGGAGCAAATATTAAGGAGTGTGTGTTGATTTGAATTTAGTAGTCTGCCTACTTAAGGACACTCCAAGCCGATGAACAGTACATGTTACATAACAACATATTTGGTTAATACCATTAATTCCTTGATGTGAAGTATCATTTTTCATTTTAAATTTTACACAAAAATTCTCCAATAAATCATTCTTGATATTTACTTTCATTATAATGAATACTAAAGACCATTAGACCTCATCCCACCACGTCTCTTTGACTCATTCTGAGTATTTGTTGCTCACAGAGTCCGCCTTTCCTTTGCAGAAGCCAAATTTTAAAACCCACACAAGGGAATCACAAGAGATACTGCCCGCATATACTGGATATGATGAAAAAGACAGAAGCTGGTGCGCACACGCTTTTCCACGTGATCCGGGTGGAAGATGTTTGGTTATTTGTTCAGTATTACCCAAGGCTGGAGACACGGACATGTTTCCGGACACATGCTTGCTGCCACTGTAAGTGATACACATTTTTTAAAGACTAACTTTTTGGACACTTATTATTACAACTGTATCACCAGAGAGGACGTTTTTTAGATTCATTCAATGTTTCTTGCTATGTATGCATGGCAGCTACAGTATGGTAAATGTTATGGAGGGATTGAGATTATTGCAAATGCGCTATGGTTCAGTTACACTTGGGTGATGTTAGGAAAAGTGGTTACAGGTAATTAAAAGATGAACGTCTACTGTAGGTCTATGGCTCATTATTTAAACTCCTATTGCCACCAGTACTGGTCCTGTTATGTCCTGGTATTTTTGAAAGGAGGCTTCTGCTGTCTTTGCCACAAACTCACAATGAGGCAATTCCCACAGAAACCTGCAGTTGAGTTATTTTGTACCATTTTTGTACCTCGTCCCTGGCTCCCCGGCCTTCAAACCAGTGGAAGCAAACATGTTTGGCCCTGTGGTTTTTGTCGCCATCACAAACAAACAGGCTGCTGACTTACTGCCACATGCTTGTCAGAGCCGGTTCATAAACATATAAACAGCATCACTCACACCTTATGCCAGCAAATACTTGACTCATCCAGCATTTCTAGACTTGATAAACAGCTCGATCAGCCGGAGTCGCAGTGCCAGCTCCCTTTTGTCCACTCGAGCAAGACAAAGGTCGTCACCTTAACACACTCTCAGGCAGCTTTCTGTAGAGAGCCTGTTAAAAAGTAAATCAAAGACGTAAACGCTGGATCATCTCAGGGTCGGAGAGAGATGAGACATGTTAAAGGGATGTTTTTCATTTTCAAAATGTCACTAATGAGAGGCTCTTCCGAGTGGCATGGATCAGGATGCTGTTTCCGTCCTCTCTTAATTTAGTGACCGTGAAGAACAGAAACAGCAAATATACTTGAAAGCAAGCACCAATATTTCATCCCAGTACTTGTCTTTCTTTGAAACCATCTAGAACTGTTTTTGTTTGAACTTTATTTGATCCGAGATTTGAGACATGCTCGTGCTGGGAAACTTACCCAAAGGAACAAATACTGCCCGGAAGATGCACACCACGAATTGAACAAAAATGCATCATTTCACATATTTTGATTTTCGATTATTCCATTTCAAGGGTCATCGTCAATTTAAGAGTCACTTATTCCAGTGGTCAATTATAATCTGTGAACACAGGCTGAAAGGAGGTCTGAGAACTGACTTCTCCTGACACATTTCTTTTTCTTTTGGTATATGAGGAGGATTCTTTACATTTTTCCTCCCAGCTCCAATGGTCAGTTTCACTAACAGTGGCCAGTGGTTGCCATAAAAAAAAATGTAAATTTCCCAGAATGTCAAAATCTGCCTCGTCTGTCACTCCCGTCTAACCTGCCATCACACACACACACACACAGAGCTGTGCTGCAGTGGTGGCTCTGTGGGTGTAGGTTTTGGCAGGGGAAGCCACTGGACAGACACTGTTTTTGTTTGTTTTTCGTGCAATCTCCCTGCATTTTTTTGTGCGGCCTTCTCTTGGAAGGATGTTGTGGGCGGAGAGAAAACAACATAATTTAGATTCTCCCTCATTGAAAATCAAATAACTTTGTAGTAGAGAACACAGTGGGTTTTTGTACGACTGCGACCTGCTTGGAAATGGGATCACAGTCAGATACTGAGCGAGGACGCAGAGCTGCGGCTCGGCTCCGCCTGTCAGCTGCGTTGAAACGCTTTTGCTGGTGTAATTGCAGAGTGTTTTTGATTGCACTGGCATTTAAACGTAGCCACCACTGTCCTTTAATGCTATCCGTATCACTCTGTGTGTGGCAATATGATCATTTCAGCACCACAACTTATTAGGCGTCTTCTATCCCAGGAAAAAAATGGCGAACCAGCCTGAGCGTCCTTCACGTCGAAGGGTTCTTACAAAGACAGAAGTCCAAAAATACACAAAAACACAAAAAGTCACACACTCTTCAGGCATCTTTCCTCTCACAGATGGTGTATAGGACCTCTGGCTATCTTTTGCCAAAAGGCTCTTTCATTTCTCCAACTTTTCCTCCCCTTTCCCTCTACATCATTTCTTAGAAACACCAATGATCTCAATTAGGCAGTAACTGGCAGTATATGATGCTTAAAGTGAAAAAAACCCAAAAACCCATATTACGTATTATGTTCTAAAGTACTACAGTTAAGAAAAGATACTAGATATTGTTGATGTTCACGACATAATGTAAGGCAAAATGAAATACATTTACATTTTTCATTTCTTTGAATTCTGCATTTTACAATTTAAACACATTTCAGTATCTAATGATACACTGCAATGTGTAAGAGTGATGTTTGCATTCCCTTTGCGTCCTTTTGGAGCCAGCTATCTGGCATTATTGAATAGTTTTACTTGTGTACCAGCCCATTTCAAGCCCTGTGTATGTGGATATGAATTTTTTTTAATAGTTTTGTCTTCAGCTTACATCTGTCGCACAGCACTTGTTTGCCCTTCGAAATGAAAGTGGCAATAAATAGAAATTTGTCACCTGGCAAACTCAGTTAATGGATGAGTGAAATACTGCAAATGGCATTGGAAAAGAGTGGAGGACACTACAAAATTATACACAAGGATACCTTAATGAATAAAAAGGCACAAACAATAGCGGGTCATTTGCATGTGTAGATACAGCATGCTTGAGTAAATGTGTAGTTTGTCTGCATGTAAATTTATACATTTGCCACAGAAGCCAACACCCCATGGTTCCCGACGTTTTTGGCTTGTGACCCATAAAATAAGGCAGCATCTACTTGCACTCCATTTCCAGTTTAACCACGGAGTGAAAGTCAACTCTGAACTTCTGAGATTGTGATTTGAATAATTGGTCATTTCTGAAACTAAAGAACAAAACAGTGGAATCAACCAGGATATTTAGGATAGGCATTTCCCATTAACTAGTTTACTATCTGTAGTAATAACTGAGCGTAACTTCCAAGGTCAGGGAGCACATCATTAACTAACTGGATTAAGTTTAAATACAAGCCTCATGACTAGCACATCCACCGACTAAACCGTCAGTCGTTTCTGTTACTGGCCCATCAGTGGGCACAACACCAGACCCGTCTGAATTCTTGAACAAATCAGAGATGGGAGGGGGTCATTCAGGGGATCTGGAACCAGGCTACAAAGAGACTATCAGTATTTTTAAAAAAATATATTACTTTTTTAAAAAACAAAGATTTTTTTTTTTGTTGTTCAAATTTAGAGTTTTATTATCTTGTGATACTTCAAATCCACCTTGTAAACCACTGGTTGGATCTCGATTCTGCAGGTTGAGAACCAGTGATCCAGGGAACAGCACCTGGAAAGAAACAGAGCACAGCAGAGTGAACAACAGAAGCAGAGGAAACAGGTGAGAGGACTGCAGATCAAGTTAAGGATAAAGAGCAGAGATTAACAAGAATAATCCAAATTACACAGCAGAAACACTGTGGAAGAGTTTAAACAGATTTAGTCCAAACTAATCAGGTAATCAGTTGGCAGGTCCAGTGTCATGGCTTTTGCTCACAGGACTGTTTTCTTTCTTGCAGCACACGACCCAGGAAATTTAGCTAGGATGGCAACTTTCAAGAAATCTGCTGAGTGTTTATCCAGCCTCTGGCACCATTAGAGGTGCCAATCCTCCTGTGTGTTGATCCCCGATAACTGACACTCGCCAAGATCTCTAAGAGCTGCTGAATGGAAACGAAAAAAAAAAGCAAAACAATGGAGGCTTTTTGTGCACAGTAGCACTAGCTTGGCAGAAAAAGCGACAGGACACAAACAAGTAAAGAGGATCACGAACGGTAAGATACGGCACCAACCTTTTGCACAGACATCTCCACGCGTCTGTCAACTATACAGCTGCGTATGCACTGGGTGCTCATATATGTGAGTGCAAGTCCCGGCCTAAATCTGATTTATCCCATTCCAAAAGAAGACTCTTGTGCTTTTATTTAAGGTAATTAAATATGCTAAACAAACATATGTTGAGTAGTAGTAGTTGAGTAGTAACTAAGGAACAAGTGTGGAAAGACTTGATAATTAATGAATCATTTATGAGTACTTCCTGAATAACTCTGAATTAAGGAATATGTAGTAGATCTTGAGTAGTCTCTCATTAGTTCATGCTTATGACAAGGATTATTAGTTCAAGGAACAATTAGTTCCTGAATAACCAGCCAGGAACTTCTCATTTAAGGACTCACTAATCATCAGGTCGGTTCCTCAATCGTTTCTCTGGAACTGCTCACATCTGTATATGCCATGTTGTGACGTGTTTCCACTTAATTGCCTCAATCAGCTCTGTGACTGCCTTTTATTCTCCTCCATTAAAAAAATAACTTTAAAAATTCTTTTGATTTTTTGTCTCTCTCCCACAGTTTCTGCTATGTATGCTTTCCTCTTTTTTTTGGGACAAATTCCAGAAATTCCATCCTCACGAGCCATTGAAAACAAAATGAAATTATGCTTCCCAGTGAGGTTTGTTGACTTCTGCCAGTGGGACGTTCAAATCGAACGCACTCGACATTCCTCAGGAGGGGAGAAAGGAAAGAGGTGCAGGCCCTGTCACTCTGGTTAAGGCAAACCTAAATGTTACAACATACAGTGAATCGTCTAACTATTTTTTGTGGCAGCTTGTGTTTATGCCCGTTCTTATTGCAACATGACAATGCCCCCATTTCCAAAGCCAGATCCACAGAGCCCTGACCTCAACCACTGTCAACACCTTTGGATTAAACTGGACAGCAGAGGCCTCAACATCGGTGTTAGACCTCACTAATGCCCTTCTGCAGCCAGGGTTCATGGTCATCCTGAAACCAGAAGAGAGGAAGCTGCCCGGTGAGAACACTTTCTGTGTGTGAAACTCAGGTGTCCGCATACTTTTTTCCCATATGAGTCATCAGCCATGGCTGCGCTTTGCCTCCAAAATGAGGTCTGAAGCTTTCGGGTGTTTTTGTTGGTACATTTTTTACATCAGAATGTGGTGAATTGATGTTGTTGTTCAAAACCGCCAAAGTGTAGAAGAGAAAAATAACAGCAAATAAAAAAAATTAAAAAAAAAGATCACTGGCTTCAACAAACAAAAGTTCAAACGAAAACTCGATGCCACAGTCAATAAGAAAAACAAAAGCAAAAATTCAGAGACAAGAAAGGAAAAATACCTCTACACCGAGCTACTGGGCTGCAAAAATACAAACTGTTTCTCCTCTTTGTCCAAACTTCCACAGCCTTGACTGACGCTCACAGGATCTATTCCCTCCAGCTCCGAAAAACACATTCCATTTTAATGTAGCAGCCGCTCGCAAGGTCATTTGTCACTTGATAATGACAAAGTAAACCCAAAGGCATTTCACTGTCAAGAGTGTGTATGTGCGTGAAGGAAGTCTCGGAGGTGAGAAGGGATGGCGGCGTCCTTGCGGGCTCATAGACTTGTTTGAAGTCTGAAGACGTGATCAGATGCTCCTGTCACGGGAAATGGGGAAGGAGTGTGGTCTGTGTGTGTGCATGCTGGTTTTACAGAGGGAGAAGTGCCTCTATTTTACCACAATAACACACACGTTTTTCATGCATACGTATTCAAATATTCCCTGTCTTTTTGTCTCCACACACATCAGTCCAGAGGTTTACGAGACATCTGATCACTGTTACTACAACAGAAGTACTGCAAGTGTGGAGGACAAGCTCCTAATAAGTATGTGCTGTAAAAATCACGTTGCTGACATGTGTTGACTTTGCGCACCAGCCAGGCTCACAGCTCGTAAAAATTGGCCTGACAAACCAAAAAACGGAGAGAAGATTAAAAAAAACAAAAAAAATTGTACTTTCATTTTGTTTTATGTGATTCTGCTCATATCATCGCACCCTTTCTTACATAACAATGCTGAGGAGAGAGATGTTTATATTTAGAGCACGAGGCCTCCAACCTTCAAATTGTATCCTCTAATTCCTCGGGCGCCCAATGTTGCAAAACAGTGTGTGTGAATTTGTGTGGGTGGGTGTTTGTGTATGATCATGAGTGAGCCGGTGAAAACAGGCATGTATGAATTCTTGGTGTATTTGGTGCAAACATTATTTGGTGTGTGTGTGTGTCTGAGTGTGTTAATCCTTGCCAGACCTATTTGCTGGCCTTGCTGGTAAGAGGGGCATGTGGACGGGGTGGCACACAAAGTGCCCTGGTTGGCAGGACTGGCATAAAGACAGATTACAGTAAAGCAGCACAGTGGCCACACAGCCTGAGCTGCTCTGAATATGACTGCTGTCTGTGAGGACTGACTGGTCTGTACTGGTCAGTGCTGGTCTGAAGTTTGCCTGCGCTGCTCTTTTGTTCTGGGCAACTTTGTCCTGACTTGTTCGACTACGAGCGGCATAGATTTGGTTTAATCTGCTCTGTTTCTGAGCAAAAAAAAAAAAGAAAAGTTACATCCGCCTCCATAGCCTGTGAGGTGTTTCTGAAGGTCTTCTTTTGAGGTGCTTAAAACGTGATCGCACGATGAAACACAACAGGCATCCGCTCGCTTCGATCAGGCTGAGTCATACAAGAAATCGCGCTGCCACATCAGACAGAAAAATAGTTTTCAGCGCCTCTGAATGACTAAACAAACAGGCCATCAGTCAGAGATGAGGGCAAGGTTGTAAACAGGGAGAAAACGTAGCCCAGGAGTGCTTTTCATTATTAAGTTTGTTACTCTCATACTGCTTTCTAACATCTGTCACTGAATGTAATCCAGGTTTTGCATCAGCGCTGTAGTGTCGCCATGGGCTAAAGACCGGCGCCTCACTATTTTCTGATCTAATCTTCTTTTCTGTCGTTCACCGTAATGGTCTCAATGGCTCTGCAAGAAAAAGTTTATCCCCTTACCCAAAGTACACAAGTGAGTAAAATCATCGGAGCACAATGAACTTTACTGCGCACTAATAGGAAACAATACAGACATCTAATGATAAGGCTCCATCAGACAACCAGTTTCCCAGTTTCAAATGTGAAAACATCAGGCCAACAGGATCAAATCAGTGCGGCAGAACCAGAGATCTGTTTTTTTGTATTGTATTTGCTAAATCTGATCCCACAATGCAACTTGACAACCAACACTTCGGCAGGAGATTCAGGTGTGGTATGCTAGTAGAAGCTAATGTAGCCTCGAGTGACATCATTTAGGGCAACTGATCAGATTTTGCGCTGCTCCTTCTTGAGCCGCAAAAGGTGAACTAGTTGTAGCTATAGGCCTTTTGTGCAACTCATGGAAAAACACACTTCAACATGTAAAATCACAGAGTTCCCCTTTAATGCTTGACGTTTGTATTTATGTTTATATGTTTTGCATACAGACAAAGTAAACTTTCATTTTTTCTATGGAAAATAATGCAAAAAGGACACAGGCAAACCTTTATAAACAGCTACACTGGCTCTCTGTGGCTCATCTTAATGTCTCAATAGTTAATACAGTAGTTAAAGTTTAGTGTGAAGCCCCTGCAGGAAGATCTGTTGAAAACGAGAAGTGAAAAGAACACAGCCTTTCTCTGTAGATCAGCTGTAACAAGATCCCGTGTTACACAGCGGCAAAATAAATGTGGACGATGGCACAGATCATGACAGAGACGTTGCTTCTGACTATCCACGGCAAACTGTTGTGCGGCCAGCGTGGTGCGAGAAGTTACTGTGCAAAGAATGAAGAGAACGAGCAGAGAAAGTAAAGCCTCGTCTATTTCCGCTTCTGGGTGCTTTTGGACCTGTTGTTTCCTAAAAGTTACCCAAAAAAACCCCGACACAGTCCACTTAATCCAGATGTCGAAGAATACAGCTTTCAGTATCAGACGTTCCGGATAGCGCTTTCTTTGAACCATAAAAAGCCTTAAGCACATCTCGAAACGGTAAATTAACATCCTGCTGTGTTTCCCAGAGGAATCACGGCAAATTTACACCTGGAGATGCTGTGAAATGTTTTCAGATAATATCTCATTTAATGTACCTCTGTACCGATTTTGTTTGTGTGTGTGTTACAAGTGTTACATTTTTCCCATTAATGTGCTAATGTGTGATGTAGATGGGATCACAGACGAGAGGGTAGACGATACATGACATGACACACACACACACACACAGAGTGTCTAAAAAGATAAAGAAAAGTCTAAATCCATAACCAAACCCCCCTGAGAGTTTCATTCCCTAGATACGTGAGTGCCATTTGAAGCGCTGCATCCACACAGGCTCACATCCGCCTGGATACGTGAGCGCCATGTCGAATTCATGACGGTTGTCATGGCGCCCACATAGCAACCGGCTATACATGTACCGGCTGCTGCCTCTGGTCGACTCGGCAATGGGGGGAGAGAGAGAGAGGGAGAGGAATGAGGAAGGGATAAGAGGGGGGTAGGAGGGCAGAGAGTAGCGGGGTGGGAGGTCGAGGGAAACAGAGAGGAGAGAGGGCTGGGAAATTAGGGGGTGTGCATGTCAGTTTGTGTATCTGTTTTTTTTTGTGTGTGTGCATGTTTGTGTGAGTTAGAAAGGAAGAGAGGTCCAAAAGGCTGGGGCGAAGGAAAAAAAAAAACAGACAGATGAAGAAAAGGGGATCAGCTGGTCTGTAAACCTTAGAGGATCAGAGAGATGGGGCAATGATAGAGGAGGAGAGAGTGAACTCATGGTTGACAGCTCTCTGAAAAGCCATGTGGGTCATGGAGAGACAGAGGGGCAGTAAAAGACAAGTGCATTACTCATTGTAACGCTGCGTTTTCTACAGACAACAATAGGCTAGGATGATTGAATGACTGTGATTGTGTTCTAATGAAAAAAGCACTTATTATTATACATTTCCGTCCAAAATAATCATCTTAGATGGAAGAATTTCAATCTGGATGCTTAAAACTGCATCTTTCTTGAAGGAAAAGTCTGCCTTCAATATTTCAACATGTGTTCTGAGAAAAGGATTCAATTGGTGCTTTTAAATCTGGATTTTCAGACCAATTTTGAGGCGTAAAAAAAAAAAATCAAGTTGAGCGCACTGCATATCATTATGGCGAATACGGGAAGCATGTTCTGCTAATTCCTCCTCCCTGGTCGGTCGTGTGAGCGCGTGCAGAGTAGTTCATGGGTAATTGATGTGCCGAGTCTTATTTTGGGAGCGAAATCAAACTGCGGGGTTTCACGCATCACCTGGCAAAAAAAAAAAGCCAGCACTCTCAAGCACACAAAAGTGCACATATCAACATGCAGAGCTCCTTACAAGCAGCTGTTCACTTCATGTTACAGACATGAATAGACTTACGTACATATACAAAGCCCAAGGAGGGGTACACGTGAAGGCGCTCTCACACAGCGCCACAGGCACACATACATGAATATTTCAGTTTGCTTGAAAACGTGCAAACCAACCGCCGCCCATCCCCCCCTCCGACGACCGACCAACCAACCCTCCGCCAAAGCCCGGGTAGCACAGGAATAGGCCATAAATGATAGAGAACGAGCAGGAACGATGGGGGGGAGGAGAAGGAGAGTTGAGATAGAGGGTCTGACGGGCTGGAAATTCATCAGGCAGAATGAAGGGAGAGGGTGGGAGAGGACGTGGAGGGGAAAATATAGACATCAGGGGTGGAGTGACAGCCCTGACAGCTCTGTGAGAGCAGCGGGGAGAACAACAGACCCTGATTTTCATTCTGCCGTCTCACCAGCGAGGAGAGACGCAGACGCCTTTTCGGGCCCGTCTTGTCGGTCAACCGAGCTGTTAAACGGCAACAAGTCCAAACAGCTGATGTTGCCGTGGGTTTATTTTTGGAACGGTTTCAGGTGAGCGACCATGTGCTCATCCATTGTACCGTGATTTAGCTGCTCCAGCTCACAACAGTCGCCTCCTGGAGCGATCCACCTCCGCAGTCCGTTATTTGGGTCTGCTACCAGTGACATGATTCTTTAAAAGACAACTGTTGTAGTTTTCTCTTCTTTATGCATTGGGCTGACCTTACTTAAAATCTGTATAATCATGTCTGTCCCTTGTCTCATTTAAGTGATCTTTTCACATTCACGTCTCAGCAGTTGACATGGTGATTATATTGTTATTATGAGCGGCTGCAATGACGACCAAAAACTATAAAAAATATGACCCCAGTTGTAATAAAGTGCAATGACTCTTAATGGGCAGGGTAAAATTGGACATGGGGCACCTCTACCAGGGTGAGCGGGGAATTTGTGTACCAGAGGTCTTTCTATCCAAGTAGCCAGAATAGCCTGAATAGTGTCCTAAATCTGGCACACCTGGTTGCCGTACGCATGATGAATGATGCAGCAGAATGAGTGCACTCCCAATAAGCACTGATTTGGTGTGCGGCTCAAAAGACACCTCCACCTCACGGCTACAACCAGAATAAATGTGGATGTGAAAGTCAGGGCGTACGTCGCATTGAAAACATCACGTCATCTGATTGGAAACAATATTTATTTATCACACCAACATCTACAGACCTACAAATCTACAGACCTTAACTTTACACCAAATTCACCTCTAAGTTTAACATAGATATATTGAGACCTAAAAATCACCAAATCAATGTTGACTTGCTGATCTCGGCCCAAACAGCATCCGCCCCAGTAGCAGAAGTCAGAAACATATACATCATCTGTCGTGTGGAAACACTTCCATTATTGTTTCTGTATTTGCTTCACAATTTCTAACTGTGTTGTCAAATCAATGAATAGCCTTTTGTCTATTTATTGCTGTGCACTGAGCTCTCAGGGCCACCGTACTATTGTCCCGATGCAGTTGGGTACAGGGGAAATGACATGAAAGTTAAGCACTGAAGTTATAATTATACACTGACAAGCCGTCATTGAATAAAGTTTTTTTTTTTTTTAAAGAACACTTTAACACTCTGGGTCGCCACTGGTATAATTAACAATTAACTCATGTGTGATGTTGGGTGATCGGGCTCTTACCAATGGACAGGTAAGTGGATTAATGGAGCATTTTCCGACAACGCTGTTATGTTCCTTTAAGACACTCAGCTTTGGCGAGAGAGATATTTCACTTGAAGAGGAGTGAGTGTAGGCCTACATGTGTGGGTGTTCATGATGCAAGCCCGTGAAAGCATGCGGCTGCACGGGCCAGATCATGAAAGTGAGCGGGCTTTTTTGGCGTGCGCAGCCGTAGTTGCACATAAATGTCACGCCAACAGAGTCCGACACATGGTACGCGACATGAGCGGGACAACTGGCGTTTCACTGGCTGCACATCTTTTCAGACGGCTGAAACTCAGACTGGGTGTGCTTGTCCAGAGGAAACGCAGAAACATGGCCAGCTCATTTGGGAAGCAGGACACGCAAATAGACATCCACAGGCACGCTCGTCCGTTCTCTCGGGGTTAGTGTGTCTTCCTGTGGGATGCTCAGCAGGCGGAGGAGGTCAGAGTTTGAGGGGAAGTGAGAGATGTGAGTGACACCCCCATGCACGCACACACACACACACACACACACATGCACACATGCATACATAACTCTCTTGAATGCTCTCCACAATCGTCCATACACTAACGCTCCTCCAGCACATCTCACTCACACACTCGTGCCGGTGAACCCACACCTCAATCCCTGTTGCGTCGGTGTTAATCTCTCGCTCCATTTGCACCCGTCAGGAGATAACGACATCATTAGCACACATTAACATGTCTTTGTTATCGTTCCCTCAGTGTCCCCGAGTCCCCGTGCACGCCTGTGTGTGCGCACTGTGCACGTGTGTGCGTTTGTGTGTGAAAAGAAGGAGCTGTGAATGGGGATGAAGCGTGAATATGGGTTTTTTCAACTATTTGAGTGTAGCACAGTCTGTCACAGGGGTGCATATGTGTAAGCCAACACATCCATTTACACATCAGCCAAGATATTCCACGGCAAAAAGTACTAACTAATTACGCTCATTATTCAGATGTCTGACACAGCTTTTTGTTGTTGTATGACAATGTTGGAGCTACATTAATGCTGCAGGTAATGTTTTGAAGCAGGGAGAGATCACAGCTTTTGAAAAACAGAAAACATCTGAACCAATGTGGAGAAGTGTGTTTTGTTATATTTTTTCTGCCTCCCATTACTCAATATTAAACCATGGCCTAGAAACAAAAGCCATACAGATCTGCAAGTACTTTGTCAGATGAAAAACACTTATATAATGTTATATTTCTTCAGCTAAAGCCCAGCATGTGCAGAAGTGGCCCAGAAAATACACACTGCCATGTCATCACGATAGCTTAGATATGTGGTATTTTACATATATATACGTGTGTGTGTGTGTGTGTGTGTGTTTATGTGTATTGACATGTAGCAATATACATAAATGACAAATAATCATAAATATATATAAATTTAGTATTTAGCGGCAACTTGCCATAAACCAGTAAAATGTGTGTATGCTGTTCTCTAATATTTCCATAAAGGTTTTTTTTTATTTCATTACTACCACACAGATGTCAGCTCTAGCTAGCCAGCTAACATGACACATTTTCAGTGAGAAATGGCGGCTTAGCGTAGCCGTGGTTAGTAGTTAGCATGTGCCGCCATGCCCACACACAGAACACACACACCTCTTTTACACACACACACACACAGAGTCACAAATAATGTTAGCATAAACAAAGTTACGTTAGCATAGAAAAATACCATTAGCGTAAATGACATTCCTTGCTACAAACCATGCTAACAATGCTTCCCACTTCCTGAATATTTGCATGTATGAACCTCTTGCTGTTTAAATCAACCAAAGTACACCAGACACTAAATATATGCTAATATCTTTTGTTAAAACTCAGATGCCTACCGTGAGTACCTTCTCTTTTCTGATTTCTTCACTGACTTTTCTTGCAAATGAGATGAGATGTATTTTACATCCAGTGCCATCAGTCTCGATCATCACTGAAACCAAAGTATTGATCGCAGAGCCCAACAGACTTTTTGCACTACGCCTTAAACATAAATGTGCAGTAACAGTATTTTGCTGTTAAAACAGACATTTCCTCCTCACTAGTATTTGTACTACAACCATCAGAGCCCTGACCACATCAGTATAAAATAAGTACTTGCACTCTCAGTTAAAAAAGAGCTCTCATTTTACGGATGTTAAAAAAACAAAGACACTATTGTAAATGTATTTCCAAAACTTGTGGTTTTGTGTGTTATTTCTGTGTCAGTAAGAATGTTAGAAATTAAAGTAAAACATTAAAAGGGCCTTCAGTTAACCTTCACCTTTTCACTCTGTATCCCACGTGTCCCAGCTGTGTGTTAACGTTTCCAAAAATGGGCTGGACCCTCAGTGTTTTGCTCAAGGTCACCTGGGAAGATACACATGCCGTCTCTGACATCCAGTAGAAGGGCGACGTTTCTCTCTCTGGATCATCCTGGTTCCAAAAAAAAAAAAAAAAAAAAGTTGAAGATTAAATTCAGTATTATCCTCTTGCTGGAAGCTATTTTTCCCACTCACTTCATATATTTGTTCTCAGGGCTCCTGTCACGGTCCACACATTCCCAGTGTCAGGATCCCAGTCCTTTCCTGGATGTTTAGAAATGACCATAAATCAGATCCATCTGGGAGCTCTGAAGGTGGGAATTTGATGCTGGCTGTGTGTCGTCTCCGCTGCAGAGTCGGGTCCCAGCGGACTGAAAGCCTCCTATATCAACAGCTGGTGTCCTGTACCTCAGACACACTCACATCCGTGTGCATGCACCTGAAAAAGGAAGAGTCAATAAACACAGATGGAACGGTTAAAATGTCATGGCTGTGGATCAGACCTAGAATTTATTGAATTTCTAACAAAGCTTAGTGATTCACATTGAAGAACAATATATTGAATTAATTCGGTCTAAATGTAATTGATATTACTTTGATATTTGTCTTCTTGAGGTGATGGTTGAGGTCCTGCTCCTTATCATGCATGTTTCCATTCACTTGTTATCATACACACCTATCCATTCAGATTATTGAAAGTTTGTGTGTTCATTTTTCAGCCATTTTGTGTCATGTATTTAACTTTATGACTGAGATGTCATTGAATATTGGTGTGTTTCAAATTATCTCAGACGAAAGCCCCCTTCTCTGTCACCATATAGTGGCTAATAAAAATACCACAGAGTTCACGTGGGTTCAAAGAAACATTCATTACAGAGAAGCAGCATCTTAGGTGAGAAACAGGAAGGTAAAGTCATCGTGTTTTAGAGTTGCTGGTGTTTAATTAATGATCTAATCCTGCAACGTCCTTTTGAAGACATTCGCATACATTTACGTTGATGGAGATGTGCGCCGATCCGCCTGCAGAACGTGTGCAACGCCTTAATGGAAACACGGGTGCCGCGTGTACTCTGTTATTTGCTGTTCAACGGATACATGTCTGCTGACAGGGAGTGTAATTAAACGGATCAAACTGTTCAGTCTGAAGACAGTTTTCTCCTTCCACAATGCCATCCCTCCTCAGTATTACAAGTCTGTTTCTTCCTAACATTGGCGCACCAGAGGAGCGTCAGAGTGGAAAGTAGGACTTCTGTGGTGGCTACGTTTGTTCATCCCCTGGCCCTCCCTAATTCCTCCCCCTCTCTGTGCCCCTTAAATGTTCCTCAAAAACCTCTGGCTGGGCCTTTTGGTGCCCATCCCAGGCCCACAGGGGTGTATGTGTCCAAGCTAAAGCCGCCTCTCCCTGCTTGACCTCGCCCCGCCTGCCGTCCCGGGCCTTAATCCTGATCAAGCATGTCTAGACCTCTCATTACCAGCACATAATCAGGGTGCAGGGGAAGGACGGGGCGATGGGGCCGCAGGGAGCGCACGCTGGATGGTGGGAGGAGAGGATGCAGAGAAAGTGACCCTGACGGTGACCCGCACATTCATTCCACTCTTACTCTCTTGGTAAACAGACAGACTATACAGGCAGTCAATACACAGGATGGAAGAATGATGGAGGGGGAGATATGAGGCAGGGGAGAGAGAGACCAGATATAAACTGGATTAGACAGAGAAAGGAAATCCTCAACAATATGTATCTTGAAAGGCTCAGACATTTTTTGAAAAAAAAAAAAAGTTACCAGGAATGGAGGGATGGGATCCTTTTTTTCCAAATTCAAATGCAAAACAACATTTTCCTTGAAGATTTCCTTGATATTAATGTAGTAGTTTATTACTATTGTTAGTTGATATTTTGACAAATGGTGGTTTATTCACTTTTTTTGCCAAGAGTTAGATGAGATTACTGATACTGTTCTCACACCTTTCCATTCAACATGAGGCTGGAGCTGGTTAGCTAAGCTTAGCACAGAGACTAAAAACAGGGGGATCAGCTGGCCTGGCTGTGTGCTATCAGCGCCTCCAAAGCTCATTAACATTACACTTATTACGTATTAAAAAAACAAATGAAAGATAAAATGTTTTGGTTTTACAAGTTATTATGGGCCAAACTGTCTCCTGGCCAGGAGCAGTGACTTCCTTGAGTCTTTTTGGAGGTTACCAGCAGAGCATAAGTTATGGTTTAAAAAGTGTTAAGCGCATAGATTAAACAAACAACATTTTAATTGGTGAACTTTAAAGACTACTAACACCGCAAGAGTTTTTCTTTATTTTAGACTTTTAAAAAATGATGAATTAAAACAACAAATTATTTAGCCTCCTGTGGTAGATCATATCACTTGGGGAAAAAAAAAAAAACACAAACACACCAAATAACGTTTTTGCCAGTGACGGTATAATCAAACATAAAGGGCCGCATTGATAAAAAATTAAATGGAAAAAATGCCATTGATGTGACTGGATTTGCCATCATGAGCTCAATCCCATTACCACAGATATACCCCGTTAAGCCACAGATCCAGTCATGCAGCTGAGTGTGACACGCTGAGCTTACTGAACATGAGTGCATGAGTGACAGGCATCACTGGCCAACCACAGATAGAAACAAGATCATGAAACCATAAAATAATAATACTACCTGTTTAAAATGCAAACGTGCTGGGACACGCGTTTCAATAAATACAGGGGGTTCAAAGAAAATAGGGAATCAGATAGATGTGTGTGTGAGTGTGTGTGTGCGCACACATCTTGAAGCTGTTAGAGGTGTCGCCTAAACCGCCGTGCCATGACATGCCATACAAAACTCACCACAGGGCAGCATTTTCATCAAGTCTTTGCAGCTGGATTTATTGCCCCCCTGCACACACATACACACACAACACACACACACACTCTCATCTATATGATCAAAAGAAGTGCCCAGAGTCTGCACCTGCATACAGTCCCACACTCAAACACACTCTGCATGCCCTATAAATACACTGCGGGCAGTGTTAGTGTGTGGGGTGACTGGAGGCCTGTTTCACTACGTCTCTGAAAGATTCATGCGGGCCTGCATTTGGTCTCATCCCAGTCTCTCTCTCTCTCTTCTTCTTCTTCTTCTTCTTCTGCTCTGGTTCCTCCCTCTTACTCTCTTGTCCCTCGCCTGTCTTCTTCTTTCTCAATCTCCCACCCTTTGTCCTTGCTTTTGGTTCCCCTCTCATCATTTGGATTTTTCTCTCTTTTTGAACACACATATACTCCTCTGCTGCTTCCTAATTACATCTGCATTAATTTTTCAGTTCTGCTGCAGACACTTTCGCCATTTCCGGCAGCACTTGAGTGCTTCCCTGCAAATTCCTGTCCTGATTTACATACGGGGGGGGGCTTAACAGTGGTGCTCTAATTGGCTGTCTGGTCTGTATTCAGTGTGCTAATTGCTTGTCTGTGAAAAGTGTCCACAAAAGGGCTGACCGACCCCCATGAGACGGGTTTATCGGCTTGGCTGTCAATCTCTGCAGCCCACCCAGAATGCCTCTGTAAACACCGCAATACTTGTCAATATAAGCCCCATAAAGAATGAAGTGATAGAAATGCGTTGATACTGTATTTAAAGTATGGGAGTTGCCTGGATAGAGACAATGTTGTGATGTTGATGATGTCTGACCCTAAACCTTCATTGTTAGGGGCTGTTGTGGATAAATGAGGTAACAAGACTTCATTGGCTTTGCTATACTCTAAGCCCCCTGCACAAAACAGATGTGGTGAAAGTCAACTAAGACTTGTGCCAGCAAAGACTATGAACGTAAAATAAATCACCTAAAGCATCACCTGAAAATGCAGGTAATCTCACCAAAGATTAGACACATCCCTAAGAATGGGCGATGAGGCTGTCATATAAACGCTAGTATTACTGTGTGGTTTATCCCTGTTACATTACACATGCTGTTGCTTTTTAGTGGCAAAAGATACACTGTCGATAGGAGCTGCAAAATGAGAGATTTTAATGTAACACACCCAAGTTATAAGCCGCCTAGTTGTAAACATTTGACACACCCTGCAGATTTATAAGGATTTAGACTGGCAGGATTGTATGTTATTGTTCATTTTTGCATTATTCGTTCTTAGATTAGATTTTAGATTAGATAGATTTTCCCTCCCTGTCTCAAACAATTGTTGGTCATTTTTCAGATGCTGAATCCTCTACAAGGGAATCCAGACAGAACCCAACAGAAATAGAGACTTAACTTATTTTGTCTTGAATATTGATTGATCAACTTACATGAAAAGATATATTGAGGTAAAAATGTTTTGGAAAGCCCAAAGCCAGGTGTTCTCTGTAAGGTAACATTTGGTGACACCTAGTAATTTATAACAATGACCAAATAACAGCTTGCCAGTCATAAGTCATCATTCCACTTTGTTCCCAGATGTTTTGGTGGATAGAGGTCAGGTCGGGGGACTGACCTGAGTAAAACGAGGCTGATACCTCTCAGTAAATTTTTATGGGGAAGTAAGATGAAAAAGTTTTACCTGGGCACCCATCCCTTGTGTTCACTTAGAACAAACCCCTCCTGCTGGCATCATTCGAGTGTTAACGGTGTTCTGCAAACAGCACCTGTGATTCCAGGAATGTTTATCACTGAATCCTCTAACAGCTGCATTGTGTGCCGTGTGATAATGTGGCAGAATGAATGCTAAGAGGCATTCGGGCTGGTGCGCTGTTTACCTTGCAATCAAAAAAGCAAGTCATTAACATTCTCCTCATTGTTGTGTGCTGCTTCTCAGACGCCTCGCCGCATCTCAATGGGCTTTTCATTGAGACAGTCAGGGAGTCAATTAGCTTATCTGCCTATTGGCGATATCTTCCTTCATGTTGTTGTTGTCCCCATGTAGGGCCGGCAAAGGGACCATCCACATGAGCTCACTACAGTCACGTAGAGGCATGCCGGCCACTGATAACACCAGAGCCATCTTAAAAGAGACCTCATACACACATGCGCACAGTAGTCCTTGCACACACGTGGGCACACTCCCCTCTTAGACGCCCCCTGGGCTGTAATTGAGAGCAGGGAGACCCCCAACAGATAAACAAGACCTATTGATTCAGTGTAATTTGACTCAGTGGGTGCCATAATGACATTGTAGGACAGGACCTGTTTTGTGTGTGTGTGTGTGTGTGTGGGTGGAGTGGGTGAGTGTGTGTGTGTGTGTGTGTTGCACAGGCACTTGCTATAGTGAATGATGACACATTATTCAGCTGCGCCAGGGGAATTTAGCTGATTGGAAAGTGATATGGAAGAGGGCGAGTGAGGTAGAGAGACAGAGGGAGAGGAGAGAGAGGGAGAGAGAGAGTGAGGGAACAGAGTGCCTGCACAGAGGGAGAAAGAGTGTGTTATAGATGAGGAGGTAGCAGTGTGTAAGTAAACTGCGCTGCTCTCGTGTGTGTTTTTCCACGGGCACACAGCCATAAATACTGTCTATCTGTGTAAAACTCCCGGGCGATCAATGGGCCATCAGAATAATGTTTTACTTGCTAATCAAAAAGAGGAAAGGCAAGAGAAAGAGAGAGAGAGAGAGAGAAAGAGTGTTCAATGATGTGCGAGCAGATAAAGTCTCTAGCTGAATTCCAATCATTCCCCGCTTCATTCCAGAGTTTGACTACAGATTTGGAAATGTTAATCAGCCATCTGTTGATCGCAGAGAGCGGATCACAACCGGTCCTTCACTCCTGCTGGATGCACTTCAAAAATAGACTCTCATTTGGAAAGCAAAAGCATTTGTTTGGTTTCCCTTTGACGCTTTATAAGCATTT
The DNA here is from genome assembly GCA_023238725.1 of Scortum barcoo. Lineage (NCBI taxonomy): Eukaryota > Metazoa > Chordata > Actinopteri > Centrarchiformes > Terapontidae > Scortum > Scortum barcoo. Next base: position 5,360,951 of record CM041548.1, on the reverse strand, counting down.
GAGCAAAGGATGCAGATCGCACATATGCAGACAGCAAAATGCTGCGGCGCCATGGAAAAGCTTCTGTGGCAGCATTAAGACAGTGCCGCTCCAAAGTCCAGCTTAACAACAGTAATAAAACATGTTTATGATTGCATGTGTGGAATTCAATTAAAATATTGCACTGCGCTCACTTTAGGTTAAAACCTTTCCATAAGCAATCTGTGACATATGATATATCAAATAAATATATATGTTGAAATCTGCATCATCTGTATCGTATTAGAGTTGTTCAGATAGCAGATACTAACAACTGTGTGGGTAATGCTAACAGTGCTAAATGCTAATACCAATGTCAGCATGTTGACATGCTCCCAGTGACAATGTTAGCGTGCTCATGTTTAGCAGTTATCATATATCATTGGCATCCACCACAGCTGTTCTTATAAAGTGAATCCAGAAACCTGCAGGTGCTTGGTTTCATCCTCATTCCATAAAATTCACAAACGCTTTACCCTAAGTCATTTTTAGAGCTCTTTAGCTGGCCAAGCTGACTGAGTCACCAGCCCCTTTTCATTCTCAGGTCATCAAATAGAGATGCACTGTCACAACTCGTTCTCTGGCACAGGACAACACTGATGCTCCGGGAGGGTAGGCTACACCTTTAAGTTTTTACAAATCATCTAGAGGGCAACACGAATGTCTAAGCCAAAATCGATGGCAGTTTATTCAACAGATTTTTTTTTAGATATTCATTTAAAACAACAAATGTCATCGTCATGGTGGCGCTGGAGAAAAAGTCAGGGGATTAAAATTAATCTTCTGGGCACCACCAGCGTCTGTACAAAATTCCAAGAGATGCTGAGATATTTTAGTCTGGACCGAAGTGCTGCAGCGACCACACATTACTGTCCCGGTAGAGATCAGAGACGTCTATCCCTGCTACCACGGGAACCTCTAACTCCACAGTGGAGGCTAAAGAGAAGCTCTGCTCTCATTTTGACTTCCTCTGGCTTTGCTCTCCTCCAGCTGACAGGCTGAGACTGGGGTAATTGGTGCCACGTATGATTCTGTCAACTCGGAGGACAGGTAACAAGGCACAGGGTAACACAGAGAGACAGATTTTTATTTCATGCTGTATGCTGTTCCTATGGCGGTTCCAGTGAAAAATTCCATTCATTTTTTTTTTTCATGTGTTTCACTTTCCTTGTGGCCCGTAAAACCCCAACCCTCTTCCTTTAGTGTAAAAATGGCTTCCACCACAGAGATGTGCAGAAAATCATACAACAGACTCTGCCATACTTACGCAAAACATCCAGTTTTCAGTATTTTCTGTTGCTCCCTGATTTTTTCACAGAACTGAATAAAATCTGAATAAAATGCTGTCGTTTGGTGGTAAATTTCTCAAAGTTCCTTCAAATTCCTGAAATTCAAAAAACTCAACCCTAAACACTCAATTTGTTCAAATAAATGCATGAATTTGTTTTCTGGCGTCTCCCTTTACTCGTTTTTGCAGCACTCTGACTCTCCCCACTCCTCCCCCAGCACTCACTCAGACTCACACACACACACACACATTTCTAAGCAGTACAGAAATAAAGACATATACCATATCATATTTGAACACATGCATATATTACATATGTGTGCACAACCTGCACACACAAATACACACACACACACACACAAAGCCTGGCTCAGCCCCAGTCTCTCGGCTTTACATCTTACAGCACCAACTATTCTGTCTATCAGACGAGCAGCCATTTGTGCAGAATTAGGTCAACACTTCTCCACACAACACCCCTCCTTCTCTCTTCCTCTGTCTTTGCTGATTACCAATTCATCTGCCTCGTCCTGCTCCCTGGTTATCAATTCTCTTTACTGTAATTTATATAATCGTCAAGCAACGGCGCAGCACCCCCGCCACCCAAAAAATGCCACACTGTGCACCTACTGTGCCCAAGGTAAAGATCAAATTAGTCTTTCAGGCGCCATTTCAAAAGCTCACATGTGTGTTAAGACTTGAAAGCCTTTCCAGTGAAAATGATCCACCAGGAATCATTTTGGGATTTGCCCAATATGTGTTGTGTGTGTCTTTGATATGGAATTTTTCAAAAGCATGGTCTGTGATTGCTGATGGCGAAGCTGCAGATGTTCTGATCTCAGCAGATGAATTATTCCACGCGGTGCTCCTAGTTTAGTTTAGCAGTCTGGCTCGTACACAGTCTTTAATTTAACGGGAGCGCGAGAGGCGGGCTGAGCCGCCGCGCAGCCATCTTGCCATTGCAGGATCGCTCTCTCTCTCTCTTCTTTCACTCTCATCCTTGGGCATGCAGCCTCCCTCCCCCCACCGCTCCATGTGCCAGCCTAGAGGGTGTGCTGGGAGGGCAAAGTCGATGTGTGTGTGTTTGTGCCAAGGGCAGCCTTGCTACTGTAGCTTTTCAGGCTGTCAGTATGTCGGTGCCACTGCCCTTTTCTTTCAGGTCGACGTTTTCTCTCCAAAGCTGCCTTACACCACCACCCATACTTGACCTCATTACCTCACCGTCATGCAGACCACATGCTTCACAAATTCACCTCATTCTGAGAATTATACAGATTCTCCACATTCTTTGGGAAGGATGTGACCTCTCGGTGGTCTCTGCAGCCCCAGGTTGGGTTAGGCCGGGGATGGTTGTGGTTTGATGTCGTGGGTTCGCATAGTGGACCTTTATTCTTCCTAATCAGCTGACTGCCTTATCTTATCCAAGCAGCGCTCTAGGCTAAAGCCCCATATGGCTGCCAGAGAACCGGCCTCACCTTCCTCTTCTGTTTATTCACACCAAATGAGATGATGAAATGCTTCATGGCGCAAACAACTACAAATACGAACAAAGAGCCCGCGTTAACTGAGTCCGCAACACTCTGTCTGGCCTATTTTATTTTTCAGAAAGGAGACAGAGACAGAGACACTGGTGTGTGTTTTCATTGTAGAAGGTCTCTAATGGTGATATTAGAGGGGCACTGTCAAGCCACCCTGAAAGAGCACGCATCCAGCCAGCCTTGTCGTACCATCCTGTCACTAGCTCTCAGTCACATCACATCCTAATACTGCACACTGTGTGTGTGTGTGTGGTTCCTCTCCCTGGGGATATGTGTCATTGTAGGTTTTTTTTGTTGAGTGTTTGTCTATAAAACATAATTTCAGAGCCGCATCCGTGACTGGCGGCACTGATGTCCTTGGAAGGTGTTGAGCTTTTACTTAGATCTATATCTCCTTAATATACACTCTCTCAGATTGATTTAATTAGTCTGCTATAAGTGCCTTGCTTAACAGTGAGGACAATCTGACTGTAAGTGACGGGTTGTTCAGTCCCTTTATAGTAATAATAAAAATACGTGAAGATATTTTAGAGATGGGCATAACGTTTAAGTGTCCCCAGATGGCCTAAATGTTGTTTCAGAGCTTCTCAGTCCTATTTGGGAAATATATTGCACAGATCACAGTGAATCCTGGGAGTTTGGAGCATTTGGATTGTTAAGGACTTTCAGCACCAGCCAAAGAAACACAGTGGTAAAGGTATTCTGCAAATATTTGATATGCACAAATTTCACACTGGTTATATTTTACAGGAGATTATGTTATTTTAGTCCTCGTTTGTTTCCAGTTCTTCCCTTATCTACTCATTAAAGCTGAAGCTCAGGAGACTTAAAGGAATAGACATTTTGGGAAATACGCTTACTCGCTGAGAATATAATATTATGAAGCTAAAGCCAGAAAACGTTTAGTTTATCTTAAAACATGAAGACTGAAAGGTGGGGAAACAGCTATCCTGGCCCTGTCCAACAGTGACAAAATCCACTTATCAGCACATTTTTAACTGTCTAATTTAAATTTTTTTTTTTTTTAACATATTATATCTTGTTTGTTTAATCTGCACTACTGTCATCGGTTGTGGTTTTGCTGGACTGTTTCTTTGCCAGGCGCAGTGACTTCCTGGAGTATACACTTTTCGCACAGTGTTAAACAAACAAGACTGATGTGTTAATCTAGTCTTCATGCTAAGATAAACTAACCATCTCCTGGCCGTAGCTAAATATTTACCATACAAACTGGTATGACGCTGGTATCGATCTCCTCATAGAACTCACAGGAAGAAAGCAAATATCCCAAAATGTCGCATTACTGTTCAAAGCACCTATTTGGAGATGTTGTTTTTGCCATCAGAAAGTGAGCCCCTCCAGCTCTAATCACTGCTGGGACACAGCGCCCGATGCAATTATCTGCCTCTGATACACACTGGCTGCAGGGAATGGGAGGGAGCCCTCAACTCCAAAAGTAAATGAAAGGATGAAAACAAGCGCTGTTGTATTTGGACAGGAAGAGCGAACACCTGCAGCACGAGCCTGTCCAAATGGAACCGAGGAGGAAATACAGGAACAGTGAATGAAATCCCGGCTTCTTTGGTGTGTCAGCTGCAGTTGGTAAACTTTAATTTGAAGTGTAACTCAAGACAACAACATTACTATGGCTTTCTAGTAAAACAGCTCCCCATTATAAATGTATTCTAAGCCTTAGTCCAGGTCCGGTCTGCAATATTTGTCACACATTGGCTTGGGGGCTATAAAAGGTTGATCACCCCAGATAACCTGACATGTTTTACACTTGAACTGAAGTCCCTCTCACCTACACTGTCAAAAATACATTTGACCGATTTAGAAACATAGAGTGGGCAAAAGTTGTGAAACTTGCTGCATGTTTCCTGCACGGCACCGCACCACTTCCTCCATTTCATGACCTTAAGCAGCAGACAGCCGGAGATATTGGCAGAAGTGTGCCAGTGTGCCGTTTCCGTGCTTAATTCAGCAGCATGTTTCCAAAAAGTTTAACAGTGAAAATGCACACGATGCAAAAGTAACCCTGGATTATGCTCTTGACAGGGCACGACGGAGGAGTACGTCCAGTCAAAAGGGTTCACTAATTTGCATGTGCATGTATCTGCGCGAATGTGTGTGTTTTACCAGGCCAGGCAGAGCCACTGGCAATACAACTGCAACATTAGTGGGTCAGTGTGCCATCAACCCATTCATCAGCACTTCTCCCTCTCTTCTCTCCGTTTCCATCTCCCCTCTGACTCACCACCGGTCCATCCATCCTACCTCTCACTCCCTCCCCTGCTCGCTTAGATTCGCAAAGTGTCCACATGCGGATTATTTTGAATGAATTCCTTCAGATCGACAATGCCAAATGAGGTGTGTAAGTGAAGTCAGCTAACAGGGCGCGTGCATGCAGTCAATGGAAACGTTAATGGACTCCCAGCAAGGATTTGACAGATGGAAATGTGCAGGTGGTGGCAAAGCTCAGCATCATACAAAATTATCTTCAATTGAGATTTCTGAAAGTCTTGTCAAAACAGCTTAAAAAACATTTTACCTGTAACATATTAATACATTATTATAATATTAAGACATGTTAAGACATTAGAGGTTTGACTTCTGAGAAAGATAAAAGCAACACATCAACATGAAAATGGATGGCCTCTTCATTTTGATGCTACAACATATCTGCATGGTTTCATCGTGCAGCGTACAACATTTCCCAACATTAGCTGCCTTGTGGATGATTTTGACTTTCCTTAAAAATCAATAAGGTCAGTTGTGAGTGGGTGAACATGTGTGCGCAACCTGTTATGTAACTCAACCAAATAAAGTAAAAGTATGTAGTAGAGAGGAAAGCAGAAATGTTCATATGGTGCTGGCAAAGCATTTCTTCCTCTGTTTACAGGTTTACTTGGTGAGCACTGCTGCATGTGTGAGAAAAAATTATATAAAGCCTACAGAGGGAGATGTGGGAAATATGACAAGTTACCCGAAATGATGTCACTTGAGTCAGCGTTGGTTGAGGCTGAAGACTACAGGTTAGAAAATGAAAAAAACCCAACCAAACTGTGGCAGGCAGTGTGGGTAATGTAGGCACCATGTTCTGACAGGGAAGGAGAATTCCTGGAATAAAAAAGACGATTTCTCACAAATAGTTAGATATTATGTTAACTTTGTGAGTCTGCCAGAGGAGTCCAGTGCTATACTGAGTGCTCTTTCAAACACATGATCATACAATGATATCATCATTTGTGAGAGGGTTGAGTGTCGTGTTAAAGAGTGTTACAGGAAATTACTATTTTAATTCACACATTAGAGACTGTTTAAAACAAGAATGGCCTAAATCGAAGCAGCAGAAACCAAGATATCCTCAACGTTAGTCAATTGTGTGGGGCCAAGCTCCAAAACCACAGGGAACCAAATTTCCCTTAATGCATCAGACAAAATCCGTCAATATGATGATGACATTTTCAAACTTCAAGAGTAACAAAAGACAATATACAACTCTTTTCACTGACTGAGTAGAGATGCCTTGTGAGGCTTACTGAACTGCATGAGTAAAACAGATGGAGTGCACCTATAATATGAGATGAATTGAGCTGAGCTCCCAAATTGAATATCCAGCTCTTGTCCTACAGTCTCTAAAGAAATTCACAAGTGTGGTGTCTCCTTTTTCCTCCTATTTTATTCTCTGTTTCCTCGAAGCTGCCTGCCCTCCGAGCACTCATCAGATAATTACTGAGCCTAAGACTCTCATATTTTTGGTCTAAATAGGATGTTCAACCCTCTTTTTTTTCTTTCCTGGTCCTCCCATTCCCCTACTTTCCTTCGACTTTCTCTCGCTGTCTGTCTCTCTCTCAGGATGGATGGAGGAAAGTGAAGAAGACAGGAGGAGGCAGAAGAGGAAAAGGGAGGGGGTGGATGTGTTGTTCAGTTCTGCTGAATGCGCTCACATGTATGAAAGAAGAAGCATTTATTTTAGGACTCTCTCGCGTGGGTGTACACAGATTTGAAATACACACACACACACACTCACACACACGCACTGGGGAAGTGAGAGCTCACAAGCCCAGAGATAGGCCTGACCTACCTTTATATCAATCTTGTTTTGAAAGCTGCTGGAAGGAGGATGCTTTCCTCTCTAGCTCAAAGACCTTTCTATGTACCTGAATACTCCAAATGCATTACACATTACTCAACACACACATACACACAAAAAAAAGGAAATCAGGGCAAATAAAGACAAAAGAACCACAAGAAGTGAGGGAGAGGGAGAAAATGAAGAAACAGAAAATAAAAAGCGAGTAGTTCACATCTCAGCAACGCATCGCACAACGAGTGTCCACGTTGTTGTGTCATATTGTGTCAGCATTGCCATAACGTTATTATCCTGTAGAAACTGTTGTCATGGTAATAAGGTCACTGGCATGCTCATATGTCAAAAGGGATTTATACTGGGCTGACACCATTTCCAGTGCTGCATGTGCTGTGCCAGTGTGTGTGTGTGTGTGTGCCAGGCGTGTGTGTGTGTGTGTGTGTGTGTGTACACTGATGTGTGTATACTGTACGTTAGACAAAGACAGACTGGAAGGGTGAGTCTCATAATTTCTTCACCAGTGAGCAACAGCGAGGCTGAAATTCTGCATTTAGGACAACTAATGCTTTCTTCTTCTGAAAGATGTGGGCCTGTTGAAAATCAAGGCTTATAGTAATAATCTGTAAAAAATACTGGAATTCACACTGCTTAGAAAATACCACTCACAGCAGCACATCTTGACTTCTCTCTACTACAGTATTTACACTGTGATGTGTACACATAAACACCTCCTCTGGGAAAATCCACATAGGGATTCCCCCTCTCTGACCATAAATCAATGAGCGATGGAGAAAGAAGAAGTGGACAGAAAGTGAAAATGAAATGCCACGAGTGCGTTTGATATGCATGTGCGAGTGGCGATGCGCTGCTCTAAATAGGCCAGCAGTAGTAGTTGCCTTGTGAACAGAAAGTCCCAAACACTTCTCTGAAAGTGCCCCTTTAAAATAGGCTTTTGCCTGCCAATACTGAAACCTCTCAAAATCTCAGAAAGAAAAGAGGAAATCAAATCTTGCACTGTAAAGTACAACCGCTTCTTTGTCACTCCAGACAACATGTTAATGTGACCTACTTAGCTGGTATTTAACAGGACTGGTGTATGACAACACTCCACCTCCACGTTTCCTTGCACCACTATTGTTTGCCCCCCAACTCTGACTCCCTTTGACCCCCGGGCCACTGTGGCAGCTCAAAGCTAAAGTCATGATTATTTTTTTTGCACTGCTCCGTGTTTGTCCAGCGTGGACATCTGTCAGCTAAAACGCTCAGCCATATGCTATCTATTGTTCCTCCACGAGATCCAGGAATCAGCGCTTATACGACTGAGCGAGCATTTAAGCGATATTGACCACAGCGAGGCTGGATTTAATTAGGACGGCTGATTATAATCTGGGGCAGAGGGTGCATTGAAGAAAATTAGACTTAATCATCGAAACCTTCAATTTCTTTTTCTTCTGTTTATGGCGGCAGCATCCGCAAACAGTAAAAGGAGGCAGCCATTCATGAACCTTCAGCACACTCTCTCCAGTGATCGGCTCAGTTTCTGCTGTTTTAATACCCATAATCCTTTTGGCCCCTCAGTCTCTTCCCTTCAGTGTCTTTACCCAGCCAGTGCTACCTCTCCTCTACCCCTCCAGCTGGACTTGTGATGCTCATCCATAGGGTGATGAAGCGCAGAACAATGGAGCCTTTGGGAGACCGAGCTCACCCACAGCCCGACATCCAGGAATACATACACAAAGCCTCATTGACTGCAGCCAGACAAAAAAAAAACGAGAGTGATGATTAGGTTGGGGTCTGGGATCACACACATCTTAAAAGAAATGGCTGTGTGGTGGGCTGACATGAAATAAATTACGACCGCCACGGGATAAAAGACACGCAGACAGGTAACAGTGACCCAGGAAAGTAGTTAGCATTCCTTCCCGGCGTTCAGGGGAAAGCAGCATGATGAGCCTCGGGCGACGACCATGTGAAAAGAGCAGGGCAGTAGACGGGGTCAAAGGGCAGGGATGACTTGGAGTTTGCCCTGAGGCTGAGCAGTTTAGCATTGTGTGGCTAGGTGACAGAAAGCGATGGAGAAAGCTAAAGGGTATGATTGGCTCAATTAGACTTCCAATGAGGTTGCAAGTGCCTAATAATCCTTTTCCGGCAGTTTGGGGTGATTGGTGGTGAATGGCAGGGAGCTGCTATTTGAAGCTTTAATGGGGTTAGTGGCAGGCCCTTTAGTTTTGCAAATAGTGAACCATAAACACTCAGATGAAGCCTTTGAGCTGTAGAATATAATTTTTCCAGCATCTTCTCATCAGGTATGTTGCGTCAGACCTGTAAAAACTGAAAGTCCTTTTTTGTTTCATATTGGCAGGTGCTTTCCTTTGTGAATATGACATCACACTTTTCCCCCCACCTCCTGGTTTATTATAACTACCTGTTTGGAAAGCACCGGCACGCTCTGACTCAGTAAAACACACAGGCACAAGAGAGTTAGGTGACTTCCTCTGAGCTCATTTAAATGCCATTGATTGTTCGCCTACCTGAACAGCAGGCAACTGAAAAATGTGTCCTTGATTCCCCAAAAAATTGTCTAATCAGTTTCATGACAGTCAGTTATGTTTCTTTATCTTGCTTCTTCCTTTTACTCCTCTTAATGTTCCTTTCTCTTCTTCCATTAACTTTGCAGCCAAGGACAGAATGATATATTGGCATCCTGTTATTACCGCCTTGATTGGTCATATCGTCCAAGTCTAATATGATGGATGATTATGTCGGCGTATATTTAGGGTAATGATTTATGAATGTTACATTGGTGTTTACTGGAAGCCACCAACATGAATCAACCATACAGTTTGTTTAGATTCCACCCTGGTACGCAGCAGTAAAATTAATTAAGAATGAATCACTCTTCTTGTCCTACTTTGTTAAGTGGGACATTAGGACAGTAAGTAAGACATTTACATTTACATTATTATTATACACAATTTAAACAGAAACTAAACCACACAAAGTAGTTCTTACATAGACATCAGCAGTTACTAAACATTTACACACTGTAACTGTCAGGCGTAACTGAACCAACAGACAAAGCTAACAATAGAGAAAGAGATAATGGGATATCAATGACACGTCTGACAAGACAAATTTTTTTTTTTAATAAAAGAGGATGTTTTTTAGTTACATTTCATTCAAGAATTAAATATGCCACAACATATGCCATATTATAGTATTCCAGTAACATCACACTTAATGATAAAACAATGTCAGTTAGTTTAATCAGATATTTCCCGCTCAAGCTGAACTTTATGGATACTATTAAGACACTTTTTCTATTTATGCATATATAAATAAAAACAGTCAATACTGGCTAAGACATATTTTTCATTTTAATGGTGATTTACAAAATCACTGGTCTGAAACTAGCTAGTAGCTACAAAGATCTTAAGAAGAAGCCCAGTCCTTCCATTCCCAATTTTCTTCACTTCATCCTGCTTGGTTTTGAACAATTTTTACTCCATCTCGTCCTCCTCCTCCTCCCAATCCCAGAGTCCATCCATCATGGAGCTTTGTATATGTGATGGGGGGCTTTAACGGTCGTTTGATGACCTCTTATCACACACCCTGGCCACGCCTTAAAGCTATTACTTAGCTATCAGCGCGTCATTCGCAGCCTCCACCTCTGGCTGTCTTCTTTCTCCCCCACCGTCCTTTTCTCTCCATCTAAGCCCTCGGCTCTATCATAGAGATCAGAAACCCCCCTCCCCCTTGTTCTCCCTCTCTCTGCATTCCAATCCTCGGCTCATCTATATGAACTCTGTCACAGCTGATGCCCTCCTTGCTTTGTGTGTGTGTGTGTGTGTGTGTGTGCACAGGCGCATAATGTGTGTCTATGTGTGAAGGATTGCTTCTGTGTGCCTTTCACCCCCTGACGCTCACTGGTCCCATGACAATGCTTCCTTTATATGCACACAACACACAGATGCACATGTGCAAACACACACACAGACACACATTACACAGAGCAATGTGTCAAAGTGTAGTGATGAGGAGACGATGAGCCTGCGCCTCGTCACTGCCCTCGACGCTGCCGTCGTCATTACCATCACACAGGGACTGGGCTTTCATGGAAGAAGGAGAAACGAGTGCTTGATGTTGTTCTATCTGCAAAACTTAACCACGACGCGTCTCCCCTCCCACCCCCGACCCCCCCACCCCAGGGCTGAGTTACCTCAGGCAAGCTGAAGAAGCCCATTCACAGGAGAAGATGGCTTGAGGAGACGGGAGGGCCTGCGTGCCAGGCATTCCACAGTACACAGTGGACACATTATTATGACATTTACAAGGCCAGCTAGATAGATACAGCATGATACGTGTGTGAGAAAAGGTTGTCCTCTCAGTGTGACTGCTATGAGTCAAGCACAGCGAGGGCAAACCACAGAGTAACAGAGTGAGGGAAACTAGAAAAGGCTCTGATGTGTTGTGATGCATTCACTGAACAACAACAGAGTTTATGTGTTCTGCACTGCTGACTCGTCACATTTGGATGCATATAAACACATAAGTCCTGCAAATACAGCAATAAAACCACTTACAACTCCCCATAATAATCCTGTTAATGTTTGGGAAGTGCTGCTACCTGTTTTCCTTGTGAGAGAAGGTAAAAATGACACCGTTTCACCTTAAGACTGCACTCACCATTACCATCATCCTGTCAACACGTACACATCCTGGAAATTCTCTGACTCTCTTCCCAATCGCATCTTCAAACTCCTTGTGCCTCTTAAGCTTCTACATGAGAAATATGCACATCTCACACACATTTCAGTAAATGTTACCCAGGTACACAGTTTGGCCAAAAGTATGGGGACACCCCCGCCTGAGGTCTAGAGCCTGTTTTCATGGCTTCAACCTGACTACGCACCTGTTACAAGCTAGCGAGGCCCATAAAAAAATTATTTGATGCAGAGACAGTAGAGGCTGTTCGAGCAGCGCATTAAAGGCAAAGTTAGTCACACGGGGAAAGGAGCACATTCGCTCTCTTGGCGAAACTTAGATGAGAGGATTGATACCCCTCTCATGTCTGTTTGTTAAATGTCTGTGAGCTAGCCTGGCTCTGTTGGAAGGTAAGAAAGTCTGCCTTCCAGCACACAGTAGTGACTTCTGGGAGTCTTATTGTCTGTCTGACTGTGAGGCGGGCGGAGGATATACAAAGTCATTGCCTTGAGCCAAAACAGCCCATAACAGCCCGTAACATCAATTGTTGTTAACTGAAAAGATATGATGTATTGATTAGTACGTTTTAGAGGCAGTGGTTAGTTGACCTTTTTGATAACCTTAGGGCAGAGCCAAGCTACCTTAGTCCCCATGCTTCCAGTCTTTTGCTAAGTTAAGGAGACGTGAGAGTGGTATCATTATTCTCAGCAAGAAAGCCAATAAGCAGGAAAGCTGAAAAAATGAAGCAAATGATTCCTATGTTGTCTATGGTTTTGAGATGTTCAGCAATCACATATGGGTGTAATGTTCAGGTGTTCCCATTCTCTATTCACATGTCCACATACTTGTGACCATATAGTATGTATATAAATGCCTATACTGCCCTAGTGATGTGAGTAAATTGAAGAGAGCTCTGTGTGTTACAGTGAAATACTAGGAGTGTAATCCCATTACTACAGTCATATGCAACGTTGGGGTATTTACAACACGGTCTTTACCACATAATGAAATGTTTGCCTGGGCTGTGAAATACTTACATAACTTTCTTAACTGCATTATAAACACATTTAATTATATTATATGGCAAGTATGCAGGAGTAACTTCTGTTCTGCTGCGCTGATTTAGATGAACTCAATTTGTTTACATGTGAAGTGGAGAGATGGGGCGTTTAGCGCCAGGACAGGCTGCTGACACGCATTCCAATGTTCCCGAGTCTTGCAAAATCAATTAGGCTGATTGGTCGCAGTAAAGATCATTTGCTACATACAACACTGAAGTCTTTTCCTGCCCATAACTGATTCTGTGTAGCCTTAACAGCTGTTGCGAGGAATGTGTATGGGAGAAAATGATCAGGTGGAATGTGCATGATCATCACATTGACATATTTTGCTGCTGGTATGTTGTTGACAAGCGGAAGTGAACAACAAATCTAGTCATGGAGGCATGAGGAGACAGCGTGACACGCTATTAGTCCCAACGCTGATCCTGTTCTCCAGTCAGAGCGCCAAAAAATGTGTCTTCATCCTCATGTCCACAATGAGAGCACAACATTGAACAATGGATTAAACCGTCATTTACCATTGTATTTGAAAAGTAGGTGCTTTTTTTTTTTTTTTACTAATCAGCTGCTCCTACTGACAGGGACAGACAGACACAGGAGATGGTCCATCAGTTTTAAAATCCACTTCGTCTGTCTCTTCCGACTGAACACTCCACCTGCACATTTTATCACAATCCTTCTCTTGTGTCATGCCATCTGTTACATATTTTTCACATATTTCTGTAAGACCCCGACCATGATCTCATGACCAATATAATTCACTTATTAACTGGCTAGCTACAGCTAATTAAAATTGGTCGCATTTTGAGTTGATCGCCTTTGGTGTTCTGTACCTATTATTGGCATATGCAAAGGACAGATAAAACACCTGCGTGTTATGCGTGCATGTCATTAACTACACACTGTCTTGTCTTGTCATGTCATGAGGGGATGAATCATGGATGACTGGATATCTGACAAAAATGTTCTTCTGGAAACAGCTGTTGTAATCGATTTTACTGAAACTCTGACTAAGTGCCGAATCGGGTTGTAATTTCAGAAGTTTCTCGGTGAGCATCTTTGGTGATACTGAAACCAAAAGGGGCACACTCAGAAACTTCCCCACTTGTGCAAAAAATATCCAAAAGTGAAAGTGCTGCAGTGGAGTGCATTAGTTCATGCCACAAACTGAAACAATCTGAAGAAATTAAAAGTGAAACAATCAGGTCATTTAGGTTATGAAAAAAAGAATATACAAGGAAAATGTTCAGTAATGATTAATGTTGCTCAGTAATAGAAAATTGAATATTTTAACTGCTTCCATGAATAGAGTTAAAATACCAAGTTTTGCAACTCATTCAGTCCTATTACAGATTTGTTACGTTTACAGCATCTTCTGTGAGTACTAATACTCCTGTAGTGTTGAAGGTTCTTATTCAGACAGTTGCACAAACACTTACATGCCCACACATAACTATTTATCAGTCCTCATTCCTTGTTTCTGGCAAGATGTACTGAGCTTGGTGTGACTGGACTTCATAGTCCACCATCATAGAAACAGAAGTTAACAAACACACACACATTAACAAATGTGACACAAAGAGAGAAAAGGATGGAAAAAAATGTTCCTCCTTAATCTTTGATGTTATGTCAGTACAGTTCTTTCCTCACTTCCATGCCTGTAAGAAAACACTAGATCCTGTTGAACTAAATTGGCTCCGTCGTTGGGGGTCCTCGGGGGGGGGGCGTGGACAATTAGGGAGTCAGGGGTGATTGGCCGGACGTGCCCTCAGACCGCGCGCTGATTGGTCGGATCCGCGCAGGTCCCGCCCACGGGTGGCGCCTTGAACCTGCTGTATGTTGAAGCGCTGCGTTGAAGCTCTGTTGAGTTTAGAGGGTCTCTCTCTGCCGGGGCGACAAGACCGAGCGAACGAAAAGAAGAAGAAAAAAACCACAAACACACTTTTCCCCGCTTCACCGCTGGACACGTACCTCGCCCTGGGGATTGGATTAACTTGAAGCCGCTCTTTTTTTTAGTTTTTTCTTTTTACTTTGCTTTAGAAGACGCAGAGCAGAAGACAATGGGATCCCAGGCATCCAAAGGAGACGTGGCCGCGGAGGGGGGCGCCGCCGCCGCCGCTGTCAAGACCAACGGACAGGTAGTTAGACGAGAGAGGAGGGGGGGCAGATAATACAGTTTAATTTATCACACCAAAAACACTGCTCAACACACTCAGTCGACGTTTAATTGATTAAACGTGTGAGGACGGTTTTTCTGGGGGGGGGGGCAGGTCAGGTGGGGCTTTGTAGCATCTCTGTCTCGGTGGGTCGGTCGCAGAACACCCCCTCAGAAAAATTTAAATTAAATGAAAAAAAAGGCTTGTTGTTATTTATCTCTTCTGACAAGTTAGGTTGAAGTTTAAAGGGAGGGTGTGTTTATTTTGTGAGTGACTGTGTATGACAGAGCCAGGCTCAAAGGGAAGGGGGAGGAGGAGGAGGTGTGGGGGGGGCAGCTTTGGGCGCACGTAGGCAGAGTCTACTACCCCTCCCTGGTAAAAAAACAAAAAAAAACGAGCCCGGCTGTCGTCTGGACTCATGCTTTACTATGTGGGTCTCTCCGAAATGTCTTATATGTGAGATGAGTCACATTTAGTCATTCAAGTGACACCTCAGATCGATACTGGATAAATGATGGATGTGAATTGTAAATTAATCTCATCAAGTGGCAGATTTTTTTTAGTATTTATTGTATGATTTGAACGGTTTAAGTGATATTTGTGAGAGACAAGCATAAATTAAAGGTTCCCATCCCTCCATCGATGAGCTCCAGCCTGTCTTTGTTGGCTGATGTCTGTCTGCTCCCTCGGCCCGTCTGCGAGGCGCCACCGCCGCCTATCGTCTGATTAGAGTACTGCAAGGCGTCGGCTCGAGCCGGGCGACACGGTGGTTAATTGATGAGCACGACGATGCTCTGCAAAGGAAGGAGGAATGCAGAAATAAAATCGCCCCCCTTTGTGTGTCATGCATGTCCTGAGATGTTTATTTGATGTAAACGTGATTTTCTGTGTCAGAAGGTGAGGCTTTAGAGACAGATGGCTTATTTTGTGTCAACCTTTTTTTCCCAGGAGAATGGACATGTGAAGACCAATGGTGACGTCTCCACAAAGCCCGATGGGGACGCTGCCGCCACCAATGGCTCAGCCGAGGCAGCCAAGGAGCCTGAAGCCGGAGCGGGAGGCGACGCTATCGAGCCGGCGCCTGCTGCAGATGGAGAGGCGGTGCCAAACCTGAAGGCGAGGCTGCAGCCAAGGAGACCCCCAAGAAGAAGAAGAAGAAGTTCTCCCTGAAGAAGTCCTTCAACTTCAAGCTGAACTTGAAGAAGAGCAAGAAGAGCGAGGCTGTCAAGGAGGAAGCGGCAGCCGCAGCAGCCGCCACCCCTGCTGAGGAGAAGCCCGCCGAGAACGGGGCTGCCGCTCCCGCAGAGGAGGAGAAGAAGGAGGAGGTGAAGGAGGAGGCTCCCGCTGCAGCCGAGGCCCCAAAGGCAGAGGAGGGCCCGGCTAAAGAGGAGGCCCCCAAGGAGGAGGCCAAGGAGGCAGCTGCTCCGGCCCCCGAGGCCACGAAACCAACAGAGGAGAGCAGCTCGACCCCCGCTCCCTCTGAAAAGAAAGAGTGATTGTACCTTTAGCTCACAATGAACTGGGTGAACTGTTTTTCAAGAAAGAGAGAGAAAATTTAAGAGTATATATATATATATTTATATATATGTGTATATGTATACATATGTATATGGATATATGTATATGTAAATATATACACATGTATGTGAGAGACTCCTTTGACGTGCCACTTTTCGTCATGATAACAAGACGACAGACTAGATTCACTAGATCACTTCCCTGGTTACTGCTCGACATCTGGACCTGGACTGAGTTGTGGGTTGGTCACTATGTGGATTTTAAAGGCTAGAATGCAAGCGAATTACACCATGAAGTATAGACGGATGAAGGATGGACGGAGAGGGATGGAGTCGAAGCATCTTTCCCCTAAAAATCTGCAGATGAAAATGCCTCCATGCTGAAGGAATGAAGCTAGACATGATACTAGGACACCACCACCACTTGAAATGACTGTTGAATAGAGAAAAAAAAATGAAATCAGAAAATTAAGAGACTCGCCAACTTTTTACATTCCTATATTTTAACCCAAATTTGAAGTATTTTGTGGTGTATTATAGAGAACCATCTTAAAGATTCAGAGAAGCTATTACTTGTTTGTTTAAAGAAAAAAAAAGACAACTTTGATTTTTACCTTACTATGAAAAAAAGAACACTTAAGCTTGCTATGTTCACTGTTGCGGTTTGATATGAAGCAGAGTTGTTTATCTGTTGTGTGTGAGCCTGAATCTGCTTTGTCTCTGTAAATACATTGGACTGATTTCTGTTCTTTATTTTGCTAATGTTGACAGATGTTTCTGGTTTTATTGTAAAGTTGATAATGGTAAATAAATGTTGGTTACCTGCCCGTCTATGTGTCTTTATGGTTATTCACATCATGCATTACATATGTCACTATAAAGTAGGAAACATTAATGAGAGAGCCTAGAGCCTGTTGGTCATAATCAGTATTTTATATTCACTTTTTACAGCCAACTAAGACTCAATGGCAGTAGTCTAGTACCAGCAAAGTTAGGATATGTCATACCCTATTTTTTAATTAACCTATTAAACAATTAGAACTGAAGAAACACCATTTAAAGACTGCTGCTTCATTCACTCTGACATTTTACATTGTTTTGGTGTCTGTTTGTAAGACGAATAAAAGTATAAAGCAGGTTAAATTGCCGCAGATTCACCATTTCCTCACATATTTAGCCTCAATTCCCAATTTAATGACAGGGCACTATGCAACTTTTGAAAGGAGAAATGAGGCGTTACTCCTCTTACAAATAAAAGTTTGAATTCTCAAACAATAAAACACCTTTTCTGAGAACTCAACACACTCAAAGGTTCTACTGCTACAGTCTGTATTGTTCTGGTATGATCAGTGCATAACCTTGTAGCTGACAGTACTGAGGTCACTTTTCTGCTTGTGACATTGTTGATGCTAAATTTGACCACTTACTGTCCTCTCACTCACTGTTGCTGTTAATCAACACAAGTTGCATAGTTGTGCTTTAATAAGTCAGTAATTTTCACAAGCAAACAGTCTTTTTTCAACAGATTTGATATTAGCAAGTACACAGTAAGAAAGCTGTTATATATTTAGTTATATTAGGGGTAAAGGAAGTTTATTAGTGCCTTATTTGTATCAGTTGCCACCCACATGATCTATGTAGGTCATCAATAAAGTTTTATTCTACTAGTTCATGTAATTATTGGCACTCACTCTGACCCTCTTTCAGACAAACATAAAAAAGACAATCATTTAACAACAAAACCAACAATTCACCACTGACTGTATGTAAAAAAGAAACAAGAAAAACGATTTAAGATTACTCCCTCCACATGTCAAACAGGCCATTCTGTGATTGCCTACGAAACAAGAAACACCCACTGATTTGTAGCTGATTGGTCTGGAGGTCACTGAACACACCAACACTACTAAATCGGCTGTGTTGACCTCTGGTCCTCCATTAGTCTTATGGCCCTGAGCTCAGCACCGCGGCCGTCCTGCTCTGGGTGAACTGACCTAGTTCACATGGAGATATGATGAGTTGAGAGCTGAGCTACATTTGGAACCAGCCCTCAAACAATCCTGAATTATTTAAACCAAACTGTAGCTCCAAATCCATACAGCTCTCGGCCTCATGGCACAGACGATTTGTTAAAACACAAGTGGTGAATTTATTTTATAAGAACCTTTTAAATACCAAGAAAAACCATCACAGCGTACACCTAAATTGTGGAGACCTTCCATGCGTTTTTACACTGTAAGCTGGCAGCAGGTAGAGTAAGCTGTAAATGATTAATGGCAGTGTTTTGTTTACTCCATACGTCGCTGTTTGACTTTCACTGTATACTACAGATGAGATTGTGTGACCGATCAGCTCAGGGGCGCAGTGTCTCTCATTCAGCAGTGACAGGGTCTGCAGAGATTTGGGAGCTCCAGTCAAACACAAGTGGGCTTACACTGCTACCTGGTGGACATTATGCAGAAAGCCACAAAGCTGAGCACTCTGAATCCCAGCTTGTTCTAGTGCTTTTTAAGAGGCTGGGATGATTACCAAGTCTGCATCCTTATGCATAATCACCCTCATTGTAAACTACAGTGTAATAAAAGGACAATGAGTGCTTTTATATTTCAGGAATTATTCAAATTGTGTTTATAGCTGTGTTTTTAAAATGCACACACATTGGCGAGGACATGCATTTGTACATGTTCCTGTCTTACACGACTGAAAGACCAAAATATTGGACATATATCAGACGTGATACAGATGTGCTTGCAGGTGTCATTTTCTTTTATTTTAGGGCGCCTTCTTAACATCAGATGACAAATGGCCTTGAACTTGTTCACTTTTTTTCCCTGTTAATCAATGTGAACTGTCCTGCTCAAATAATTGAATGAAATAAAATAAATGTTGAAACGTGTTGTCAAAAAGCATACAGAAATAAAATATTATATTTTCGGTTCTTACACCTGAAAAGAACATGGGTTCTTGTTGCGGTTCTTGTTGCCTTATTTTTGTCATAGGTTAAGACTTGTTTTTGAAGGTGTTTTCTTATAACTCATATGTCCTTATCCTCACTTGAGTGCCCCCCTTTGAGCACAACCACATGAGCAGGACCCTGCGACCTCTGCAGAGGGGATAAAAAAAGACAAAAGAAGTTGCTTGTGTGTGTCAACCATCGACTATGTATAATATCTTACAGTCACTGGTCTCAACAGATTATCAATTATTGAACATGATGATCTAAAACTATTTCTCTCCCTTCTATGACTGAGTCAAACACAAAGCTCCTGGTCTGTGTGCTCCATGCCAGTCCAGACCATGGATTACTATATATTCATATTATCAATTAATTATATATCTATAAAGGTATACAGATGTACTGACACGTATATCATTATATAATTTATATAAGTGATTATATATTGACAAAGGTATATAAAGCTATACAGAGACCTTAATTATCATTATTATGTCTTTATATAGGCTCCATTGTCTCGACGCTGTCTGGCTGTGGCATCAACCTCCGCGGTTCTCGGTTCGTACACCGGCGCCTCCCAGTGGGGCGGGCAGGCATCTGTGATTGGTTGACCGGAGCTCGACTGGTGCAGGAGAGAAGCCGGTGGGCTCGACACACGGTGGGATAATTGGTATAAAATGGCGCTGTCTCAAGGAACAAAGAAAAAAGTTTGCTATTACTATGACGGTAAATATCCCGCCGCTGCAGCCCAGCTCCTGAACGCTCGAAGCGGCATTAAAGGAGCGATCTGTGGACGGAAGTGTTAATTTAAGTGACATGGCTAGCCGATAGCCGGCGTAGCGTGCTAATGTTAGCCTGCTTTAGCTACATGCTAATCTAGCTATTAGCAATGAAACATGCATGATATCATCCGGTGTTGATCTCGGTTATTAAATGGCCAATAACCAGAGCAGTTCTCTCAGTTTATTGATGTTTTATTGGATTGTGATGTGTGCACGTTAGGTATCTTTGTCATTCAGAGGACAGAGAGGAGCCATAAAGCTAACCGGTGCTAACCACACAACTTGATAACTTCCGAGAAGTGGAGACCGATGCATCACTATCACTTTGATTATTTAGAGAAAGTTTTTGTGCAAATGAGAGACATTAAGTTTTACTACATTTCTGTTCTCTGATTATACATAAACACTCTTAAGGACACACTACATAAGGAAGTGTGGAAATTATAAATCTGATGTAGGCGTGTTAAAGCTCGTATTAAATCTGATTATTCTAATGAATTTGACATTGTGTGTATAAAAAAAAAAAAACTAACTAAACAAAAAGAAATCCAGCCTTCACTAAAAGGTCTGTTCAAATCTCTTATGGTACAAACATACAGGTCAGGTAGCTCATGAATGATTAGAGCTACAGTCCATGCACATTGACCATCTCTTATTTTTATGTCAGATTTCAATATTTGATCATGTCAGACATTTCCACAGTGTGCAGCTGAAAATTGTGAGACTGTCCAAAAACCTTTGTAACAAAAACTGCTTGGTGTATTGCATGAAATTTGTCAAATTTCATTCTGCTTTTTTACACAGGTTTTTTTTTACATAGCCAGATAAGCAGGACACATTTTTAGTGGACGCTGGCATGTAGTTGTCTCCACACAGGAGAACCTGAATGCATCTCAGCATCAGAGTTTGTAATGTTAATCTGTATGATCTTTCTTTTCAAGGGGATGTGGGGAACTATTACTATGGCCAGGGGCATCCCATGAAACCACACAGGATCCGCATGACACACAACCTGCTTCTCAATTATGGACTGTACAGGAAAATGGAGATCTATGTGAGTTTTTATCACTACACACAAACCCCAACACTCAACATCAATTTACTGTGTGTGTCATTATGCTTCTTTAAAAGAAAATTACACCCTAATCTTTACATTTTGAGTCTTAAGACAGTCCACTGCACCGTGATCAGTGTGCACATTAACGTACAATATAGTCACCTCATCGACAAAGGTAATAGAAAAGGTGGTGTGAGGGAGTTGTTGTTATTAGGGTTGTAAGGGTACACATCAGGATTCATTATCCATTAATCCGACGATCATTTTCTCGATTACTTGAGAGGCATTTGGTGGTGAAATGCTAGAAAATATTGAAAAACGTTGATCACTGTTTGCCAGAAGCCTCATTTATGCCCTCAAATGCCTTGTTGTGTCCACAAACCAAACATATTCAGTTTAGTGTCACATAGGACTAAAAACCGCAGAGACTATTCACATGTGAGAAGCAAAAGTCAGAGAGATCTTGGACACATTTTCCAAAAAAAAAAAATCAGGTGAATAAATCAGGCGATTATATATATGTAAATAGTTAATGATTAATTGCAGACTAGTAGTTGATAAATCATTTATTAATAAGCTAATAATTGCAACTCTCGTATGCATATTCTGTTGGTCTGTCACATGTTTCAGTTTCCTACAGGTCAATGGTGTAATTAGCACAGTGTTATTAGTAGTTAGTTTGTGGAACATAAGTTGAAATGTGTGAACCCGCCCAGAAAGTGTTGTAATTGAGTTGCTGACTAAGATGTGTTTTAGTTTTAGTCAGAGGCAGTTTCAGATTGTGATGTACTGTAGGTATTTTTCATATGTGGTTGGCTGTCCTAGACCTGATTTGATAAAACAAACAAGCATTTAAAAGTGTTGGTGTGACATGTGGATAACATTGTACACATGTGAGTGGACACGGAGTGTGGCACGGCAAATGATGAGGTGTCAGCTGTCACTTTCATCACCTCTCTGTCTGTTTCCAGAGACCACACAAAGCCAGCGGTGAAGAGATGACAAAATACCACAGCGATGACTACATCAAGTTCCTGAGGTCCATCCGACCGGACAACATGTCTGAGTACAGCAAACAGATGCAGAGATGTGAGTTTCCGCTTTTTCTTCAGTGGTACTAAAGTATCTTTACTGTCCTCAGTGGTTTAATCTCTGTCTGTATTCTTTTTCTCAGTCAATGTCGGAGAGGATTGTCCGGTGTTTGATGGTCTGTTTGAGTTTTGCCAGCTCTCCACAGGTGGATCTGTAGGTATGTTATTCCAACCACAGTTCCCATAATCCTTCTGGTGCACCGGCTTCATGTTGGAGTGGCATTTATGACTGTAATCTGGGAATAAATCTGAAGTGTAGGCCTCAATTTAGTACTGTTAACCCTGATGTAAAAGTTTAAATTGTTTTAAATTTGGATTATTCACCTCTTATCAAGAAGTCTTGGATTAAGTTAAACCACCTGTGGTATTCCCCGCTGTGGAGAATACAGTCAGAATACTGTGTGTGTGTATTTAAAATTTGTGCCTTACAAATGGACAAATGATCTCCACTGCAACATTCAGAAATCTTACAATGATAATAATGAATAACCTCAGTTACATCAACACACTAAAGTCCATTGAACTCATTGTAATTTTCCTCTGTTGGTTCTGTCTTCCAGCTGGAGCTTTGAAGCTGAACAAGCAGCAGACAGACATCGCCATCAACTGGGCCGGCGGACTCCACCACGCCAAGAAGTCTGAGGCGTCTGGTTTCTGCTACGTCAACGACATCGTCCTGGCCATCCTCGAGCTGCTCAAGTAAGCCGCTGCCTCCTCTCTGTGTTAAACCATTTCCACCCATCTGTCAGGTTTGGGGTCTTTTGGGCTCCCACAGAAATCTGGCACGTACGGGTTTCAATACGGATTAGCTGGATTACATCTACACCTGCCGTGGAGCTTTATTATGCTCACAATCAAACACCTCTTTCCATGCCAAACACTGGATCGCTGCCTTCACCGTTTTCACTTCATTCTTCTTGCCTTTTTTAAAGATAACAATGAGCGTCTTGAGATGCTCACTCCCCATCCATCAGTACAATCTGTGCAGAACTATTGTGTCAAGTTTCTGTCTGAGTTTTGGCCCGTTGGGCCTGCAGAGAGATTTATTGGGTTTTTAGATCGATGCACAAGATTTTCACTTTGCTGTTAAAGTGACTGAATGCAGTTTGTCTGGATGATTAAATGCATCAGAGCTTTGTACTTACCCACATTACATTTTAAGCCATTTTTATTCAGAGTTGAAAGAAAGCAGACTCTGCGTTGTCTTGTGAGAATGCTTACTGGAGTAAATTCATCTTTAAACTATATCATCTTGTGGCGGCTGTTTGTCTTCGTTATTTGTCCTGTAAGTTGAAGGCCTGATAAGACACCATGAACTGACTTCTCTCTCCTCTCTAGGTACCACCAGAGGGTGTTATATATAGACATTGACATCCACCACGGTGATGGAGTGGAAGAGGCCTTTTACACCACAGACAGAGTCATGACCGTCTCTTTCCACAAGTATGGGGAATACTTCCCCGGCACTGGAGACCTGAGGGTTAGTTTGTTCTAAGTTTTCCTCTAAGATCATCAACGCAACTTGTGTGTGTGTGTGGGCAGTCATTCAGCAATATCTCTAATGTGCAGGACATCGGAGCTGGAAAGGGCAAGTACTACGCAGTAAACTACCCGCTTAGAGATGGTATTGACGACGAATCCTACGAAGCCATCTTCAAACCTGTAAGTCTGCTTTTATATAGCTTCTATGGAATCACAGTCAGATGCTTTCTCTGAGGACGGTTTGTTAATGTTTATGTTTGTGTGTGTTAGATAATGACCAAAGTCATGGAGATGTACCAGCCAAGTGCAGTAGTACTCCAGTGTGGAGCTGATTCTCTCTCTGGAGACAGACTGGGCTGCTTCAACCTTACCATCAAAGGTACAAACACACCTGCTTCGTCCAAAGATGATACTCAAAGGGGCTTTTGTACTTTGGGGAGCTGAATATGCGTGTGTTCTTCTAGGCCATGCCAAATGTGTCGAGTACATCAAAAGTTTCAACCTGCCCCTGCTGATGCTGGGCGGTGGAGGCTACACCATTCGCAACGTGGCCCGTTGCTGGACCTACGAAACCGCCGTGGCCTTGGACTGCTCCATCCCCAACGAGCTGCCCTACAACGATTACTTTGAGTACTTCGGGCCCGACTTCAAGCTGCACATCAGCCCGTCCAACATGACCAACCAGAACACCAACGAATACCTGGAGAAGATCAAGCAGCGTCTGTTTGAAAACCTCCGTATGCTACCTCACGCCCCTGGAGTCCAGATGCAGGCCATCCCCGAGGACGCTCCCCACCCGGACAGCGGAGACGAGGATGAGGAGGACCCCGACAAACGCATCTCAAGTAAGAGACTGCCACAAGAACACAGTCACGTACATGAACATGACACGATGGGAGGATGGACGCTCAAGTCGAGTACATTTTTTTGCTGTTAAAGAGATGTTAATGAACTCTGCTGTTGTCAACGCCGTGTGTGTGTGTGTCCTGTGTTTCAGTCCGGGCCCACGACAAGAGGATAGCCTGTGAGGAGGAGTTCTCTGACTCTGAGGACGAGGCGGAGGGGCAGGGAGGAGGCCGCAGGAACGCAGCCAACCACAAGAAGGCCAAACGGGTGAAGAAGGAAGAAGAGAAGGAGGGAGAGGAAAAGAAAGGTAGAACTTATTCACAATCCAGCTTGTATTTGTAGCTGAACAAACAGTGTTATATTCACTCTTTTTTTTTGGTTTGTTTTGTTTCCCTTCTAGAAGTGAAGGAGGAGGAAAAGGAGGAAGAGAAGATGGACACATCGGGGTAATTACACATTTAAATTATTTAAATAGTCTTAGAAATAAAAATATTTGAGCTTGTTGCATAACTCCCAAAGTCATTTGCAGTCTATTTTGTGTGTTGGAGATAAAATCCCAATAATACCTTATCTGGCTTATTAGAGGCTATAAGATTATAAATAAATATTAATTACCACTGAAATGATGTTTTTACATCGGAAGGGTCAAATCTGTACAAAAAGTAAAGAGAGTTTGCATAGACTGACAGTTTAACTCTGTAACATTTTGTTTCAGACCAAAAGAGGAGGTGAAGACGACTTGAAGTCTGGCACAAGCAGAAGTGGATGCTTGTCCTGTTGTCCTGGAGCCTCACTGATTCCTATACTGTCCTGCTGCGACGATAGGACCCTTTTTGTATTCCTGTTTTATCATGTGTTCCTATTGGCACACCTGGCTCACACCATGTTATCAGCATTTGTTTCCAAGCTCAGTGAAGCACCAGTTGAGTGGGCTGTGTTTATCTGAATCAATTCAGCATGAACTTCAATTTCAATCTTCCCCCTTTCTGCTCTGTGTGCAGAGTTAAACCCCGCCCGACTGGTGCTCCACGGAGTACAAAACAAATGCCATGAATCCTTCTCAGCTGTTGTGTGAGCCAGGTCTGCGTTAATGTGAAGAAACTGACCCGTTATTCCTGTTCCCATCATGCCGTTCCAGATTTAAAAAACTCTGTGGGGCTCGCACTAAAATTCTTGCAGAGACTGATTTATAAGTGTAGTGCTCACATGCGAAAAAAAGGCTTTTCTGTCAGTTTTTAAAACATCTATTTATGATACTGCTAGAATAACCAACATTTGCTGCGTTACTTTATCAGTGAGTGCATGTTTAGAATGATTTCGCCTTTAGCATGTTCATGTTACTCCCTCTGCCCAGACAGGCCCTGATCTGTGCTCAGTAAGTTATTTTAAATCACGAGTACACTCAGTCCTGTTAGACCATGTTCCTCTGAATATCTGCTCAGTGTTTTTCTCGTACGTATGTTGGAGTGTGAATGGGTGTGAACCTCTCCAGAGGCTTCTGTTGAAGTGAGAGACTTGTCTTAGATATTTTGTACCATTATACTTAAATGTGGAGCGAGCTGGTGAAATGGCCCTCTACATGTGGTTGTTTGGAGTTCTATCCTTGTGAAATGTGCATTATCATAACTTTGTTATAAAAAATAAAGAAAACTGATCCACATCTTCCCCCCTGGGTTCATCATTTATACACCCTAAATAGAATCTATCTGTAAAACTATACTGCTGTGAAACTGTCCTCAGAGGGCTAGTTTGAGATATTTGGTAATGGCCTACACTATACTCCCTTTGTGTATACAGTCCTGTGAAAAAATTAGGACACCCCATTAAATAGTCAATGCTTTATTAAAAAATGTTCACATGACAATGTCCAATCTTGTTTTTATTTATTTCTGGAAAAGAAAGTGATTTAATTGTAACTAAACAACATAAATTAACATATTTTCACTCATCAAACAAAAGATATGAAGAAAAAACCGTATTTTGATGGAGGAAAAAATTAGGACACCCTACTCCCTAATAACTAGTGTTACCCCCTTTGGCTGAAATAACTTCAGTGAGACGCTTCTTGTAGCCATCTGCCAGTCTCTGACATCGATCTGAGGAAAGTTTGCCCCACTCCTCAATGCAGAATTCTTTCAGCTGTGAGATGTTTGAGGGGTTTCTTGCATGCACAGCCCGTTTCAAGTCACCCCACCCCACAGCATCTCAATGGGATTAAGATCCGAGCTTTGACTGGGCCACTCCAGTAGAATTCATGGTGGATTCAATGATGGTGAGCTGGCCAGGTCCTGCTGCAGCAAAGCATCCCCAAACCATGACACTTCCACCTCCATGCTTCACAGTTGGTATAAGGTTCTTTCCCTTCATGCTGTATGTGGTGTCCAAATAATTCAACTTTAGACTCATCTGTCCAAAGAACATTATTCCAGAAGACCTGGTCTTTGTCTGTGTTCTCTCTGGCAAACTTCAGTCTGGCCTTAATGTTCTTTTTAAGAGAGCAAAGGTTTCTTCCTTGCACACCTCCCATTAAGGTCAAACTTGTGTAGTCTCTTTCTGATAGTAGAGTCATGCACTTTCACATCAACAGTAGCGAGAGCCTGCTGTAGGTCCTCATGATGATATTTTAGGACTTTTGATGACTTCTTTTAGCATCTTGCGGTCTGCTCTGGGGGTGAACTTGCTTGGACATCCAGACCTGGGCATGGTGGCAGTTGTTTTGAATGAATGTAAACAATTTTCCAGATGGTGGAATGGCTGATGTCAAATTCTTTTGATGTCTTTTTAAATCCCTTACCAGCCACAATCTTTTTTTTCTGAGGACCTCAGACAGCTTTTTGGATCTCACCATGGTGCTCACTCTCACTTCAACAGACAGGGGCACACCAAACAAACTAAATGTCTGAGGTTTAAATAGGGCAAGCACCTCCTTCAAAATGCTGGGTAACGATGTTCTGATCATGTGCACCTGATCTGATACACCTGTGTGTGTGATTATAGCCATTTTAAGTGGGAAAATATGTGGGGGTGTCCTAATTTTTTCCTCCATTAAAATACACGCATTGTTGTTCATATCTTTTGTTTGATGAAGTAAAATATGTTAATTTATGTTGTTTAATTACAATTAAATCACTTTCTTTTCCAGAAATAAATAAAAACAAGATTGGACATTGTTATGTGAACATTTTTTAATAAAGCGTTGACTATTTAATGGGGTGTCCTAATTTTTTCACATGACTGTAAATGAAATGACACAGTATCAAACAATGGCTAAACTTTAACCCACCATCACAGATGTAGTAAGATTTTGGCTTTAGATTCATGTTGTACTTGGTTTCTATTTGTTTTGTGGTTAACAGTTCATGTAGTCATGCTAAATGATTGTTTAGATGAATGACTGACAGTTGCATTAATCACACAGGCACGACTTGAATTAAGTAATTTAATGGTGACTTGTGGTGGAATGGTTTACAACAGAAAATATCAACTCAAATTCTACTTATTTGTAGAATCAGATTAAATAGATGTCAGGAATCGGGGAGTGTGGGTGTTAAAATCCAGTCACAATACTTTTGCAGATCCAGGGTACAAAAACTGCTTCTGATCTCACCTCAATGGTTTCCAAGTGATGTTAGAAAAATGAATTTATAAAAACACCACAGTCTCGTCACTGAGATGCAGTCACCTCTTTTGCCCTCTTTTCCTTTGACCTGTACAGTGACTTCAGATCAGTTCAGGTGAAGGGAAGTTAGGCGAGGTGGTCAGTCGACTGTCAATGCACGTCCGTCCGCTTGTTCCTTCTTCCTGACTGGACTGAGCGCAATGTAAGTTGAAGCTGTGGGGTCGAGGAGGCTGACTGTTTTATGCCTCCAGTTCAAAGTCAAAGTACTGCGGGTCAAAGTAATGAATCCTTACGTATCCGTCTTCTCCTCCGCTGCTGTAACTGTAGACAATAACAATAAAGAGAAATGTCAGCAGAGATACACAAAGAAGGATTCATCTGACTACTGTACATTTTAAGGCAGTGTGTTTCTGTCTGTTTCGCAGTTACCTCTTGCCATCGGGGTGGAATGCCACACAGTTGATGGGGCCGAAATGACCTTTGACCCTGCCAAACTCCTCTTCATATGCAGCATGGAAGAACCTGAGGAAAAACAAGAAGGGCAGGTTACCACTTGAACTTGAAATCTTATCTCATGTGTTTAACCTATGTGCTCTGGTATCAAACACTGAACACATCGTTTGGTTCTTAGATAGTATAAACCTCGATCTGAACTGTGCACAGCATGGTGGAAATAACCCAAAATAAGTGTAACATTTAACTTAATGTGGGGAGAGGGTTCTTTCTTGACTTCTAATAAACCGCAGCTGTATTTTTCCTCACCTGGCTTCAAACTTGCCGATCCTGGTGGAGGTAGTGGTCACCTCCATGGCCTCCTGTCCACCTCCCATCACCACCTGAATCACACACCATACACAAGTGTCAAAGTTATGAGATAGGATCTGCCTTTGACAAAGCACTGGACATGGTGTGTCCAGTGCGTACACTGTCATGTGATACACAGCCGCATTTTTCAAGACATTACGATGTGAGTCTTCACTTACATGATCCATAATGGGAGAAATGGCAGCCGAGTTGACGGGTCTCTCTGTCTTGAAGGTCTTGATGTGATCGAAAGAAGTGGAGTCAAACAGCTGAGAGGAAAACACAGAAGACACAGGTCAAGATTTAAACCACATTACCAATACATAAATGATACAGACACACACACACACAGAATCAATGTTATACAACAAAAGTTGTGACCCAAACGTTAACAAGTTGTGTAGTTACGGCTGTGTAAAAGGGCATGGAGAGCAGACGGGGGTCTCACCTTGGCAGAGTTGTCCTTGGAGGCACTGATGAACATGGTGAGATCCACTGATGTCTGGATGTCATTGATCTGCTTGCTGTGCTCCTTGGCCTTCTTCAGGATCTCTCCAGACTGTCCATAAATAACATAGTCATCAACATTCAGCTTTAAAGAGTCTGAGTCTTATACAATAACTGTAAAATATTTATACACGTTTGTTGACAAACTAAAAAAAAAAAAAAGTATACTAGTAAATTAATTTTTTTAGGCTCCAAAGTATTAAGCCCTGCAGTTAATGCTTTACTCCCACATGACCCCACACAGACGGTGTGTGTCCGACCTTGGCGCTGAACTGGTTGAACTCTCCGTTCTCGTGGCCGGCAATAACGAACTCTCCCAGAGGTCCCCACACAGCGCTGGTAATCTTGCTCTCACTGCAAGGTACTGACAGGTAGGGCTGGTTGTCCTCTGCAGAGAGAGAGAGAGAGAGTGAGACACTTGAGACACTTACTTATTATAGCATTGAGAAGAGCCATATTCTTACTGATCAATATATTGTCCTGCACTGTAACTGTGGGAAGGTAAATACAGTTTGACTCCAATTTTTAATAAGTTAAATATATTATTATTATTATGATGTTCACAGAGAGACTTGTGACTTCTCTGCTTTGTCACTGACAAAGAGACACACTGATAAAAAGCTTCATGTTCCCTGCTGAAGAAGACAGCAGTGTCTACTTTGTCTTTGAAAAAAATATACATTCAACATTTGGAACAAATTTATTTTTGGTCACCCTACTTAGAATTTGCATCTCTACACATCAAAGTATCACTGTTAATGTTCTCAAACAGAGCCACATATGAGTTTGTATTCAAAAGCAACTAATAATAAGAGGGGCAGTATGTCTATCTATTGCTTCATGGTATGTGGTTTCACATGTTCGAGAAGGACCATATCTATTTCATGCAATACATATTTAACAATTGAATTATCCACAGACAAACACTGGAAACAGCTGGCTGTTTCTTCAGTCTAGCAGCTGAATAAAAGAAGTGTGTGGTGTGTACCAATCTGCTGTGGATCCCTCAGGTCAAAGAAGTTCAGGAAGCACTGGTAACCCATCTGCTTGTCCGTGGAGAACATGATGATGTTGCCGCTGAAGTCGAAGCCACACGTCCTGACGGCAGAGTTGGTGTTGAGCAGGGCCAGCTGTTTGCCTGCGCGGCAGAGGGGGAAACGGGTCAACACGATCTCAAACTACTGCTTGAGCCGGAGAATCAACCTTTTCTGACACCAAAATCTGTGCACTTAAAACTCCTGCGGCTGACGAACCAGGGAAATCACGAAACACAGAACACACTCCGCTCTGCAGCCTGTTTCTACCTACCTGTCTCACAGTCCCACAGTCGACAGCTGTTGTCTGCAGATCCCGTCAAAACGTTTTTAGTGTCCCCTGAGAAAGTACACGTTAAGGAGCCCAACATACACCACGTCAAAACAAGATCAAACACTGCATTCGTTTGACATAACACAACATAAACAGGTGTATGTCTCGTGAAGGGATACAGTCACAGTCGACACACCACACGGCTCCTGTGTGTCCATTGTAGGTGCCCAGCCTCTCGCCGTTGACAGAGTACCACACGTTGGCTACCTACAGCGAGAGACATGAACAAAACAGAAGTTAGTGGTATATTAATAGTTATTTAATATAAGGAGTCAGATCTTATATGTACCGCCTCCTCACCGTGTCTTTGGCCACGGAGAAGAGCAGGTCTCCCTCTCTGTTGTACTTGATTTGGGTGATGGACCTCTCATGGCCCTGGAGCAGGATGGGTTTCTGTGGAGAGGAGATGAGGATCAGCATCTAAACACTCTTTTAAAAAACACCTCCAAGAGCGAAGAACGGGACAGTCTGTCACAACAAATTAATGCTATGTTCAATTGTTTATTTTAATATAACATGATCATCTGTCCAGTTGCATCAGCTGTCAGTGAATCATCCCACATCACGCAGCTTGCGGCGGCTAACACTTCTGTTAACGTTAGCTCGTTTAAAAGCTAAGCTAACGTTAGCCGCGCAGGTGCTAACAGTCACGACAGGCGGCAGAGCGTTGCCCCGGGCGACGCCTGGCTCGGAGCAGACGGTCTTTGAGGAGCATACTGACCATTTTCTGTCACCTTCGCGTCGCCACTCGGTCCAGTTTATCCGCTGCGCCTCCCCGTGAAGAGAGAAAAGATGAACACTCGTGTTTCAGGCGCCGGAGCCGCGGCGGAAGAGGAAGGTGACGCACTTCCGGGGTTCAAACGGTAAGATGGCGGTAGTGCGCCCCCCGACTGTGCTGCTCAGAAAACACCAAACACCTGCTGTTTAACTTCAGAGTGCCACACCATACGTTTACAATAAATAATCATGTAATTAAGGTATTTAATAAGAGTTATTGGTTTTAATGGAGTTATTAACGGTTAGCACATATTGTAGCATTTTTGTGTGTTTTTCTACATGACTTTAGCTAATAAAATGTTTTCTTTTCTGCAAAACAACAGCATATTTTAGGGGTTTGACACTGATTATTTGGTGTATTATTGTGTTGTGGGAGTTCTTCACACACTGTTCTCAGGATAAATGTGACTCCTGTCAGATTACAAACTACAGCAGAATGAATGGTGCTGCAGGCTCCTGCTTTAACATTCATCTTCCTCATATCCAAACATGCTCTCACACCTTTAGTCCTCAATAAATATGCCAACAAGGTCAATCAACCAACAGCTCAAATAAACACTGTTACATCTTTTATTTAACAAGAAACAAAATATACAGGGCCAGATAAAAGTACTGCAAAAGACAAAAAAAGAGGAAACATCTTTGGTTCCTTCTTGTGGTCAATGGACCTCCATGTCCACCACTGGACTGGAGGTACAGTGAATCTGTCCTGTGAGACAATGGAAGAAATTAGGTTTGCCATTTCGATTTAAGTTAAAAATGACTCTAAGTTGACACCTTGTTACTGATGCTACATATTTAGTAGTACATAAGAATGTCTCCAGAGACATGGACATGTTTGGGAGTGAAACTACAATTCAGAAGTCCAACAACATTTTCTCTCATTTTCCCTCCTTATTCCCAGCTTTTAAGAAGCATCAGAGAGATGCGCGATATTACGTTCAATGCCACACAACTGAGAGGCAAATAACAGGGTTCAACTCGAGGCAAAAATAGAGTTCTGCTGTGAGATATGTTGTCTGTTTACATAATACATCCATGCAGGACAGTGGATAATATGAATATACATTCTCAGCTAAGTGCTTGTCAGTTCAGACTGCCACAGAATAAACCCAAGAGGCGAGCATTGCATAGAGGTCCTTGAACATTCTCTAGTTAAAACCTGATTACAAGCTACTGCAATTACCAGGGAGGAGACAATCGTAGCCACGGAGGTCACACTCTCACTCAAACACACACACACACACACACACACACACACACACACACACACACACTCTCTCTCACACACACAGATAGAATTAAACAAATTTAAAGTGGTCATCGTTACGAGGTTAGAAGCAGAGAAACGTGCAAAACAATGTAGTTGAGAGCAAATTAACTCAAATGTTAGGAATGAAAAGTTGGTCAGAAAAGTAACACTTCTGTACATTTTCTAAATTAATACAAAATAAACAGTTTTATTTTTATAGTGGTGCTCTGTAAGATACATACATTTCAATATCAGAGGTTATGTTTCAAACAATAAATACAGACCATAAAACAAACACCGCAAAAATGAAGCAGAGCGAGAAAACAAAGAAACATTTCCCAAAAATGGTCTGAAAACTCTGGTGAAACAAATATTGTAAAGTGATCTGAAACATTTGAGCTGTGTAAAAAAAAAAAAAAAAAAAAAAAGACAAAAACTCAGAATAAGAAATTCCCTTCTATGATTATGTAGAATCCTATATAATATTTATGTTAAGAATTGGAGTAGCTGAAGAAATGATTTGTTTGACTTGTCTGTTAAGACTTCACCTGAAAGAATAACATGAAGTTACCATAAGTGGCCTTTAAGATACTGCAAGCCAACTACACTGACACTCAACACACGCGCGCATGCACGCACACACGCACACACACACACAATTCAACCTCTGATGACTCCTCAAACCATATACATGTTTGTCTTGTGTCATCCCAAGCAGCGCTGTTATTTATCTTGCTGAGCAGTTCTGTCAAAAAGGGGAATGTGTAGTAAAACAGCCTGACACAGACGCAGCCTGTGCACCTACATGCACACTACAATGACCTTACTACAGATCATTACAGCTGTCACATAAACAGGGTCGCTTTAGTCAAGTTATCTTTTTAATTACACTGATATGTATGAGATTCTGCCTCTGTCTGTGACGCCAATAAGAGCTGTCCTGTGGGCTGCCTGTGGAAATTACCCAGACTAATAAATAAATCCTAAAAAAATCTGATTATTGTGGGGAAATTTGGTTATTACAAACCACACAAATGCTTTAAAACCAACTATTACCTCAATCAGGTTATTCACAGTAACTGAATTATGGTGTGCATGTAAATGTACTGACAGCTTAGGCTTGGACCTCTCATCACCTTTATTAAGAGCATGCTGGGAGGACACAAGTTCACTATCTGATCTGCTTCAGTGTTTAACATCCGCTTATCCAGCAGAGGAGTAGTGGCTTGCAGGCTGGTGGCTCGATGCTAGAGGGGGGAAAGGGGACTGCGCACAGCGTCGCTTCATTCCTGTGCAACGATGGCCTGAGCCACCGCCCCTTCTAGCAGGGCGTCTGTGTCCACTTCTGGGTCACAGTGGCAGGACTGGGAGCAGGGGGTGGGGTCTGGGACAGTGTGGCTGCTGGGCTCCAGCAAAGAGTCCGTGGGCGGCGGAGACGGGGATTCAGTCCCTGGGTCGGGGGTGGGGGCTCCTGTGGCGCTGCTGTGTGGATCGCTGAGGTTCTGAACCTTCTTGTTGAGCTCGTTGCGCTCGACTTTGAGCGCCCGCCGCAGCTTCTCCAGCCGCTGGACTTTACCCTGAAGTGCCTCAAAGTCACGGTCCCGCACGGCTTTCTGGAGACAAAACACACACACGTAAAATGATACAAATGAGTGTTTGCACTTCTTTGTTAATGTGAACTGACAAAATGACCACAAACTTAACCTAAAAGCTTTAAGCAAATTATTGTTCCCTTATGGAACAATAAAGGTAGGAACTTGAGGATCAAAGTGCCCCTAAATATCATATACACATACATGACAAATATACCAAACTGGACAGGTGTATTCAGCGTAAAGACGTTTTGGTCAGAGCAACAACAAAAAGCTGCTTTACCTCCTCTGCCATCTCCAGAAGAGCCTTGTTGCTGCTCTCCCACCTGGACCGATACATGGCCGTCTCCTTCTCCAACTTTTTGATCTTTTTAGTCATCTGCAGCACACAGGAAACAAGAGTGTCACGGCCAGTGACGTGTAAATACAACTCCTCCTCATCTCCATTTTACATCCTTGCAGTAGCAGGAGACACCTCACCTTCTCCATCTCCTGTTTGAATGTGGTGAAGACCTCGTTGCTCTTGGACAAAGTGGTCTGAAACTCTTCAAACTTCTCTGTGTACAGTGACAGCTGGAAAACAACACAGGTATGATTGTATGAAGATGCTTAATTAAACAAACATCAATCAATCGTAGTTGACCTATTAAAATCTAAAGAGCAATGGGGAACCTGCTGTTTGAGGTGAACTTCCTGCTGCTTCATCAGCTCACACATCCGTTGAGACTCCACTGCTTCTTTCAGCAGCTGAACAGATGAGAAAAACAAATAATTGCAACATGTCTGCATAACAACAGGAGCAAAGACAACTTGCTTGTATTATCTCATATGTTTGTGTGCCTCCTCAGCGCATAATTACAAAGTCTTTCTCTCTGTCGTGCCGTTCCTCCGACTCCTTCAGCAGCTCCTGAGCCTGGTGCAGCTTGGCGTCCACCAGCTGTTGCTGCAGGTCTTTGTGCTTTACCACTTTGTCTATGTGCTGGTTTCACAAGGTCAGAGAAATAAAAATGCCTGTTAGACATCCAGTAAAAATGTGGTGAATCAAAGTGATTCCTCTGGCAGGTTGAAACTAAACTCACACACACCTCTTCTCGTAGTTTGTACTGCTCATAGAGCTTCTTCAGTTTCTCTGCCAGCTCTGTGTTCTCCTGGCGAAGGCTGGCGTTCCTCTCGTTGTGCTGCTCCATCTGAGCCTGGATGTCGTTCAGCGTCACCTGGAAATGGGAGGTGACCTCCTTTCTTTTCTCCTCCTCCAGACGCGTTCTTTGCACCCCTTCCTCCTGCAGAGGGAGCAAAAACATGATAATGTAACGCGTGCTAAAGGAAGCCTCATGTTGTGTTGGCTTTTTCCTCCTTAGAAAGCTGGCTCACTTCAAATCCATGATGATGATAAAGAGATGCATTAAATTCACAGTAAGCCATTTTACTCCTTTTCTTATGGACCTTCACAAACTATATGTGGGCAAACATCTGTTCCAAATGAATTCATTGTAAAAACTTGGAGTTTGCTTCTGCATATACTGTGTTACAACTGATCTTCAATAAATCACTGTATTCTCTCTGTAGAAGAGATGAAGGCAGCCAATCTGAAGAGTCAGAGCTCCAGCACCACACTGAAATTAACTGATAAACACACAGAAGAGGAGAGCCTTTGTTTGCAGATTGAATCAATGCAGCATTTAGGGATCTTTGTGCACATTTTGTTTTATACCTTGAGTGTGCGGTTGTGTCTCTGCAGCTCCCTGCAGAGGCTCTCCAGTTTGCTTCGTGCCAGGATGGCCTTGCTGTGTTCGTTCCTCAGGTTGTCTTTCTCCTGGACCAGCTGGTTCTGCTTCTTCTGCAGCACTCGCATCTGCTTCTGGGTGTTACGGTGCTCCTCCAGCTGCCACAAACACAGAATGTCAAAGTTTACATCAAATATCATCCTAGTCTGACGGATAGGTTGCCTTCTAAACATAGTCTCCACCGTCAACGTGATGCTGTATGTTGATGACACACATGTAATAAAGTTTTGTTTTCTAATGTTCTCTGTAAAAAACAGTGTACTGGATGTAGGATAAATTTGCTTTACATTGTATCTTTGCAGATGTAGCACATAATGCTGATAGCACAGATCATTCAGCTGCTGTGTGTAAAAGGCTTTTCTTCTACCTTCAGCCAATAACAACGCTGCAGACCAGTTATCATCCATCAGCTCTGACATGCTGCCAAATCACACACAACAGCTTTCTCAATCTCACACGTATCTGCACAAATGTTTTGTCTTTCCAATGTACATGCTAAAACACACACACACACACTCACACACACACACAGTAAAATATAAAGCCTTTCTGCAGCGAACACAGCCACAGTGGGTCATCTTAAGTTATGATTAGGGCTGATGCTACCCTGGCATGTATTGTCTGACAAACATCGCTGCATCACCTTGAAGTACACTCGTTTCTATAGAAGACTCACAGACATATGCCGAGTCTTAACGAGTCTACAAAAATCACACCGACGCACCAGACATGCATACATATACCTGAGACTTTGAGTCTGTTTAGGTCATCCATTTTAGACAATTATTTTTAATGTTTGAGTTGATATTGTACATTTCATTTTTTGAAAAAAGGTATCTTATCATTTCTACACAGCCCATTTAACCAGAAAGTAATGATACAATTGAAGAGCTATTCATGCATCTTTCAATTTAATTCAACAAATGTGTTTACTAAGTTTTTTTATTTTGATTCTGACTGCATTCTCCCTTCAAAAAAAGCACCAAGGGCTTTTAAGACACCTTAAGACACACCAGGAAACTCAACTTAAATTTAATTCAGTTACTGCCTGGGATGTACCTTTAGTACTTACTGAGAAAACACCTTGTAAAGTCTGAGCTACTTTATTTGCTCATAATGCATCTTGTGGATTACTGACTGACAGACACTCTGAGCCAAGCTGACCAAAGCCACAGAAATATCTGAGAGTGTACAGAAGGTCTACTATTTTATACAGAGTATTTAACTATTAGTAAAGGAGAACCATTTAACACTTTAGAACCAAGGGGTAAGATATGTCTTAGAAGACAAACACAGGTAAGACCTTAACAAAAAAGTTAGACAGAAACACTCACCAGTTCTGCATACTTCTTACAGAGGCCGGCAAGCTTTTCCTCTGGGGTGCTCAGTGTGTTCAGAGTCTGCATGAGAAGAGTGATTTCTTTACCTGCATAAACAAGGAAAACAGAGACGGGACAGAATCAGAGAGCATGTTAGAAAACAGAAAAAAACAAGTGATTATTTTCTTAAGCAAAATATCCCCTAAACCTTTTAATGTTAGTTTCTGTATCAGTTTAAAGCAATATCTACAAAAACACATTGTGATAGCATAACCAGTCCATCAGTAAATATACGCAGTCTCTCTTGGCCAAGCAGTGTGCAATGTGAGGCACAGTTTTTATTCTTTTTGTCCTCTTGTCAGCGAAATGGATAAAATATTACTAGAGAAGTTACTCCTTACCCAGACCCTTCACTTTCTTCTTCTCCTGAGTCTTCTTCTGCTCCTTCTCCACCCCGTTGTTGGCCCCGTTGACTTTGCCCTCCTGCGGCTTGCCGTCCTCCCTCTCACTGGTCAGGCCGTTGAAGCTCAGGGCTGTGCGACTGGCCGTTGGGCAGGGAGCTTGCGTCGTCTGAAAGGCTTTCCCGACAGTAGGTGCTGAGGATGTCCTCCAGCTGCCGGCTCAGCTCTTCAGCCATGTCACACTGAGACTTTGCCGCCTCTGCAACTAAACACAGTGGAGGGGAGAGAACCATGATTAATAAGAAGGGAATTCTATGTGAGAACCATGTGAACATATAAAATACATCCTACAACACAAAATATGGGATTTGAGACTGCTACTGGCAAAACATTATATATTTCTCAACAATTAAAAAATGACAAATAACTAATGAACACAATGTGATATGGATACATTTAAGTACTTGACTCTGACAAACTCTTAGCAGTAGTATGAACATGATGCACCAGTGTCTTTGTTGAGCCACATGCATTCCTACTGACAGTTTCAGAGATCTATTTGCAACCTAGCAAACTGTACCATGGCTTAAAATGGTCCACTGAGCGAAAAAATCTGTCAATGACCAACACTAAAGCCTCCCATGAAAACTGAAGCCTTGGTGCCAAATTACTGACATTTTGTTTGAACTAATGTTCTACTCTCAGCTAGCACCACACTGTTGTTGTTTGCTGTAATCACATGATAAATCACTTGAAGTCAGTTCTCCTTTGCAGCTCTAAAACAGGTGTTGCCAGTGGCAGCCATAGTACATCCAGCACAACTTGTGGCATAGGCTGTGTTTTGGAGCGCCAAAGAGGAACTGCTTTCTGGTTGAACAATTTGACTTTTTTCAGGGTTAATAAATGATGGTATTGGATTGGTGCACAGACTAGCATACTCGCAGATATCTGATCCTGCATTTTAAGCTAGGCAGCGGGCATTATGTGATACTGGTATCAGGACAACTCCAGCTGATGAGCACCAGATTGAAATAGCACGTTTTTAATGTGGGATAGTGCACAGTCTTTAGTATGTAAAAGTGGAGGACACTGTTAGAAAATGCTCTCATGAAACAAAGACACTGACACAGTCATGCTGACAACCTAAAATTTACCTCCTCATAAATGACAAAAAACCTTACCTTCACTTGCTGCCTCATCGCCCTGTGGTGGTGTGTCTGTCTGTGGTGGTGTGTCTGTCTGTGGCGTCTGTGGCTCAGACTCTTTGGGGCTGTTGCTGTCCAGGCTGTCTTTAGCAGCTGCAGGTGACTCCGTCCCTCCTGCTGCAGGCAGGCGGAGCGTCCTCACCGCCCTGCGAGCCAGACTCCTCTGTGTCCTGCTTTTTCATTTCCGGTACCTGTGACAAGTAGAACAACCAGTGATCACTCACACAGGCCGTATTTCACCAACGAGTCCACATAATTGCTTTTTCTTTTTTTAAATAAATGCTTTTTCTTTATTCTTACTGTCCGTATTTGATTTTAATTTGGCCTTTTTCTTACTTACGCCTCTTGCTGTTATAACACTAAAAATGTCCCCACTGAGAGACTGATAAAGGATTACCTTATGTGATATGTGAACCTTTATTCTCTTTTCTAGATCTCAGCTCTAAGGAGACAGGTGCTGAATAACCATATTTGTCTTTTAACAGACTTTAAATAAACCAAAATTCATGTCGCCAACTGAGGATGGCTGGTTATTGAAGACTAATGCTGCTTTGTAAGCTTGACAAAAGCTGGACTGAAGCCTTTAAGTTAATAAGCCATTGAGTATCGTGATGAAGTCAATAATAAGATGTTTTATAATCACTACGGAAACTTTTAAGCGCCATAATTGTGTCAGACTTGTGTGGAATAATCCATTAACACAGACAGTACAAGAGTACTTCGTGTACTTCTGTTAATAACACCAGTTTGAGCAGTGCTACGTGCAAATCTCGCAGCACATTTTCGCTCCCTCTCTTCTCCAGTGCTCTCTGTCCTCAGCAGCTTTAACTCGCTTTCACATTTCGTTAGCTCGCACATGCTAACGCTCGCTAGCCGCCAGCCAAATTAGCTCGCACGACTGACAGTTAGCCGGAGTTAGCTGGTTTTTAAAGGACACTGACGTCTAAAAACACGGGCAGACTACACGTTTACTTGTTTCTGAGTTACATCCCGCCTTGTCAGATATTTTGGAGTTTGTTTACCTTCGGACTCAATGAGGAAATAGCTGATGCTTCTGTGAACTGCAGGTTTCCTCAACAGCGTGAACCAGAAAAAAAAGACTTCCGGTCATAACTTTGGATTCTTCTTCTTCGTTTGTAGTTTTACAGGTGGTTTACATCCCAGCTCGACGCATAGCCACCCCCTACAGGATCCACATATTATTACTTCTGGGTTCAATCCAAAGTTGACACTGTCCCTTCTGTGTGGAGTTTGTATGTTCTCTCACTGTGCCTGCGTGGAGTTCTCTCTGGGTACTCCAGCTTCCTCCCACAATCCAAAGACATGCAGGTTAATTGGCAACTCCTAAATTGTCCCTAGGTGTGAATGTGAGTGGTTGTTTGTCCTTTCTAATGTCAGCCCTGTGACTGACTGGCGTCCAGTCCAGGGTGTACCCTGCCTCTCGCCCAAAGATAGCTGGGACAGGCTCCAGCACCCCTGCGACCCTGTGTGTGCTCAGGATAAGCAGGTTTAGAAGATGGATGGATGGATGGAACTTTAGCAAAAAACATGTATAAAAGAAATAACATGAACGGCTTCAAAACAAGATGCATATAATGACAGTAATTACTTTTTACTTTTAGTGAAATTGATGACTATAAGTGGTTGATATAATAAGTGTATTTTTTCTTTGTCTTTATTTCTTATGCACATTACCATCTAACTGACATCTGTACGTCTGTCACATGAATATCAAGTCATGAAACAAACAGCTTCACTATTCACTGGGGTATTAATCCACCGGACGATGGCGGCTTCATCCACAGGTGCTTTCCTTGTGTGCATTTGTTTTCATCTTCATCACTAGCAGCCATGAATGTTTCTTGCTTGAGTCGACCACACAATGTCGCCTGAGGAACACAAAACTTCACTGCTGCATCTCATTGGCTCATTGATGGCAGTTTGTCATAAGCTTTGAAAAAAAAAAACATTTTTTTCCCATCTTGGTTTCAATGAAAGCCAGCTGAAAGCAGATGAGTTACCATGAGGCACAGTATCATCTGGGAAAAGTAAAAACTAGAATTACTGTAGTTTTCCACATTGTCGTGTATGGGAAGATCCCAAATGAACAGTGTTAGCAGACTAGTTGATTACTATGAGTAAAGCATTTAAACAAGCTTTTGTATATGAACGACTGTCCCAAATTTTTTCATCCATATAAGCAGTTAATGTAACTGTGATCACAAACTGTTTCCTCTGTATCTACTCTTGACTGATTCTTTGTGAATTTTCATAGCAGTAAGGACCTTCTTTTGCCTTCTCTCTCTCATTCAGGCTGAATCTATTTTACCCACTTGCTACTAAAGGGTTAACTGAGTTTTAAATCAAATGAGCTCAAATAGAACATTTGAAGAAGACATGCACCGCAGATTATCTTGTGGTCATGCATCGAACCCAACGTTTCTCCCATGAAATGACAAAGGATGAAATGTAGCCCTGAAAGTGATTTTCTCTCGTATTAGCTGTGACATTTAAGATAACAAATACGTGGGTGAATTTTCCTCAGCCAAATGTAAATGCAAACGTTTTCACTTCCACCTTGAGGTGAAGACTATGGTTTGTTTCGTCCCTTCAGTGGTGTGTATATATTGTTGTGTTCTTTCACGTAGCATGCCGGTGATTAAAAAAAAAAAAAAAGAAACATCCTCATTAAAGGGTTGCAACATAACTTTATTTGTTTTGCACAGTATTTCCACTGAACAATTTTAAATTCAATATATTTTCTTTACATTTTTAATATTGTTGCTGTTTCCTGTATGTACTTTTTTTTTTTTAAATGTTCATGTTTGTGTGTCATGTTCAGTTGAAGTGTATTAGTTTCTCGTCACTCATTCATACCGTCGGTAAAGTCAAGTCAAGTCACAGTTTAAGATGGGTA
The DNA here is from genome assembly GCA_023238725.1 of Scortum barcoo. Classification (NCBI taxonomy): domain Eukaryota; kingdom Metazoa; phylum Chordata; class Actinopteri; order Centrarchiformes; family Terapontidae; genus Scortum; species Scortum barcoo. The sequence goes on along the minus strand of CM041548.1, from coordinate 5,318,820 downwards.
ATTTTGAGCAAATGAAAAATCATGAACAAGAATAGAGAAAATAAATACATGTAAAAGAAATGAGAGGACCAGAGCAGAGTATACATCAGAACTGGTCAGTGATGGCATATGAAAAGTATTTTACAAACATGTAGCATTGTAAACATTTGTAGCGTAGACGACATTACTTGACCGAGCCAAGCATGGCTTCAGATTTTGATATAGACATGAACAGCTTCTAGGACGGAAGACAAGTCAGATTTGAGATATTTATTGATGTCTGTTCATTCCCCTATAGATAACAAGGTTCCTGATCATGCAGCCTGACTAGGACAAACTTTTACTCTAAACACAATTATCCAAAAATATAGCCCAGAATATCCTGATCAGGAAAAAGATCAAGAAAAGCAGAAAAGGCTTGTATCCTCACCTCCTATTTTGTTTTTTTTTTCCTGTGACATGTTCTAATGAGGCTTTTCCTCCACTTCTCAGAAGTGATTAGAATTGCATCTGAATCCCTGTCAATGTATCAGAACATACATATAGTTTAACTTATAATACTTTTTAATGTAAATCACTGCACAATTTCTGAACCCCAGATTTTATCTTAGAAAAATGTCAAGTAGTTGCCTCTGTTAGCTCCACCCAGTGGAAGGAGTGTCACCTGTGAGGGCAGTTTGTAGGTGGATCTTTGCCTCTGGGGTGCCTGATTCGGGACAATATTTATTGCAGTCTTCTGGATTATTTTGCAGATTTTCTAGCTCCCTAAACAGTACTTGAACTTGAGTAAAAAACAAAACTGAGAAGAGAGGGGCTGAGCTATTGCAGCTTCTGAAAAGAAGCAAGTTTTAAATGGCCTGAAGCACTCTTGCAGTCATACTGACTGGGTCAACACAAGCCAATGACATAAACTATTGAAGAAAAAACATCCAGTAAAGTTTCAACCAGCCTTCAGGATGACAAAACTTTGGTAAACTATGACAATAAAGGTTAGTACCTGCAATTGTCTGCTATGATAGTCGCTTACGTTTCCTCAATTTGCATCATGTGCCACATCTAAGTATGACAATGTTTCTACCAGCGCAAAGTTTTGTTTTGCACAAAGAGGGGCAGGCTGCAGGCCGTGACCTCGAGAAAATGAATTGAATTTTATACTTTACTGTGTCGACCACATGCAATTAATCGGTTGATTCCAGAAGATTTGCAGCTTAGCTATGCACAGTGAAAACCATTAGAGGACTGTACTAGTGGGGACCATCACACCAATTGGCTGAAAATACCAGTTTTCTGCTATCAATCAAGTAATTTCGCCCCTAGACAATTACACTGCCTTAATTCAATTCCTTGTTTAGGTGCCCACAGTAAAGAGTGCCACTTTTCTAAAGAAACAATGGCAAATAAATGTAACTTTAAAGATAAGGAAAATAGAGCAGCAATGTTCTGCACAAAATGTGTGCACATTCAAGTAAATAAAAGATATAAAGAAAAATAATCTATAAGTCAAAGACAGATACGTAAGAACCTCCAGTCTTTGTTGGTCGGATTGGCACTTTTGTGAATAGGAGTGCATTTTCATTTTTCAGAAATATAAATATTTTTCCTGGTTGATGCACTGATCTTTTTTTCTTCTTTTTTTTAACCATGCAATTCTGGCATTATTTGTAGGCCAAGCACAGAATTGGCCACAAAAATCGAAGACTTCAGATATAAATGCTGCTCTACACATCTGTCATGTAGAGGTAAGTTCTTGATGCTCAATTATTCATGATTTGAACTCTTATGTCTTCCAGGAGCGACAGTGTTCTGTGGATAACATCTCAAAATCATGAAGCAAAAAAAAAACAACAAAAAAAAACGGGGAGCCTCACTAACGTATGTGCCTCTTTCAATTCATGCTTAAACCTTAAAGCTAGAATATTCTATGCTGACAAAGTCGTCAAAGATTTGTAAAAATGAAATACTGAAACAAACCAAGTGGAAAAATCGTCTGACCGCCCAAAACAATTGGAAAGGAAACTGTTTTTGGTGAAAGTGTATCTGAGGAATATTGAACAAACTGCTCCATCATATTGTGGTGTAACATCATTCTGTTCACAGCTGCATGATTAAATGCTGGGGTTGGTTCAGTAATCCACAGAACAGGGGCTCCCAGACTCTGATGGGGACATAGTCATAGAGTCAATCAACCTCTTCCTCACACAGTGCCTGTCAGTCAAACATCACACGACCACAGTTCTGCTCCATCCCTAAAAGCCCAAACCCTGAACTAAGATCTGCTTCTGTTGCAGGAGGAGATCCAAGGTCAGGGTTTGCAGGGCTAATTTAAACCATCATAAGTCATGTGGCTAGAAACAACAACAAAAAAAAGTTTCCATAGGACCTGTGTGTGCTCCGAATCGCTTTAGAATTCAAGAAACATTTTTTTTGTCTCAGTTAAAACAGAAAATGAAACTGAAATTAAAACTGAACCAAGGGCGACGGTTTTTATAGAAATAAAGAAAATATACTAAGTGCTCTGAAACAAAAAAACAGCCAAAGTGGCATTTTCTCACGCTGTGAAGAAGAGCAAAACTTCAAAATAAAATGAAAGAAGAACTAATTTTTTTCATTCCAAAGACTATGGAAAACAATTTACTTGCTACTAGCCACTCATCGGTGTGAGGTGTGTGTACAGTGTCTGCTGGTGTTGTATGCAAGTGTGCATGAAGTGTGCGCAAATATATATATATAATGCAAATACATCAAAATATCCAAATCCAAATATATAAATTTATACTTGAATTTTTTGTTGCAGTTAGGCTTGTCACTTATCTGAGATATATCCCTAGCCAAACTCTGGTTGTTATTAGCCCCACGACGGGACAAAGAAGCGGCATAGACTTTCTTAGCCAGGCAGAGGAGATGCTATATACATCAATACCTATACATATCACAATTGACCCATGCAAAATCATTAACAGTTGTCATTCCCGTTCCTCAAAAATATGGTGATATAGAATGCCATAGGTTATATAATCGACTCTACCACTATACAGAACACCACCACCGCCACTACACTATCACTGCTAACATCACCAAACCAATTAGTTGTGACCCACTTCCTGCTTTAACTCCGTGTGCAGCAATGTCTCAGTATTTCTTCACACTGTTTCTTAACAGTGCCGACTGTCTGTTTGGCCAGGGATACACAGTGACTGTAGGCAGGGTAATATAACACCATGCAAAAACCCTACCGCATACACCAGGGGAGGAGAGGAGGGGGCGGCACAGGGCCGAGCTAACCAGCAGCAGCCCATTTACACTGAGCTTCAATGAAATCAGAAAATCAAAACTATAAATGGTTTGTCCCAAGAAATCCACGACATCTCTGTACCGCAAAGTGGTATTTCACTCTTCTTTAAACATCTGCAATCCCTTCATTAAATTCAATAGAAAAATAAGTTTGGTTTGCTGCTGCTGCTGCTGTCCAAGTCCTGGTCCCCCATCTAAAACCCCCATGCTATGCCTTGTTTAATGGTTAGATCACTTCATAATTCAAATGTATTGTTATTAATAACACAGCACACGACGAACATTGGATCTCTAACTATACCCTCCAAACCTGGATTTTTTTTTACCCCTAGATCTTTAAACATATCCCCAAAAAACCCAATCCCTTTTCCAATATCCCATTCAGCTCAGGTAGTTTTCTAAATCTTTACACTTCTTCCCAACTTAAGCCTCCCCCCAAAATGTATCCAATTAAAAAAAAAAAAAAAAAACAACAACAACAAAAAAAAAAACTTCATACATGCATGGGGAGGACAACACTTCTTAGACTTCGGCATCAGACTCAGGGCAGCAGAAAGCCCTTGATTTTGGGTAGACATTTGTGTCTCTGAAACCCCCTGTACAGATAAGAGTCTCCCCACCCCCCCGCCCCATCAGCAGATATGCAGAGACCAGCCCTAAGCCAATAAAGAAAAAGAAAAAAAAATCACAAGCACTAAAAAAGGAGCAGATAAATAAGGGTTGGTGAAAAACAGCTAACCATAAAACAAAACAAAAAAAAGGGATCTTCTTACAAGTTTTTTTTTCTTCTTTGAATTGCATTAAGTCAAACTGACATCAAAAGCTGGGCATGTTTCACCTCGTGCATCCCGGTCTGTGTACAACGCACGGGGGACGCACGGGTAATCCTGAAAAGAGGAATGTCCCATAGGAAAAGAAATTGAAGTGTATATAAAGATATTAACCAACAAAGCATCGTTACTGCCAGTGCCAGACTCTGGGAGCCATCAAATGGCAGGAAGATGTCTGTGTGTGCGTTTGAAGCCGGGGCAGACTCACACTTTGGGCTACGGAGGTGATCGCTTCCTCTTCTAAGTGTAATGGAGTTTGTGTGGCGCTCTCCCCCCTGACCAGGTAACACATTACTCTGCCCTACAAGAAGTCAGTCCACTGCTTGAGGAGAATGAAGAAAGGGCGGGGGGCTGAGAGCGGGTCATTTTTAGCTTTAGTTTGTGTGTGTGTGTGTGTGTGTGTGTGTGTGTGTGAATGTTTGTGTGTGTAGATGTGGTGGGGTCGGGCAGGGGGTAGTGGCAGATCAGGGAAGAGGGCATCCGGCATCTAAGGGCCTTCCGTGAGCTGGGGAGGTACGGAGGGGGGAAATGGTGTGTTTTAGAGAGGGGTGCTGACTTATAGCTGGAAGCCCTCCATCGGGGCCTCCTGCTGCGGGAAAAGGAACTGCTGGTTGGCCTGGTCCACCTGAGGGGCAAGACTGCTGTCCTCGTCCTCCACCCCAAAGTAGTGCTCGATGAGGTCAAAAGCCTTCTGGTAGATCTCCTGGTTGTCGTGGCTCTGGAGGAACTCGATCTTGTCAAGGCCTGGAAAAACAAGAAACGTCAAATCAAAGCATTTATGCAAAATTATTCACTTTTATGTATCAAGGTTCTCACCCATCCCTACTGTTGTCCCTATCCAATGTGATTTATCCAATGTGATTAAGGACTGCGATTTTGTAAATCACAGTCCTTAATACAGATTTTTACTGCCATATGATGGTCTTTGTACACAACATATCAACCATTATCAGCTTCATGTTGTACAATACACAGTATATCAAAGCCATATAATGCAGATTGTCTCTGTGTGTGTGTGCGCGTTGTGTACATTACCATAGGCTTCTTCAATGAGGCTGCAGTATGGATTGACTCCAGTGCCGTTGTTCTCTTGCTTGGCCTCCTGCTCGCCCAGCCTCAGGATGTTCTCCAGCCCATTGAGAGCGACCTGAACGATCTTAGAGTCCATCACCGTCAGCAGATCACACAGGGGCTTAATGCAGCCCAGGTTCACCAGATATCTATGTGAAAACAGATTCACACACACAAAATAAATCTTCAGATGTGATTCTTAATGTTTCATTTAAATGGCAAAACTTAATTTACAGTCCATTGTCCTCATAGTGACTGTGACACACAGCACAAGGACACCTCTCAGCAACATGGTTCAAAGATTATCAGGTAGTATGTAGAGCTTTTCAAACAGGGACATCAGATTTTATTATACTACACAGATTTACATAAGTACCAATTTGTTTGTTTTCATTTATCTAATTAATTACATTTATCATCATTAACCTAAGATAATTTTTCATGATTCATTCCTATTGCTGGTAAAATTTTCAAGCGTCCACAGACATCACTAAAAGTCTGACTGTCAAAGACTTTCAGCTGACTTCATCAGGTACAGACAGAATTAACTTGGTGAAACAAAGAGATAATAAATCAGAAGAAAATCATTCTTAGCTGGAGTGATACTATAGGTTATTTACAGCAAGTCTGACCTGATCTGTTCTGGTGTTCCTCCAGAGGTGGCATTAGTGATGGCCCAGGCCGCCTCTTTCCGGGTCCTGAACTCCGCTTTCTGTAAAATGTCGATCAGCACTGGGAAGATGTTGGCATCAATTACCGTCTATGGGGCAGAATAAGATGTGTAATCAGGGCCGGGTCTCAAAACGCAGCTTCAACAAACTTATGACACCTTTATCTTTGCAGCTTACATGAAATCCAAAATCCAGTACAGAATAAAGGAACCATGACAAGAACATAAAGTGAACAAAAAAATAATAGCAGCAGTAATTACATAGAAAGGTTGTAACACAGTGACATTTCCACTCATTAAGTTTAATGTGCAGTAAAGTGAGTATCATAATAAAACAATTATTTCAATCAATCATTACAGTGGCAGTCATTTTGACATTTATGCTATTATTACAAAACACCACAGCACCTAAGTAAACATTCCTGCAGCCACGGCTGGAGAGGATTATTGGAGGAAAATGTCAGACATTGAGGTTCCACGAATAATAAATGAGCTTATTACTGACAGTGACAGCACTTTCCATCAGTGTGTTAATATATCAGTGCTATTTTATAGATATGAACAAACTGAAAGGAGCAAAGGGCCCGTGAAAATGAATTTTTATTATATCTCTGATGTGTGAGTCATTATGGACTACAAACTGCTGTTAGTAAAATGTCACTCTGCACAGCTCTTCTTAGTGTTCATTTACTGGCAGCACGAAAGCTTGTTGTGTTGATAACAGTCCCTTAAAACATACACACAGTCTACGGTGTGTTGTATGAAGTGTGCTTATTAAATATTTGTCTTGACTTATTGCACAGGAAAATCATCTATACCAATTTTGCCAGGGCAAAAGTTTAACCAGAAGGACGCAGTTGTTTCTTATAGAACAGAATAAAAGTCATTTTCAGTATAAGCAGTCATTATTGGGGCTTAGGGTGGTTGATGTTGTTCCCTTCCGACCCGACCGTATTTATTCACTTCTCTTGTGTAAACTGTGTGTTCTGCAGGTTGTCTCCAATTCAGTCATAAGCTTTGTGTGTATGTGTCACCTGTATTTGTGCTCGGTTTCCTGCTGTGATGTTTGAGATGGTCCAGCACGCCTCTTTACGAATGGACTCCTTAGCACTGCTGAGAAGGTGCAGCAGACAGGGCAGGGCCGAGCAGTTCAACACCACCTACACACAGCGACAGAGGGCGGTTTATCATTAAGTATAAAAGCTAAAACATCTACTCTATCCATCCGACTAACAAACATAGTCTGTGAAGCCAAATACAGTTTATCACTGTAAAGACAAAGGTGCCTGCTCACCATACCAACATGGGTACAGCTTGCTAAATATAATGCAGTCTAATACGAGCGCCATGCCATGACTGTTGAAGTGCATTTGGTGGTGGATAACTGATGTGTTTATCCACTACGGTTATGTCAATGCGGTGGGCTGAATAACAGAAACACCTCTCTTGCAATACAGTTAAACAGCACCACAAACAAAGTGAAGCTGCACATCCTCTCACCTGTGTTTGGATGTCATCTCCGGTAACAATGTTTCCTACAGCTCTCAAAGCGGGAGAGGCCACCTTATAGTCTGTGTGCCTGCAGAGATGGAGGTTTAATGGGGAGAATATTTAGAGTTTTACAGGCCATATTTATTGTGACAAAGACAACAGGGAGTTCCGCTGGACTTACATGAGTAGTTCTACGAGGCGCCTGCAGACGCCAGAGTCGATGACAGCTTGGATCTTGTCGTTGGGGCCGTCTGAGAGGTAGGACAGGGCCCAGCAGGCGTCTGCCAGCAAGTCTGGGTCACTGCTAAATAAAAGCCTGGACAGTACTGGCAGACAGGGCGACACCTAGACGGCATAGACATAAGGCATATTTATGATGAGAAACAACCTGAGTTCAAAAACACCCAAGAATCACACAGAAACATCGAGCCAAGCTTTTCAGATAATCTGCTCAATTGGGGGGGAAGCAGTTGACCATATTATTCATGCAATGCAAATAAGCAATTTAGTTTCAAATCTTTCTGTGTACAGAACACTGGCATTCAGACAAAAAATCCTAACCAAATGTACATACTGTAACAGCTCTGGTCATGAGATTGTAGGGTGGGAGTATTCAAATACACAGAACTGATCTTTGGAGTTAGTTTAAATCCTTCACATACTGCAGCTCTGACCTGAGATCAACCATCATTTACGGTTGGTCTGAAAGGATAAACAGAGGTAATCTGGTTGGACTGTGTGACCCTGCTCTCCACCAGGATTTCACACTGAGTAGCTCTGATATAAACAACTGAACACAGGTTGTTTTTGCAGCAGCTACAGAACTTCCATGAGGCTACTGTGGAATTAATTGACCGTGACTTCTGGTCCCCTCAACAGACACTTCAGACACTGTTTAACCTCATGGCAGAGCACAAGACACCAAATTATTTTTTCATAAAGGTGACCAAGTCAAGAAAATTAGTCATATAAAGTTACATTACTTTTCCTGCACTGTGACATTTGATCTCAGGTGTAAATAACATCGCAACCACCGAGCTGAATGGAGAGTTGAGGGCCATGTTTTGAACACATAACTGGATCTTGTATGATTAAGGAATGAAAACTACTGAACTCCAGTTGTACACCCAGGATTCGCAGAAATGGCAAAGACAGTAAATTAATTGTGTGTCCCAGCAGTATGAACGATTATGCTTTAACAGCCATCTCTATAGCAAAATGGTGAAAATGAAAAAGTAGCAGGCCAGATCTCAAATTACCACAGTGTTTTTGTTATTGACTTCATGAGGCAAAGTGATACCTTTTCAAAAGCAGGTGGAGGGTTTTTTCCTCTACAGAGATTAGACAGAGCCCACACCGCATTCCTAGTCATGGTCAATCTAGTGGATTTGGTCAGAAGCCTGAAATGACAAAGAAAAGTCAAACTATGTGAGAAGTATCAGAAATATGTTAAAGGTAGGAAACGGGCCTGAGTAAGTGTTCCCTCTACAGAAGCATAGAGGATGGGCTTACATTAACAGTGGAGGAAGGATGTTGCAGTTCAGCACATAGTCCCTGCACACTGCACTATCTCCTGCAATATTACCCAGGGCCCACACAGCCTGCAGAAAGAAAAAGAGACACAACAAACCCAGATTAACTGTGGACGTTGGGTACAGGAGCATGAAACAAAGCAAGAAAAACAGACACAACAAAGTTGATGGAGGACACAATATATTGTGTCAATCACACTGTGTTCACCTGTTCCTGGACGTCCTCAAAGTCGGAGTTGAGTAGTTCTATGAAGATTGGCACTGCTCCAGCCTCAATGACAGTCTTTGTCTGCATGGATGTGCCTGATGCTATGTTGGTCAGAGCCCAAGCTGCTTCAAACTGCAGGAGCACAAAATGTCATAAAAAAGCTGAATTTTAAACGTGAACTGTGAAACGTTAACATGTTTTTATCAATTAGAGAAAAATTCAAAGTCCTTATTGGAATATTGGTTCACCCAAACTAATTCTTTTTCCCCATTTCAAACCATTATAAATTAGTGAGCCTTTCAGGCATCCTATTACACCTCATCACTTTGTGCAGAGCAGCAAATATGGCCAATCAGGAACTTATTCAATGCAGACCACTTGTCTTGCTGTGATTTGCTTATCATCAGGCAGAGTAATCAGTGACAACAAAATCTAACATTGTTTGTGTATTTATTTGAATGAAATTCATGTAATTACTTCCTTATTTTCCCACATGACACAAACTTTACCAGAATTCGTCACTTGAAAGACATTAAATACACACTCCCTGTCCATGTCACAAACACAGAGGGTGTTCTGAACTCTCCTAGTATGTGTTTTTACAAACGAACCTGTAGTGTGCAGTTCACACTCTTCTTCAAGAACTCCACAAACCTCTCCACCACTCCAGGTGTGTTTATAACTTCATCAATTGGTGGGTTGGGCTCTGAAATGAACAGAGGAGAAACTTGATGTAAGTATATTAATTTGGTTTGTGGTTACCATTGTGGTACCACAGATAAGTAGAATCACTAAAAGGTACAATATATATACCTTTGGAAAGTAGTTTTCTGAACTTTTGTGTTGTGGCAAGTTGAAGCTCTGGGTCATCTGAGAAAAGCATCTCAACCATGTCTCTGGTAATGACTCCTTCCTGCAACATTACAAGCACGAGAACTTGAGAAACTTGATCCACTCAGCACAAAATCAACTATTCCCAGCCCGCAGACTAGAGAACAATAACAACAGAAACGTAATGTAGAATAAACCTTTGTCAGTTTTATGAGTGGTATTAGGAAAATAGACGCTCACTGTTACTGGAGAGCTGAGATAAGAGTCCACCAGAGGACTCTCGAACATGGCTTCCTCTTCATTGAGTATATCCACGTTCCTCCTCTTGAAGAGCTGTGATTAAAGAAGTGTCAGAGCCCACAGACAGACAGTCAAGACAGACTATTTTCAGTCCACACAAACTACATACTGATATAATCAGAGTTGCTGTAATACCTGTTGTTCACGTTTCTGTTTCCTGAGTTGGATGCCCTCTTCCTCTCTTCTGCGCCTCATCTCCTCTGGGTTCAGCGCTTTGTTCTTGTAGCGGTTCATCCTGTAGTTATCTTTGGCCGGACTGGCTGACGGCTCTGCAGGGCCACAGATGGGCAAGCAACGGGTAAAGATCACATTCAAGACAATGTAGGAAACAACCATTTGCGTTGTCCTGGTTGGACCTTACGGGGGCACCATGTGTAGGAAACAGTGAGCGAACATGTGACAGACAGTTTGCTTTTGTTCCCCCTTGACACCTCTAATAATAGGTGACAATGACAAACCTGCATGTACACAGGTCTATATATAAAAAGTCCTTATATAAACACGCTCATAGAAACTGGACAACACAGCCTAAAAATACACACACAGCGCATGCACAAACATAAGGCTGAGCTCTTCATCAACCAGTCAGCTGGCGGGCAGAACAAACGTATTTATTCAGTAGAGTTAAATCGCAGAGTTAGCATAAATTGGTGCCCACACAGGACAAACTGCCCATTCTCAGCATTTGTGCAGTCATGCCACCAGAACAGGGCACGGGGCAGATCCCTGAGTCACCCGTGGCTATGAGGGAGGGAGAGGGAGAGAGAGAGGTAGGGAAAACACTGAAACCTGCCACCAGCACAGGATGGTGCCAACCTTCTGTGCCAAAAAAGGCCCACCATCGTCACAGCGGGGGGTTTCCGAGGTTAAATATCGGAACAAGTGGCGCAAACTGAGGTCATGTTATGTTCTGGGGGCGTTAGTGTGAGCAACCTCATAAAAGGCTTATGGATGAGTGTAATGTGTGCAGATGGTAAAGCCACAGGCGTGGACGGTGCCCGAGCACAGGTTGCGGCTGGATGCTCTCATTTCTGTGCTGTATTCATCAGGTTGGCCGCTGTATGTGAGCTGCACTGGCTGTTTGCTGTTTGGGCAGGACGGCACAGAAATAACCCCACTGAGACCACATGTCGACTTTGGCATTTTAGAGGAGACCATACCTAAAGAGAAGGAGTCTCTAGGGTAGATAGCAGAATGGTGGCAGGTTTTAAGGTATTTGTTGACTTCAAAGATAAACAAACAAAAAAAAACTTTAAAAAATACGTCAAATAAAATATTGAGATTCTGCTTTTTTTTTTGCCAAAGATCTGCCACAACCCCAAAACAACAGCGCATAATCATGGGAATGCTCTGTTGCTGAACAACAGCATTTACACATCACAATTTAATATTAATATATCAGAAACTATCTGCCCAACTTTATAGTGTCATTTCTTGAGCATGTGATTTTGGTGACCCAATCTGACCCCTAAGTTTAGTCTGATTGGTGTCAAATCAACTAAGGGGGCCTGATGAAGGGAGGGATAGATGTCCTGTTAAAACAGCATATAATGACCAGATGTTTGTAATCCAGCTCTTTTTCTGTATGTAGGAAATCTGAAATGTACAACGACGTAGGCTAGTTTTAAATACATATTATCAGTATATAAAAACTGTCTGTCTTTAACACGTATAAGTTACTTTAATATTAATGTAAAATACATGTGAACAATACAAAGCAAACAAGAATGAAGCAGCATTAAGCAGGATAATCTAAAACGCGGAGCTCTGCTGTCAGACATGTCAGCACTGCTGCTCACTGATGTTAGCAAGATGTAAAAAATATCCCGTGTTTTCTTCCTTTTCTAAGGTTACTTCTCTTACGCTTTATCGTCCACCTGTACAGACATGATTATGACAGATATATCATATACGTATAAATAATATAGCTGTAGTATTACATCAGAGTTAGTCATCTTATTATTCTGAGGATTTCATGGTTGAACGGCAGAGCTAACATAGCTAAGCTAACGTTAGCCACTACGCGCACACAAACCTCAGCCCCATAAATAAATAAATAACTACTATTCAAGTGTGTCATCCTAAAAAAACGTGGTGACCCGTGACATTATCGTAATCGCTGGAAGACTCCTGCTACATTACAGTCAACACAGCCACCAAGATGTGACAGCACAAACAACGACACCATGTTTGTGATCTCCACTAGCATTAGCATTATCCCCTCATTAGCTCGCTAATGTTGCCGCTAATCCCTTCGCCGTTGTTGTAAAGACACAAGAATCAGGGAGACTGGTGAATTTTACTTTTAAATTAATTATACGCTAGCAAACACCTTGAAACAATAGATATTAGCTTTAAACTCAAGCTATAGTTATGACTCAACACTAACGAAGTGACGGCGTAGCGCGTTGTTAATGTAGCTGGCTATTAGCTAAGTTTCCTTAAGTGAGCTAACAAATGACGCTCAGATCATCACCAGCTCAGGCTGGGACAATGTGAACTGTACATTGTATGTCATTTAAGAACAGATGAAAATTCGACCTAAGGATACACAGTTTTGTGGCAGTTAAATATAAAGCTAGAGAGAGTATATATACATTATCGTGAAACAGCAACTCATCGTAGCATCGTTAACTAGCTCACTGGCTAATGAGCAAGCTAACTAGCTGAGCGACAGTGACAGGATTTCATAATCGTTTCTCCCGATAACACGGCCGAGGCTTTACTCCCCCTCGGCGCACATTTGAGCCCCCCATCTGCCCATAAAGCTTACCCATTGTGTCCTGCGCGGTTTTGAGTGTGTCAGGTCGCGAAGATGTGAGTATGGTTTTAAATCCTTTCTCTCTTCCAGCTTTCCAGAATTTGCTCCTGTAAGCAATATGTCTGCCGGAGACGGAAATCCCAACATATAACACCGACTTCCTGCCACCAGAGGCCGCTCCAGCCCCACTGAAACACTCCCTCTTCAGGTTTAAACATCTCCGGTGAAGGATGCAATAAAGCCCCCATATAAAACCAACCATACACATTCACAATCAGCACAGAGCTGGATTTATGCAGCCCTCAAATGGATGCAATGGCCAAAATGCTGCTGAGCTGAACAACTCCTTCATTCAATCATCACTAAAGCAACACATTAGTCGTCAAAGGAGGGCAAGGAGATATAATTATATAATTCTATGTTGCAGAGTCAGTTCCTCACTCCTTTCTCCTTTTTGCAAACCCTCTGGCATAGTTCATATGTCTGTCTTGGATCTGCATACCTCCATCTAATGTTTGTGTGCGTGTGTGAGGGTCTGTCGTTCACCAGAGTTTTTCTCTAAGTGAATTTAATGTAGCGACAGAGTAGTACAGCTGAGGTGCATCTGTGGTCAATTTCCTGGGAGCAGGCAGTGGTAAATTACAGCGCTATATTGTGATGCAGTGTTGTCCTCTGACACGGGCCCCTCGAGGAGGCCCGGGGAGATACACCAGCAAAAAACTTTAGGGGGCAATGTTGTACAAATAAAATGGAAGTAATAGGGATTCCGCTGCTGGCTCTTTCCCCTATTAAGGAAGGTGTGGGAGGTCAAGTCAACCGTGGCACAACTGAGATACTTTCCCATGATTACAATTTCTTCGCAGACAAGAACAAATATTGTTCATAGATCCGTGCTCTCGCTGAGTAGCCGTAGGCTCTGGATTGAGCTTCACTCAGCCCAGCCATGAGGGCTGAGGATTCACAGCCTTCAGTAGGTGTGCCGGCACAGGGATGAATGAAAAGAAGCTGATTTTTTTCCACTGGCATCAAATAACACAAACACTAGGAACCAATTTGTGTTACGGAGGCAAAATTCAAATGCTCTCAGATCCAGTCCGCAGGGCTGTAGCTGGGGCTCATCCAGACTGATTTCACACAGCCCCCTTTGTGAGTTCTTTACCTTTCTCATTTCTAGGCCTGCTGAAGCACATCATACAGCAGCCTACACTTTGCTGAGAAGCAAAGGCTAACCATTAGTCAATGCCACAGAGTAAAGACTGCCTCTGTAATGGAATCATAAGAGCCGAGCAAGGAGTATAACCAAAGAATTTTTAACTGAAGTAGACAGGGCATGGTCACTTCTGCCGTAGACTCCCACTCACCATCAGCTCCTAATGTAGTTATAATAAACACTACAATCAATACCCTGCTTTTTTCATCCAACTTCAAACCGCTGTAAATGAAAAAGAAAACAGATCTAAATGAACAAAGAGGAAGACTTCGCCTGACGACCTCATTAGTGGCCATTGCCCATCCAGGCTGAGTCAGCAATATTGAAAAACTGCACAGCCTTTTCAACAAGCAAATTAACAACACTGCAACAGCACGATGCGAGCAACAACTAGATGGTGATTAAGTGCAGTTTCATCAAAATGAGTTTTTAGCTGTTTCTGAAAAGATAACAGAGCATTGGTTAATTATGTTTCTTCAGGAGAGGCTTGTTTTCAGACCACATTTTGTCCACATTTTCTGGCATTTCAAAGAGCTTTATGCAGAGATCGACACCTCTTTGTATGCTGAATAGTTTTTAGACCGTTGACATAAATCCTTTTCATTTCTGGGAAGACTGTACTTTATCCGGCGGAGAGGTTTCATAGGCAAATGTCCGCCCCGCTTTGCGTCGTGCTCCTGGCAGTCCGTCCATTAGAAACATCAAGCAGGACTCAGATCTCTGCAGGTGAATAACGCAAAAAAAGAGAGAATTGCTTTGCACATTTAGTCTTCCCAGACAAAAAATAATATGTACCACAGGAAGAGGCTAGCAACATCAAGGCGCGCGTTTGCAGAGTGAAAACTCAATTATGAAGCGTCAAAAGCAGTTTAGCTTGGATTGTGCTTATTTGATTGTGCAAATATACCCGGTTTAAACTGCTCCTTAATTCAATTACACCCAATATGATAATAAGGCCAGTTTGCTGAAATGTGAGAGCATGGATGGGCCGCCTGTGGGAGAGAGAACATCTGCAAGCTCCGTGCTGAACGCTTTGTGCGAGAGTAATAAAGGGTGAGAGAGATAACGCCATGGGGAGGATAGTGTGTGGAGAGAGCAGTGTGTCAGTGCATGTGGGGCGTGAATGGAAAAGAGGAGATATGTCTTCATAATATAGTGTTGAAAATTCATTCAGCGCTGTCCATTCCTTACTTTTTTTATCTGACGACTTGGGGCCTCTCTCTCTCTCTCTCCGTCTCTCTGTCTCCCTTTGGCTCTCTGACATCTACCAGGTGGCGGGGCCGATAAGTAAGATGCTGAGTAGGTGATTTTAGAATATTCTTGTGGATCGTTCGATCATTCCTTGTGTGTGAGACGGAGATTTGTGGGAACCATTTGAATACTAATGTGTAACTTTCACCTCACAGGATGAAACACTCTGAGGGACGAATCTGTAGCCAAGGATTGAAAGCGGGGACTAAAAATGTCATTGTCATCTAGCAAATATAGCGACAGCTGTTAATTCGAGAAGAGCAGAGCTTTGTGGGATCTCACTTTACGTCTTAGTCTCTAACTGGGTGCCCTGGTGTGATAATATTTCTGAAACTGTAATCCAATCAGATCTCTGAGGATATCATACGGTGGATTTCTGAAGGTGTCTGTATACTTCAGTCAAAATGTTTTTCAGATCATCAAAGAGACCGATCTGAAGGTGTTAACTGGCGGTTGGCTGCATCTCAAAATTTCCCCAAATTGGCAGTTCGAGGCCACTTGATGGAATGATTCTACAGGCGTGTGGAGTAGACCAAAAAACGTTTGAGCCTCTCTCTCAAGATCCGTTTTTTCATTCACAACAGTTTTCTTGCTGAGCGCACCAAAACAAAGATCTCTAAGAAGAAGCTGTGCAAAAGTGTGTATTTATATCTTCCATTTTCACAATACATCAAGGCTTTCCTATAAGGCTCTTCTCTACTGCCTTTTAGTATGGTAATTTGGAAAAAGGTATAAACATGTTTGCATTGTCCCTTTGATCGGATCACACTACATATGATCTATGATCTAGATCTAGTTTCAACCATACTGAACCGTTTAGCAGGGTTTAAGCTTGGCGCTGTGTTTCTGGTGCAAGGGTGTGCGCTCCAAAAAGTATGTCATCATGTATGTTGTGTCACGCGTGAAGACTCCACACATACAGTGGGGCAAAAAAGTATTTAGTTCAGCCACCAATTGTGCAAGTTCTCCCATTTAAAAGATGAGAGGTCTCCATTTTTCATCATAGGTATATCTCAACTATGAGAGACATTGTCTGATTTTTAAAGAATTTATTTGCAAATTATGGTGGAAAATAAGTATTTGGTCAATAACAAAAGTTCATCAATACTTTGTTATATACCCTTTGTTGGCAATGACAGAGGTCAAACGTTTTCTGTAAGTCTTCACAAGGTTTTCACACACTGTTGCTGGTATTTTGGCCCAATTCCTCCATGCAGATCTCCTCTAGAGCAGTGATGTTTTGGGGCTGTCGCTGGGCAACACGGACTTTCAACTCCCTTCCAAAGATTTTCTATGGGGTTGAGATCTGGAGACTGGCTAGGCCACTCCAGGACCTTGAAATGCTTCTTACGAAGCCACTCCTTCGTTGCTTTCGGGCGGTGTGTTTGGGATCATTGTCATGCTGAAAGACCCAGCCACGTTTCATCTTCAATGCCCTTGCTGATGGAAGGAGGTTTTCACTCAAAATCTCACGATTACATGGCCCCATTCATTCTTTCCTTTACACGGATCAGTCGTCCTGGTCCCTTTGCAGAAAAAAGCCCCAGCCCCAAAGCATGATGTTTCCACCCCCATGCTTCACAGTAGGTATGGTGTTCTTTGGATGCAACTCAGCATTCTTTCTCCTCCAAACACGACAAGTTGAGTTTTTACCAAAAAGTTCTATTTTGGTTTCATCTGACCATATGACATTCTCCCAATCCTCTTCTGGATCATCCAAATGCTCTCTAGCAAACTTCAGACGGGCCTGGACATGTACTGGCTTAAGCAGGGGGACACGTCTGGCACTGCAGGATTTGAGTCCCTGGCGGCGTAGTGTGTTACTGATGGTAGCCTTTGTTACTTTGGTCCCAGCTCTCTGCAGGTCATTCACTAGGTCCCCCCCGTGTGGTTCTGGGATTTTTGCTCACCGTTCTCGTGATCATTTTGACCCTGCAAGGGTGTGAGATCTTGCGTGGAGGGCCCCAGATCGAGGGAGATTATCAGTGGTCTTGTATGTCTTCCATTTTCTAATAATTGCTCCCACAGTTGATTTCTTCACACCAAGCTGCTTACCTATTGCAGATTCAGTCTTCCCAGCCTGGTGCAGGTCTACAATTTTGTTTCTGGTGTCCTTTGACAGCTCTTTGGTCTTTGGCCATAGTGGAGTTTGGAGTCTGACTGTTTGAGGTTGTGGACAGGTGTCTTTTATACTGATAACGAGTTCAAACAGGTGCCATTAATACAGGTAACGAGTGGAGGACAGAGGAGCCTCTTAAAGAAGAAGTTACAGGTCTGTGAGAGCCAGAAATCTTGCTTGTTTGTAGGTGACCAAATACTTATTTTACTGAGGAATTTACCAATTAATTCATTAAAAATCCTACAATGTGATTTCCTGGATTCTTTCCCCCCATTCTGTCTCTCATAGTTGAAGTGTACCTATGATGAAAATTACAGACCTCTCTCATCTTTTTAAGTGGGAGAACTTGCACAATTGGTGGCTGACTAAATACTTTTTTGCCCCCACTGTAATCACAGCACGCTTCTGAATTTTGCGACTGGGCGACTGCCACGCGCTGAGCGTTTCATTTCAACGTGGATGTCTCTGAGGGTGAACCGGCTGAGCAGGCACACCTCTACAAACACCTCAGAGCACCGGAACAGCCAAATGATTTTGAAGTTGTGGAGAAAGGTCGCCATCACGCTGATAAGAGATAAGGCTTTTTGTCAGGAGGTGTGGAAGAATAACAGGAATCGCAAAAGTCTTCTGGTAACACTCGTTAACATCTTGCTTCTTCACAGCCCCCGGCCGCTTTAGAGAACACTGCCACAGATACCCCACTGAACATAAACTCCTCTGTGCAAGCTCAGGCGATATCTAAAGAGGCCACATAGGTTGTAATGAGACAAAGATCTGGTGTGGTGTCCTTTTAGTTATTTGGTTCACTTTCTCTCTTCTTTTCTTTGCTTTGTCTTTTGTCTTTGTTGCTAACAAAATGTATTCATCGTATTATTTTGTACGTTGCTTGTTGCTTTACACATTTTATTGTACAGAGTTTTGAGTTTTCTAATTTAATTTAATTTAAATTTAATTTTTAATTTAATAACATTTCTTTGCCTCAATGCAGGAGTGTAGATAAGTACATTTACTCAGGCACTGTTTACTTAAATATTCCCATTTTATACTTGATCATTTTGTTTCACTGCAGTCCAGAGAGAAATATACTTTTTACTCCACAGCATTTATTCGACAGAAGCAATTACTAGTCACTCAGATCCAGAATTTACATATAACATAAAACAACTAACAAAAATAAAAATTAGCACCACCAAGGAAAACTACTTACACATTAAAGCATCAGTAATAATAATAATCCAAAAATACAATCAATTGTAATATCACAGGTAGGCAGTGTACATACATTTAGTTGTACCTGAAAATGCTAATGTACTTTATGTAATATTATTAATATCAGGAATGCAGAACTTTTACATGTAGTATTTTCACAGTCTGGTGTTCCTGTTTTATCTGCGTAAAGAATCTGAATACTTCTTCCACCACGGTCTTTATGTAAATTACTTTTGTGCAGTGCCGTCCTGGGGACCCAAAGCAGGTATAAAGTCTAGGAATGTAGCAAACCAACTTCTTCTCCAATACAAATTTCAGTACCCCAGATCAAGGTTGAGGGTATCTCCGGAAACCAAGTATAGATCCAATGCCAGTGCTTTTGCTAAATTGAATTTCTATGCCTCATTGCATAGAACTCATCGGATTCATTCATAACACAGAATCTACATAATATTCTTTGGGGGTCCCAAATACCTGCCTTCACCCATCCTCTCGTGCACCCTCAGACTTTGTGCAGCGCTTGGTTGCTGGATGTTCTCATCACCCGAGTTAACAAATCATTTTGTGAAATGGAACAGCAATGTCACAGCGTGGGCTGAGGTGGCAGCAGTAATGCACCAGTCTGATGCCAAAGAGTGAAAGAGAAGAGGTAGAGACAGAGAGAGAGAGAGAGAGGGGAGCAGGGCTTCTTGCATCAGAAAACACTTAGGGACGCCAGCAGAGTAGATGAAGCAAAGAGATCAATATGGCACAATTATTGTACACACACTGTAATAGATGAACACGTGGCTTGGGAGGACTTCCTCTCGACTCTCCAGCCCTTACAAGCCAATTTCGGACCAATCGAACTGGCTCAATAAAGCCTATTAACTCAAAGTGCTTTTATTTACCTGCGATACGCCTCGCCATCAGTATTGGAGGACATTTGTATCTTTATTTTTAGTCTCTCTATAAGTAACACACGGCAGGAAAGTGCTCTAAAGTCCTTGACTATCGAGGGAGATTCCACCATGTCTGTTCCTTTTCTATTTACAATACAGCGCATTCAGCTCTGCGGCCGTGTATAATCCCTGAAATACCGGCTTTCTCAACTCAACTTCTTGTCATGCTTCCTCTGCAGAAATTGTTAACACAGAAATAAAAATAGTACTCAAATTATTCAGCTTCATCTCCGGCTGGGATACTTTAATTAAAGCCGTTTGATGTTTGCTCTCGAGCATTTGGAGCCCCACCACGGCTGGCTCTGATGTAAGAATAGGACAGGAGTGACCATAAAGGTGATGTGTATGGCTGTGGATGTGCTGGAGCACCTAACTACCTCACTATGGGGCTTTCACAGCCTCCCTGCGGCGGCCATAAATCCACCCTGTGATTGGAGAGAGGAGGTAATGAGGGGCCTGGCATGCACTCTGCAGCCACACACACTCACACACACACACACACACACACACACTCACACACTCTGCAGACTGTCTGGGTGCACACACATTTCTCCGTAAATAACACCACCACTGACCCTGACAGTCATCTTGGTCTGCCACAATCACCTTCCTCCAGTAAATCTATCTAATTAACTCCGCAGCTGAAACTGAAGAGTCTCTCCTCCAGTCAATCAGAGGTCTCTGCAGCGTAATAGTTTCTGACAGGACACAAAATTAACTGAATAAAATTAAAAGTTTTTTCACTCGGAGTTCTCTACAGTATAAATTGTTGTTTTCAAAAGTGTTTGGAAGTGCAGAATTGATCGCCACAGAAAACAATTTCGTTCAAGGCGGACAAATGGCTTTTAAGTTAACTTCAAAAAACAAGGCCTGCCAGCGTGTCACATAACTGGATGTATTCCTGTACTGTGCATAACGCCACGCTGCCGTCGCTTGTTTCTCAAGAGCTATTATCTATTATTGGTGTAACAGGCAGATTGAGTGAAAAATGGGAAAAACAGCACAGCGTGATGATAAGTGGATTAGCAAATTGCCTCGTGCCCTTTCGCAGGCCTGAAAAGCGCCTTTCTTGTTCTTCCCTTTTGACTCCCACCGAACCGAGCCCAACCTCTGCTGACCTTTCGCATGTAGCATCTGAGTAATTGAATGAGAACCTGGATTAAGTTAATTGGCTGTTTCCGTATACTCTGAAAGCTGCTGATAATTAATCAGAGAGAACAAAAGCCACTACATCACCACCTAATTATGGGTGAGCACTTGGCAGGCTCGACGCATTGGATCCTCATCGGTGTGTTTCTTCTTTTATCTGTTGTGTGTGTGTGTGTGTGTGTGCAAAGCATCACGCTTGAAAGCGTTTACCTGCAGTTCTGCCTCATTACAGTCCTGAAAGTAGGTTTTGATTACAGCAAAGAAAAACATTGTGGCAACATACTGTATGTCAGATATTTGGAATCCTTTCACAAAACCTAATTACCTAATAATTATGGAGCGTCAGCGAAAACTGGGAGTCGGCTTTCCATAGATTAAAAACTCCGACTCTGGCTTTTCAGTTATTGGGAAATGCAGATTAGTTGAAGGGCAAGATCTGTCTCCTCTGTTTTGTCCCAGTGTTTTTAAGCTCTGCAAATGTATAACATATTCCATCATTATAAAAACTTGTGCTCGTCTGTTGTAATGTTAATGAATGTATCAAAATCTCAGCCCTACACTTAATAAGACCAAGAGTCTTATTAAGCCACGCCAGCGGCTCTGTGAGGCTGTATTTATAGGTGAAGCGGAGTTTTGAGTTTAATGCTAAGGCTAACATGCTGATCTTATGTTGACCATAAAGGCAAATGTATTTAGCAAAATTTACACAGTATTTCTCAAGTGCTTTACACGTGTTTAAAAAACAGACTTCAGCTGAGGCTGATGGGAGGGTCCGTTTTGCAGGTATTTGTTCATCAACAAAAGTATTGGACAAATATAAAATTTGAGGTTAAGGTTAAAGCCTTTATAATTCATACACATGAATGTGCAAACCAGTACTGTTGAGACATGTTCAAACTCACTTGTCAACCTTACAGTGGGGATATAGGAAAAATCTGGGGATCACTGTCATCATTATCATAATCCTGTGGGGACCACAAATGTATGTTCAAGATTTCAAGGGAATCTTTACAATAGTTGTTGAGATAAGTTATACTTTGATCCTGTCTGCAGCTGTTATAAATGCCATGATATAAACCGAATATTAAAATGTTTCTGTCCAGACTACTTAAGACCACTTTACAAGGCCTTGGTTAATTCAGTCAGAGATGCTTCTGTCAAGGAATTGGCCATTTATACGGTTGTATGGTTAGATTTGGTGGAGAAAGCTTTGAGGGAGCTCCATTAATTCAAGTAGTAACAAGTGTCCTGCCGAGAGAGTTAATCCCCTGAAATAAACATGTACACGAACATTAAATCAACAAGGAGAAACCTCACACAAGCACTAACAATGTTGTTGTTAAATGTAAGGTTATAATATCTGGATGTAAAACTAAAAATGTGACTGTTGTTGCAATATTGATTTGTTTTGCATGACTGATTGACAGTTAGATGTTTTTGTGTTGTTCTCTTTGCAAAGACAGTTATCATCACAGATGTAAGACGGTCAAAAGTGATCATTTCCTTCTGTTTGAGGAAATAAAGCCTCCCTGTTATCCGCACCTAAAATGTAACTTCCATTCAACGTTCCTGTAATTTTTTAGCAAAATTGGCTCTCTGTAAAAAAGACCTGCAAAGCCTGTTTTTCGTTAAAAGAGAAACGCAAATGCAAGCCATTTGAAAAACAGATCAAAATCCTGTAGCAGCCGCTATCTGCACACTGAAGTGTTTTTGTGTTCCTCTAAAATCAAATGAGTCATCCCCAGATGAAAACCTGTTGCCTCATATGTTCCTGCGCCCTGATTTGATATAATGGTTATGTAAATGCCAAAAACCCCTCATCGCTTGATCCAAAGTTTGCTATAAGTAGGGGCCAGCACTATTTCAATTGCAAGATTATTGAATTTATTATCTCAGCTTGTCAGTCCCTGGTATGATTTTGAAGATGAAATTCATCTCTCAGATGTCCCTTGGTGGGATAAATAACAGCAGTCCTTTTTATTAGAAACTATCTGTCTTATCTATGAACCGGTTGGTTCCATAATCAATTAATTAATCATTTTACCATCAGAGACTTCAGTTAGATGTCTGATGTTGTCGTCAGCTTTTACTTAATTATTTTAGAAGACAGGTCTTCTCTATCTTCCAGATGATAGCAGAAAAAGTCATCTTAAAAGTGAAGAATATTTTCCCGTTCCGTCAGTTTCCTCTCTTTCCATTTTTTTCTGCCCAGCCCCTCTGTGCCTGTGGCATCAGCCTTTTATTAACGGATGTAATATCTACTATACCATAGGGCCAATACTCCTCAGGGCCTCTCTCTCTCTATCCCCCTTCCGACTCCCTATTTTTGCACACACACATACCCACGCACGCACAGCATGGCAGGAGCTCCATCTTAAAGAAATGAGGGGAGCTGGGGAGCAATTAGATTCAGCTGGAGACTTTTTAATGTGAATTCCTCTCCAATGCAGCGGCCGCTTTCCTCTGGAGAAATCTCAAAGTCAAATATAGGATCTTTGATCATTTACAGCCATATGGCATGGCCAGGCTTGGACCAACATGGTGTGCGTCTACGTCTGTGCTCCAACGACATCTGCAAGGTCACACAATGCAAAACTAATTCAAATGACATACCTCCCCTGTTAGAGATTCATCCCAAAAAAAGTCAGAAATGAGGTGTGACTCCAAGGTTGTTTCCTAAAATACTTGCAAAATGAACTCTGGAGTTGGAAAGTTGTCACCACATTGGGAAAGTGAATGCTGATGTGACCTTTGAGCTGAAGATGCCAGTGAGTACTGAAGGTGATCTGGACCATAGAGATTCAGTCTTCCTGTTAGGGAAACGCTCTGTATCAAGGCCAGAGAAGTTAGTCATTAGAGGTTAGGTTGATGTCTTTTCCTGAACTGATATGAGGAGGATGGAAGTATGGTGGTGGCTGACAAGTGGCAAAGGACAGACATGGTTAAAGTCCTCTGACACTGCGATTAACAACAATCTGCCTGGTTACTGACGGACTTCTTACTGTGGTCTGTGTGCGCACACAGCTTGTGGCTGTGGATGTGGATATGACAGGATGGGATGCAGATATGTATATGTGTGCATTTATGCAAAAAAAAAACTTTTTTAAGTATGGCTGTTTTTATCCTTTTGGGAAAAGCAATATGTTCTTTGTTAAAATTATTAAATTTTTTTTGCTGCTTTGTAATATTTCTGAATTTCATACAGCAAACACCTCTTTGGCTTGATAAATGATTAATAAATGATGAAAATACCAGGCATAATGGTAGAAAAAAAATAGCATTATTAAACTTTAATAAAAGTTGCAAACATTGGATTCCCATTGAAATGTTCTCTTTAAAGATGTCCTCCTTCTCTTCTGGATAATGTAACAGTCACATAGGTTTCATGACATAATTAAATAGATATGAAATAATTCATTATTTCAAAGTTTCTGTGACATAACATTTGGTCGGTCATTCTTGCATGGTGGATGGCTCAAAGTACTGCAATACCCAAGAGTGGCTGCAGTTATTATGGAGAAGAAACGAGAGGCATAAATCAAGAGTAGTGATGAATTCAAAATGCTTTGTTGTCGCAGACTTCCAAATGTATTGTCTTTTTTATCAACACAGTGAACTTTAGCTTCCTCTCATTGTTAGTGGTGCTCGTAACTGAATTCCAGACTGGATGGTTCTTGCCAAAATGCACCTTGGGAGTTGTAGTTAACTATGATCTCTAAGATGTTGTAGACATGCGTGTACCTTTCACTTTTTAATTAAAAAAACAGATACTTTCAAGAGCAGTTGTTCATCTTTTGTTCTGATGATGGAGTTTCATGTCCAGCCAAGCTGTGGAAGACCTCCAGCTGTGAGTCACGTAACACTGTCTATTGGAAAAATGAATGGGACTTTTATTTTGGGAACCAGTGGGGTGTCTGCTCACCACTTCACTTCACTCAGTTTCCTCTCTCTACAATTTCTTTCACAGCACGAGTCAAATGTAGCTGCAGTCTAAAGAACAAGGACCAAAAAAAACCCAACAAAAGCATCTGTTACTTCTGTTGATGAACACCACATACATACAATCTATTTGTTAAAATGACCTCTGACATTCAGTGTTTAAAACAACTGTTAACAAAAAAAAGTTGATTTATTGCTTTTAAGTTATAAATGAAAACAGGGTCAATGATGGCACAATGGTTTTCTTATTATACTTTACTGTTACATGACTGGCTGGAGACAAATGAAAAAAGCTATGTATTAGTTTAGAGTTCAGGTAGAAAATTGTAAAAAAAAAAAAGTTGACATTATTTCACAATTAAGAATTGTGAAATTAAGAAGCTCACACCAAAGTTCTCATACATTTGAAATAAGTGGAATTATTTCTGCCATGTATTTATCTCAGTGCAAGAAGACTCAATAGTAAATAAATAAAGTAAATAGTAAATAAAGGATATATCAAAGTAATCCTTGACAGTCAAAATGAAAATGCATTTTTAACAAACACGGCAGTGCAAAAATAAGGTCAAAGATCTGTTTAAAATTTGCCTCCTTAAGAAATCACTTTGAAACATTTCTTTGAATAGGCCTCCCCTGTCTTTACCTGTCAGCACTCTGAAAACTACAGATGTTGACTTTATACTGTATATTTATCATGACGTTTTGGTGTGAGGAGGATAAAATTAAGATCTTTTTGAGGGAAAGCACAAGACACGTTTACATGGCGGAAAGACCGAAGTAGCAAATAGCAATTACTGTCGTTCTAAACTAGTATTGTGTTTCTTCAGGCTATGTGCACAGTTTTTTTTCTGTATCTTTAAGATAATCACTTCAAGGAGCAATTTACTATTGCACGTCCATTTAAGGAACTCACAAGAGTTTTTATGTCCTAACTCTTGGTCCGTGGTGTGGGTCAAGGTCCAAAAACAACAAATCCTACAATTCCCATAATGCAACAATAGCATCTTTTTATTATTCACATTCAGCCCAGCTATCTCTCACATCTTTCAAAATCCAGAGTTTGTACAGGATTTCTTTTATGCATTTGTGAGACTTGATTTAACCACAGCCTTCCTAACCTTCCCCTTATTCTAGGCCATATGCTAAGCTAAGATCACTGTAACCTGCCTCCAGCCTCATATTTAATCAACAGATATGAGAGTTGTGTCAATTAAATTTATTTCCCAAACCACAGAATTATGACTTTGATGCATAAAACTCCAGTCCTTCAAACCTGAAATCACTGAACTTTAAATGTTATTAATGTACTGTAAGTATACTGTATGTATGAAGAAATTCACCCATCACGTGGAATATATTACGGGTTGTCTCCTCAGTTGTCAATCAAGTTGGCTTTTTGAGGGAGAAAAAGATGAATGTGGCGACATGATCGAGTAGAAGTAAAATGACACAAAGTCACAAACTGTTCTAATCAGTTTAAATTGCGTTCAGAAGACTACTCTGTACAAAGTGCTCTCTTTAAACCAACCAAACTCAAATGTTCTCAATGTTCTCCCCTCAATTTTTCCTTCAATAGCTTCAAACCTAGATAAAGGTTTGTTCCCCCCTCACTTTGCACCATGTATTTTCTCTGTCTGCTTGTTCCCGTGCTTCATTGAAGTCATGCATGCTTTAAAATTGATACAGCTTTTTCCTTCGTGGCCCCATTAAATTCAGGGAGGAGGTTTCTCATGTCTTGTGCTCCATTTTATAACATTTTCACCGAATTAGGCCGGTACATTTCTGAATCCGATTATAATTCAAAGTACATTTCTGTGGGTTTGAACAAAGCTTAATATGCATGCTGTAATGCTCCGCTCGCAAGAGGTTAGGAGGAGGTGAGGAGCTTGGTATCTGTTGCTCGAAGCATAATTTACATCAAGCGTGTTGTAAAGTTAAAGCAAGGCTTGAGCTGGACCTTGCATTGCTCTTTCTTCTAGAGAAGCATGCTCTGTTATTTTTGTCATTACCTCGCGGTCTGGCTTTATCCCCCAGCACTGAAGTGTTCTTCTTCCAGAAAAGCACCGTCAAGTCCTGCCCTGGTGCGTTTATAAAATTGCTTACCTGGTATGTTTTCAGCACACACAGAGGTAGCAAGGTATTAGAAAAATTCTGTGTCTCTTCACTCCATGGAGACTTAAACTAAATTTACTATGTGCCGAGCCTGCCTCAGAGCTACGCTGCTCCCCCTGTGAGAGTGGGGGAAGAAGGGAAAGAAAGAGGAAAGAGGGATGAGAGACAGAGCCATCCTAATCCTTAACAAGAGAAGTTGAGATAAACTTTTTTATTGCGAGTGCTTTTGCTTGTGTGTGTGCGTGTGTGTGATAGTGTGTCGGTTCCTCTGGTTTCCGCGGCAGTGCTGTGGCAGCATTAGTGAGACTGTCAGACCCAGACTGCATAGCTGTGACCTGGATAAACCGGCGCAGGAAGAAATCTCACCTCTAGTTAGTCTCAGCAGGACAGAGTCTAGCAGCTAGGTGACAGAGAACAACTGCTGCTGCTGCTCCCCACTCAGTGCAAGGATACAATCGCTCAGCGTGTCAGTGTTTCCGGTCCGCGCACACACACACTTTTACACACACACACACGCACACACTACCACCACACACTACTACTCCCGGTGGAGAGTATCTAAGTACATTTACTCAATTTGCTTTATACTTCTACTCCACCACACTGATTAGCTATAGTTAGTTAATAGTTTTTTAGTTAATAGTTTTCAGATTAATAATACAAGATATTATCAACAAATAATTATGATATAATATAATCATATCAAACTTTAATAATCCATTTAATGATCACAAGCCTCAGAGACTCATCTAATGGATGAAAAGGTATTGCGTTTAGTGAAGGAAAAAAAAGATAATGATTTTAAACTCATCTCATCCAGTTGCAGCTATATTTTAAGCTGCTGAATGTAACTTGACACCTGTATATTAAGGTATATTAAGTCAGCCGCAGTCTGCATCCTGTCACTTGTGTGTGTGCTCCCACTCCAAAGGCAGGCTTTCACTGAGAGGCTCAGCAGCAGAGCATTAGCAGGACCATAATGCTAACAGTGAATGAAAAAGGCAGAATATCATGAATAGGATGTGTTGCCACACTTCATTATCGGCGTAATATTTTTCATCAAAACACTCACTGAATGCGGTAATGATCTGGCATAATGAGATAGAACTTTTTTATTGTCATCTGATGTTATTGTGACATGACTGGATGGGTCTGGCAGTGTGTTGAGATGATGATAACTCTAAACATCAGTTTGAAACACATGACAGGAGTGTGATGAGTATGTTAGACTGCAGATAATGCACATAAAGAGCCCTGGTGACTATGACCTGAGTTTTTCCGCCAACAATGGTCACATTCTCGTTTTGCCAGACAAGCTTCACTCTATAAAACTTTTTTTTTTGGGTGCCAGTTGTTTGTTGACATTAGTAGACTCCATTTCTAAGCTGGTGTTGCACACTGTTGGAGCTGTAAGGGGTGCTGAAGAGAGGCAAGGCGCTTAGGAGCACGCATCCACTGGATTTTCCTGGGGAAACCATCCTGAGGCCTTTACATAGAAATCAGTCCACAGACTGTTATAGGAAAACAAGGGAAGTCTTATCATTTTAAGGTATGTTACAATCTGTTCATAGACAGCAATAAAAACAATTTTTCTACATATAAATAGTTACATATAGAACTTTTAATAATTTAGATATATCAACTTATTATTTAATATGAAAATATTAGAGAGAAATTTTAAAAAATCAATATGCCGATCAACTTCTTCACATTGACCAAGGACATGTCATTTTTGGCTACCATCTTTCTATGGGGTGAAAGACAAATGTTGTTTTTTTATCCTCTTCAGATATTTTAACAGATTAACAGATATTTCTTTATCCAGATGGTTAGAGGAGTCTCTGGGGATTCAATAGCAATGTAACTAGGTGCTTTTTAAAAGAACATTTTCTTTTTTGTTTAATCAAATACTCTGGAGTTATTTACAGACACCTTTGACAAAGTAGTGTTATAAGTAATGTGTTGAATCATGCCACCGATAACCTTAGTAATTACTTCTTCACTTTGAAATATTAAAGATAAAAAATATATGACTAATTGCTGATGTTGTTCAAGGAACTTCGCACCAACACTGCCTTCAGATTCTCACACTCATCCACAGTATCTCTGCACAGCAAACTAGACCACTGGGAGACACACAAAGACACACGGGGGCAGCTAGCCTCCAGAAACCCTGCCTGCCTGAGACCACCGAGACAAAAGCAAAAAAACAAACAAAAAAACCCAAACCAAAGCCATTTCCCCAGAACCTCCACTGCTATTATCCCAGCGTCTTCACGGAAATAGATGTCCATTTCTGCGGGGGAGGACCATGCATGAGGGATGGAGCAGCTCCCCCCTGCTCCTCCACAAAACCTAAAAAGGCCCGCTACACGGTAAATCAGACGACTACAGAGGCCACGCTCTCTGCCTCCTGCATCGCACACACACACACCAACATGCACAGAAATAGACTGCTGGTGAATACTTCCATGGATGGCTGCGGGCGAGCGCACACCGATCCTTTCTCACCTCTTACAGTAAAAGAATGCCGGCTATTTCCCAGGGGGAAATAATCAGCTTTCCGGCTTTTATCACCCCAACGGAGCTCATCCTTTTTTACAGATAGACTAGATGGCTTAGATACACCCAGCATTTCTCACACCGAGATAAAGACACGTGCTTAGATCAGTCTGTGGCATGATACGAATTTATCGACTCACTTGGCCAATTACAGTGCACATGGATTAGCGAGCGTTGCCATTCTCTTCCCGGTTTTCACCCTTTGCCGTTTCTCCATCCTTCTGCTCCTATCATTATATCAGCTCCCCCCTCACCTAGCAACCCACCCTCCCCGTTGGTGCCCTCTGCCTGAAAAGCGCCTCGCTCCTCTACGCCTCCTTCTCCTCACTTTGTAATCTCGCTGTCTGACCCTGCGCCTCTCCCCCCTTCGTCTTCTCCCGTCTCCACCTCCCTCCCAGCGTTTGACCCCCGGCGGCCCCTTTCTGTATCTTCTCCCCTCCATCCATAGCAATCCTCATCACATTTCCCTAAATCTCTTGCCATCCCTCCGTGTCTGCGTGCGTCCCCGCTGTGATCTGGGTGACATTTCCACAGTCACGCCTGTCACGTTACACAGGGGGGTGGGGGGGCCTGGCCCTGTGTGCGCAACCCGGGGAACGGAGGTACCATTAATGCGCGAGTGTAACACTCATTCAAATGGATGGTGACGGGGTGAGGGGGGGTTCTCATTAATGTACAGGCTTTCATTTGAAAATACAGCTTTGTGCGGCAAGTGCGTGTTACATTGAGTATGCAAGAGCTGAAAAAAAAAGAAAAAAAGATGAGACAGAAGGAAGAGAGAATGAAAGAGCATCTAATTACATGACAGACTTAGCCTCTGGATCTCTGTGATTGAATAGGGCACCCTTTCCTGATATTACTCCACAAAGCTTTCATAATATCCTTCCTCTATCTCTCATGTCCATCATATTCTCCTCCACAGCTTGTGATTCCTTTGCAGCAGTGTGTGGATATATATATATGTGTGTGTGTGTGTGTGTGTGTGCGTTCAGCCACTTTGGCCCCACCAGGACTGTCAATTCTGGGACATGCTTCTCGCTCTGGTCCCCAGCCTTCCCCAGGCTGTCTGCCTGGGTTATATTAGCCCCCAATATATTGACCCAGGGAATGAGATGAGGCTCGGGTTGTGCGTTGTGTGCCTCCTGTTTTTTTTTTTTTTCACGCGAGTCCTCAGGGGGATAACTAGATGTTACTCGCCAGCTGCTGTTGCCGTGCAGTGGGTCTTACTTTTTCGGCCACTGGATAACAAGGTTGACTCTCTGCTGGAGGAACTCTCAGCTTTCTGCTCCGTCTGGCTAAACAGACAGCGCCTCGGCTGCAGCAGACTCTGTGGGCGTTCAGCTGCACTCTGCTGCCTCTCTCTAGAGAGATTCTTCAGCGTGTCGGTGGATGGTCGGGTGGGTGTGCGGACTGAAAAGGCCTCCACATACATATGCATGTGTGAGTGCTTGGCCCCTTAGGAGGTCTAGATTGCAATTATTACAGAATTATAGCCTGAGGGAAATAGGTACTTTGAAATGTTAAATATTTTCTTACATAAGTACATTATATATTCCAGAAGCAAACTTTTATTCCTTGACAGATGGATTTTTTTCCCCCTCTGAAAATGGACTTGTGTATATAACTGACAGCTTCCCAGTTTGATCTTGTTCCTACCTGTCCCCTGGTGCGAGGCATCCAAACATCTGGTGCATTTGGAAATTGGTACACCAAGCGTCAAATCTATACTCTGGCACCTACCTGGGTTAATTCAGAGCACTTGCAGAATTCGCATTTATATATTGGGAGTGTTGAGTTCTTGCCGATTCCAGCATGAGCAGGCAAACTTGGCTGAACGGCAACAAGCCAGCTGCTGCTACAAGTAGTACATGTAAATCCAAAGGCTTTGCACACGCGTTTGACAGACAAGATTTTAACAGCATTTCATCTTCCTTTCCCCACATCTGCCATCAGATCACATCTCTCTCTCTGACATATTTTCCTGTTTTTCTATGGAATTGGGGCACTTTCTTTTATACGCAGACTGGCAGATTGGATCTAAACTCAACAAGACCTCGCCGGGAAATGCAGCAGGGTGTGCTCACTGTAGAAAAATATCAAGGTGACTGATCTGTCTCATGAACGCAGGTCATTTCAGCGGGAACCTGTTGTTTAGAATTAATTTCAGCACTGGAACTTCTCGTCACTCATGGCTTGTCAGCCTCCAGTGTTATTTTTCATCTATCACTGGTTCCTCTTTTCGCAGCGAGACATGACATTTTCCAAACAGGTTTTAATAAAACATTTTGTATCTGCCACAGAAAGGGGGCCACTAAGCCTGGAAAACTGCTAACCTTGTTTTTGTGACAGGCAAGTAAAGCTTTGCAGAATATGACAGGGACGACTGCATGAAGAGCCTCAGAGGAAAGCTCTTTATATTTACGCCTCTGTACAGTTCTTTTCTATTCACAGATTTTCTTGTCTGCATTTCTTGGCCTCTGCCACCTCTCCAGGCTTTTCTCTGTTTTACCTCCATCACATTTTCTCATTTCTTCTCTCCTTCTTCTGAGAGCCCTTTGTTGTGCTGTCATCGTCACCCTCGCCGGTCTGAAATGAACACTGTATCCCTGATGTCTATGCAACAACAACAACAACAAGAAACTCTGCCTTTGCCCTGCACAGAGACACCAATTTAACCTGATGTTGATTTGGCAGTAATTGTCCAGACTGATGGCCAATCAAAAGCACATCACACACTTGGAGTGAAAAATAAATTAAAGTCTGCTCGTCCATGCATTCCTTTTCAAAACTACTCCTTTCAGGGGAATATGTCATGCTTTTTTTTCACCCCCCCTGAAAAGTATTGGTTTCACAGTAGATTTTCCTCTAAGAGGAGAAAAGACAAAAATGATTCAGAAATATATTTCAGAACTCAGAAAGTAACACAATGTAATGACTTGCAGGCACTTTCTTCCCCTTTTCCCAGAACACTAAAGGACATTTAGAGACTCCAGTGTGGAAGTTGCAACATTTCCCAGGCTTGGGTTGGTGTATATGTGGGATAGTGGATGTTGTTTTATAAGCTTTGACATCTAGAGCAGCATAGAGTAAATCACTGCCAGTGAAAACACGTCGATGATGAATTTGACATTTTTGTCATTCCACTCTGTTTTCATAGAGAAATAAACTTCCTTTTTTTAAGATGTTAATCAGTATGATTTCATATGTAATGAAAGCTTAATATGAAAGCTTCACGTCTTGTAATAAATTATATTGTGAATGGATGATAGCGCTACACTTTTTATATACCTTCCTAGAGCATTCGATATTATTTATTATATTTTCTATTTTTTGGTTTAGATGAATGGTCCATTAAACAGCTTTATTACTACTACTCAGCTGAAACTCAGCCAGGAGTTTCTGGTAAATCAGATGCTCTCAAGATTAGTGAAGGTGTCACCCTTGACTGCAAGGGTATATTTTTGTCCACTTTTCTTCACTATATACATACCAAATATCAATGTACATTTTTACACAGATGAGACCATTCTATATGCCACCAATGGCCAGATTAAGAGAACTAATCTGCATTTAAAGCTAAATCTGCTTTTCACAAATTATCTCTCATCAATCTCAAATTGGAAAAACAGGTTTTAAATATGCTCCCAACAAATGTAAAATTTCGCATATTATTTAAGATTTTAAAACATTATACTGTAGCATTTTGAATACCACTTTAATCTGTATTTTGAGTGTGTACATTATGTGTTTATATATATTTCTGTGTTTGTCCAAGTTAACACTGCATACGTTTACTCTTGAGCACAGATCTTTCTTGATTGAGATCTTGATAATTGATATAATTCTGGTTGAAAGTAAGTATGAACGGGTTCAGAGAGAATGGATGAATGTGGATCATTTGTACTCAGCACAGGAAGAAAGTCAGCATCCAGCACTTTGATGTCTTTGACATATTTTTTTGATGGCTAAAATGCCAACGGATGTTCAACAATCTGGACGATCTCGTGTCAGTTGTCATTTTGAACGAGATGGAAAGGTCAGGATGCAAACTGGTATCAACCTCTCTCTGATCCAAACCACAGATCACAGAGGAGGCAACTTCCACTTTAAAAACCTTTTTTGAAACTTTCTTTTTATATTTCCACGGTCATCGATTTGGACAAGGGTGGTCGAGCAGGCACTCAAATGTAGACTGAAGGTTATCTTCAGTCTACATTTGAGTGTCTGTGATTCATAATAGAAGGTCTTTGTACATAAAAAAGTGTATGTATTTATGTGCAAAATTGCTCATTCACCGAAGATGGGTTAGGGAGATTTTATTTCAGCAAGCAGCCAATTTGACTGGGACATTACAGCCGTGGCTCTGACAGACTGGCTGGATCAGATACGGTCACATTTGGAACGAATGAGAGAAATGTCAAGTCAAGATCCAGAATAGCAATGAGACTCTGAGTGTAGGCTTGCTTATCCCAGATGAACCCAAAAGGACACAGGAAAGATCATGTAGGATAACTAAGTGTGTCTGAAAACCTTTTCCTAACTTAAGCCCTTGGCTACTTTGCATCCCTTCGGCTCAAAGCAGAGTTCTGGAAACACTGTTTCTAGTTCAATGTAAAACACACAATTCAAGCGAGGGGACTTGCTCATTCACTGGCTGAATGGTATAGCTGAGTGTTTCCCCACCTCCTGTGCCACCCACAGGCACTTTCATGAAAAAGACATGTTAGCGTATCACTTAAGTTCAAAAGCGAGTTTAGGGAAATAGCAATAGGCTTGTACGGTCAGCATTAGTCGGCTAAACTGCTCATTCAGAAGTGTACTTGAGTGGTTTGAGTAATGCGGTCCTTAAGTCCTTGTGTAGCGAATAGGCAGAGGAGGAAAGGTGAGACTCTTCAGGCTCTTTCCTCTTCAGATGAACGCTGAGGAAGGGTTGAAGTGTGCGGGTGAGCGATCACCGATGAAATACATCACTCCTGCAGACGGCCGGGCACAGATCAAAGCGGGGCGGCTGCTGGGAGGTTTCAAAGAGCAGCCGTCATCTCATTACAGCCACAGCTTTCATGTGAAATGTTGATGAAACAGACTGTCTTACCCCTGCCTTTCCATCATTCACTGGATACACGACAATTACATTAATTTTGCCTGTGAACTACTTTTTAGGTATTCAAAAAACGTTCTCGCTGTTGCAAGTGGCAATACTAGAACCAATCACTGGCTCCAGCAACTCTTGAGTTTACCTACTGACTCAATAATTTGACAATCTCCCATAATAATCCTATTCATGAGGATAAAATGTTCTTTTTAAATTACACAGAGACAATTGTGGCAATATAAAGTCCTATCTATATTAGTACAAGTTTAATGTTCAGGAATCATAACACATTCTTTCCTCAGATTATGTCTATAATGAATATCAACGTAAGCATACACAAATCAAGACACATTCAGGTACAAATCTCAATGTATTCAGCTCTTTTTCTTAACCTCTATACTGTCAAATGGCAAAACATCAATGAAACTAAAAAATGCATATCGAAACAACAATCCAACATCAGTTTTTAGCACTTAACGCTGATTTGCATTGATTCTCTGTATGAAGCACATGGTAACTAGCTTTCTTTTACATTCATTCGTATTCTACAGTAGCTGAATGTACAATCCAAAAGGCAAAACACTTCACAAACCTTGCTTTGGAACACTGTCATTTCAGCAAACATCCTAGTAAACATAAACATAACCTACAGTACACCAGGGTGTTTCACTCTGAAGGCTCCTCTACACTGAGGGTGAGGATGAAGGTTAGGTTAATCACGTCATCGGGCACATACCATTATTCACTGATAACAAAAAGCCATGCGAGCTGCTTTCTGAGACTACATTTAAGCACAGCAGTGGACTTTGATGTCTTAGTTAAGCATGTTAGCTTTTGCTACATAGCACTGAAAAGAAAGAAGCTGATCAGAACGTCACTAGTTTTGCATCAGGACCAAAGTGGTGGATCAACCGACAGGCCAACAGTATCAGAGCAATGCTACTTGCATGGTTTAATAAAGATATACATTATAATAAGACAGAGTCCTTAACATAAGTGAACAGATTCAGCACAGTTCTGTTTGCTTTCAAATAGATTTCACCTCATATGTTTACCTGTGTCCACTTTCTGTCTGTGAAGGAAACAAACACCCATTGACTGCTGTTCAAGAAATGTCACCAAGGCGTGAAGGTGCTTAGAGGTCTAACTATATGTATATATTCAGTTTTTCTTGCATTATTAGAAAACACATCCTGACTTTTAAAGCAAAGGATACATCATTGTCAAGGTTCTTCAGTCTCAAACAAGTGTTTCCAAATGGTTAACCAACATCATAGTAGCTTGGGCAAAAAGGAATGGAAAAAGAATAAAAGGGGAACATTGGAGGCTCGTCCTTTTGTGGTTTTGAATTACTGCAGAAAATCCATTCTTGCATTGCTCGATGGAAAGATGAGAGAAAGCCTCTGCAGGTCAGTGTTGACGTAGAAAAGCTGTGCATGTGTGAAAGACAAAGCTAGACTGCAAAAAACTATTCAGCTAAGAGCTCCTACATGTAGACTATTTATCTCAATATGACATTCTCAGAGGAATTTTTCCTAGCATAGTTGGCTGCAGAGAGATTAAACCATCTCCAATAAGTGTGCTGGGCTGGCTCGCAGCACAAGGATAAAATCATAACCAAAACAGGTCCAGGATTTCCTTTAAATCTGTCTGTAGTGCTTAGCCGGAAACAGTTAAAAGTTACAGAAAATGCTAATATATTAGTTAAGTAATCAGATCATTCACTGCCTTCTCAAGTACAGATCCAGTCTAAAATATTACTATGTTCAAGCAGATATACTGAATATGTGCCTGTTTGTAATATCATATTTCTGTGACACTGAATAATGTTTTCCTCCACTCCTCAACTGTTTTTTTCTTTTATGTTTATGGACCCTTTGAGCACTGATCCACATGCTTGAGTCTCTGTTCTTGCTGTTTTTCACACCTGGAGCAGCTAACTAGCAACCCTCTCCCTGAGGCTGAATTGCTAACACAGGCAGTTTCTGGCACAATGTCAGCCCAAGAACCGGTGGGATCAATTGGGGCCAGAGTGACCCTGAACACCTCTGTGGGCCCCCCAGCTAATTTGGTCCCACCACTAAAGACACCCAGCAGCCCCTGCTTCTCACCCTTGGCCTCTCCCTGACCCGCTTACTGTGGTGACAGTTAGCAGCACCTGCACTGCCTTTTTTTGTGCAGAAGACATACACAGAGGTACAGTGCCACATATTTAGTGCAATTTTTTTTTCTATATTGCTTGATTTTTTTCTCCCACATTGTGTCCCAAAGTAATATTTCAAGACTTCTCTGTGACCTTCCACTGCAGGTCTGAGATCTCAGAATGTCATTTTTTCATGATTTGTGTGAATTGATTTACACATTGGTGGAATATAATTCCCCAATTTCCTGACCTCTTCAGAGAATTTAGAATTTTCTTGACTTTCTCCATCTGGAATACACCTGAGAACCGTGTGCCCGCCATCGAATATAGAGGATGGAAGAGGCCTTTTAAAATGCCCACTTTCCTGTTCGGTAATGGAAAACGTTCACACTGAATGAAGCAAATGGTTTGCTTTATTTGTACAAATGTGAACCACTGCTTTGAAAATGGGCAAATACAGGACACAAACACATTTAAAAGGATCAACTGTAGTAGTTGCATCCGTAAATGCATACTGACAAAGCGTTTAGTCTCTATGGATACATGATTCACATTACTGTAATAATGGATGACATGTAATTGTTTAGGGCTTTTCTGCTTTGCTTTAGTGTCCCCGAAATTCCCTGTTAAAAATAAATCCATCATCTGCTGCCCATGAGCTCAAAGCACTACCAAGAAAACAGTGGCAACCATCAGCAGTGCAGTAGTGGGGTCAGCTGTTGTGGCACAGCACCACAGCGTGCTTCCAAGACCCCTGATCTATTACTGAGTCTGTACCAGGAGAAGCCCGATACTTGAGTACGCATGTTGGGGAAAATGGGGTTGGTCAAGATGAAAATTGCGAGGGCCAAATTTTGTTCCCAGTCCAACTCTGGACCCCTTTTGACATATCACAAGTAGCAGCAGTGTAGTAGTAGTAGCATGTGTCTCAGATGTGAAACTCGCTCAAAGCTCACTTTCTTTCTTTTTTTTCTTTCAGCACCTTCCTTTCTCCTGTTGTCTGTGAAGTCAAAGCCAAAGGATGAGCACACAGTTTTCACTCAGGTAACAGTTTCAGCTCCAGTGAGCAAATCCTTGCCGTTTATTAGTTGCATTTAGAACAAACACAGGTCAGTTCACCTTCACGTGCCTCTTTCTATTGACTCTGTATGCACTTAAAGCACCTCTTCCTTTGAGATCAGTCTAGACTCATGAAGCTGCTTTCTACCCCTCAGGTCAAAACAGCACAAGGTAAAGCTGCAAAACATCCACTTCTGTGTACTAAAGAAATTCCTACAGTAAGTCTTTTTTGTCTGGTCTATGAATCCAAGGCCATTTTCATAGCAACTTCACATCAGCCAGCCATATTTCCTCCTCTTTTTTTTCAGACCGCAGTCATCTATCTGAATGACCTCCAGCAGGGCCTGACCTTGTGAGAGAAATTACAGAAAAGCACCGTTGAGTGTTGATGAAAAGGGAGCATATATTTGAAGACAGCGTATTAATGATGTGACTGGCACTAATTCAAACTGAAATTTCTCACAAATATGCACGCACACGCACACACACACACACACACACGGTGAGACTCCTGGGAACGATGGAACGATGGATCTTGATTAAATGTGGAGAGGGGGAAGCAGAAGACGACACGTCAGAGTCGTTTAACGTAAAGTTATGACACTTTTATGAGGCTTGCTTTGAAAATTGGCAAATACAGTACACAACCACACGTACTCACACACACACACAGACACACACACTGAACCGAGGCAGGTATGTCTGGCTCAACAACAAATTCCTTTACACAGCACATAACAGGCTACAATTCAAGCATACTGATAGGCCGTAAGCCATCTATTCCTGTACAGTTGCGTCTGCTGGAACATATCCCTCCCTCCTGTCTCACAGTCAATTTCTGAGCCTCTCTTGATGGAGTGACCTTGGACCGAGGACTTTAAGCTTCATTTTGGCAACTGTCAGCATGTGTGCGTAGGTGTCTGTGTGAGCGTAGAAACGCCCACGTAGCACTGGCCTGTCGGGACTCCTGGAGAAAAAAAGAAAAAAGAAGAAGAAATCCTTTGTGCTTTGCTTTTTGTGCGCGTAGTTGGAAGCTCCCTCACTTTTGTCCTGCGACGCATTCGGAGTCTGTCAATCAATAGCCTCCAATTACGAATATAATGCACTCAATTGACTCGACGGGCGGGCAGCTAGATTGCAGCGTGGAAAGCTATTAAAGGGGTGCGGTGTGGCATGCAGAGAGGCGAGCCCCGAGAGTGTGTGTGTGTGTGTGTGTGCGCGGGGAGGGGCAAGGGGGGGGAAGACAGGGCTGAATGGAGGACGCTGTCAGGAACTAATAGCTTTGGGATGTGTAGTGCTGGGCTGTGTGTGTACAGCAATCTCACTATGTCTTGGTGGGGTGCGAGGCTTGGCGGGAAGGGCGTTGGGGGGGAAGGTACTGATGAGACAGAGAGGGGTTCTGCACATGGGATGGCTTGGGGATTGGAGGTGGATGAGCAGCGTTTGGGCTCCATCTGCATGTATGTCCTGTCAGGCGTTGGCGTACGCCGTTTGACAACGTATACAGCAATCCTGCATGCCGCGCCAAGGTCAAACCGGCTCCACCGCCCGCAGCAGGCTGCTACATGATAAAGTGACTTCTCTGAGATTGAGAGCCACTTCTGTGATACACCTCTGTCAGGAGAAGACAGGTATAAAAAAAAAAAAAGAGGGACCGAGGCAAGATAGCGACAGACAGAGAACGGTGGCGGCGGGGAGGGGCGGCAGTGGGGGGGGCTGCATGAGGATAAAGAGGACTCCGGAGATAACTAAAGCATTTGAGAGACAGGTGCAATATAGAGGAAGACGAAGAGACAACAGGGTGGGAGGAGGCAATGCAGGGGGGAATGTTTGAAATGAGGGTAGGGAGATCTAACGGAATGACAGAGAACGAAAGGCAGAGATAAGGTATTGGACAGGTATTTATTCTCATAAATATCACCACAATCTTCTGGCGGGGCTGTGGAATTCTCTAAAAAGGAGAATCAGGGAGATGGGCAGCAGAAAAGGAGGGAGAGTCACACAGAGATGGAGACAGACAAAAAAAAAGAGAGCTCTTAGCTTTATGAAACCGCTGTATTCTGCTCATGTTTATTTTCTGTTGATATCGCAGGCCCCCACGGTGTCAGAGGAATCAAATGAGGTACAGGAGATGGAACCCCGTGGTAGAGCTTCAGGAAGTATTTGTTACTGACACACTTCTTCAGACTGACATACACTGCGGTCCACATCGCTGCAGGCAAAGCAAGCCTACTTCAGATTCCCGCCCAGCCATTAAGGTGAATCACACCTGATATATAGGAAAAGTAGTGCAAATTTAGTTCAGTTCAAGAAATTGATGAAAATATTCCACAGACTGTGTTTAATGCTTAACATTTGTTTCTGAGAGGAGACAACAAATGTGAAATGCTATATCCATTACATTACCTCTCCCGTGTCTTCTGGTCACCAAGGAGAGAGGAATGATTTTATTTCTTACACCATTTTTCAGTTCCCATGAATAAGCAGTCCTGTCTCTTAAAAATGGCATTTGCATACATCATACATCTGCATTTGAAGTAGCAAATTCTTTTGGAAGAAATGCAGCACCATCCGTCGCAAGGTTTTTTTTGTTTTGTTTTTTTCCTAG
Source organism: Scortum barcoo (assembly GCA_023238725.1). Lineage (NCBI taxonomy): Eukaryota > Metazoa > Chordata > Actinopteri > Centrarchiformes > Terapontidae > Scortum > Scortum barcoo. The sequence goes on along the minus strand of CM041548.1, from coordinate 5,278,462 downwards.
ACACAACAAGAGGGCATTAATATTTATGCATTGGAAGATAAAGGGCATAGCTACTATGAAGAACACTGATGTCATGTCATCTGTCCTAGAAAGCAGGGTGGTGTCAAATGCTGCAAAACCACAACGACTGCATTTTCCAACCAGAATTTAAACCATATAAATAGTACAACAGAATTTACAGAAAATGTCATTGCTTAAATCTGCAACACAATTTCAGCCACTTGGGGGTAGTGAAAATAAGTTGATGCAACACTGACATTTATCATCTTTTAACTTCATTTGGCAAACTGGTTACTTATTTAGTCAGACAACCAGCAGTTACAGAGGAACATTAGTACTGCTCCACTTTGTTTACCAGCTAGTCTCTAACTGTGTAGTAGTGGATTTTATTGCTATTGCTTTTGCTTTTCACTGAAAATGGCTGCCTGCTGCAGTTGAAGACAACAGGACAACAAGACCACATCGCAAATACAAAGTTGTGGCTGGACAGTTAAACAATAAGCTGGAGCTCACTAAAAAGATGCAAAAGGTCGAGGGAAGCTGCAGATTCAGGTGATAATTTCAGTTTCAGGTCAAACTTTTCTTTGCTGGGGGGCAGGATATCTAAAATTCAGTTTTACTGCCAACAATAAAACATTAAGTGCTGATGTATTAAAGTTGTTTTCTGCATCATTTTTTAATCTTTTAATACTATTAAACCCAAACCCTAAACCAAACCACAGCCTCCAGTGTCAAGTTGTGTGTGCAGTGTTACCACAACTGACTGACACCAGTGATACCACCACCGAAGTAACCACGTTTTTTTTTTTTTTCAGTTTTTAAGTGAAGTCTTTAGTCCATCAGACTTTTAATTTAAATGAAACAGCTAACCCAGCAGCAGTTCCTTTAACTCTGAAGTATATGTGATATATAAATGTATTTTGTAGAAGACAGAGCAAGAGTAAGAGTGTTTTATCGGCTGTAGTGTTTTTTTATAGTCACCAGGTTTCATGGATAGATAAATGCAGTGGCCTGGCTGTGGGGTGCCTACTGTGACTATTGAAAACAGCTCAGAGGTGAAACGTCACAAAACTCCTGTGAAATTGCACAAAAACAGAGTTGGAGCTGTTGCATGAGCCAGTATAAGGCGCCTTATCCGATGGGAGATTTGTAGTTTCTTCGCTTCACGTATACGTTTGTGCGGACTGTGTGGCTTGAAGCAGAGCAATCAAAGTCGGTGAAACTCCCCCATGAGTCAACTTTTAAACAAAACAATATATCCTTATGCTCTCGTGTCCGGGCTTTTTAGTTTTTAAACCTCCGACTGAAGTATGTGCCTCACTCTTTGGACACAGTGCATTTCGGGGCTCTCCCCCAGAGGCCCTAATTCTCTGAGAACTTTTAGCTACACCACCGAATATGTCAATGTTGGAAAGAGAGAGGAGGGGAAAAAGAGCAGCCTGGGAGAAAATCCGAGCCTGTTACAGTTTCCAGGTCAGCAACATTAACCTTAAGTACATCCTCCATTTCTGAGTTGCTCTTCTTCCAAGATGAGCAACTTTCTAACTTTCTGTTCCCCATCTTTTTTTCCAGTCATGTAATCAGCAAGCTAACACGAAATAGATGGCAACGGGGAGAAGGCATCCAGAGAAGATGTTCGTGGTCAATTACATTCTGCAGTGTAGGGTGGAGACCAGACTGGTAAGCTCCTGCTGCACTCAAATATATCCGTGCCCGTCCTCATTCCTCCCTCGTAGTCCTTTGTCTTCCTCATCCGCCGCTGCGCCATCGTCAGCACAGTCACACAGGCTTACAACAGCCTTTCACACCAGCAAAAAACATTTTTGTTTACTGCTTTAAGGAAAACACCAACCCAAAGCACAGATCACACACGTGTAGTTCGCTGCTGATCTCAGGCGCTTCAGTCAATGTTTGTGAACAACTCTCTCAAATAGCTGCAAACCAAAAACCCAAGGCTGCTGCCTGTGATGTCAAACACACAGAATTTACCAAGAATGAAGCCCGACTTTGCAAAGAACGCAATATTTACGCAAGCCTTTACATCTAATTCAGCCTTATATGTAATAGCGTTAGCGGTTGTGAAGCAGAGAAGGCACTCGTCTCCTTAATCAGCCGGGAGTGTGCTCCCAGTTATCACTCTCCTGTTCGCGGAGAGTGGAAGTGCTCTAAGATTTGTTTCTCAAAGACAAGCCTCTCAGTGTCTCGCCTTTCTTGTTCCTGCCTTTGATGGAGGCTTGTTTACGCCCCAAAAACCCGCAGACCTAACTATCCGAAATCATAAGAGTAACATGTAGGAGTTTCTGCTTCGGGGGTAGATTTTCTTTTTAATGTGTCACATTAGGAGCATCATCTCCTAATGTGCATCAGACGCATCGCTCCTGAGCGCTAAAAACATTCCAAACTTCACCAGAAATAAATAATATTTGCAGCTAATATTCACCCCTCGAAAAATACTTAACATGGTTTATGATCAATAAAACATCAGGCAGCCATCAGAATGCCTTTGATCTGAGGCATTTCATCTGTGTTCTGAATATGCTGCATGCTTCTGCATTCGTCTAAGAGGAGAACTGTGAGAGTCTGTATTTGTGCTCTCATGGACTTATGGGGTCACGCCGGGCTGTGTGTAGTTGCATCCGTGTGGAGGAGCGTGCGTTTGTGTCGGCCCCGTACGGGAAGAGCAGGCCCGCCATGGTCAGCGGGAGTATTGACAGAAGACTGTGAGCGTCCCATGTAAAATTCATGTTCTGTGCTGCTTTTACAAAAGAGCCCTGGAACGGTTTCCTAGGGAAGATTATGTCGGAGCAATGGGAGGACGGAACTGAGGACAACGAGGCAGATGAAAAATAGAGCATAGAGACTGGGAGGGAGAGAGTGAGAGGGAGAAATGGGGGGTGAACAAAAGAGGGAAGGGTGAATCTACCTTCGAGGATGGGAAAAGAGAAGTGAAAAGGACCCCTCTTGACAGTCAAAGGATTGAGTAAAGCCAAAGTGAGCCCCCCGAGCCTGTTTGCAGCAACATCATCACCCAGACAGAGATAGACAGGCCGTATGCTCTTGAGCTCGAGCCGCATTACAAGCTGGAATTTCCGACGTTCCGAGTGATTGAATTTAGCAAATGGGGCTAAAGCATGAAGCGATAAACTTTCGCTCTCTCTCCCCCCGCCCTGAAGAACCCAAAGACACACCAACAGGCATATGTGTACATTCAACCTCCCTTGAAGAGGCATGTCCGACCCACGGGAACACTGATCACGCATCGGGGTGAGACAAGAGGGTCTCACTGAGAGCGAGGTGGGAGTGGATACATGGGTGACGGCGCTCCTGTAATTAAGCCCCCCGCTGACTGATTGTGTTCTCAGGTTTCTGCACAGCAGGCTGCCGTGGATGTCCGCACACCTCTCTCACTCGCCTAATAACGGTTAACTTGGTGCTTGACTTGATAAAGAACATTTCACACTTGTTGCGTAAGTAGCACTCAGTATGGGGTTTTAATGCATATCGTCACATTTTCTTTTTCCTTTCATCTTACGGCGTGCTGAGCCAAAAAAGAAGAGCATGCAAGCGCTACGTGAGGTGTGAAGGCTTTCTTTACGGGTGGCCTGTTGAAAATCTGTCTCCTTACTTACTCGCATTCTCCTCATTTGCTCTTTCATGCTGCTTTAAGCGCATTCAGCCTCTCTAATCTCGTTATGGTGAACACATATACAGGTTGCTCCTCACGCAGCTGCGGCCCGTCCTTCCTCTACCTGTCAATACTTTTCGCTTCCTCACTGCTTGTGTTTGCGGACACACATCAACACCTGGCATCCCCTGCAGTAAACTCCCTGTCTTCTCATTTTCTTCTCCATCTTCCCTCTCGTGGAAACAACCCCCCACTCTCTTTCTTTTTTCTTCCACTGCGACTTCCTAATTACGTCGTGGGAGATCTCTTGTTAGCCGATGGGGGGAGTTGTTCTGCTGCGTTAGCCCGTTTTCTCCCCCCAGCTGATTTAATTCGCCTGCTTTAACCAGAGGCGGTTGAGGGTGAGGCACAATGTGCGGTCTGCTGATGCTACTGATTTCCCTCGATGTGCCTTTACCATTCCATGGATTTCCATTCCCGATCAGAAAAGTGGAGTATGGCCTTACTTGTGGCACAAAAAAACTCCCAGTGCTTTGCTCTATTTAAATTCATTGGAAATCATTTGTGTAGTGGGACTGTGGGAATAAAGACACAACCCTGTACACTGCTGTAGCACCCCACCTACAGCACTCGAGGAAACATATTTATTCCTTTTATCTGCATTAAAAAGAAAATAATGGATCCTCTCAATTTACCTCAGATAAAGCTATGCCATCTGATTTTTTTAAAACTCTGATAACATAGATTAACATCGGGCCAACATTTCCATACTAAAAGTATGCAACTAGCTAACTACAGGCCTTTTAATTATGATTGGTGTATTTCAAAACTTTCACTTCTAAAGTGTTCCACATAATCACTAATTAGGCATCTGTTGCCTGTGAAACCTGTGGGACTCTACAGAATCTGAATCCGTCCAACTTTAAAGAGCAACTTCCAGGCTGGTGACTTCAGTGAATCAAGGTGTTAGAATCTAGATTTAATATGCACATGTACATTTATATGCATTCACAGTACAGTAATGTCTGAGGTTATTTTTGTGAGAGTTATACTTGTGAATAAAAAAATGACAAATTAGATGCAATGAAAGAAAAAGGAGAGCAGCTAAATCAGGTCCAGTTTAACATTAAGAGGTCTGGATCCCAACACTGGCTCTGAGACTGAAGAGGTAGAAAATGTACATTCATATGCATATGACAGGCCACAGCCCTATAATTATGAGTCTGTACCTGAACAGGAATAGACCAGGATTAGAAGAAATAAAGGAGAGATATATAGTTAATGTGAAGAGAGCCAGTGTCACATATCAGGCTGTAACAAAACTAGTACTAATACTGGCAGGCATATCAATACTTACACACAAAGCAGACAAACTAATGTGTAGGTTTCAGCTTGTATCAGATGTATGTGGCATTGCTGAATATCCTCTCACACTACGTTTAACGATGCTGGGCCTAACCCTAATTTTTAGGTTAGCATATTTAAAAAAAACAAGACAGTCCACATTTGTGACCATTAACACACTACTGTTGGTGGCAGAACCGGAAGTCTCATACGGTCCTGGCTTCAATATCTCATCCTGAACTCTGTCATATTACAGGAACATAATTTTCGGGACTGAGATGAGCACCACAGCGCCTCATGCCTGAATACCCTCCCCTCTTCCTGGGATAACCACATGTTCAAGGTTGGAGCTTTCTTTGTTCGTACCCAAGTGTAAGCTTGTTGTGCAGACGGGAGATTCAGCAATCCAAAAAGAAAGCAACACAGCATTACAATACAGATTCAAGGACATCAAAACAAAATACATTACAACAAGTATCACCATAGAATCTGAAATAGAAAACATAAGAACTCTTACGAAGGCCATGACAAGGTGCTTCTGCACACACATGCACATTAAAAGGCCTCAAGTGCATAATCTCATGGTAGCTTTGTTTATTAGTGCAATAGCTAAAGGTACAAAAGTGTTTTTGTATTGTTGTGCCCTCCATCTGGGGGCCACAAACCGACCGCCAGAGTCAAGGAACTGGAATTTGCTACGTATGGGAAGAGTCCAGAACAAAGCTGTGTTTACACTGCAGCTGTGATGAATAAAGAACTGGTAAATTAAGCTGAGACGAACCTATGAGCCTAAAAGCCCATTTGACAATTTGGTTTGGAGAAATTGTTTTTCTTAAGGGACAGGTTACCAAACCATGACACAAGATGAAAATAACAAGGCTGGTCCAATAAAAACCTGATAACAGAGGGTCATCACGATTTTATCAGTGTGAAAACGGGGCCGTTTTCTGCACTTTTACACACTGCCTTACTGACTGTATCTCATAGACTGAAGCATGAGTTTTGAAATCTATGATAATATCCCTTGTTACAAGACACTTATGGAGTTAAACAGGAGCCATTATGCAGACAGTGTAGACGGCTGTGGTGATCAAAATTGAAGTTTATCTGTTCTGTCAGACTTGTGAATGAAACACTGAATATTTTTTTAATATGTCATGGATGCGTGCTCGAGCTCAAAGGCGCATTAAGATGCTCCAGAAAAAAGAAACAAGATTTAATGCTACTCCATAGTCGCATTTCTTTTAAGTTCTCTCATTTTCAAACAGGATGGAATCAGAAAAAAAGGACTATACTTAATTCATGCTGTGAGCTCCAGTCAAGAATCTGGTATATATCAAGTGTATTTATATCCACTCTAACAACTTTCAGCTCTCAGTTTCCGGAGGCTGTGTGATTTGGGCCTATACAACAACAGGTGGTGAACAAAGCAAATGCCATCGTCTGTGAGTCTGCCCTTCCTCACATTCTGTGTTTAACGTTCTCCCATCTGCTCTTCAGGTTTACAACAGCAGAGAAAAGTGGGTCAGAGGAGCTCTTTACCTCTGTTGCTCCGGGCCCTCACAGTGTTGGTGAGCGGAGAGGCGCGGCTATGATTGGCCGTCAGTGGTGATGTGACGATTGTGATAATTGCAGTGGTGACGACTTGCATCATGCCTCATGCGTGAGGCGAAGCATTAACACCTAGCGTTGGCAGCCAAGTGTCTGTTGTTTCCTGTGCCTGTGAGTAATGATGCTTTTAATATGAGCTGCGAAACTAATTGCTCACCGGGGCAAATAAAGATTAAAAACTGAACTTGATGACAGCTAGGCGGTGTTTTTATTGCATTACTTTTTCCAACAAAAGTAACCTCAGACCTCCCCACCATCTTAAAAAAACATCCACCGCCTATTTATCAAAGGCTTTGGAAACCTATTCTCTCAATCAGTATTACTCCAAACAACGGTTCCTCTATGATCACGATATATTTAGCTTAAAGCAGAAGAAGGTCATTGTTAAAACTGTCAATATATCCTGGCAAATCTGCTGCCTCTAAAGTCATTTGACAAGACTCCATGCTTTCCACGAGAGGGAAGATGGAGAAGAAAATGAGAAGACAGGGAGTTTACTGCAGGGGATGCCAGGTGTCCGAATCAAAACAACCAATCAGAACAGAGTATCTGATGCAGCTTTAATCACTGCTCCTGCACAGGCTACCATCTACCTCCCATGTGCTAACTTGTAGCAGGTGTAACGGCGGGTTAATAACAACTGAGCAACCATGTGACAAGAAAAAAACAGTTTATGTGAAAGACAGGTAAACTGAAGGAGAGCAAGGAAGAAAAGCGAGATAAAGTAAGTTAGTGGTTTAAGGAGGACTTAGACTGAGCAATGTTAAAGGGGGAGGGGCTTTCGAGGTGAGCTGGTGAGGCGGGGCAGGTAGGAAACGGGTCTAATCAGCACAGTGTGACGTTCACTCAACGTTGCTGGATCCGTGAGGATGGGTATCAACAAGGAGAGAGTAGAGAATGAAAGATGGACTGTAAAGTTGCTGCAAAGAAGCAACTCAATATTAAGGTATTTTTTCAGAAGAAGACAAGAGGTAAGAATTCATTTCACGTTTCATTCACATTCACGTTTTAGCTAGCTAGCTAACCTTACTATAACTTAGCACTAACTAAGCCCGGATGTCCTCAAATGTTGGTAGTGCCCCTGCTTCCATGTATCATTGCATTGCAAGTTTAGCACTTGAATTTAATCTGATGAGAGTTGTTGGTTTGTTTGTTTCTTATGTTATGAAGTAGATTTGCTGGGTTTTTACTCCTGAGAGACAAGAACAGTGTTTTTTTCAAATGTACAACTCACAAATTTAAACTAACAGAGTACACCTGTAACACCGCTGGACACATGATGGACATCAACAAAAAAATAAATCAATGCGGTAGTCAACCTGAGTTGACCTATTTTCTTTCCTATATTAACCACAATGCAACTCAACCACCAACTGTTCTGTTCAATTGAGCTGTGTTGTGATAGTCGTGGCTAATGTATGTGCCTTAAGCCTCAAGCAGAGATGTGGAGCAGGCTAAAGCTGAGCTGCTGAGCCACACCCAAATCAAGGCTGACTCAAGTGACATCACTTGAGGCAATTTTTCACACTTCACAGAGTTTCCTTCTGAGCCTCAAAGGATTTTTTACATCTTTTTATTACATATGCAGTTGTGCAACACAACCTGTAAACAGACTTTGATATGTAACATCGATGGAGATCCCCTTTGACTTTTACTGTTGCTCTTTCAAATCCTTAAATTTGATCGGATTGCTCAGATGTTGGCACGGCTTATTGAATACAATGCGATGCAGAGCAGTAGAGATGTGGAGCTTTAATGTGTTATGGGAGGGCCCTTTTTTTTGCTGCTTTTCCATCTCACCACTTACATGTAGATATTTATTGATCATCCTTCACAAAGGAATGAAACCCAGAAGAGCTTGGGATCCAAACAAAAATAAGACCCCTTTTTGTAAAGTTTTCTCATGCCTTAGAGCTCATTAAGGCCGTACATACTTTAGTGTTCTCCAGTGCCTTCTAGATAGACAACAGCCTGTAAGAGGGAGTTTAAAAAACAGGCTTCCTTTGGCTCCATCATGGAGCATCATCCAAATCGCTGTGAGAAGGTAAACAGGAGACAGGCCAGACAGAGTGATGTGTTTCTTAATGTCTAACAGGTGCCATGTCCTCATTATCACACCCATAACAGCTGGGAGATGCTGGAAAACAGCCTGTCATTGGGATTGCTCTGTAGACTGTGATTTTGTACATTTTTGTGTGCAGTTACTGCAGTTTTTGTGTGCATTGTATGTGTGTGTATGTATGTAGCTGCACATGTGAATGTGCATGCATGGTTATTTTTTATGTCTGTATATCTGCACGCTGTGTGTGTGTGTGTGTGTGTGTGTGTGTGTGTGTGCATCTGGCATGGAAGCAATTTCAAAGCTCCATTATTTTTTTATTGCAATGCTGCCCTTATGCTCACACACACACACACACACAATAATATGATAATTCATGATATTTTAGGAATCTGGAAATGTGAGACAAGAATTTATTTCCCCCAACTTTTTATTCTGTCTCTCTCTCCTCCTTTATTTTTACCCCCATTTTCCCGGTGTGAGTCTGTCCCAGACGTACGGCAGTGTGTGAAGCGCATGTCGAATGTAAATGGAGTGAGGAGGCAGCGTGTTGCCACGTCACTCTGTGTGGCCTTGTCACACTCTGACTGTGTGGAGTGTCTCCGACATGTCCTCTGGCCCTGCCCATCAATTATAGATGGAACCAGGTGCCAGAGAGCACATACTGCAAACACAACATGATATCTCTCACACACACACACACACACACACACACACAAGTAGGGCTGGGTCTGGTGATAATCACATCACAAACAAATATACTTGAATAAACAAAATAAAAACATCTAGGAAAGGTGTCGGATCATGTGAGGGATAAATTAAAGAAGTTGATGATGGTAACAGGTTGGTCACTGAGCCCTGCCCCCTTTAGTTACTGCTAGGGTTGCCACCCGTCTCGTAAAATACGGAATCGTCCTTTATTTGGCAATTAAATGTTGCGTCCCGTATTGACCCAATACGGGACGTGATTTGTTTGTTCCGTATTTCCATAACTGTCCAATACACATGTCTGTCACACACATCACTAAATCTAATCTAATAATAACACTAACCCTGACTCCGCTCTGTGCTGTCACAGTTGCCTAGAGACAGACACCACACATGGCACTGCTCACAAAACCCGCGCCTTTTAAAAATGTCCACTACACCCAATACTCCACATCCTCAAAAGCGAAAACGCTTGCAAAAATACAGACATGAGTGGGAAGAGGCACATCCTTGGCTTGACAGTGTCAGCGGAGATGAGTATAAGGCAAACTGTAAAATGTGTTGGCGAGTGTTTTCGGTGGCGCATGGTGGGCTATCAGACAGCATGCATCAGGAGAGCAACACTGCAGACATGTAAGAACACAGAAGACCCAAGCGTCACAGTTCTTCAAACCCCAATCATCTCCTGAGACTGATACGGTATGGGATATTATGTTATTATTATATGTTATGTTATGTTATGTTATGTTATATGTTATTGATTTCCTATCTGGTTGTGCTTTTGCCAGAAGATGTCAGTGCATGGGCATAGCCTATTATAGTAGACTGTTGTGGTTTGATTGATTGTTTGGGATGTTGAGTCGAATGAATAATCATTTATTTAATATACAGTAGTATTAGCCAATATAAATATTACATATGGCCATTTAAAGAACAAATAATACTAATGGATTAACAGTTAATAAATGAATAAATATATACATTTGTTAAGAGAAAATGTTTATTCTTTAATATATTCAGATTCAGATTCAGATTTCCTTTAATTAGTCCCACAGCGGGGAAATTCACAGCATAACAGCAGCGAAGACACATAGTGGGAAATAGTCAATAAGAGTTTAAGACATGAAATAAAATAAAATAAAATGAAATAAAAGGTAAAATTATCCAAGATAAATAATTATAACTATGACTGTAAGTAAACCTGTACATAGTACAGAGGGAGTATGCCTGAGAGTATACATATGAGAAATATATATAATATACTCAGGGAGTGCAAAAAAAAAACAGTGAAATTGTGTTATTGTTTATTGTTCATTGTCCATTGTCCATTGCAGACTAGCGGGCATTTTGTTTGTTGTGTACAGTCTGACAGCAGCAGGCAGGAAGGACCTGCGGTACCTCTCCTTCACACAGCGTGGATGGAGCAGCCGCTCACTGAAGGAGCTGCCCAGAGCTGTCAGAGTGTCCTGTAGAGGGTGGGACGTGTTGGTTTAACAGGGATGACAGCTTAGCCATCATCCTCCTGTTTCCCACCACCTCCACTGAGTCCAGGGGGCATCCCAGGACAGAGCTGGCCCTCCTCACCAGTCTGTCCATTCTCCTCCTGTCCCTGTCCGTGATGCTGCTGGCCCAGCAGACTATCCCATAAAAGATGGCTGATGCCACCACAGAGTCATAGAAGGTCCTGAGGAGTGGTCCCTGCACTCCAAAAGACCTCAGCCTCCTGAGCAGGAACAGTCTGCTGTTGCCCTTCTTGACAAGGGCATTGGTGTTGTCCGACCAGTCCAGATTGTCATTTAGGTGAACACCCAGGTACTTGTAGGACTTCACAGTGTCGATGTCCGTTCCCTGGATGCTCACCGGTGCAGGCGGAGAGTGGCTACGCCACGCCTGCGGAAATCCACCACCAGCTCCTTGGTTTTACCAGCGTTGATCTGGAGGTTGTTCCGCAGGCACCAGTCCGCAAAGTCCTTGAATAAGTCCTCTGTACTCTCTGTCGTCCCCTATCTGTGATGAGGCCAACAACAGCAGAGTCATCAGAGAACTTCTGGAGATGACAGGATGGAGTATTGTATGAAAAGTCTGCAGTGTAGAGGGTGAACAGGAAAGGAGCCAGAACCAGTTCCCTGTGGAGCTCCGGTGCTGCAGAGAAGCCGATCCGACTCAAAGCCCTGCACCCTCACAAACTGTGGTCTGTGTGTGAGGTAGTCCAAAATCCATGTAGTGAGGTGATGGTCCACCCCAGCTAGCTGCAGCTTGTCCCACAGCAGCCTGGGCTGGATGGTGTTGAATGCACTGGAGAAATCAAAGAACATGATCCTCACAGTGCTTCCAGCCTTCTCCAGGTGAGTGAGGGAGGTGTGAAGGAGGAGGTAGATGACGGCATCATCCACCCCGATGTCAGGCTGGTAGGCGAACTGCAGCGGGTCCATGAAGGAGCTCACCAGCGGGCGCAGATGGGCGAGGACCAGTCTCTCCAGCGCTTCTTCATCAGATGAGACGTCAGAGCTACCGGCCTGTAGCTGTTGAGCTCCTTGGGGTGCGGTGTCTTTGGCACTGGGACGATGCAGGACGTCTTCCAGAGTTGTGGCACTCTCCCCAGCTTCAGGCTCAGGTTGAATGTGTACCCTAAAAATCCCACACAGCTGGTCTGCGCAGGACTTCAGGAGCCTGGAGCTGATGCCATCCGGACCTGCTGCTTTCCTGGCCCTGTTCTTCTTCAGGGCATTCCTCACCTGGTGTGTGATGTGAGGAGCAGGCTGGAGCAGGGAGGTGTTGTTGGGGGGGGCGCAGGACAGAGTGTGAAATGGAAGTGTCAGGTAGGTGTGAACTGAGGGTCGTGAGAGGGGGGAGGGGGCACAGGAGGAGCCAGTGGAACAGGGGGCAAAGACTGTGATGGGGGTTGCAGCAGAGGAGACTGGGCCGGGGGAGGGGCGGATGCCTGATCAAATCTGTTGAAGAATAAGTTCAGGTCATTTGCCCACCCCTGGTCTCCCACAGGCTGGGACTTTGGCTCCTTGAAGCCCGAGATGGTCTTAAGTCCCTTCCAAGACACCACAGATGTTGTTCTGCTGCAGCTGGTGCTCCATCTTCCTCCTATATATCTACATTTCCTAGACTAAAAATGTTTGTAGAGTCTAAAAATGTTCATAGAGACTAAAAATGTTTGTAGAGTCAAAATGTTCATATTTTTGAGGAATACAGTGTTCAGTGATAATAATATAATTACATTACATAAATTATTATTGTGGTTTAACTGTTTGAATGACCTGACTTCCTTTCAAGTCATAAGACAGGCAGCAGACAAATACTGTTACCGCAGCTGAGGTGACACAGGTGTACCACACAGTCAGACACAACCTCAGCTACAACAGTGCTGACTGTGCACATAAACTGAATCAAAAGATTCTACCAGATTCAAAAATTGTAAAAAAAAAAGACTATAGGCTTTAAGTATGACTAATTGCTTTCTTGATCACCCCTTTACTAAAAACACCGGCACAAAATAAAACATACCACTGCTATATAGATATTTTCATTTCTGAAAGGTGGCAACCCTAGTTACTGCTGCATCATGCTGGAAGACATACCATCCACAATTCTTTGTAATTTTTTAAACAATGCGTCATTGATTTCACATAGCGGTAGACAATAGCTACCTTCTCATTTCCAGCTGGAAACCATTGATCACTAACGAATCAGCTCCACCTAGTTAATTAACAGGAGCGTCCAGGGGAGGCCACCCCATTATCCTAAACTATGACAGGTTATCTGCTCGACCAGAGGAGGGCCTTTATCTGAACCTTTGATTAGAAAATACTTAAAAACATTATTAAAGTATATTTCAATCCTACACAAAAACATGTTAAATGAAACTATTTTTCATGTTCAGGGTTATTATGAACAAGTGTATATTTTTCTTCTGTAGTATTTTACTGTTTCACATTTTCTGTTAGAGATTTGGATTTTAGGAGTCACTACCATATTTTGTCAACACAGGCACATTTATTTTAATTTTTTTTGGTACTTTATGCTTTTACTGTTACTTTACCTTACATTTGTGTGGTGTTGTCTTTGTTGTGTTGTGATTAGTAGGTCTATTTATCTTTTAAATCAAATTTTTAAACACAGGAGTGTAAGAGTCTGTAAGATACTGTAATGCTAGTAATTGAATAAAAATGCAGACAGTGCAGACAGAAATGACAAAAGCTGATACTTCATGCCTCCTGCATAAGTCAGTGCCTCACTTGTGCCAGCCCAGTCAAAAAAAAGTCTGAACACGCCACTGCTGATTAAATGTTAGCTTGAGAGTTGGTAGAGAACTAGCTGACTTTTTAATGCTTCAGCCTGACTCATATTTAAACAAGAACACTGTAAAAGGGGATTTAAATATGTACGTGATTGCTAGATACATTAAAAAAATTGAGGCTAAAGCTTCTTGTTCCAGAAAAAGAAAACCATCGTCATCAGTGGATGAGCACTGCAGACGACATGGAAATAAGGAAACAGCATTATTCTTTTATTTGTCCGTAAAGATAGTTCTGGCTCTACACATGCACACAGGTAGGCACATTGGATTTTATGCTTACATATTTGTGTTGTTTTTGTATTGTCTTTTCAAACAGAATTTCACTTTTACCTCCACAAGAGAAATGGCTTTCAACCCCAAAAAACAGAAACCCATCTCACTTTAAAAAGACCAGAAAGTGCATGCCTACTGCGTACTACACACTCAATCAGGATGTACTGCATGGCCTACCGCGTACTAAAGTAACAACTAAATATGCCATTGTTCACATCTCTTGCATACTTAAAATAGACATACAATGCGGTACATACTAATTTTAGGTCATACCTTGTAGGAATATCACAGTAATATTTAAATTTGAACAGCCCAGGACAGAGCTGCTAACGTTACCTGAAACTATAGCATCCAAGAAAGGCCTCCACAATTGAGAAACATAACACGGAGGAAGTCAAGTTGTACACTGGGCTTTTATTTTTTAAGCAAACTGTAACCCTTCAAACTAATGTAGTTACATAATGATATGCTAGCTCTTGAAATGGAAAGTCATGCCTGTTAGCAGGCAAGCTAATAAGGCAGACACGCTAACAGCTAACATTAGAGAAGATAAACAAACTTCCTTCAAGTTTTGTTGTGTTTTAGGGGTTTGGAAAGGCTAGAAAAAACACCCACCACCCTTTAAACTCTTTAAGTACAGAGTATTTGTCTGCTTTAACATGGAGGGAAATCTAAAGCTTGGCATGCCTGCTTACGTTTGCTACGCTACGATTAGACAAAAGGGTTTAGCGGACAGTCAGTTGTGGCAGTTTTAAAACACCATGCGACTGTCACGTTGGCAGTGTTCGTCTTCATCAGAGCGGCGGCGTTTCTCCTCCTCAAGCAGTTTTTGCTCACTGGCTGCTCTCTTTCCCAGTTTAACCTGTCTGAAAAGGAGAATGAAAAGCCGGGATGATGTATGCAGGGACACTCGGCAATCGTCAAAGCATCAATCAAATGTTTTAACGCCGTGTGTTCTATTCATAGAGAGTCATTAATCACAGAGGAGGGTGTCCAGCCGCCGCCTCAAAAGAGCCTGTAGCGTCGATGGAGGCGTAAAACTTTTTTTTTTCCCTCTCTGAAACTTGAAACTTGAAACCGAGCTCCTTATCTGTCGAGGACGGATCTGAGCAAAACGTGGGCGACGTTCACCTTCAACACATCGGAGTGTGTCTGCAAATATGTGCTGTGCATCTGTGTGTGCGTGTGTGTGTTTCTTGGAATGAGTTAATGAATATCATATGTACACTTCTCCGCTACAACACCGCCTCTGACATCAGTCGTGTGCAGATGGGAGCGAGTAGACACACGCTGCAGCTGTGCGTGTTTTTCCAGCTGACACCGTATCGATCAGCCTCTTGTTACATTATGATAGCGTTCCTCACACTGCTATTCACACCATTAGACAGACAGAAAATAGCACCATTGTGGATTCTGCATCACTCTGGTGCCTGTGGGGCCTTAATGCCTGTCCAGATGGATTTCCTGAAATTAACATTTTCAAAGTCGCTCAGCAGTTTTGCTCAATATTAATTCATAACAGTTACTAAGAACAAGAAGAGAGGACAACAATAAATCCAAACAAGCGTTCTTACTTTTGCTTTCCAACGAACAGCTAAGACAGCACTAAATTAAACCAGCACAAAGATATCTATGTAAGGAACTATAATGATAACGAGATGTGTAGGAAGCCCTGAGTCTCACCTTTTAGGCTTCATACAGGTGACAGTATGTAATTATTAATGTCTCCTAACCAGATGTGGGAACTGAGCATCAATCACATATAAAGCGATCACTATGAGACAGCTTTTTTTTTTTAATGCAGCATTATTGCCCATTTAATGTCCCTCAGTGAACTATTACTACACTTATTTTACTCTCGCACTCTCCACTCACATGTTTAGCTGCGACACATTCAATCAGGAAAGTAGAGGAGATTCATAATTCAGTGAGTTGGCTCTGTAACGTCAGTTAGCTAACATTAGCTAACATTAGCCACCAAAAGCTACGGGTCATATGAGAGCAAGCAAGGAAGTGAGAAAACCCCAGAGCATATTGAACTGAGCAAGTGTGCATTTTATTGCTGAATTTAGAGTCTCATTTGCAAGATGAAGAGTGTGTGAAGTCTTCTTTCAAAAGTTAGATAGTCGCATAGATAGATACCAGATAGATACATAAGTGATTAGCTTAGCTGATATACACATGTAAATGTATATAAAAATGCATATAAAAGATTTTTTTGGTTGTAGACGAAGACATCAAGAAGGAAGCATTCCACTGGAAGTTGAATTCATTAATATTAAATAAGGTAAGATAAGATAAGTTGAACTTTAATAATCCCACATTGTTGAAATTCCCTAATACAATGTCTCAGCTCCTGGTTGGTGCAGACTTACTTAACAGAAAATGTATTAACCTTGACTCCGCTAGTTACTGATTGGCTGGGAGGTTTCCTTTAATTAGTACGTAAACATTAGTACACCCCAAACAGTGTTCTGGTCAACATTTGGAACTTAGTCAGCCCATAATAAGAGTATAAGAGTATGTTAACCATAGAGGCAATACTTCATGCTACATAACAGCTTAATTCTCAGTGGTGAAACCAGCCTAACTGACTGAAAGCAGAGGCTCCCACCCCAACCTCCAAGGAGTTGCATGATAAATCTGAGGAGTCTATTACTTTTTAATGGCTACTCTTTGGCTGAACTCCCCACAGTAAGCAACCTGTGACAAATTGTCATGAATAGACTTTTCTTTTCTGAAAAGCTCAGAAGCAAAAAATGTTGGAAAGCACTTAGTCAGAATATCTGCAATTAATTACAGCAATTATATGAACTTTGTTTCAGCCTAGTAGGAGACATTAAGTCTTGATAGGACTCATTTTTGTCAACAATAGATAAATATGTGGTGTAATAATGTGAGTAATCAGTTGCAGTGCTTTTTGGCTGATTTGAAAATATAAGAGTTTTCAAATGACTATGATCATAAAACATGGTGATGTGCAGTAATATGATGTATCTATGTGCTATATGCCTGCAGTGGCAGACCTGAGAAGTGATTTTTTCAAGTGGGAACTACACACAAGTGTTTACACTGAGCAGATAACTCATCATTGTAATTACTCATTAAAATAATTGAATTAGTCATTAATGCTCACAGCAGCATGAGCCTAATGGTAAACTGCACAAAATTCTGAACACTTGTATTCCTTGAGGATGATCTTTTCCTTCCTGCACAGAAGGAGAGAAACTCTCACTTATGACACATTCATAAAAACACGGGGCGTCTTGCTTTGGCAGAAGAGAGCGACAGTCCCCTGAGTGAGCTATACTCCATAGAAAGTAATGAAAAGAAGCATGTTTAAAAGGCCTCGTCTGAGCAGTAATAGCTATGTTTCCATGCCATCCAACTGAGGCGCTCATTCTGAGCAAACCTAAATGCAAATTACTTGGCTTGAAGCAAATAAATAGGCTGTCTTGACATAAAACAATGTTGGAAAAAAACCACATTGCTGATAAATCACCATATATCTTCCAGGAGTTGAGTAATTTTGGAAAAGATGCTATAGTTAAGGCTTTGCTGAATTAATGCATATATAATCTTGTCTGAAGACAGAAAATAATGATATTCAGTGAGTCACAATGCTAATCCACTTACTGAAAATGAAACCCTGTCTCTTCAGTGTGGGAGTGACAGCACTATGACATACCTTAGGCTGTCATGCGCTGATATTTCAGGACACTCAGCTGACATCAAACACTGTCACTCTGACTCTCTCACTCACTTTCATGTCTCAAAATTGGGATAAAACTCAGAGGAGATTGCCGTCATGATAAACTGTGATGTTGCTGTTAATTGAGTCTGTGCAACAGTGGTTGATTCTCACTCTCACTTGTTCTTCCACACAACACACTGCCTATGATATTGCAGCAGTGAGCGCGGGCTGGATGATAATTGTTGCGGACACGCTGAATCGGATGGCGGAGCACTGAGTGGCTCTGAGCTCCTATAGAGTTAAGTGGCTGTGGTGGATCGGTAAAGTGCTTGTGGAAGCACAGGGGAACCAAACCCATCTCCTGTTTCTTTCTCCTCTCTCCACAAATGCGGCACAGTCACTGAACGCCCTCCTCTCCTTCATTACATATTCAGCCCCGCCACCCCTCCTTTCTCTCTCTAATTTCCTCTTTCCATAAATCTCCCTTTGCCACATTCACTCTCCCTGCTCTCCTCTTTCCTCTCCTCCATTTTGTAGCTGAGGCATGCTCGGTGCTCATCATTTCTGTCGAGCCCTGATTCACTTTCCTGTAGCCCCTCTTGCCATCTATCTTGCCAGCTTTTCAGCAAGCGCCACGTCTCACGGATGTAGCCGCTCCTCCACCTTCTCCGCTCTGATCTCCTCATCCTCCCATCAGTCTCCATCAGAGCTGACTGCTGCCACTTCAGACCTGTCTGTCCATGCATCTCTTTCTTATTCTCTCCCTCTCTTCCCAGCACACAGTTCCCTCTGTCTTCCTCAATCCATCTCTCTCGCCACTACTACACTGACACCGGCAGAGGTTGGAGCAGTGGTGTTGAGTGGAGGGGGTTTACACCACTAAAGCATTTTGCTCGCCCGCTATTAGTAAAAGAGGTTGCACACAGTATTGTTGGATGTCAGGGAGATGAAAAATATCACACATCTGATTTATTGTACTCAGGGGACAGAAACTACCCCTCCCTGTGACTTCATTTTTATCAAAAAGACACATTGTTTGTATTTTTTCAAGAGTCAGTGTATGAGAGAAAAAGTTTCCTAAGCACACACATATTTTTGTATTTTCACATGTGATATTATGTGAAATCGAACCGAAATTAAAATGAATTTTTGCAAGAAATCAGTACGATGTATCTTTGGTGTTCTCATTCAGGCAAAATTGTAATTAAGAAGAAATTTGTTTTGTTTCAGTCATTGTAATTTGTTTGGTGCAACATAAGAGTTTTTTCTGGAATACAAATTGGATATGCTGCTAATACACAATATTAGCAATTAACAATAACAATAATGTCACCCATCCTCCCTGTACGTACTATATCCTCCAGAATTTTCCAAAAAACAAAACAAAAACTCTTGACTGTCTATAATTTCTTGCCTTATTTTTCAGGAATTAACTTGCAAGTGGCTGAATGAGAACATTAGGTCGCCTCATTTGAAAATAATGAATGTAGGTGAAGGCAACTGCAAAAAAAAAAAAAAAAAATCAGGTACAAACATAAGCAAAATATGCAATCTCATTTTGGGACAACTACACAGATAAATACCTTGATACACATAGCACCCGATCAGGATACACGTCAAAGTAACCAGAACAAGCCAATCACAGCACACAAACACAGGACCTGGCAGAAAACCAGCGGGAAAAAATAACTTTACCTCTCTCTCACCAGATAGGCGCCCACCAGAGCCCACTGAAACGATTTAAAAACATAAATATATATATTTATTTTTTTATAATAATATATCATGACTCAAATCAATACATTCGGTTGCTGAGGTTACAGGACTACTTGTTGCTGTGAGTTTTGACAGTCTGGTCATTTGCTAAGGTCAGCTACCCCCCTGTCATTTCTATTACGTAGGACAGACAGGGCTAAATTTACTAAATAGCTGAGTTGTAGGTGGCTAGCCTCGCCTAGCTCACTGTCTTCCAGTTTGTGAATGGAAAACAAACTTAACAGCGCCATGTTGGCTTGTTGATAAGGAGACAAAACACCACAAAACACCACGAGGAAATGCCCACCCAGAGGCTTGAATCTCAGAATCTGCAGCTGTTGTGTTATACGTTCATTTGAGCAAGGTGAATTCATATTCCATTTCAACTTTAATGAGGTGTGAAAGTACACCTAATAGGAGGTTTCTTCTACTGTGAGGCCATCAATATCGCTGCCTGATTGATGATTGTGCCTCCCCCCATGTGTATGATACTCCAGTGCCTACAGTTTAAAGTCAATATCCCACAAGTCCTTTTCCTGCAGCCTCGGTGCATCCAAAAACCTGTTTCTCTTTAGAGCAAAAGTGCTCCGAAAAGTTGTCAACGAGAAAGTGTGACGGAAAGTTAGAGGGAAGAAAATAATAAAATAATCAAGAAAAGCAAGTGAAGAAGACATTACCCTTGGAGACTGAATGCAAGATGAAAGGCATCCCATATAGGAACAGGAGGACAGAGCAGGGCACATAAGCAGGGAGGAATCAGTGAATCTTTACGGAGCTCCAGCCTTTGCTGCTGAGAGCCCACAGTATAAATCATGAATCATTTACAGTCTCTTTCCCTCAGGAGCCTGTGTTTAAATATTAATGCTCTCCATTCAGATCACAGCCACCCTGACCCGCATAGCTAGGTCTACTCCCCAAGGACGGCGTGTGCGCACCCTCCCCGCTCGCACACACAAAGCACTTTCACGGATCATCTATAGGCACAGATAGAAAATACAGAACGGCTAAAAACCCTCGCCATAGATCATACAGTCCCTGAGGTATCTGTGTACATATGAAGTCCACGCACACATATTAAGGAAAAAGTTTGCTGTTTAACACAGACTCACACACACACATACATCCTTTTTCAGTACATGTTGTTACCAAACTATGAGAAAATTCTGCAACTTCATCGCTTTCTTTCTCAATTCTCTCTCCTGTGTTGGCTGCAGAAAAAAAAAAGGTGACAGGTCAGCCGCTGGTTTTGGCTTGCAGGAATGTGTGGGTGGATAAAATGAATAAGTAGAATTATTTTCCTCTAAACAGTTGCTATCAAGCTGCGTCTGGTGGGTGGTCGAGAGGACAAAACACTCGCACACCGCCGTAGCAAGAATCCCAACTTGTCCACAGCAGGGGTTCAAATTCCAGCTCTGGGCTAGTTTGAGGGCGGGAGGCTGGTGAGGGATCAGGCGCTGGCCGTCACCACACTAGCTACTGGCTGCTTATTCGTTGTGCTCTCCTGGTAAAGCTCCTCACTGTCTGTAGGACGTGAGCTTCTGACATGTCCAACTGCCAACAAATAATGATACAGTATCAAAACAACTAAATAAATCATCCTCCAAACTGAAGGCTTTAAGGGTCAAAAATATATTTTCTGAACTGCCCACCCTTATTATTCAGGTTAGACTGAGGTCAGGCAAAACTCCCTTCATAATACAGCAATAATCCATTTATTCATCACAACCCAACATATTAACACCCTGTAAAGTTGTATTTACGAACAAACATATAAGGTTGTATATAGATTTTTAAAAAGTGTTTTATTTATTATGTTTATTATGTTTATTATTATGTTTATTTATGATTTTTGGGGCAGCACAGAAGTTTTGTCTTATATATCTTATATAAAATAATAAGCAAAGATATAGCAAACATGCTAGCAAACGGTCGACTGTTATCAGACACAGACGACAGCAAGCTTTAATTTGCTGCCATGTTTTGGCCACCTGAAGAACATAAGTCATTCTGTTTCTGATTCTAAGAGGCCAAAGGGCACCATTTAATTTTACATTAAAAATAGTCATTTTATCTATTACTATTATCAAAATATTGATTAGTGCATCTTTAAAGTTGGGAAAATGTTGCCCCCATGGATAAACATACAACTTACAGAAGGAATCAGACTGACTCAAACACACTGTCCATTGCAAATTATGAAACAAAACAAAAGGAAACTAATGGATGAATAAATAAAAACATGTATCAGGCACATTCTTTCCATCTTCCCCATTGGAGCCTCTGTGGACAGCAGTGAGTAGAGGGATGTGTGAATCCCAGAGTGAATGCTGGGAACTAAATAGAAACAGAGCACAGAGCTAAGTCATATTTCAAAACATAACAGCAGTATTGACAAAATGCCCCCCCCCTCCCCCCAACTCCAATGCACCCCCAACTCTTGCTCTTTCTCCTTACCATCCCCACTGTTTCGAATCTGTCTTCCTTGTTAACATCGAGAGCATCGCTAGTACACGAGAACGCTGAGGATTTGACACTAACACAAACATTCCTGACATCTGCCACAACCATGTGAACATTTCCTCAATCCAGCTCAACAAAAAAGATGAAGATCCCTCTCAAGCTTACGCTCCCAACACCCCAATTAGTGTCACCTCCTGGAGTCTGGAGCATTTCTCTACATGGCTCACTTTCTCCTCCCATTTCTCTCTTTTTGTTCTCACCCTTTAATTCCCATCTTTTTAGCCCCAGGCGCTCCCAGGCATACACAGGTATCTGCTGCTTTTCCAAATTTTTTCCTTTCTTTTTTTCTTATCTCAGCTGGTGTTTTTTTTTTTTTTTTTCTTTTTACACTATCTGCTTGACTGCTTCTCTCTCAGT
Organism: Scortum barcoo; assembly: GCA_023238725.1. Classification (NCBI taxonomy): domain Eukaryota; kingdom Metazoa; phylum Chordata; class Actinopteri; order Centrarchiformes; family Terapontidae; genus Scortum; species Scortum barcoo. The sequence continues at coordinate 5,256,207 of CM041548.1, read as the reverse complement.
GCTCTTTTAATACAGCCGCTGTTTAGATCAATCTTTCCAAATCAATACTTAATATCAGAAAGAAGCGCTGGCCTTTTGCTGTATGTACTCTGGCGTATCGTCAAGACATGCTTTGGACCATCGTCTCCGTTCAACCTATTCACACCAGGAGTAATGAAATATTGAGTTGGACTCACACACTACGCTGCGGCCAATACGGTACCATCCACAAATGGTGCATTTCTCCCAAAACCCTGGTCCAGCAATAAAGCGCCCGATCACATTTGACATCAGAGCCTCATTTTTCATCATTTGTTTCCCAGTCTCGGAACAATGTGAGCCTCACATTGACTGAACCGTCCTCTTGTTCCTCTGCTCGTGAGAAAGTCCTCCATGTTAGTCACATGATGAGCGAACCCTGAACCGCTGACCCTGACTCTGTGCTAAAAGCATATTCTTCCAACCACACGTGTTTTGAGGCGCCCACTTTCAAATAAGTTCTTGTCTCTCAAGATATTCCCAGTCCTCCCATTAACCATGCATTACGGGCCTAAGTGTATTGGCTGGGATGAGCGGGCAGCAAGCAGAATTTAAGTATGTCTTGCATGCGCTGTATAATTTATCATGTTAGGAGCCTCAAGCTTTTTAATGGTCTCTGCTCTCATTATCCAGTCTCTGTTTTCACGCCGTGCCTTCTGAGAGTTCCCCCTAATGGAGGGACAAATAGATTCATATGAGATCGTAATTACAGCATTTTTAAGCAATGAGCGTGCCCATCAGATAAGGAGGGAGGACAGAGTGATGCGGCTGATATGGCTGTATCTGCCATCAGGACATGAGCGAGGGGAAGAGCGAACAGTCCAATCAGACAGTGTCAGATTGCCCAACAAGCTTGTCTGTCATTTATCTCCACTATGGTCTTGCTTCCTGTTTCTATCTGCTTCCTGTCTTGGCGGTGACTGATGGGGCCCTTGGAGGAGCTGAGTAGCGTGTCAGAGTTGCCGGGCGCTGATTCCCCCATCAGGGTTGCCAGTTCAAGCCCTGATCCCTCCGCCTTTAAGTTGAACAGGAGCAGATGACTCCTCGAGAGCACTAATTTAATTGAGACGGCCCGCGCTGCTGAATGGTTTCATTTGCATATTGCAGATATAAAGAGGCAGAGAACAAAATTGAGAAATAGCCTCCTGTTTGCTAATAAAGGGAAGGAAGGCAGCGGAGGACTGGAGTGACACTGCAGTTTGACAGCGTTCCCAAAACCATTTGCGCTATTTACACTCAAACACGGAGTGACTTTGCATGAGACAGTTCAATCCTCTCAAAGGCACAGACTTCTATTGTAAAAGAAACAGTGGAGACAACCAGGAAACTAATACAATCGGATAATTGACAGCATATCCAAGACAGAAAGCATGTGTCCAAATGTATCTGGCAAAGATCCCCGTGTTGTTGAAACAGGAGCCTAGGATATTCACTTCCCTGCCAAGAGGAGCTCATGCATAAACAACACTGTCATATTTATATAGGCATCCCCGCGGAGTCCTTCCACTATTGTGCTGTTATACTAACTACCTCTGCCGAGGGAACATGACAGTATCGCCACAACACATGTTCTTAAGTGATTAAAATTCACTCTCCTCTTGTAGGCCTCTCTTATCGGTGAGTATTTTTGGTGTTTCTCAGCTGCGGTGAGGGTCACTAGGGGCAGCTGTGGGAAGCAGATAAAAAATTGTATTTTTCATTGCCATTGAGTCGGCGCGCACACACATCGACACACACGCATGCCAGGGAATGTTTTTGAGGCCGTCCTCTGGAGTGCTGGGTTGATAAAAACAGATTCCCTCCATGGCACTTGAGCGTTATTATTCTCTCTTCTTTTTTCCCCCCTTATCTAAGGCCTATTGTTGGAACACTGGGTGGTTATTGGGTTTTGTCAAGAGAGGAGAGGGAACGGAGGGAGGATGGGGACAAGCTTTATGCCCTCATTCTCTGCTCCAGTGCCATGGAGCAATGCAAACCCACATATAGCCTCCGCTGGCACCTCGCAGGATTCAGACTCTCAGAGCAGCTCTCTGAAATGATAAGACATTTTCTTTGGGTAAAACATTGGGGAAGAAGATTTATTTTTGTGCCGAGGTGTTCTGTAATTGAATAAACTGTGGAGAAATTATATTTTCTTAGTGTTCACTGGCGTAGCTTGTCGTCGCCAGTTAAAGTCATAGGAAACAATTTCAGAGGGGAAACATTAACCTCATCCCACCTCTCTGAGGCAGGGAGCGGTGTGCGAAGCTTTGATGAAGTATGACTCTGAATTGGATTATTTCACAGGACAGACAAGAAAACTGAGTGGGTGTTTTTGGTTCACAATTTTATAGACAATCTTAGCTCAGATTTTGTTCCTCAGACTGACATATAGGCTTTACATTGATTTCAGACCACGTGCTCACTTGGCATATACATTTCTACTCACCTATTCCTGGGAGATAATGTTTTTGAGAGAGACAGAGATCCTCTAAAATTCACCCTAGCAGCCCAGCGACGGCGGTTGACCTTGTAAACTTTCCCAGCTCGCAGCCAAGTAAAGTTTCACTTCTCCTCCCAGCCCTGCGATCTAATGAGGGTTTGTGGAGAGAGATGCGCCTGCTATCTGCGGGGCCTTGTTGTGAAATTAAAGGTCATTCTCACTGGATGAGCAACCCTGATACCTCCTATCTTTTTCCTCGCTGGCCAACGGGGAAATCAAATGCTATTAGACCGGAGAAGCGTCCTTTATCATTGCGGTCATTATCATCCGAATCATCACCCAGGCCACGAAGCATCATTTAGCCTCCCCATTTAACTTCTCACCAGCCGTGTGTCAAACATATCCACCAGTGACAATGTGTCCGGCAATATTGGGAGCTGCGGGGAATTATGCAGGAAGGAAAGCAATTAGCGGGCCGGAAAAGGATGAAGATTCAAAGGCAGGGCGTGTACAGTTATAGAGCAAGGAGAAAGGGGAGATAGAAGTTAGAGAGCTGAATTACTTATTAATGCTACTAATGAGGGCAACGCAGTGGGCTTGAGATGGAGCTAGGTAATGTACCTGCAGCTGTATAATGGTGGTAAACGCTCTATCTCTGCTCATGGTGGGCTGGATCCTGCGAGGATACGCTCAATGAATCTTCCTGTTGAACTTCACAAGATTTGAATGTGATCCAGTCACTGCGGGCTCGTAATGCGTTATAAAGTAATGCGTTATGGTAATGTAATGACTGTTGTGTTGTGGCTATAGTCTTTTTACATCAACAGTGACTACTTGTTTGTGAGAGCTGTTGTTTGTACTGATGACAATAATCAACTCCAAAGTTGCCCTCAGCTCTACGGAGGCCAAATGCCGTCCTTTAGCTCATTGTTTTGGTTCACTCCTACAGTTCTCATAAACCCACTGTATGATACCTGCTAAGGTTATGGTGAATAGCAATTAGCAGCTAAAGCTTCGTTACTTAAAAAAAGTATTACCAGGGATTGAGTAGGACAAAAGTTTTGTCTCTGTAGACTAGTTTGGGACTTGGTGCAGGGTGGAAGTGATGGAAACAGTCAGCCTCCAATAAAAGAGGAAGAATATGTATGTCTAATTTACATATTGTGCCTTATAATCACTGCTCAGAAAATATCCAAAACACTATCTGCTTGTCGAACCACAGATCAGGAATTCCACTGACATTATATTTTTAAGCTTGAAGCAAATTATATTTGCTCCAACGTTTCCCTGTTCAACTTGAAAGGCTTCACCAGGAGCAGCTAGAGGTGTGAGGACACAACAGCTAATAAATACCAGGGGTGGGAGCAAATTGCTCAGTTGCCTCAATTAGGCTGATAGTATCACAAGCCTAAACAAGATAGACGATCAATACATCAGAGGATCAACACTCAAGGCTTTGTGTCATATAAATTACCTCAGTTCCTCAGAAGCTTTGAGTCCGCTGTGCTGTTCAAAGGAGGTTTTGAATTATTTTGGTATATAAAAGGTCTATATCTGCTTATGGCAAATGCCTCCTTTAACAGTAGCTTAATAGTAAATCCACTTTTTCAATTAGTGAATCAAGTGTACTGTCATTTTATTTAACTCTCAATTGATCCTGGTCCCTTTTCCTTTTTCCAGAGAAAATCTAATCATTCTTTTCCCTTGGACCCTCAAAATATCTGAATTCTGGGTGACTGCCAGATGTAATATCTAGCCATAAAATGGCAAAAAAAGTGCAAGATATTAAAAAAGTTATGATGGTGGCTGAATTCCATTTAGCTGCTTCAGTTTCTGGGCCCTGGTGTTGCTCTGGCTCACTGGGACCCCTAAACAGCATTGAACCATTACTGTTCTTATCCATTTTCTTGATTCACTCCAACTTTGTTTCAAGTTTTGGGTCCAATTCTGCAGGAAGTTCATCAGTTGGTGATGATGTAATTGTTCCTCTTGAGTTCTCACATTATCGGGAAATTAAGCAGCGTTTAGGCAAAACTGAAATTTTGACTAAAACTAGGCCTGTGAAATCATCAGTGTCATTGATGCTTTGAGCTACTTAACATCTAAAAATAAAAAAGCTATTTGTTCTTTCAAGCTCTCACTTTAACTTTAAAACTATATAATGTTGAGTAATTAACAAATATTTGATTTACAATTCATTAAGCTGCACTGGGTACAGTTGTGATAATGAGCCCAAGAGAGCTGCTGTGTTTTCAGCCGTGCTCCTCAATAACGTGACTTATTCCCGTCCAAGCATGTGCAGGTTCAAATCCAAGCTATGATAGTTTAATAATATCCACAGTTCATTTATAGTACATAATCAGACGCAGAGCTAGCAAACCAAAAAAAAGACAGTCCCGACAGGTACAACAGTCATTAAAAGTTTGGAGCCTTCTCCCGCAATGTGTTCCCCAGGTCCAACAAGGATGACAGAGAATATGATGTTTTATTTTTTTTAAGTGACGTTGGAGGCATGGGAGAGGGGAGCTAACAGCAAGGAGCTTTCGGCAGTTCAAGCACTGCTCAGATCAAGATTTTAAAGGCGCGCCCAGTCTGCCTCCCCACACTCCCATTTAAGAAGGGCAGCTTTGCCAAAGAGTTTTGTGAGATGTCTTGTCTTTTTATCTGTGGTTGAAAAGTCCCTGTGTTTCCTCGCAGCATGGCTGGCGCTAATTAGTTTAGCACACATATTACCCACGAGGCTTGTGAACCTCTGCTCCCCACCAACTGGGAAGTTGACCAAAGATGAAACAATGATGAATAAACCTTGGTGGATGTTAGAGATAGAAGTGTAAGGATGATGAAAACAGGGGCACCCATGTGAATTATAATGTATAATAATATTGAGAGGAGATGGATATAATTTTTTTTACTTGTTTCCATTGAACTACCAGCGACTTGATTTCCATTTTTGTGCATAATCAGAGTGGCGCTGTAACCGCCCTTTTTCTGAACATCACACAGATAAAGAAGAGGTTCGCTGCCTGTTGGAAATATTAAATACTTGAGGAATTTTTTAAACAAATCCAAGGTTTCTCAAAAATTATGCTTTTTAATGAAAATCAGAACATACATCCATTAAACCAGCACCTCACTTTGCCTTTCCTCCATCATCATGCACCAACAGAAACGGCACTAATTCCCTGCTTTTGTCCAGCCTTGTTACCTCCCGTTATTCAAATGCTGCAGCCTCTCAGGAGGAGAAACATCCTTGAGTCCGACTGATCTTTGTCTAACCTGCAAGGCTGAAGTTCTCGCTGTCTGCTCCAATTGCCTGGGCTGGTATACCAACATCGCTAACCTCCTCTTTCCCATATTAACATCAAGGGCTGTTTTTCCCCCCTTGCAAGATACCTGAGGGAAAAAAGAGCCGGTGGTGCTTGTGAGGGCTGGACATGGAGGCAAATACAAAATAATTCCCTCTGAAATGCCAGACTTAATCAAAGTCTTCTTTGGATGCGCGTTAACAAGCTATCAAACATCAGGCACCCTCAGCTGCCACGAGGCTTCACTTAATAAAAAGGATGGAGGGAGAAGGAAGGGCTGGGGGCTGAGGCGTTTTGAGGTCAGCGAGGGAAAAAGGCAAGAGTGTAAGGGCCCGGTCGCAGCAGGGGGTTACCTGGTAATTGGGATGAAGAAGTAGTTAAAGTGATGGGTGGCGGGGTTCGGGGTGAAGGGGGCAGTGGGTGGAAATGAAGGTCGGGGGGTGTGAACGGAGGAGGGAAAATGGGAGGAGAGGAGGAGACGGAGGGAAATTGAAAGGAGATAGCAAATGTGGGGTCTGATGAGGGTTCCTGATTCGGAGGCATGCAGAGAGTGACTTGATGGAAAGATGAAGGGAAAAAAGGAAGAGGTGGGAGGCGAGGTTGTTGGCAAACGCGGGGAAGTGGAACAACGCTGGAGGAGCAATGTCATTAAGGTCCACTGGGATAGGAGAGGAGATAGTAGGGTTTTTTTGTGTTTGTGTGTGTGCACCCAAAACTACAAGAAGGTGGGTTTGGGGTGAAGGGGGGTGGGGGGGGGGCTTTAGCAGCAGCCGAGGAGAGAAATTGGATGAGGTAAGGTGTTCGCATGTGGGGGATTGGCTGGAGAAAACATTAAGGCGAGAGCTGAGATGGTAGGCTGTGGGGAGAGAAAGACTGCAGCTTTTTCTAGTTAGATTTTGCAATGTAATCACAGGGAGGGAAAGTGGAGGCGGGCGTCAAGGGGTGGGGAAGCGATGGCGGATGAGAGATGGAGAGGGGTGCGGTTGGGGGTGTTGGCGTGCAGGAGGGAGGGTCGGATGGGAAGTGGCAGAGTAGCGAGTAATGACAGCCGGGTGGAGGTAGAGGAGATGCGCTGACAGGAACAGGAAGGGATTCAGGTGATGAGAAAAGTCCTGGGGAAGCTCGGGAATGAAAGATACGGAGAGCTGGGAGAGGAGGGAGTGAGCTCACGCCACTCATCCGAAATCACAAGCGTTTTTGAATAAGATATCCCCCTGTTCACTAGAGCTCCTGATGCCCTTGATCAAGGCTAAAACTGCAAAGCGCATGCATGTTAATTACGCATGAGAGATTATTCATTCTGCACCCTCTGTGTGAGCTAAATAAATGAATGCATATCTTTGGCGCGTGTTAGAGGCAGAGGCAAACAGCAAAACCTCCCGCCCACCCCCCTACTCACCCTCACCCCGCCAACATTGTGGTGTGAAAAGCTTATTACTAGTCTTCACCAGCAGCTTATCCCTCACCATTGAAGGGAAAATTTTGGCCGAGGAAACATGAATGGCTTCTTCGCTCGGGAAAATGAGAGATGCTAAATCTGCAGCCGTAACCCACTTCTCGTGCACAATAGAAAGCCTTGGAGGATATGACTCCGAGCAGTTTGAAAAACCTCCGGCATCCTCTCATGCAGGCATTAACACCCGCCTGAGAACATTTGTTTGACATTATGGCAGCCATAGATGTGATGGACGGTGTCCGGTTAGGCAGACTTTCAACGGGGGTGATGGGAGATTATATTTTTATTGCCTGTGCAAAAAAAAAAAAAAAAAAAATGAGACAGATGCCTTTTGAGATTTTTATCTGCATATGATAAAGGAAGCTGAGGGCTTTGGACTGGCTCCAGAATGGCTGTCTTATCACTTTCAGAGCCCGACTGCATCTCTATTTCTGTCTCTGTGCAGTTCCTCCCTCCATTTCTCCATATCATGTCTATCTAACAGAGGCTCCTACAGTGTGAAATGCCAAATTACTGCTGAAAATTCAATGTGAATTAGATATTTGGGCGTAGAAAGAAAGACAAATGTAGTCTATTAACACAATCTTACAAAAGAAAGTAACACTGATATACAAATTGTGGATTGTGCACACAAAGTACATGAATATTAGGGCCCTCCACCAGAGATCAGGACAAATGTTTCATTCATGTCCTACTGTGAACACCACGCTCTTTCCCCGGATGTCCACCAGATGCAACTCCGTCATGTCTCCATCAGAGATCCAGTATCTGAGGTGCCCAGGTAGCTCACCTGGTGCACAATATTAAGGGTTATCCTTATCGCAGAAGCCAAGGTTTGATTCCAACTGTGTTTGTATGCTGTTTATCATTTTCTGTCTCTCTCCTACTTTCTCTGTCTCTCTTTGGCTTTCTCTATCAAATAAAGGCAAAACTAAAAAAAAAAAAAGGATCAAGCACTCTCTTCTTCAGCAACATTTCTAATATTGCCTCGCCAATATTTTTTCTTTGTGTTTTACAAGCACACTGAATGCATGTTTGCACCTCATTTATAGTAACTGCGCTAAGAGACACTTTGTGGCTGTGTTGCCTTGATTTATAAAAAGGTTATGCGACAACGATATCAGAGTTTTGAGTTTTCCAAATCGTTGCACACCTTTCAGAATAAAAGAGCACAGGACACCTTTCATGCAGGGTTTAGCAGACACAGAAATGAGACATAAATGAAGACAGTAAAAGTGTTTTAAAATAAGGAGCCTCCTCACGGGCGCATACCCCGTGATTTCGACTTTGCACGTTTCTCACCCTGTTTTTCCTGTTTCCAAGAATAGTATCCACAAGTAAACAAGCACTGATTTTGACTCTGGTACATGAACAAACATAACCAGCCCCAAAGCCAAGAGATATTTTCTGTGTTATTGGCATGCAGTTTGTCATGTACATGCAGTGTGTATGTATGAATGTACCTATGTATTGGAGAGTAATCAAATATACAAATATACAAGTTTGCAGTGCTGGCAGCTGTGATAAAGCTCACTTCCGATGGACCCTTGGGAGTACTCTCCTCCGATTTCTTCCTGTTTGTATCTATGCCTCCTTCAAATGATCTCACCATTCAGGAAAACCTATTTCTCTCAATTGACAGCAGAGAGCATTCTGCATTGAGGGCGCTGTGCTCATTTCACAAGATTTCTCAAGGCTTATTTTTGCTGGGTCTAATTTAAAAACTGTTTGACACCTACTTGAAATCCAAGAAATCCTTGAAACACATTCAATAAGAGAGCTTTAGAGGGAATGATCTTTGCAATCACCCTCTCAAGCTTGTGTTATTGCGCGCCTGCAGTCCAGCAAGCTGAAATCCAAATGAAAGATTCCAAGCTCTATTATAAATATATCAATGTGAGTCATAAGATGGTCAAAGGGAGAGATGGACATCAGACGGCTGTGTGTTTGTGTGTTTTGTGTGTGTGTGTGTGTGTGTATACAGATACCACCTGCAGTACCTGTGTGAGAGACTGAGCAGACGTCGCTGCATCTGTACGCATGCGTGTATTTGTCACACATGTTGTTGTTTGTTTTTGCATGTGATTCCATGTGTGCTTCAGCATGTGTGTAAGGGAGCAGATGTTGTGTGTGTGTTTTGTGTGTGCTCCGCTGAATGACTATGCATGTGCTTGCAGAGTGTGTCTGGGAGATGGAGGGCTTTGGCTTTCATTTGGGCTTCTTGCTCCATGCTTGGGGGGGCTGGAGGGGAGAGATCTGTGCACTCGCCTTGACAAACATCAATTATTAAGAATCTGCTCAGAATGCTGATTTACAGAACAGAAGTGTGTGTGTGTGCGTATGCGATCCCTCGCCTTTTGTTTTGAAGTTGTTTTATAAAGATTTGAAGGTGCCCGGTTGGATTTATTCAGTCTCATCACTTAAAACGTAATTTTATTGCTCACTGTCGATCTGTCAATTTGTTAGCTCCCAGCAAGCGCTTTTAGTTCTAATCACATCAGCGCTGAGATTAACTCGAGGGAGGCAGCAGCCATAATCAATTCTTTGTTATTAATAATTAATCCACTCCGCGTGATGAAATATTCTGTATCAAGTGCAGATGTTAAATGTAGATTTCTGAGAGAATCAAGGAAATTGAACTATATATTTTTGTTTACGCCGCCGATCTTTTGTCTCAAAAGGATGCCAGAGTAGTGGGTTGTGTTGAGGATGCACAAAATGCACGCTGAGACGGGCGGACTCGCCGTGTGCTGGGATACTGATCATTAGCTCGTGAAGAATGAAAACAAGGACACGGAGGCATGGCCAGGAGAGGAGAGAGGAGAGATGAGAGGTTGGGGGAAAAAAAAAGCTAGAGAACAAAGCAGCACAAGCTGCTGGGCTTAATGATAGCGCTACAGGCAGCAGACACGGGGTCAGCACTAAGCTTTACATGAAGCGCGCTAATTGTAACATTCCTACATTCCTGCTACCATCCATCACCATTGAAACCGGGAACAGAGACAAACTGTAGATATGTATTCATAACTCAGAGAATGGCACCCTGAGAGAAAAGACTGACCTGTATTCTCTTTTAAAAGGAACTACAGGTTCTTTGTCAATACCGGAAACGTTTTCCAGCAATAAGACGAAGGAGTGTTGCGGGGAGTGGGGTGGGGTGGGGTGGGGTGGGGTGGTGGTGTGTTAAGAAATAAAAGATCACCTTGGTCTTGAGTGTTAACTTCCTAGGTTGGCCTCAAGATTAGGTTAAGATGGCTCATTAATTTTTACGGTCCTTGTTAAAGACGCAGGGAGCTCGCGGGGAGGTAGTTGAATATATATTTTTCTCTTCACCATGAAAGGGTGTTCAACAAGGCCCCTTTCAGGGTCCTTCTGATCCTATTTGTCTCAAGTGTCCGTACACACAGACACCCACACGCACAGCTCAAGGTGACTTCAACCCTGAAATTCATTCATTTTTTTCAAGTGGAGAGGGAGATGGTTATATTTCCTTGGAGGATCACTCTTTGTGTGTGTGTGTGTGAGAGAGAGAGTGTGTGTATGTTTTAAATGCAGCCTTATTACTTTTCAATGACACTCCAACCCCCTTTTTCATTATTATTTTTCATAATAATGTTCAACCTGGGATGCTGTGGTGAATGACATTGAAATATAACCTCCCAAATGATTGTTTTGTTTACCTTTCATGTAGATGTGTATACTGTAATTGCATGGAGACAGATAGAGGCTGGACTGAGCAGTCGATTTATATTTTGTCTTCTTTGCTGTCTATTATTCATTATCTCAGCATAGTTCTTATTCAAGGGCATTAGTCAGAGATTGAAAGTTGTCTGGATATTGTGCCAAATTGGACTGGTGAGCAACTGCAGACAGTCACAGCAGCCAATCATGAACTTGTTATAATACAGAGTGTAAGACGTAAGGCTGGATTCTGCTTTGAGTCTGTTAATTAAATGAGACTTTGCATTCATACTATATTCTTTGTTGATGTAGAAATCCAGGATTTTTCATTGCTCACCTCACAACATTGTGAGTTTGAATGTAAAAATGTATTTAACCGGGATTGTTTCTTTTCTTTTGGAGACGTTGGCTAAAAATTATGTTTAACAAACCACCACGAGAGCCGCATTCACTGAAAGAGACAGTAAGAGAATGAAGGGGGGAAGGAAAAGGAGGAAAGTGCAAAATACACTGTAAGACAGACCAAGAGGAACAAGGATGAAAGGCATTTAAAACACATTAAAACACAACAATTTCCATTCAATATTAAAACTGTAATGATGCTTTGGAGTTTTGCCTTGGCACCTAACAAAGCTTGTCTGCCTCATTTGTTGCTTTATTGCGTTTTCTTTTCTTGCTTCACCTCTCCTTTGCTGTTACTACTTTCACAACTGGAAACCCTGACCACATATGTGTGCTTCTTGGATTTTGCACATGTACACAGCCCTGTATACTGACACACATTGACAACACAGTTTATAGTAACCATGCCATAGTGTAAATTATGTAAATTATGTAAATATGAAGGTGAAAAATGATGTAGCATCAAACCAGAATGGAAAGCAGCCAAGACAGAATATAGGCTACTTTTTATACTTAATGTACATTTTGCTTCTGATAGTACTTTTATTCAAACAGTTTAGATCGATATTGATAGATAGAAAAATAGATAGATCTGTATACACTGTATGTACATTGTGCAGCAGAATTATCCCAGTCAGAGTTTTTTATCATGATATATGATATATTAAATATTCATGACTTCATAAGTACGGTGGCCTACACATGCAAATGGACAAAAGACAAGCAAATTAAGAAAACATCTTCAGCAATTTTGACAACAGCGGGAGTTATTAATCTACATGATTAACATGAGGGGATGATACACGGACGAGACTTTAATAACTTCACAAGTAGCAACGGGCGTGTCCAAGCTGTGTTTATTGCTTTTTAGTGTCCTCTGGAATGACTGTCCTTGTTGTTTCAGAGGATACAGTGCGTTTTCTGAATGCTGTGCATGTACTCTCCAGCTGATGTTTTCTCCACTTATCCACTTGTGTTTTGATCTATTTGAATGTTCTTAAGGTGCTGTGCGTTTACCCCTGTCACCTTAAATAAGCAACAATAGAATTACATTTTTTAACAGAAAACATCCCTCCTCCAAATATACATGAAGAATTTAAAGCTCAAATATTCTGCTCTTGTCTGTTGTGTGGCTCAGTTTCGATTGACAGTGGCCTTGCAGAATGAGAAAATTTTGATTTGCTAAATTCTTATTGGTGTAGGGAAGCGGTGACGTCGCCTTTTCCCAAGAGAGCCCTGCCCACTGGAAACAACTGAGAAATTAACATGTATTCATAGCTATTAGATAAACATAGTGGGGTAAAAAGCACAATATTTCCCTCTGTAATATAGAACTGTACTTGAGTAAATTCACTTTATGACAAAACAGCAGTCTGACTTCTCACATAAATATTATCTTTAAACCACTAAATTACTAAAATATTATCATGAGTACTTGCATGCAGCGGGGAGGGCTTACTGTGCATCAGCATGTCTCAGTAGAAAAAGACCAATTTTGTTAAAGGTGAATGATTATGTCCTCAGAGTTATTAAAAGGAGCTGCTCAAGTTGTGGAAATTTGCAATTTGCGCATCACTGATTAAAAAAAAAAACAAAAAATTGCAGGATGTAGCGAGGCTGGCTGCTGTTGACGTGTTTGGGGATGTCATTTTAAGCCAGTTTTCATTTCCACGGCTCCCCTATCTCTCTCGGCGACTCTCTGCCGTGTGCCGTGTGGCTGGAGCCACGCCAACCCCATTACTCCTACAAGACTGTAACTCGCGGCCTCATTGACAGGGACGTGACAACAAGCCTTTAGACAGAGAGGAAATCATTCATCATTAACCACGCAGCCATGGAGGAGACAAACACATCTGTGCCGGCGATAAGGCCTCGCCGGCGCCCCTCCGCACCGCTCGGCACCTGTTTCACGCGAGCTCTTTGGCTTCCTCGCCTCTGCTTTGCTTTTGTGTTTGGGAATGCTAATTTGCCGATGTCCTTCACAAATCCTTGTTCAGAGCCTCCCCGGTGAACAGGCAGGGAGCGAGGGAGACAGAGAGGTGAGACACAAACTGCTACAAAGAGGAGGGCACTGGTAAGACTTTTACAAAGAGCACTTAGATATTGCTGGATGTTTTGTATAATACCTTCTTTGAAGAGCTTTCTCAAGAGATATTCTAAAAGCCTGTGGTAATCCTCCCCTCGCCATGTCTGGGTCTGAATCAGCATCAGTCCAACAGTGATAAGATGAGATAATCTCCCACATGTCTCGCTACCCGATTCCATTCTATCAGCGTCTTTACTTCAAAATGGAAACACACTCTTTAGATCCTTGCTTTGCAGTAGGTGGGCACAGACTAAACTTTTACATTGGTTTGATTCCCTTCAATGACACTCGCTCTTTCCGCCGCCACCGCCGCAGGCCAGTGTTGTTATTAGCGCGACGCTAGACGTCAATCAGTCGAGTGGCAGACGGCAGAGGAATGCCTCGTTCTAGGAGAGGCATTTTTTTGTTATTGACTTGAGCCGGGATTGGCCGATCGTTAACACATCCATCTGCGTTGTAGGCCCAGAGCGATGGTTGTATTGGATTACCTCATCTCACAACATGCCACTAATCACCCCTCTACCTGCATGAAAGTGATGGTAGCTGTACCTGTGGCTATCAATCCACAGTCTCTATGGATTTCTAGCCTGGGAATGGAAGTGTCGGCCTGTCAGTCCGTCCATCGCTTATGTCCATGCTGGAATATCTCAGCAACAGTGGGATGAATTGTCATGACATTCATGGTCCTCAGAGGATGAGTCCTATTAATTTTGGAGATTCTCAGATGTTCAATCTACCATCACACATTACTGAGTGAATTGCAGTGAAATCTGCTCGAGATATTTAGGGTACAGAGGGAACTCTTGGCAGTGTCACCAACAGGTCAAGGTTTTCACTTATTCTGTGAGATATCTCAACATCAGGGATTTTGGTGCTGCTTTTGGTTGTCTGATGACTTTGGTTATCCCCTGACTTTTAATTTGGTCAGAATTTTAATTTGAATCATCATAAACCTGCAGAACTAAGGAGATTCCCACCAGCCTCACTTTGCACTTTATGTTTAGTGCTATAATAATCATGCTGATATGCCACACTGAGATGGTGAACATGGTAACCAGTATCCCTTATAAAGATCATTATTAGCAAGTTAGCATGCTGATGTGAATATTTAGATCAAAGCTCTGCTTTCCCTAAGTCAACAGTGTGGGTTTGGTTTCTTTTACATTTTAGTGCGTAAATCAACCTGCTCATACTCAGCATGGTAACATTGTAATTTCGGGGATGTTAGCTTTCTGACGTTAGCATTTAGCTCAAGGCACTGCTGAGCCTGACTGCACAGGGTGGCTAGAGTGGCTGCAGACTCTCAGACTTGCTTCACCAAAGTGTGACTTCTTCACCTCCCTGTCTTTCTGGGGTATATTACTTAGCTATTTCCTTGAACCACCTGCCAGTATTGCCATGTACACAGTGAAATATGCAGGCTGTGATTTGATCCCGTATATCCCTGTGCAGATTAGGGCAGTGTCAGTACAGGATTACCCTGGTAATTCATGTAATGCTGCTTCGCCACAGTTAATTTCCCTGTGGATGAGCAGGGAGAGTTGAGTTATACACCAGTGCGAGCTCCCTAAACTACAGTGTATCATTCCCTCACAGTTCTTCATCTCCTCAACATGTTTGGTATGCAAAAGACATGACTTGGGTTTTCTGTCTTAACGGCTTGCCGTGTATTTATTATGGGCATACGGCTCCAGTGATTGAGGTGTGCAACCATCTCTCCATTGAGCGGCAAGCCGCAGAATGCAAATGGCATATTTGTAATCATCAGGAAATCATCATGCAGTCAGAGTCCCCATCATCGTTGTCGTCTGGCTTCTTTCTTAAAGTTATGATGTTACAATGAGGAAGCAGCGGCGGATAAAATCAAAACAAGGCATGGGTGAATGCAGCTCGTGAAAGAGGGGCCCAAATCGAATCCTAACTCGAAAAAGTGAGCTGATTAGCGCAATGCCGAAAGCATATAGCGAAGTTAACCTCTATAGAGCCGGATGTTTGTGGTGAGGAGGCCAACGGGGGAAGCTGAAATCCCATGTAATTATCACTCCCTGTGGAAATTAAGGCTGACCTTTCTAAGTAGGGAGCTGCTAATAGAATTCAGGGGAGGAAAAACTCACTCACATATTCACTCACAGAATGTCCCGTCAGCAATATTACAGCTGATTTAAGGCAAGACGTGAGGTTGGAAAAGGTCCTCTCAGAGTTTTTTTTTTTTCTCTGAGTTGATAAAATTTCTTCGCTGCGAGTTAGTAAAATGGCATCTGGAGGTGTGTGGAATCTATAAGAAATGTGAAACTGAACAGAAGTGTAAAAAAAGAGTAAAAAAAAAAATCCAAAACAATATCTGATGCTGGAGAGACTTTAACAAGCGACTGCCACTTTGCCACTGGCTGAAGTGCCACCCATGCATTTCATCCGAAGTGTCTCGGCGAGGCACTTTCTAGATAATCATTTGACAAGCTGCAGCAGCCCTATTAGCCCTCGAAATTTTTAATTGGCTGGGGCAAAGTGCGTTCGGGAGAGACTCTAGGTCCACTAGAAAGAAATCTGAAATCTTAATGTGAAGAAAATGTTCCTTTTTTCACCTCAGCACACAAGCACACAGATGAATGAATCTCTGTAAACCTGCATGCATGCCGACACAACATATCCACACACACACACACACACACACACACACTATAACAGGAACACACACACACACACACACACACACACACACACATTAATATACTTATAGACCTAGAAGAGGCTTACAGAGTATTTTTGCCCCTGGCGTCCATAATTCTCTGCTGATTACACTGAGTGTGGTTTTATGGAAGCCCCAATAACCCAGGCTGGAGACACACACCGCCATACGCACATGCACACACAGAAACACACACACACACAGAGTGAGAAGCTGGAGAGCAGTGCTGTCAGATAGAGACAGAAAGAGGACGGAGAGATTAAATTCTGCCGAGAGTTTTTTGTCTGTGAGATTGGTTCTTAACGTCCCCAGCTCCCTTCACACTCCCTATTAGTGCAGTGAAGAAGAGCGAGGACGGAGGGAGGGCTGGAAAAAAACAGGATACTTCAACTGAGACGGTACTCGGAGGATACTTAACAATGTTATTAATCCATTAATCCTTGTTTGACATTTGCCAATGTATCACCCCTGATTGCTCTTTCTTTTAGAGCTGCAGGCTACAGTAGGTATGTGTATGTGTGTTTACATGCTCCTTTTTTCCCCTATTAGCTTTCCAATGTCCTCACAAGAATGGAAAGATGCTAAAAACTGAGCAAAGTAAGAACACTTAGTTTGTTTCAGACTGCACACGGTTTAGTACAAGGCTGACGCAATAAACAGTTTGTGGAGGGGGCCTGTAGACGCAGAGGAAATGATGGCATAATGGAGAGTTATTTTAAAGGGTGTGTTTAAATCTGCAGTATAAATAGATCTGTCAAGACATGAAATAGGCATGAATCAATATCATGTTCGCTGTTCTTAATTACCAGGAGCCAGATCATACAGTATTAAATCAGTGTTATTGGCCACATGAGGGCATCAGAACAAGCTGCAAACACAACACAGTCATATGAGCTCATCGCAAAGTTGTTATGGCGAGCGTTAGGAAACAGTTGCCTTCTTTCACATCCAGCCGACACAGAGCAACATTAGCACTGATTTGGAGTCACGCTGTCACATTGCTGTCACATTTCCCACAGAGAGCGATCGCACTTACCGTAAGTCACACTGGATACGAGCATCAGCCGAATGACTGTAACGCAATGTAACTTTTACAAGAAAAAGTTTGTGTAAGGTGTTGATCAAAGGAATACAATTCATGTGTTCTCCCACAAAACTTTGAGTTGGAAACTTTTAAGCTCCTGGAATGCTTTAAAAACTAGAGCTCCATCGGACACTCTTAAAGATATATATTTATACAAGAGCCCCACATGGGAACAGTCTATTTTCTATGATCCCCTGGTAGCCATGATATGTATGTGTAATATATCATCACCAATGCAGCATGTGCCCCCAGCTTCAGTCATCAATACTATATATAAATAATAGTCATAAAGTCCATATTTCTTAAAAAAAAAAAGTACAGTCATTTTATATTTCCACCGCTGCTTTTTCTCCCTTCACACATATGAGTTTCCACATTTGTTCAACATGTTTTTCCCCGAAGCCCAGCGTGTTTGTTTGTCACAGTCATACGGCGTTCGTCACAGTCTGCTGTAAAGTATAATGATGTTTAGAGGCAGAATGTTGCAAGGCTCATCACGCACATTGTCTTTTGTTTTTGACTTCTTCTGGATCATGTTAAAAAAAAAAACCCAACAACGAATCTGATGAGGAATCCTGCCACTCCAGGACGTCTCGCTGGTGACTCTGCGACGTTTGTTCCCAGATGTGGAGGCTCTGGCGGCCGTGACCCACCTGCTACTGTATGTGCTTCGGTCCGGGGCTCTCGCTGTTAGAGTGGAAAATAATCAGAGCTGTGTGGTGGTGGTGGTGGGTGTGCGAGAGAGGGAGGGGGAGGGGTGCTTTAGAAAATAGAAAATTGAAAGCTCTGTTGTAATCTCGAGCCCTATCAGCTCTCAATCCTTGTCCTGATATCGGAAGCCCAACACACACACACACATGCCAACACACACAGGCACAGCTAAGAGCGCACGACTTGTCTCCTTTCTCTCACCCACTGTTCCCTAAATCCCTGAACTGTCATCACACACACACACACACACACACACACAGAGTGCAGAAAAAGACAGCTTAGTGATGGTGTTTGGTTTCGTTATCAGCATCACCTCTGTTGTGGAATGACAGGTCAAAGGTGTTGAATTTAGAAAGCTCGGATTCATCATGAGCCGACACACACGTGCGTGCTCACACACACTTGATCTTTGGCATCTCTCGCGATTGGTGTTTGAGCGGTGACAGTGAAACGGTGAGGCATTAGAAATGAATGAGCCGAGAGAGTAATCACAGCACTGTCAGCGCTCACTGGCAGGCGGGCGAGCTGATTGCCATACAAGCAATTTACTTGTTTGATTGAGTGACACAAAATGGCTGCCGGGCTTGCGATTGAATTTGGGCCTGTCTTGAGGCCAGATAATGTGTGGATGCAATAAGCATAATAATGCAGACGCGATCGATGCATCAAATGATATTCTTTATTAGTTTTCATAATGTTTACAACTCTCAGACCGCCGTCCAGAGGGACCCCTGAGATCCGATTCACACACTTATTATCAGTGTTTTTCATTGGGGACACACTCAGAGGGCCCCTGGACGCCTACATGACTGTTCTTTGTTTATGATTTATTTAATTGCAGTCAGTTTAACAGTGGCACCACTGGGGTTTTGATTCTCTTTGATCTGCGCCATTAAAAACAGCCCCATGCATTATGTAGTGCCTGTTTGGTGTGTAAACGATGTTTAAGAAAGCTAATAATTACTCTGTCTGTCTCATATTTCATCATTTATTCATAGGAGAGCTGAAAACTGCAACATGGGGGCCCCTTGCTTTTGCTCTCTTTTGATTTATTAACCACCTAGATAAGCCCAATTAGTAGGGAACTTTCTGGAATGGTTGCAAAATGGAACAATTCTGATTTCTGCTCTCCTGTTCTCTCACTTTTGTCGCTGACACACAGCTGAGATTAGCTCATTTGCACCAATATCAGACGGCACTGAGGACCCAGATGACAAGTTGTTGATGTGTCGAGATGTAGAAAGTAAACAGCAGATCTGAATGTGTAATGTTGTCCAATTAGTTCCAATTATCGCATACTGTCACATATTTGTCTTAAGTTGCAGGTTTGGATTTGATGGAAGCCGCATGACACTCAGGCAGCGCGGCGAGCTCTGAAACGTGTTGGAAACTTGAGATTGCCCAGAAGAGCACTGCTGGATTCATTAGCAGGCATCTGGTCATTAATGAAGATGTGGGCGCTGGAGGGGAGAAAACTTTCAGAGGGGTGGGGTGAGCTTGTCATTTTTTATTCCGGTTCATTTTTTTTTTTTGCAGAGAGAAATGACACGACGATGTGTCACTTTTGATTGTTCATCAGAACTGATTACTGACAAACTTTTGGAGTCTAACTGAAATTAAAATGTGTTTTTGCATCGAAATCTTGATATTTATAAATCCTTATATGCATTGAAATTTGTAATAACCAAGAGGAAGAAATGTAAGTTTTTCTACCATAATAAGTGCCATCTACATAAGAAATCTGAAAATGTGGTACCATCATTTGATTGGTCCAATATCTCTGTGGGAGGGTGCTAAAAGAAGGTCATAATGTCACAACAGATTCAATAGTTTGGCCATTTCATAACATCTAAATCTAGGCTAACTAGCCTCCACCCAAAATGTCAGTCAAACACTGACATCACAGGAGGCCTGAACCTTAGACACTGTGTCCAAAAACCTTTTGAAACAAATGGGAACTGGTGCTCACCAGCTGGAGCATCAATTCAGTTTATATTTCCTTACATGAAAAGTGAAGAGAAATCTGTTAGTCTGTCACGATGGAGTGTGAAATGAAGCGGTCCCATCTTGTTTTTACCTAACGTAGGAGGCTGAGAGATTTTCATATTCTGAGTGGCTACACTTCCGCTACGGCGCCTGCTAACACTGTGCCCCGACTAGCAAACGATGATAAATTGAGCCTTGACCTTGTCCTTTCTGCAAGCCTCTTCACTGTAATGAGAGATGCTCTACTACGCAAATGCCAGTAATTGCACACACACACACACACACACACACACACACACACACACAGTTCTACAGCATGCATGTGTGCACACACCGTCAGATCCAAAGCTTTAATTATTCACAACAACAAAAAAACAAAAAAAACAAAACCCAAAATAGCATCAAGGATAGAGTATCTATTTTTACTCCAAATTCGGCTGATCTTTCCGAGCCGTTTCCCACAATGCACCGGAATCTGTCATCACCAGCGATCATTAGGGCCGCGTCAGAGAGGCTTTTTGGAAAGAGAAGGCTGTTAGCAGATGTAAACACACTGCACACAGAGGGATCTATCCAAAGACAATGTCAGACTGTGTTGACAGAGCTTTTGTTCGTACCTTTGTCCTCGTAACGCGGTGGAGAGGGAGCTTTGGCGTGGGTGCCAGTTCATGTTGCAGGCGCTGTAACTGTAACTTGCAGGCCTTTGTTTTCTGACAGCTCGCGTAGATGAAGGGGATCGCTCTCTGATTATATTGACAACCCTGAGGCATCATTAAAGCACCGTCTTTGTGTTGTAAATAAACACCTGGGAGAGATGAGATGGAGAGAAAGGGAGACAGGGAGTCAGGCAGAAGCGGGTGAAGACAGTTGACAGCCATGCAGCGATGGAAAAACATATCTGCAGGGTTTTTTTTCTGAGCTAAAGCATCCCATGTTTTTTTTTTATTTGCTATTTACAGTTCGTTTGAACAAACAAATCATTAAAAATGTGTTACGGGCCTCAGTGAAGCAGACCGCGTTAACAAATATAAGTAACCTGTACAAAGCAGGTAAGAAGAAGAAGAATAGATCACCCTGCATCTCGCTCTCTCTCCAGGTATTTATATTTACAACATATGTAATATGTATCATATGAATTTTAACACATTCATGCTCCTTTAAATTTCAGTTTTCTTCTTTATATCAGTCCATGTACTCACAATAAACTCAAATTTCAACAAAATATGTTCTCTGTCTCTTCAGTCTCTGTAACCTCTTTGTACCTCAAACATACACTTTTATATGAAATAAACAATATTTATGTTTATAATATTATTTTCCACAGAATATGTTTTGACTCTCATTTTTAGTGCAAATAAAATACAATAAAATATTCAATTTCCATTACTTTGCTATCTTTGCTAAATACACTGTAATAATTACAGGATACTGAAATATACAGGATCACAGAATTATATTTTTTGACCCGTTTCCTTACATGTTGACAAAGTACAAATATTAATTGACCAGAAATCATTCAAAGTTTGGACGGAGCCCTTTAGAGAGACACTAACACTGTTAACTAACTTAAGTGATGACGGTAACACACCCAAAATGGCGCTGCTACGTCCGAACTCCGTCAGAACCAATTAACTTCACTTTCACTTCACTTCATTTACTTTTTAATATGTCTAAACTTCTCCAAACTTTGTAAACTCTCATTAAACATAAACACAGATACATCCTGACCTTATTAAGTACATTTTCATGACACATTCACCGTTTACTGACCTGTACAAAGCAAAAGGTAAGAAGAAGAAGAATATATCACCATGCGTCTCGCTCTCTCTCCAGATCACTTCTAGGGAGACAGCGGAAACGCCCCTCTCTCAGGTGCTCCCACACAGGTACCCCGCAGCAACGATGTACACAAAGGTTCCACCTGACCAAACAACACATATTCTCCCCTCTGTTCTCAATGTGCCAAGCAGATAAAAATCAGCAAAATTACTGGTGGATGTGCATCTTCAGAAAAACAATGAAACAAATGTGTGCACTTATTATGAATTATGATAATAATAAAAAAAATAATAATACAAAAGCTGCCATTAAATTGTGGTTCCTCATCCCATGCGTGCCACAAATGCATCTTCTGGCTGGAAGCAGGACAGCGAAACTACATTCAGATCACAGACTGTGCTCCATGCCACGGCGGTCTGCAGCGCAATCCGGGCCTGTCTTGGTGATTACATGATTAATCAAGCCAACCAAGAGCGGCCATAATGATCGCGTCCCACTACCACCACGTTTCACACTGATAATGAGCCATTCATTTGAGCTAATTTGCTATGGGAGTCTAGTAATCTTCCCCTTGAGTTGAGATTGAAAATGAGCCATCGTAATCTTCTTATTGAGTTCACTGTATTTGTTTGCATGTGTGTGAGCGTGTGTGTGTGTGTTTGGCTGGGTGGGTGTGTGTGAGTGAGTAAATGAAAGTCAGCACTTTTCCCTCTCTCCCGTGAGAAGTGAGGTTACAGTCCAGGGCAGGAAAGTACTTTATCTAAATACGGTGTGGGCACATTGCCACACAGTCATTTACGCGTGGAAAGCCACGGCTTAAAACAACCCGATGATCCTCTCCTTGTTCCCATCGAGGTGTTCTTATTGTTTTCATTAAACGCTCGGTGAGGAGCAAACTCACTGTCACAGAAGATGGCGGGCTGATACTTTTCGATGGTTGTTCTTCTAATTGCAAGCTGTTTGTTGGCTTCGACTAGAGCCGTGGCCGAAAGGTGGCCTCATGTCATTGGCGGGCTCCAAATGCTGTGCTTTCGTTTTAACAGCTGTTATTTTTAGATACACCAGTGGCGTGGCTCTGTGGATCACTGCATGGGTCAGTGGGTCTACCGCGTCCATCCAGACTGAAAAATGTTGTTTTTGTTCAATACTTTGATTTTGGAAAACAGCCTCAGCTGTACTTTGTGTTCAGTGCTGGCAGATTTTAGCATGTCGACGCGCTAAACTAATAGTCAATATGCCTGCAAAAGATCAGCATTTTAACATTATCATTGTGAGCGTGTTAGTATGCAGATGTTAGCTCAAAGCACCGCTGTGGCTAATAACAGACTCACTCTCTGCTGGCATGGCTGTAGACTGTTTGCACAACAGGGTTCAAAAATTCTATTTGAGTCTGTAACCTTAATTATGCATAATTAAGCTCATATGAAAATGTCTATCCAATTATTAATTCAAAAATACATATTTTGCTATTACATTCTCCCTGGCTTAAGGTCACACTGTTAAAATGTCAGCAGCAGTAGTGTGACCTGTTGCACAGAGATGAGTTGGGGACTAAAAAGAGGAAACCTAAAGTTGAAAATAATAAAAGCTGTTGGCACATTAGTGCAAGACTGTGTGGGCTAAAACGCACCACACACCAAACTTCACCATTTACATGAAAAACTGTGCTGCATTCATGCTGTTGCTTTTGCTGAATATGAATATGCTGGTAAAAAAAGCAGGGAACGTGGTTTTTATGCAGTTTAAAGTGGTTGGGTTGATCTCTTTTGTTTGAGTTACAGTACATCAGCGTCTTCCTGTAGCGCTGCCATACTGAAATATTTCTAAGAATATATTACATTCATCACAGCAAGTGATGAGTTTAGACCACGTAGCCCATATAAGACATGCATAATGTTGATTAAGAAGCTCATTGTACTGTTTTGGTGTGTGTAACGCTGCCATGCACACAGTGTGTGTTTCAAGCTCCACTGCCTGAACTCAATGTTGTTCTTTCCTTTTGTTCTCATGTTTTATCTCTTTTATCTTGTTAATTTCAAACTGCATTTAGAGGTTCAAAATCATTTTTCCATCATGTCAAGAGGATTATGACAGAAAATTTTCCATTTTGACCTTAAAATTACATCTTACGAATAACAAATATCCAAATATTTGCACTACTGGCCTCTTTCTGCTGTTCTGAAAGCATACCCTTTCAACTGAACACAACAGAGTAACACAGATATGTATAACAACACATTTTAGCATTTTAACCTTAAACTTAAGTTGTTATTTTGTTGCATAGATGAGCATAATGCACACACACTAGATGTCTGGCTGGGTTGAGATGTGGTGACTGTGGTGACCAAAGCTTCGTTTTCATACTGATCACTCTGTGAGCTCTTGTGCCTGGTATGGAGGCATCTGCATCATTCATTATGTTTCTCTACCATATCATCATGATGATAATTACAGTATCTGTACATTAAATCACTATGCATGCTGACAAGCAATGGAGCTGATGAAGAAGAAGATAACGATGATGATGATGATGATGATGATGAGTGGCACTTGTGTAAATACTGATGATGATGACGGCTGGGCTGACTGCGTGACGGAGCGACATTGACGATGACGAGGGGGAAGTGGATGAAAATCGATAAAACAACCCCTACAACGGCTGCAGGTGATATCTTGAGTTTTCAGCCGGCGGCAGCACTTTCGCCGCTCTCTCTTCCTTAACATCACACTCTCATCTCCCAATCTGCAGACGAGGGGAATTGTCCCATCACTTCTGCTGAGTGGGCAGCCATTTCAAAGTATCAATTGGACACGTGTCAGAGGAAAGTTTTTGCTGCCAAAGCAGCACCTTTCAGAACATATGAGCCCTCCCAAATGAATGAATCGTCCCCTCTGTCTTCCCTTTCCCTTTTCGCCCGTCTCGTTCTTTTCATTCCCCTGCGCCGCAGAGGAAGGAGGAGTGCTACTGCGAACAGTTTGAGTGATGAGAGAGATAAGTGGCAGAGATGCTTTGGAAGTGGGGACTCTGCGCTAGCTGAACAGTGTGTGTATGTGTGCGAGTGTGTATAGGTGTGTGTTAGGGGGGCAGAGGGAAGATGAAAGACTGAAGGTGACAGATGTCAGTAGCCTGACGATGAGGAACATGATAAGCAGCCTTCCTGTCATTCAGATGTACAGACCATGACATCCATCTAGTGATCAGTTCAAACGACGCTGCTGTTTGTACAAGCAGAGTCCAGTATGTCTGCTGAAAATCTGAGAACAGACAAACATGAAGCCACCAACTCGTCTGCTTTGCTCTGGAAATAAACTTTTCAAAGGGCTTTTCTTTGCTCAGAGATATATTTTTTCGAAGAGTTTTTTTTCTATTTAGTTCTGCAAAGGAAAACTCAGAGAAAGAGTCATGGAGATAAATGAATTCAAAAGGAACCTTTTAGCGCATTCTTTTTCCACGACAGGAAGATTAGGGGGTCAGGACCTGTTCATTTGAGCATCTTTCTCTTTCTGCTGAGGCAGGATGGTGTGGTTTCTGAGTCAAATTAATCATGAGCAAACCGCAAAGCAAAATATGGCATTTAGAGGAGACTTTTATGCTCACAGAACAGGAAGCGATGTGTGTTACAGAGAAGTACATCCAAATATTGAGGCAGCGACATGGTGTCCAGTGACAGAAACCACTGCTGCAGAAACATCAAGCCTTTACGTGTGCATGTTACGATCTGATCTACAGACAACATGAAGTGAATGGAATCTGCCAAAAACTGGGGAAAGTATCAGTATTTGTTCTTTCAGTTTGCAGGAGTTTAAATATAACAGCTGTGTAAATTCAATGAAACAGGGAGCAAATCAGAAGCCTTTTTAATTATTAATTTATTGTTATTAAAATGTTCCATTTGATTGGATCATATAAGTCAGAATGAGTGAATTTACAAGAAATCACAGGCATTGTCACATTTGCCCTTAGTTCAGTGAATATGGCCCACAGTCTGTAACAAAAAAAGGATAAAATGTCACAGATATAATGCAGGTTATAAACTATTTTTTAACTGATCGTTCGTAGACAGTAAAGAGTCTAGGAGAGATGATGTGGTTAGAAGCTTGGTATTATAAAACATTGGATAATAACTCAAATAACGACCGGCCAGAATTGAACTGAAGGTAGACTTTGACATACTTAATTTCCAAGTATGGAGTTATTATGACTGAATACAGAGACTCTGACAAATGTGAGGAAAGATGAAGACTGTGTTCAAACAGTGGGACTGCCCTTGCCACAACAACAACAGCATTTAGTGTTTATTAAAATGCTCAAAATGGTCTAAGTTTGTGTTCCTCTTTACCCCTCTCCCAAAAGCAAAGACAAAAGTAGCAGGACGCGGTTATAGTGCGACACCAAGGTGGATTCAGGGTGGATGAGTGCACGAAAGATCTCATATTGGTACTGGAGAACATGGTTTGCATCCCCACTATACTGACAGACATGTCCTAGATTTTGCTCAATCTCAGTGTGTTTTTTAATTCTTGCTTGTCAATATCTGAATATGGTAACTGTGTGGAATGGCTAAGGTTAGGAAAAAATTATGGTGATGGCAGGTAAACTATCAGTAAGTTATATTATGCTTGGGATTAGGCTTTAAAACATGCGATTAAATTAAGAATGGCCTTCACAGACCACAAGTTCACCAGTGAAGATGTGAAGATTGCGTACACATGCTTGATATGTACTGCACATAGAAACTGACAGAAACCTGAACATCGAAGTGTACAGATCATCCACTGCAGCAAAAGGTGTTATCAAGACCCTGCACCACCAGGGTCAGAGCCAAGGGTCAAAAACGGATGGCTATAAAGAGAATTGAAAGAAGCCATCTCTGTCAAAGTGGAACAACCATCACTAAAGAGAGGAGGTGGCTAAGACACCAGTTATCAGACACTGACAGAGCAGTCCAGAGTTCCCTCCACCTGAGCAACTCACATGATGGACGAGTGGGGCAACCACCCACATATCATGTGAATTATGATTACTGTGTTTCTATTTTGTTGATGTTATTCATTTATTCAATTAATGTATTCATTATGTCATGAATGATGTTATGAATAAACAAATCATTCATGAAATATGATGGATAAACTTGAGTTATTATTAGGATTCAGAACAGTTACAATTGAACTTCATCAATACTTTTGCCTCTGACCTGTCAAATGAATTATAATCAAATAGTGTTGAATTGCACAGTAATGCCATAAAAGGATTAAATGAGTGCATGTTTTTTAACATTGTTGTCTGACATTGCTGATTATTTCCTAGGTTTTCTTGTGTTATTACATACTGCAGTATTATGTCTCTGAAGGTTCTCAATCATCCAGGTCATAGTAACTCTTAAGAGGTCACACCAGTAGTTCTCAAAATTTTTGGATCAAGTATGACTTTTATTGAAAGAAACATCAATATCATAACCAGTCTTTTCACTTTTCTTTGAATAATTTGTTGTGCAATTTAAAAACAACTTATCCAATCAACAACTTTTTTTTTAAACTGTGCATGTTGTTACTTGCATTTTTATATCTGTATAGCTATCTTTATGGTTATTTGTTTTTTTTTTTTTTTTTATTAGATTGGTCAATTTTCGAAACCCACTAGATCTTGGAGGGAATGCAAGACGTTTTCCATGACAGACAGCAGTTTGAGCAGCTTCCTCCTCCCCAAACTGTTAACAGCTCCCGAGTAGTTTGAGCACCGACCCTCTGTTTTTGAACAGTGTACTCAGTTTGTTTGCATCGCCAGCTCTCGTGCTTCTGCCCCAGCAGATTGTGGCAATATTGCACTCACAGCAACAGAGCGGTAAAAAGATTCTCAATGGCTTCGTGCACATGTAAACTAACAAGAAATGGCAGGTTGATAAATGAGCTTTAGAGGTGCTGCTAGGTGGATTTTGTTACCTTCGAACAGAACCAGAGTACCTGTTTTCCCCTGGATCCAGTCTTTGTGGTAAACTAAGCTAACTGGCTGCTGACTCTTTATAGTTAATGGTCATAGTGTGAGTGTCATCAATCTTCTCAGCAAATAAGCAATGTTCGGAGAGCGAACTCCTCCTTGCTACAGTACAAAGAGGCACACCACTTCTTTGGTATTGCCTTGAGGTGTGGAAGTGTCTCTGTGACCGATAACTCAAAACACTGTCCAAGGTTTTCTTTTGTGTGTTTTACTGGCATTATGGTTTATTCCACTGACGACACATATCATTTGGGCAATACTCCTTGTATTAACAGCAGATATGTCTCTGGTTTTGAGAACGACCAAAACACCAGAGTAAACATCTACTTCTGAACTAAATCACCAAATTGTTTCTCATTTCTGTTTGGCTTGTGCAGAGCATCTGTGCATCCTTCTGGGCTGGCCCGGGCGAGCACATTGAGAACAGACTTGATCGAGAAAAAAAAAAAAAAAAAGGTCCTGCATCACGCCCGTAATGTCTTCCTTCCTGGGCCAAGCCAATGAACCAAAAAGCTGCTAAAGTGCATTTTTCTCATAGAGGGAGCAGATATCCTGCTGCACGCTGCAATGGATTTCCACTGTTGCTTCTTCTTCATTCTCCTCCTCTCCATTCTCAATCGATTTGAGCAAGAACGTGTCCTGGAGGCATGTGAGACCATATACGGTACACTATACGCTATATGTCAAGCCATATGTACAGGACGCAGAACAACTGCTATTCAGCCAAGACTCTCTCATTTGCAAAACGGCCACACACACGCACACGCGCTCCTATTATTTGTTATTTTCTTGCACAAATGCGCTCTAAATCTCATCTCCTTCTACAATAAATGTATACATACACCTTGTAATATCTCTTAGGCAGTAATTTTCCTGCACCATAAAATGAGTCATTTGTCTCCTCTATATTTTTCCTCTCTCCCAGCCAGTGGGGAAGGAGGAGCACTCCGCAAGAGCCCTGCTGCCGAGATTAAAACCTGATGGAGGGTGTCTGCGCAAGGGCTTGTGTATGTATGTTTGTGTGGAATAGGGGCAGGAAAGAGGAGGGAGGGGGTGAGGGGATTAAACCTGTATCTGGGGGTCTCTTTGCGATGTCAGGGAGGTGCTGGGAATGGAAAGGAGTGGAAATGCTGACAGGGCAGTCTCACTCTTGCATGATATGGACAAACACACGCGCTCAACACATGCTACGCACACACACACAGAGGCGCCCAATGCTTCTTTTGCATTATTTATGAAATGCTGCCATTATCTCTTGCTTTACACCTTGCATCAACTGATTGCCGGGAAAAGAGTCGCGCATGTGTGTGTGCTCTGACCAGAAGGTGTAAGTACCAGTATATGTGTATGTGTGTGTGTGTGTGGTCATTGGTTGAGTTAGGAACAAATGAAGGAGGTAGAAAACAGCTGCCATCAAAGGATGAGACAGTCGGAGAAGAAGGCAGATATAATAAGTGACATTGTGGAGGAACAAAGATCAATGTGCCCGGAGTCTTACAGAGTAGAAAAAGATACAAGACAAAGGAAGGCTGCATTCGTGGTGGCGTCCATGTTCATCTAGCGACAAAGTTTGCAAGACAGAAGTGTGTGGGAAGGAGGGTGTGGGTGGGGGTTTCATTGGGGAAACTGTACCAAATAGAGCAGAGATCAAGTGATACAACGTTCATAGTCTGACAGAACGTTGCAGCACACACAGCTGTCACCAGTATAATGCTAACAAACACTAATTAATGCATCACCTTTGTGACATCACCTTGTATGTAGAATACTTAAAAATATCCTTTTTGCCTTCTGTCAAAAGCAAAGAGGCATATGTTTCACTGTAAAACAAAAGCTTGTGGTTTGTAAGAAAAAAAAGTTAAGAAATGTCAGTATGTCAGTGATATTCCATCATTGTAACAAAAGACTCCATCCTGAATATCTGCAAATAAAAATGTTATAATTTTATTGTTAACTGTAACTGTTACTTCTGTCTGCAACGTCACCATTTCCTTGAACTCAACAGCATGCATTTAAATATTGAACCTGTGTAAAGAGGGAACGTCCTCGCTTTTCTGCTGAAGACTATGGAAATTAGTGTCCCATTAAAAGTAACTGAGGCTATATAAAGGCGTTTGACTTCCCCTGCTGTTCATGAAACCACTGCTGAATTTGTTTCACAATACACGCAGAGTCATTATTATCTCGGAATATGGCGAAGTGTATTATTGTATTGTGTTTGCATCCTCAGGGTCCTGCACAAAGGCCTCATATTACTGTTTATTATATGACCACATTGGGCCATTATCAGAGCTAATGACTCTCAGCAGATATCTGCCACATTACAGAGACAGGCCTGTGTTAAGTATGTAGTTCACAACTGAGTTAAAGGCAACATGTGAAGAATAAATGATATCATTTTGATGACACTTACTTATTCCCCTGTAAGTGTTCTAGGAACCATATAATTTTGCGTGACTTCTAGGAAAATAGAGACAATGTTCTGACACAGTCACTTACACTAACTGTGTAAAAATGGGACCTTTAAAGTATATTTATCCCACTTTTATTGCTCAGGTGTTGTCGGGCTTTGTGCCCAGCATATGTGACTTAGTGAACTTGCCAGAGATTCCTCCTAAAGGCAGTAAAGCTCAAGACAGGTGAGAGTTTGTTCAGTAGTAATTTTTATGCTGCAGTCTTTAGCAGCCATTCTGTTTAATGTGATTCTCTGTCCATGCTGGAGAGCCTCAACATTTCTCTTTTCTCATGCTGTTTGTCTGTTTGGTAGGCCCTGAGTATTGTCAGGATTTCCAGCCCTCTTCATCACGTTCAATAATTTAGCTCCTTTTGTGACGTGTGTGTCTGCAATCCAGCAACTGCAATGTCTTTGGAGTTACTTTACTACATCCATGGAATTTTTTCCCCACTAATTAGGGCATTCAATTTTTTTGGTGATCTTTGTAGTCCACCAGGAAGCCCCAGAGCCTGTCCTGCAACACCTGTACCAACATATATGGCCCTTTTCCACTAGCACCTACTCAGCTCGACTCGATTTCGACTCGGTTTTTACGCTTTTCTATTACGTGTTAGTACCTGGTACCAGGTACTTTCTAGTACCTACTTGGCCGGGTTTCAAGCGAGCTGAGTCGAGCCAAAAATGTGACGTCGGTGAAGAGCGGCAGGCCACTGATTGGCCAGGGCCTGGACGTCACTAGATGAGTCAGGAGAGCGACTCGTTCTTTAGAGTCAACACCGCCATTTTTAAAACGCAATAACAGCAAACATGATACGATCAGAGATGGCTGTACAGAAATCAACCCCGTGGAGCAACGACGAGGTTGCAGACATTTCTTTGTCTGGTGGCCTCCATAGCTTTGTATTTGTGTTGAATAACAAATGACGTCGCTGGAGTTTCGGTAGGCGGGAGTTTCGACAACCCCACCCTGCGCTGAGGTGGTACTCTATTGTAATGGAAAAGCGACCGAAACGGCGAATTCGAGTCGAGGGTGACCTGAGCGAGTCGAGGCGAGTAGTGCTAGAACTGTGTAATGGAAAAGCGCCAATATTGGCCAGACACAGTTACCTGTCTATTAGCATTGGCGGAAAAAGTCTCCTTACTTAAGATCCTTTATTTAAATTAAAGTACTAATAACACACAGTGGCAAAACTCTGCCACAAAGTAAAAATCCTGCATCAAAGTAATTAAGTAAATAATTAAGTATTATCTTGTCATACTTTTCTTGTGATCTTGGTCTCAGTCATATCATTTGTATTAATTTCCACATCTTACTTCAGTACAGAGTTATAGGCATTTAAATGAGTGTGCACATATGACACATTGCCCCATCAGCAGGTAAGTTATCACACTTTGTGCAGTAAGGTGTCACACTGGACTTTTGCAAAAAAATAAAACAAGAACCAATTTATTGTTGGGTATTGTAAATTAAATTGATCTTCAGAAAAAAGATTGATTGAACATTGAACTGTGCATTGAAGCGCTACATTGACATGTGATGCTCATGTGCCACTGCAAATTCGTTCACTAGCTTTCTCACCTCAGCTGGTGACAAACCAAAACAGATGTCAGCTGATCTCATAATCAAGCTGCAGCTCCAGGTCTGGGCTTGATACGTGGTGTGGAGATTTATACCTGACCACTATAGCTGCCATGGCAGTCTGACTTTCTGTGTCGGCCATGTTGAATGTTGATGTGTTGAATGTCTTACAGTATGGAGCCAACATATAGTAGTTAATGCTGTTACCCTTCGCATTACTCATAAGTGATTTATTTGCTAACTTCACCTTCTTCGGTGCCCTTAGCATCACATCGGGTGGTGTACTGCTATTTAATATTTAATTATTATCACAATTCCTGAACATCTCTTCCTTCTTTCCTGTCTTTCTTTTTTTAAAAACGCATACATATAATTCAAAATTACACACGACAATACTTGACAGGCAGATCCTCTGCGTCCACGTATACGTACAGTTTGTCTCAGTGATTTTGGAGTTGTCACACCTGATAAATTACCTCAACTTGGCCTAAACTGCCCTGTTTGCTTTATCTTAAAGTTAGTTTAAAGCAGGACATTATGAAGTATAACAAGACTCTTAACTCTGTCCTCTACCAAATATAAATGAATAAGGTTATGTCAGTGTGTTACTATTACATCTGATATTAATATAAATATTACTGCTGCATTTATGTGAATGTTGTATTTTACTGCTGTAGATGTTTCAGGTTGAGCTTATTTTAACTACTTTATATACTGCAATGCATCATGGTCTATACAATCATCGTATGTTTGTAGCGTCCTGTGAGAACCAAGTATCTGTAAAAAGTCAGCTTTTCTTAAACTCAGAAAAACAGCCTGTTTTCAACTTTGTAGTGCATTTTCCAGCTGATCCAAGGAGAGCTTAAATAGTTTTTTTAGCTGGAGAAGTAGGAGATTTTTTTCGCCCCCTAAGAGAAAACTTCAACCTTGGGTTTATCAGAAACATTCAAATTCAAAATCCCTACATTTCGAGTTTTTTTTACTGGACAGAAACAGAGAAAATGTAAAAATTGTAATTGAGAAATTGTAATCTGAAAAATTAACTAAAGACAGTCAGACAAATGTAGTGGATTACAACATTTGCTTTTGCATATGGAGGAGGGTGTAAAGTTGCATGAAATAATTATTAATTATTAATAATAATATTATTATTCATTTGTTCTCAAGTACAGTACTTGAGTAAATGTACTTAATAATGTTCTGTAACTGAGTATTAGTGATACATTACGTCAACCAGCTGTTTTTTATGCAGTTCCCTTTACCGTCCATGCTAGCTATGTTTGGCATGTTCACCCACAGCAAATTATGTATTGTCACATAACGTTTGTGTCTATTGAAACATGCTGCTGTCTTTTCTACTTTGGAAATTTTCTTCAGTGTTTCTTTGAGTTAAAAGTTTGAGGCCCCATAGTCACACTCATCTGCACCCCGTCCGTGTTGGTGTAAGTAACACAGCCCGACAAAAACAAAAAAACTCACTGCAACACGGTGACTCACTTTCTGTTGGCAAACTGTTGGGAAACTGGAGCACAGACACTACCAGTTGGCTCCCGGTGGCTCAGTCTAGCAGTGCTGCTCCTGGAAGCAAAGTGATAGTCTGAGAATCTGCCTCACTTTCTTTCATTTCCCTCATAGGTGGACTCACAGCTAACACTACTCCCCTCTGACGCTGACAGCATGTCATAAAAAGTAATCCATAATGTTCACTGTGTATATATAGGAATTCATTGTGACTGTCCACTGACTGAGCAGCAGTCACGCTCCCATAGGCTTCCCAATGACAAGGTGAAACTTATCCGAGCCAAACTCTGCTTGTTTCCTCGCCATCCAATAATGGCAGAATATATCAGTGCTCGGTGCAGGTGGTGTTCGCTCAGCTCCTACAGCTGCTTACAGCAATATAGTGAGTGCAGCTTTTGTAGAGACACACACATATTCTGATTTTCTCTTCAAATTTCTGTGTTTTTGTATGACAGCATGTCATTTTTTCCATGATCACTTTTAAAGGTTCTAAATATCCATATATTATGTCTATCCTGACGTAACATGGACAACAATGAGATTATTGCAGTGAGGTAGACTAGGTCATCATCTGAAGCATATTTTTGTTTAGGGTATTTTTGTATTTAAGAATTTTTTATGATTTGACTGGTCTTATTTGATGTCTTTATTTAATATTTCATAAGGTAATAATACACTTTATTAATATAGCACAGCTCATCCATTAAATGTAACACAAACTCCCAAATTATCCTGACACGGTAAAACAAAGCTAAATACAATAAAATAGGATACATTAAAGCTAAAAAAAAAAGGGGGGAGAGGAAAAGAGAGGAGAAAGCAATGTTTTTGCACTATTTTGCTGTCTACAGATTGAGAGTCCTGTTAAACCTCAGGCAGACTGCTTCATAGCTCCTCCTGAGAAATAATAACAACAAAGGGCCTGAGCCAGAGGACATGAGGGATCTTGCAAGGACACATCTGTTAACTAAATCCAATAGGTAAAAGGGGGCAATGTCACTCAATAATTTAAAAAACTAATGAGGGAATCTTGAAATGAATCTGTGGCAGAGAAGAAACCTGTACAAAGGTTTTAGGGTAATGTAGGTTGCTGCTCTGCCCTGAATGAGCTGTAACTGATCAATACCTTTCAGAGGAGCACTGCAGTAAACAAGCCTGTTAGATAACTGCATGTCATCTCTTTTTAATGGTCTGACTTGACAATGTTATAACAGTATTTATGGCAGCATGGCAATATTTCTTAAACAATAGTAATGTTAGTTAGGTTTTCTCTCATGGTCAATGATGACATCAAGGTTTCTGACTTGTTTTGATTGGTGTATCCGTCCTTTGCTGATTCAGCTTTCATCTGTACATTTTAAATAAAAAAATGCATTGGATAAATTCATCAAGATACCCTGACAAGTCTCCCTAAAACCAATAATGAATACTTTGTGCTATGTCTGTGTAACTGAGGCATTTTGCATTGACCTGCAGCTGTCTGCCAGGCAGATGTGGTCCAATTCAAAATGCTCAGGGACGTTCTATGTTTACACCCCTTTACAAGTTTAATGAGCTGAGAGAAAAAACTAAAGGTATCCAGTTTTAAAGGAACAGTTGAACAATGGGAAAACAATCAACTTAGCATAGCATAAAAACTGGCAGCAGGGGAAACAGCCAGCCTGATTCTGTAAAAGCTCTGTTTCTGTACGTGACAGGTACCACGCCTTTATGCTGTTAGTCAGAAAATAGGTAAGTAGCTAAGCTAAGCGCCTCCTGGCTCTGGCTTCATACTTGACATTGAGACATGAGAACAGTATTGATTTTCTCATCTAATTCTTGCAAGATATTGAATAAGCATATTTCCAAAAATGTTACATCATTCCTTTAAAGCATATTTAGCAGCATCGAGCACTGAGGTTGCAGACTGTGACCAATTGAATACCTCTTTCCTGACCCCTCCCTTCAACAACTTCAGCAACTTCCATATAAAAACTCAAAAGAGCAGGAGCTGGTGTTTGGTTTATCCTTTCTGGGCTACTGTAGAAACATGGCAGTGCAACATGGTGGACGCTCATCATAAATAAAAAACACAATAATTCAGAGTTTCTAGTTTTTATACACCAATAAAAACATAATTATGAATATTATATTCCATTAATGTCAATAGATCCCCCTATTTCCTACACACTGCTCCTTTAAGGTGACTCTTAGCTCATCTCTGTGATGCTGGGTAAACTGAATAAACAGAGCATCACAGCGCTGTGTGTGGAAAAAACACAGCATGATCTCTATGGTTACCACCCCAAGTGTTGTTTGATTCTTTTACAAAGTAGAGACATTTAAAGACAATCAGCACCTTTTAGGTGGGCAGCCAACATATTACCTTATTTTCACAGGGAAAGTTTAAAGTAAAGCAAAGTTGTTTATTCTCTAGGACGCTGCAAACTCCAGACCTCTGTTGCCCTGGAGCAATGGTCTGAAAAGATCTATAGCATCAACTTTTCCCCCTCCGTCACTGATTTGTGATTCTTGTATCCGGCGAGCAACGGCTACCCCCAGGAGACCCGCGCACTGCCTTCTGTTTTCCTAGCTGGACTCCTCGGTGAGCAAAAATAAACACTTGTTAAACAGAAATCCCAACCTCCCTAGCTGTGTGCACAGCAAAGCAAACAAAGGAGCTAACGGCTGCACTTTGTAAGAAACTACTGAGCAGGAGTCAAAGGCCAGATGAAAGAGCTAGATACTAAGATTAAAGCTGGAGACAAAAATGAAATGTAGATTGCAGGGCAGAGGGCCATTACCAGTGTAAATCTGTAGACCTTCTGGGGGAGGGACGCGCAGAGAACAGCGTCCATTAGTGGAAAACACCCAGTGGAAACTGTCATTTCGACTTTGCGTCAGCGTGGTGGAATGGAGAGACACAAAAGGACAGAGACAGAGTCAGAGAGAGAGCAGAGGAAAAAGCTTAACAAGGTCAACAAAGCATTTGAGGGATGCTCGACCTCTCATCTATTTTTGCAAAACTGCACGCTGACACGCACACAGCAACACACACGGCCTCTGTAACGTTTCAGCATGCAATGAGACATGACAGTGGCCAAAGGAAGATTGTTTAAGGCGATCAGCGTGACAGCTCCTTCTCCCCAACCTGACATAAGATAGTGTGAATACACCGCTAAAAGCCTGAATATTTTACCAGGAATATGACCTGCTTTTCTTGTTGCAGACGCCGCAGTACTGTAGCGCTTTATAGCATCCTGATAAAATAAGCCTTGTTTAGGTGAAAGGCACAGTCACACACTTTACGAGTCACACAGCTGGTCCCTACACCCTACAAGATCTCAGTGAGTTCCCCTCATAGCTTTTACCCAAAAAAGTACAGTCTAAAGGTCATAATGTCCTTCTAGGTTCTGCCAGTGTCTGCAGAATATAAGTGCAAGCTGCCTCATCAGTAAGAGAGAAATGGAGAAATCCAATACACCAGAAGGGAAATTCATAAGTGAACACATTTTCCTGCTGCTCAACCAAAAAAAAAAAAAAGAAAAAAAAAACCCTACTACATTCTTATATTATATTGATGACTTTATCTCAGAAATAACACAAGAAGCTTCACTGCTTTAGAATTACTTCCAAGGCAAAAAGCTTAACTATTAATGTGCCAGGCTGAGTACATTTTACCTTAAGTCTATGTTAAGGAATTTTACTTTTTACTTTCCAGTCTTTTCATCTTCAATAGCAACCCATAGTTGTCTGAATTGAGTGTGTTTTTCTCTTGACAGATTCAATCTGACAACTATAAGAATAACAAAATACACTTAAATCACGCTAAAAATAGTTCAACATGACTGCAACTTTTGTCACTTCATCAGTGCTGATTTCATTTTGTTAGAAATATTGTTTCCAAGAAAGATGACAGTGTTTCTGTTTCTCTTAATTAAAGGTACCCTGAGGGGTTATGCTTACGTTTAGTGTTTCTCTCTAAACACTGTGTGTGTGTGTGTGTGTCTCTGTGTGTGTTTCCTTGAGCTCTGACAAATGTGTCGAATGTATTGTCCTCTTCGTGAAACATTTGCAGAGCCTTTTTAAAAAAAAAAAAAAAAACCCTGAAGCTTGCATTGTTTACGTCCATGTTTACTTGCTTCCCCTTCACTACTGGGTTTGGCGAATCACCTGTCGGAACAGCACGACACTGACGTCAGAATCTGAAACATGTACAGCCCAAAACTTTACACCATCGGTAAAACATCATTGGGTGCAACAAGAAAGAGCGGTCAATCATACACATTGAAAACATGTGACCTATTTTTTGCAGTTACTTTAGTGATGTCACAATGTTGGCTGTAGCACAAAGAAAAAAAACTATAATTCCCCTTTAAGCTTCTGATTCTGAACATGTTTTTTAGAAACTGATAAACAGCGTTGGTTCTCTCAGCGCTGCTTCTCTTTATTAACTTGTTGAATTATTATTTATATCAGTTGTTAAACTACTACATTTAACAAAGGAATCACATCCCGCTCTCTGGAGAATGAAGCCAGTTGTCCCTGAAACCTCTGAGGCATGTACATAGCCCACACTGAAGAAGTTCTGGTGTGCTGCATCTAAAAAAAAAAAAAAACACTCCAAAAACACCAGGAGCCACGAGCGCAGGTCCAAAGCATGAAGTGGACGCTGTAATCCATTCAAGCTGGCTGATAGGGGCATCAGCATGCAGCGAACCTGGAGGGAATGAGGCCTATCTGGTATCCTAATACAAACATGATGGGATCTGTTAGGCCATGAATAGCTCTCGGCGATGGAATACCAATGGCTTAACACTTTTACACTTTTACACACATGCGTGCACCCGGAGCATCTCGCATTTAAATTGACACAACTGCACGCACGCATTTTTGGCCAGACCGAATGTTTGTGAGGCGCACACTAACACGGACACTCGCCTGTTGACTGATAGCTTGTGAAGTCTCTCTCGGACACACTTTGCATTTCAGCTCCGAGGGTCATTGTGGACCCCGGAGAATATTCTGTTCTTCCCGGAGTCCTTTAACGCTTATTGACAAGCTCATGGAGCCCAGAGGGCTGACACACACCACAGAAAACACACGCACAAAAAAGACATATACATACAATAACAGCAGAAGCACATGTATAAGCTCACACACACAGTGGGGACATTACTGTATCGTCATATTGTTGAAGTGAAGTCTCTGTGTCAGGCCCAAATTGGCCTTTGAATATGCAAATGATTCAGCTGGAAGCAATTTAGATATGTGGGGAGCATTAATGTGAAGTACCTCATCCTCTAACCAGGCTGCCATGCTCAGAATGACACAATTACACTTACCACACACTCACTTTTTACACCAAAACTCACACACACACACACGCACGAACATACTCTGCACTCTACACTGACAGCCGCATTCACACAGATTCCCATTCAGACCTGTCAAATCGACGGCTCCCACCGTGGAACACTTTGGCTAAATGCGCTTAAGTGGATGAGAAATGCAACAGAGAGGAAGAAAGAATGAATCCTTTTGTGGCGTGATTATCCTGTAAGAGGTCTGGAGAATAGAGGGGAAACAGCACACACGCTTTACACACACACACACACCTGTCTGACGTAGACAATATTCTCTGTTACTGTATCAAGTCAACACATCGCTACAGTATGATACAACAGTGACAAACAGCTGATGCAAAGCGTGCGCTCATGGCTGAAATGCAGAGGCCTTTGGAGCGCTGACGGGCTCTGTTTTGAATTATTTTGCGTATTTACGCCCCAAACTCTGTTCATAATTTATGATCAACCCAGTTGCGGTCACCAAATAGACAGATCTGTTGTGATAAAAACACAACAATGACAGCGCTGACGCAAAACAAGGGACCAGGCCTGAAATAAAGAGCCAACTTCATAGCTAGCAGACTTTTGTTTTTTCTTTTTGGATCTATATGTTTTTACTTTGTGCGCTCACAACACACCACTCATAGGATGTGGAAGTGAGGTTCAGCACTCTGTGTTTTTCGCATTAGAGCGGGAAACATTTCATAAGCGGTATGTATAGACATAATTAGAGCAGAAAGATTATGTAAATAAGACTGTTGTCGTATTGGCATAGAGAAAAACAGGGTGGCTGTGGCTCCAAACATCTGCACACACGCTGCAGCCTTTTACACACACACACACACACACACACACACACACACACACACACACATGCAGAGACTATATTCCTCCGAAGGGACAGGATAATTGGCTGCTGAGCAAGAGCCCCCTTTGGCTCCTCATTAGCAGCTGTGGATGACTTTTGTGTGTGTGTGTGTGTGCAAAATGCGCGTTTGACGCCCCCACCGCATGCTCGCTTCAAGCAGCACGTGTGTTTGATCAAAATGCATCTCACGTCACATTGATGTGCATCACTGACCATCTCCTTTGATGCCTTCCTACAGAGCCATGTTTTATTATTGTCTCCCATATGTACATATACCGCTCTAGCCATTGCAATGTATTTGTGTGTGTGTGTGTGTGTGTGTGTGTACATTCTCATTATGTGGTCTACTCTCTCCTTAGTGTTTTTTTTCCTGCAAGAGGAGATAATATGGGGTAATCTCACAGCATTAGGAAGCCCTATAGTTAAGCTGGAGAGCTCTCCTCGCTGTTGCAGCCCACAGTGCAGATGAACTGACCAACACGGTGAGACATCTCCTCCTCATGAAACAAAAACGCCTTCTCACACTGAGAATTCTCCATCTCTCACCCACTCAGGGACTATAAAAAAAAAAAACTTATCGCAATCTTGCTTGTGCCTTTAGATGAACTCTTTTTAGTCAGATAGCGAATAGATGTCAAGTGTTCCATCTTTTGAATTCATTTTCCAATCTTGCACCTCCAGTTCTAAAGAGAAAAGACGAAAAAATACCAGGGTTTAACATTTCGAAGCTTTTGAACGCTGCCTTTGATTCGCATGGAGGCTGTTAAAAGAATGTGAACTCTAAGACATTTACCTCAGATAAAGTCCAGCTAATAGAGAAACATTCAGGCGCCGGGAGTTGGAGAGTTACCAGATACTGCAGGCTCTGTGCCAAAAGCCACGGCAGAATGAATGGAGCCAAGGTCTATTCATTGATTCCTTGGGTTGTGCACCATCAAGGGCACCACTGGAGCTGTTTGTTATGTGTCAAACTGCATACTGGATGTAGTTCATAGTCATGGACCGCAATTTCAAACTGGTCTGACCTTTCCAGCAAAGTTTCACCAAGTGAGCCAGAATCATATGCTGACTTGAACAGCTGAATAAGAATTAAGATGTAGCTCTGGTTAAAGGACAAACAGCCTATCACTCAGACCGTTTGTTCGCTCTGTTTGTCCTGCATCTGTGCTGTGAGTTCTGTTGAACACGAAACAGAAGACCACCTCGTCATCCCTTCACAACTGTGGTCCTCCCAACAGTACGACATCAAAGTCATTGAGATTTTTGAGAACACGCATCATTGGGGGATAGGTGGCGAGAAGGGGATTTTTTTTTATATTAGTTTGCTGGTGGACAAATGTCAAGTGAATTCATTGCATAATAAATCTGAACTAACAAAATTTCATTTTAAAAATGCATGACTGCACAGTTCATGTATTGATCTTGTCAGAGGGTCTTAGTGTGTGTTAATCTTTTTTGTTTCGGATGTTGCCAGCGGCCTGGTCATAATGCTCAAATGCTCGAGATGTGACAACTAGGCTCAACTGGAAACAAAGAGAGAAAGAGGGAGACCACACATTGGTTGTAACTTTTATCTTGACTGCTAAAATGGAACATAAACTAAATATAGCGGGGCTAAATCTTCAATGTGTTGTATAGTGGATGACAACTGCACATCCTGGGATTACATTACTTTACTGCAAGATAGATATGAGAAGATAAGATAAGATAAGAAACGTTTGTTGTAGTTTAAGGGCGACCAAAATTGCTCAGTGTTCGTCTTGCACTGATGCTCTTTGTGCCTTTCCCTGGAATAATCCATCACTTAAAGTGAAAGTACAGCTTGTAAAAAAAAAACTTGTTGTTACTTCCCTGTTAGCTTCCTGTTAAAATGCCAAATGTTTTCCTTTTTAGGGGAGGTGCACAAACTGTGAAAAATGTGCTACCAACACACAACACAAACAGAGAGAAAATGTAATTATAAGACAGGATCTGTGTACTTTTAAACAAAAGTCTCCACTTCAGGCATTTATAATCAGAAAGTTTAATTTATTATATAGTTTAATTTTAACAGTCAAGTCCAGGAGAGGTGAGTCTTCTGTCATCAAAGAAGCCAACAATAATCAAAACTTTTTATGCAGAAAAATCTGACCATGAGGTTAATCCTCAGTGTAGTTTGTATTCTCAGATTACAGTATAAGGGTTAAGGTCAGAGTTACAGGTTATGATGTATGGCTGTGTGGTAGCTTCCACCAAGGGCGAGCAAGGCCTCTAAAACTAAGATTTCTCTTGGAAACACACAGAGAGGAATGTTTTTTTAGACAGTAATGAAAAAGGTCAACTGTTAATAATGCAAAGTATCTTCTGAACAAACTGTCTGAAGTTCTTTTTCCTGTTTGGACCGAGCCAACAAGCTTGCCGCCTTGAAGAGCTGCTTTTCCCTCTTCAGTGACGTGCTGTGTACAGTTCTGACAGCAGAAGGGACAGGACAAAGATGAGGGAGCTCACGTCCCAGTGCAAAACAAATAAGGAAGAAACTTGGGCAGCTATGGTTACTGACTGGTCCTTGCATGTTTGTGGCTTGTTAGTACATTAGCCAAGAGCTCACCAATTTTCATCTATTAGCTTTGCAAGTATCACTAAGCCTCTAGCTTGGCCGCTATTTTGCGAGGACAATCCGATGAATTCCCCTGTCCCACTTTCTTGTGAGACTGGACTTCTAATCCAAACGAAGTGCTAATGTCATCGAGTGCCTTGTAGAAAAAAAAAGAACTTATTTTGACCCAGACAACATGTTTGTCTTTCTTAGCCTGGAAGAGAAACGCCACACACAAACAGAGTACTTCAGATTCTAGGTTATTTTCTCACACACCCTACACACCCTTTTAGCCGGGCTCTTGCCTGTGAACAGAATAGAGCAGACAGTTTGTACAGACACATTGTCCAGAGCCTCTGTTGGCAACCAGAACAGAGACAAGAAGACGGGGCCCGTCTCTGTCAGCGGTGACCCTGTATGTTCAGCCGCTCTAATATTCCCTGACAAACACCAATATTAAGTGCTGGAGAGACAGAGAGGAAACACGACTTTATTCTGGCTATCTAACAAACCCATCCAGAGGCCATCAAAGCTATCTGTCCTTTTGAGTCACAGAGGGAGCGCAAAGGTAACATTCGCTGCTATTAAA
This sequence comes from Scortum barcoo, assembly GCA_023238725.1. NCBI lineage: Eukaryota > Metazoa > Chordata > Actinopteri > Centrarchiformes > Terapontidae > Scortum > Scortum barcoo. The sequence goes on along the minus strand of CM041548.1, from coordinate 5,213,682 downwards.
AAGAGGGAAAAAAAATCTTTCAACAGCCTCAAGCTACTGACACACGGCAGATCTCACTCTCAGCACAGAACACCTTCAACCATATAAAACAGATTTTTTAATTATATCCTAGGTGCAAAAGCATACTAAATTGCATTTTTAACCACATAAGTGTCATCATCAAAGGCTCATCCTGTGAAAAAGAAGAAAATAGGTTTTCCTCTCAAACTCACAGTCTTAACAGTTAGAAACTCTGAGAGGTGACAGGCAGTGAGACATGAGTATGTAAACCAGTGGTACATCACATCTCCTCCTCACAGAATCCATTCTCCAGATACTGGAACAACGCTTATTGGTATTCCCTGCGTGATCTGCTAAAGATGAGGAAACGCAATGTTTGCCGTTGTCAGGAGGTGTTAATTCCCAAATAGCAGATATAGCTAAACCTGAATGACACGGGGATATTAAAGAGCACACGCTGAATCCTAAATACCAGACATGAGATCTCTCCCGATATGCCTACTCTTAGACATTCACGCTCCAAATGTTTTGTTCAGCGACGCGGCACTGACGTTAAGCTGTGTGCTACGTTTGAATAACGACTGTGCAGAAGTGCATGAGCACGCAGACACACCCTCAAACTTACAGGCTGCTCACTGGGAAGGTCACGAGTTTGATTTCTCGGGGAGTGAAGGTACCTGCTGGCATTTGGATGGCTGACAAAAGGAGTAAATTGAAAAGGCCGGTATATTCTAATAACACTTCAAGTGTCCTGTGTGCCAGTTCTGTGTATTTTAATAAAACTAGATAAAACTCTTGATGACCTGTCTGTGTGTGCGTGTGTGTTTTGTGGACCAGTGGTGGGGATGATGCATTATTTTTCAGGGAAATCAGTACAGTAAGACATTTATTACCGTCGACATTTTTTGCGAACGTTAACACGTATTTCCTTTCTTGCTGAATGTTAGTTTAAAGAATGTTATACCCTTCTCATGTCTTCACTTAATGTGAAGCTCTAGCCCGTTAGCTTAGTTTAGCATAAAGACTGGACCTGTTATAGATCCTGTGTTGTGTGACAAATATTTGCACTGCAGGAACAAGTGACCGACACGTGCCCGACAGCTCTCATATTCTCCTGAGTGATGCCACATTGCTTCAGCTGCAAAGCTCACAGCACTGGTGAGAGGCTGCTGTCTACTGGATGTCGTTGGCATCCTGTTGTTGTCTGTAAGAAACACACACACACACACACACACAGAGGGGAACATACAGTTGGCCTCTATCTGTGACATCATTTGCATCCTCCTACAAAAGTCTTTGACACAGACCCTGATAGCCTCCTACACCATTGCTTTGAGATATGGTGGCCTGTAAATGACAAATTACCGCATCAGGGAGCGAGCTCATTAGAGTGCTGAGGTTCATCGGAAAACTTTTAACGGTGAGTTAATACCGCACATTACCATTCTGAATGTTTTATGAGAAGCGCTCGCTAAGAGTGAAGTATTCAACCCTGTGTAACAAAGACGTGTTTGGGTGTCAGTCACTCCAATGGCAGCGAGCGGCGGACAGAGACGGTGGTTGGAGGTGGTGATGACGGTGGGTGCCGAGTCTTTGTTCCAGTAAAGAATCATTTACGAGAGTGGAGCTCTTAATCTAGACAATTCATGGTGCTGCAGTCACACGTCTGTTTTTTCCCAGGTTCCAGGCTACTTTGTTGTTCGCTCAGCTTCTGGTTATGATTAGGTTTGGTAATTACAGCATATCCTCCAAAGCAGTTGTGTTTTCAGTACCCTTAGTGAGCAGGATATCTCAAAAGCAACAATATTTTCAACATATTTCAATAAAATCTGATGGCGAGTAAGGCCACAGACCATCTGTAAAGCTGTGCTTTTTCGTTCATATCTCCTGACTGCAAAGCATAGAAGGACTTTCTCTACTCCTCCCACAGATTTCAACCAATATTTTCTATTTCCACAACCCTGAAAAAAGTTATTTATTTCTTTATTTCTCTACCTATTTCACTTTTTGGGTTGTTTTAACAAGTTTATTCTTCTCTTTCTGTATAGCCAAACAAGAAGCAAGGAGAGTACAGAAGAAAGGGCAGCAGGTCAACCGCAGCCTCAGTCCTTCATCCACGTGTGTACACGATGCATTCAGGTGCAGTATTGATTGTAGGTCACCAGTATTTTCGTGGTGCTCAGAGATCGACACACAATCACCATAATTATGCATGTAAAACGGACGAAAATGTCTTCTTCTTCTTCATCCGCTTGGTCCAGGGACCGGGTCGCGGAGGCAGCAGTCTGAGCAGAGATGCCCAGACTTCCCTCACCCCAGACACTTCCTCCAGCTCTTCCGGGGGGACCTCCGAGGCGTTCCCAGGCCAGCCGAGAGACATAGTTTCTCCAGCGTGTCCTGGGTCTTCCCCGAGGCCTCCTCCCGGTGGGACATGCCTGGAACACCTCCCTAGGGAGGCGTCCAGGGGGCATCCGAAACAGATGCCCAAGCCACCTCAGCTGACTCCTCTCGATGCGAAGGAGCAGCGGCTCTACTCCGAGCTCCTCCCGAGTGACCGAGCTTCTCACCCTATCTCTAAGGGAGCGCCCAGCCACCCTGCATGGAGGAAACTCATTTCGGCCGCTTGTATCCATCCGCGATCTTGTCCTTTCGGTCATTACCCAAAGTTCATGACCATAGGTGAGGGTGGGAAGCGTAGATTGACCGGTAAATCGAGAGAGCTTCGCCTTTCGACTCAGCTCCTTCTTCACCACGACGGTCCGCATACACCGACACCGCATAACTGCGGACGCTGCACCAATCCGCCTGTCAATCTCACGCTCCGATCTTTCCCTCACTCGTGAACAAGACCCCGAGATACTTGAACTCCTCCACTTGAGGCAGGACCTCTCCACCCACCTGGAGAGGGCATGCCACCCTTTTCCGGTCGAGAACCATGGCCTCGGATTTGGAGGTGCTGATTCTCATCCCAGCCGCTTCACACTCGGCTGCAAACCGCTCCAGTACATGCTGAAGGTCCTGGCCTGATGAAGCCATCAGGACAACATCATCCGCAAAAAGCAGAGATGAAATCCTGTGGTTCCCAAACCGGACTCCCTCCGGCCCCTGGCTACGCCTAGAAATCCTGTCCATAAAGATTATGAACAGGACCGGTGACAAAGGGCAAGCCCTGCCGGAGTCCAACATGCACTGGGAACAGGTCTGACTTACTGCCGGCAATGCGAACCAAGCTCCTGCTCCGGTCGTACAGAGACCGAACAGCCCTTAGCAAAGGCTCCCGGACCCCATACTCATGGAGCACACCCCACAGAATACCACGAGGGACACGGTCGAATGCCTTCTCCAGATCCACAAAGCACATGTGGACTGGTTGGGCAAACTCCCATAAACCCTCAAGCACCCTGTGGAGGGTATAGAGCTGGTCCAGTGTTCCACGACCAGGACGAAAACCGCATTGTTCCTCCTGAATCCGAGGGTCGACTATCTATCGGCCGAATTCTCCTCTCCAGTACCCTGGCGTAGACCTTCCCCGGGGAGGCTGAGAAGTGTGATCCCCCTGTAGTTGGAACACACTCTCCGGTCCCCCTTTTTAAAAAGAGGGACCACCACCCCAGTTTGCCACTCCAGAGGCACTGTCCCCAACCTCCATGCAATGTTGCAAAGGCGTGTCAGCCAAGACAGCCCCACAACATCCAGAGATTTGAGGTACTCAGGGCGGATCTCATCCACCCCCGGCGCCTTGCCACTGCGGAGCTTGAACGAACTACCTCAGTGACTTCGGCTTGGGTGATGGACGAGTCCACCTCAGAGACCCCAGCCTCCGCTTCCTCATTGGAAGGCAAGTCGGTGGGATTGAGGAGATCCTCGAAGTATTTCTTCCACCGTCCGACAATGTCCCCAGTCGAGGTCAACAGCTCCCCCCACCTGCACTGTAAACAGTGTTGGCAGAGTACTACTGCTTCCCCCTTCTGAGGCGCCCGGACGGTTTGCCAGAATCTCTTCGAGGCCGACCGATAGTCCTCCTCCCATGGCCTCACCGAACTCCTCCCAGACCCGAGTTTTTGCCTCCAGGACCGTCCGGGCTGCGGCTTGCTTGGCCTGCCGGTACCCTGTCAACTGCGTCAGGAGTCCCACAGGCCAACATGGTCCGATAGGACTCCTTCTTCAGCCTGACGGCATCCCTTACTTCCGGTGTCCACCACCGGGTTCAGGGGTTGCCGCCACGACAGGCACCAGAGACCTTGCGTCCACAACTTCGAACCTGCCGCAGCTTGTGGCCGACAATGGAGGCAGAGAACATGGTCCACTCGGACTCAATGTCTCTCCAGCCTCCCTCGGAATCTGTGAGAAGCTCTTCCGGAGGTGGGAGTTGAAGACCTCCCTGACAGAGGGCTCGGCCAGACGTTCCCAACAGACCCTCACAATACGTTTGGGTCTGCCAGGTCTGTCCAACTTCCTCCTCTGCCAGCGGATCCAACTCACCACCAGGTGGTGATCGGTTGACAACTCAGCCCCTCTCTTTACCCGAGTGTCCAAGACATACGGCCGGAGATCAGATGAAACGACAACAAAGTCGATCATCGACCCTCCGGCCTAGGGTGTCCTGGTGCCACGTGCACTGATGGACACACCCTTATGCTCGAACATGGTGTTCGTTATGGACAAACTGTGACTAGCACAGAAGTCCAATAACAGAACACCGCTTCGGGTTCAGATCGGGAGGCCGTTCCTCCCGATCACGCCTCCAGGTATCACTGTTGTTGCCCACGTGAGCGTTGAAGTCCCCCAGTAGAACAATGGAGTCCCCAGTCGGAGCACTATCAAGTACCCCTCCCCTCCCAGGGACTCCAAGAAGGCCGAGGTACTCTGTACTGCTGTTCGGCCCGTAGGCACACAAACAACAGCAAGAGACCTATCCCCAACCCCAAGGCGCAGGGAAGCGACCCTCTCGTTCACCTGGAGTGAACTCCTGAACTTCAACACATGGCGGCTGAGCTGGGGAGCTATAAGCAAGCCCACACCAGCTCGCCGCCGCTCACCCTGGGCAACTCCAGAGTAGTGGAGGGTCCAGCCCCTCTCAAGGAGCTGGGTTCCAGAGCCCAAGCTATGCGTGGAGGTGAGCCCGACTATCTCTAGCCGGTACCTCTCAACCTCCCGCACGAGCTCAGGCTCCTTCCCCCCCAGCGAGGTGACATTCCATGTCCCTATTGCCAGAGTTTTGGTCCAGGGATTGGGTCGTCGAGGCCCCCCGCCACGCCACTACTGCTACCCAAACCACATTGCACCGGCCCCTCATGGACCTTCCTGCGGGTGGTGAGCCTACTGGAAGGCGGGCCCACGTCGTTGCCGCCATTTCGGGCTGAGCCCGGCCGGGTCCCGTGGGCAAAGACCCGGCCACCAGGCGCTCGCCTGCGAGCCCCAAACCCCAGGCCTGGCTCCAGGGTGGGGCCCCTGTGTAACGCCAATCCGGGCGACGTAACGGTCCTTGATGTTCTTCTGTTCATGATGGGCTTGTGAACCGCTCTTAGTCTGGCCCGTCACCTAGGACCTGTTTGCCATGGGAGACCCTACCAGGGGCGTAATGCCCCCGACAACATAGCTCCTAGGATCATTCGGGCACACTTTAAACCCCTCCACCACAGTAAGGTGGCGGTTCAAGGAGGGGGGACGAAAATGGTGTAAAAAAAAAAAAAAAAAAAAAATATGCTTCAGGTTGCATTTACACTGACACTGTAAATGCAACCTGAAGCATTTTTTTTTTTTTTTTTTTTTTTACCCACAGGACGAAAATGGAAGTGTAAAAATATGCTTCAGGTTGCATTTACAGTGTCAGTGAAGGGTGAGCCTCTGTGTTGCCTGAGTAGACAGCTGGGTTGATTAAAATAGAAATTTATTAATTCATTCAGAAGCTTGTGAGACGAACGACTGAACATCACGGCTGAAATTCCTCCTGAATAGATTAAATTTGAATTAATATTACAAATAAAATGTTGAACGTGCTTATAAAATCTCATGAAACAGTGACTTTTCAAAGAAATTTCTGCAACCTGGAAAGTGAACTAAATTTCAGAGTCAGTGCTGCAGTACTGATCCAAAAACCCCCGCAAACTCCTGCATAATAAGGTATATTATGGCCATTTTATGCTCTGCTGCCAAAAAATAATTATTATATTGATTACTTTTTTCAAATAGAAATGAAAGTGAAAAAACAAATCTGTCCTTTGTCTCACTCTGTTGGTTTACACCTAATCTGTGAAATAAATCAGTGAAATGTCAGGGTCAGCATTATTCAAATTTAGATTAAAAATTACCTGAATGGTATCTGTTTAAATTTCCTCATCCAAACAGAACGCCTCTAAAGTTAGCACGGCAGGAGCTGCGTCAAAAAAGTTGAGCCCTGTTCGACGACGGAGAGAAAGTGTCTGCAGAGCTGCTGCAAAATGGGTCAAATGCTGCTGATTTGTTGGCAGCTCACACCTGAAGCTCTGACTGAGTCCATCCATCTGCTTTCCAGTGCAGCAGCTTTCTTTTGAATGCAGAGAAGTGGAGGCCAGACACACACATGACACCACCACCAGTCAGAAAATTCAAGCGCATTCATCATGTGCCCCGAAGAAGGACCTGACTGCTCCCACTGGACAGGGTTGTTAGGGGATTAAAGTAAAGTTGGTGACAGCATAATTGTGTCTTTTAATGTAATGATGATTCTTTTGACATGAGAGTAGATTGAAGATGAAACTGAAATTTTTCCTCCTTAAGAAATGAAACTAAGAATGCAAATGTTTAAAAAAAAAGGTATATCGACTAACTTTTAAATGTGCTACTTGAAGCAGCATTTTCAGTCTTACTCTGGTCACCTGATGAACCCATGTCTGATATTTACTCTCCCCTTTCCATTCTTTTGGTCTTTTGTTCAAGCCGATGTAGAGAAAAATACGCAAACTCCATAAAGAAAGATCCAGCTGGACAGTGGATTCGACCTCTTTGGAGTGACGCAGCAGTGCCAACAGACACAAATTATTTATTGTATCCAAAGTGAGCTGCGTTTTAAACATAAAAAAAAACACAACATCTGCATTTGCATAAGCTGTTTCCTCACAGCAGACCTATTAACATAACTATAACCTAATGCATTGAAGTGGAACAAATTTACAACAACAACAAATGTTGTTGCCAGGCCAGTTAATTCCAACATTAATCCACATGTGAAAGAAGAAAGGCTACTGTCGCTATCACATTTTATTACTCTGTCTCGTATGTTTTGAGTAGAACGTATTAACATCAAAGCTGATAATACGCTATTAATACTGCTAATAACACTGATGCTGTTAGAAATGAATTGTGCATTAATTGTGCCCATAATGAGCAACTAACCTCTCTCCATCTTCTGTTACTGAGAAACTTCTCTTTGCTGTGGTGAACACTGTCGAATTGCATCAGGCATCATAACCCTTGTGAACATTGGGACATGCAATTCATCACTTTAAACCACTCTGATTTTATTTAGGTGAAAATAACTTAAATAAAAATGTATCATATCATTCAAGTTTTTTTGTACTTGGTGAGAAAGTTTTAAAATGTGTAAAAGTCATCTTTCACAGTGTCTTCATTAGAATGACATTTGCCTTTTGCCTACAGTGAGAAGATTTCCTGACATTTCTCAAGTACACCCAAAGGGAGTTGCACAAAGAGTTTTCTTTAAGAAGTTGAGACATTCAGCACTGGCACCTCAGAGAGTTTTTCACCAAGCTGCTAATTTAAGAAGTTTATTCGTTGAAAACATGGGTGTACAAGGACACAACGGTTATCTGGGCATTTGGCTATTTTCAACACCCCTTTAAAAGGATTTTAGGAGCCGTGTGGCTTTTATGTCTGTGTGTGTGAGTGTGTATTTTTAGGGACAGCAGATTAAAGGCACAGCGTGAGAAGAGGCAAGTAGACACTTCATTTCTTCAAAGGCCACGAGCCCAACTGGAGGCTTATATCAAGCTGGCTGTTCTGTTTTCATCACGGAAAACACTTTGTGAAAAGTATATACGCACATGTACATACAGCAGCCTGTAAAGCTGAGCAAAGCTGCGCTGTGTTGAACACACACACACACACACACACACACAGCACACACAAGGACGTGCAGACACACACCAGTTTGTAGTGACAAACTGCTGAGCGAAACTCCAGTCGGACTTCTGTTCACCTTTTCACATTGAAGACACCATCCATTAGAGCAGGGCTGTCAAGGCATGCTGGGAAACTCACACAGTGATCTTATAGTCTTACACACTCACACACTCATGTACACACAGATAAAAAGCTGTCCTGTTGGCGGCTCTGAGTTCTGTGAGCGTCAGTAGGCAGCCTTCTGACAGCAGCTTAAAACTAGTTCAAAGACAGCTTTTGGAGCTTTGTAAACAGGGAACATTACAGTAAAAAGGCAACTTTACAGCATATTGTTTATAATATGTGTTGCACTATATTTCAGGAAAAAGCACATTTATATATGATGTACCATCATTTATGTTTCTACTCTTAGTAACCTGTTTCTGAAGATATCAGTGTGATGAGGTTTCTTTTGTTTAATTATGTATCTGGTTGGTAACTTCTTTAAATTATGGCATCTCATTGAACTGAGCATTTATAGTGTATAATCGTTATACAGTTAGATGTGATAAGAAAAGGCTCTGCCACTCTGCAGGGAGAACAATACCAAAAGCTTTCCATAAAGAGGAGGATGGGAAATGGATTACAGGTTAAAAAGTCTGCCTTGCATTTCGGTATGAATATCGCTGGACGTTACAAGATAACCGGCAGTCGAGCAGCTGATGAATGAGCCACTGGGAGCGAGACATGAATAAAACAGCTGACTCCAATCAACTAATGTAACTGTGATTTACGTGTTTGCCCCACTGTTGTTCAAATATAAAGGCTGACGAAACTATAAATAAATCTAAACTCAATAAACTTAAATATAAACCCAAGTTTAAGGTTTTCAAAGCCTGATCCACATTTGTAAATAAAGAAACTTAAAAATAAAACTTAGAAAATTAAAAACCATAAAGGGAACCAAGGACAATCTGACCTTATGAAGACCCAAAGATAATGAGACTCTATCCAAAATGCTGCTGACTCGAACACTTAAATATAGCGAGAACACCAACCAGTCAGCACTGCCAGCAGTAAGACTCCACGCCACGGTCGAAAACCCGACCCAATAAATATGATTTGGACCCGGACTGACTGGGGTTAAAATTTTTGGGTTTTGGCTGCCATGAACCCATTTAGACCTCCAAATGAAATGTTTATGAAATCTATCTGTCTGTTGCATAAACGATTCAATCTATGAACTTTATATTTCTCAATACACACCATTATATCATATATAATACCATATTTGGCTATAGACAGTCATTCCTTCCTCTTATATTTGTATTTTCACATTGCCACTGTGATCATGTCAACATGCTAATGTTAGCATTTATCTTAAAGCGCAGCAATCCATAATTACAGTCTCACTGAGCTGCTAGCATGGCTGTGCTCTCTTTTTAAGTATCTATTGATCGTTCCCTGAAGCAGTCTGCCACAGTCATGCTTTTATGTCTTCGTCTACGTGTTACACATCTGCGCCTCAAACAGATACAGCAAGTCAGACGTTCTCACAGCTGACATTTTTACTTGCCATGACAAGAAAACACAGGCTTCATTTGTTTGAGGTGTGCCAGGAAACTCATGGCGGTGAGTCAACACAAACAACAAGGCCCCCGACGCTGGAGCACCGAAGTGGAATGCAGCCACCGTTAATGTTATTACCTACATCTGCGTCTGACAAGTCAACATGCCGGCCTAATTAGGTATCAGTAGTTCTTATATAGAGGTGATGATGAAAATCCTGAATAGCTGTGAATTGTGAATTTAATGAATCACTTTGTGAGGTTTTTATGTATCTATTGATTAATCTATAATAGCCTAAGTAAGCTCTGGAGCAGTCTGTAACAGCCAGCCTGTCACACTGGAGCGTGCCTAGTGCAAGCCAGCAAATTGATGGCTTGCTAACGGCAGTGTGGGTGAGCCTGAGACAGGCAATGCTGCATTTCCAATCTCTCTTTTTCACAGTCTGTGGGAACACACACACACACACACACACACACAGAGACACACACAGAGACTTCATATGCACATGCTGATTTATGGACGCTTAAATGTATTCAGAAGAACACACAAGCACACATGCATATGATGTCTTCATGTCTGTGAAACATTATTTATTTTATTTTTGTCATGTTTCCGCATGACTTCAGACTGTCGTGTTGTTTACTGTTACAGCTTAATACACACTGATCTTCTTTTAACCAAGCTGTCTCAACTCCCAAGACAATTCAAGCAGGGACACAGATCATCATCTCCCCAGGTGGTGTGTGTGTGTGTGTGTGTGCCATACAGAGCCCAGCAAAACTTCTCCCAGATTGTTGTTTCTTCCATTATATGGTGTCAGAATATTTTTCTCTGTTTCAAGAGAAAAGATTTTCCTCATCTCTGCAGAGCTAATCTGTCTCCCCCAACAAACAACTTGCACTTTGACGATCAATCTCCGCAGTGAAAGCTTAAGTCATGCAGCTCCAGTGCTTCCCATTCAAACACTGTGGTCTTAATATCCACCCAAGAGAATATGACCAGACTGGTAAGGTTATTAAGATATGAACCATTAGCTGGTAATGTGGTGGGAAATGGCTCATGACCTCCACCTTAGTATTTAACATTTAAATGTACTGCATGACTCATGACAGCCATTTAGAGAAAGGAGTAAGAGAGAGAGAGAGAGAGAGAGAGAGAATGGAGTGTTTGTGTGAGTGAAAGACTGAGAAAGAAAGGGAGAGCGAGCGAAAAGGCAGCAGCAGAATGACTAGTTAAATTACAGGTCAGACAGAGGTGAGATTAGAGTTTCTCAGGTGAAATACGGTTAATGTCATTTGGAGCTGATGCAAATTCATCGATTTATCAAGCGGCTTCTTGGTGTACATGTGATCCAAAATAGAGCCGGTGTGTTTACCTGTTTAAACAGCGCAAAGGAAAGTGTGCTCGGAAACAAACAAAAAAAGTTTTAATATGATAGATGTGAAATGTCAATTTAAATAGCTTGATGGCTGCGATTGTTGGTTTGTATTATCTGCAATCAGCTCCAGGAGTGTTGGAGGTGAAGCGGTGTAGGTGTAGCTGAAATGAACAAGGTCACGGTGATCGGCTTTAGTGACGCAGTGAATGAGGACATTTATAGTGTACGGTTTCTGTGAATGGAGCCCCATTTTGCTTGTATCACAAAGATGCGTCAGGATGCACGTGCGCACAGGTGACTAAACGCACACTGTCCTGGTTTCATGCTGTTCTGGTGTTCAACAGTCGGCGGCAGCGTGCACAAGTGTAACACTGTCTACTGTACATGAGCATGTACTTTCAATTTAAGACAAATCAGAAGATATAGTTTCGCTCAGGGAGGATATATGTGACACGGACAACAGTTTGAAAAAAGAGTAACAAAAATATACTTTATTGGCAGGAAAGCCACTCTTCAATCAACTAAACTGAAATAGTTCAGCTATTTCTCCATATATATCAAAAACCAGTAATCAACTTAGAATGCACAACCTCAGTTGTAAACAACAAAAATAAGCAAATCTACAAAAAAAAAATAAAATTAATACTGTGGAAAGTGCAAATAAAATAAAAAAAAATTGGTGCCCCATGATAATAAACAAGAACAAAGTCCAATAAAGTCCAAAAAAGTCAAACGTTCATCTACCCAGGTAGTGTGATTTTGTTTATCTGTATGATGTGATAGATGTGCTTTCTCCAGATGCACGATGAAACTGCCACCGACGTCACACCCTCCACGCATGTAAGCCTGTGGCGTCCTGCTCCACGCTCCTCGAGTCCGGGCTCTGGCTCGCCATCACAATTGACACATAGAACCAAAAAAAAAAAAAAAACAACCTGCATAGAGCAACATGAACCAGTCACATGGAAAATGTATCATATTCAGCTATAAAATGAATTTTTAAACAGCCAACACACACCAAAATGGTGTGTATATGAATTATTTTAAAGGTTTTCAGCCTTTCCCACCACATATTGTACAAATTCTGAATTAAATCACATTCCAATCATGTTTGAGAATGATTAATTGAATTTCTGGTTGGGTTTAAACATTGTCTCAGAAGCATAACGACACATAACAATAATATATTTCAGGAAATGAGTAAGCAATTAGCCGTGGTCAGCAACAGTTAGCATACTATGCTAAGCGCTAATGGTTATTACCCACCGGAGTTTTCTCTCGACAAAAACACGATAACACGGTGATGTCCGGCAACCCAAAAACATCCTCACGGGTGCGGATATCTTCTGGAATCAGTAATTCAAAACGAAATAAAGTTTTAACCACGAAAAGAACTAAGCGCATACCCTGCTGGTGAAAATAAGGAACTACAACACACTACAAACTCATTCAGACTGTGTAGCTCAACATCATTAAACTGGAAAAATTGGGGATTATGCTGTGCGTCTAACTAATGAGTGTTACATCAGGAACAAAAGCAAGGATGTGTGAAACTGCAAAGTAGCAAACACTGTTAACCGTATGAGGAAGGACATGCATCCACACCTTTGTTAAGCTTTGAGGATGAACGCGAACAGAAGCGTTTATTGCAAATTTTGGTAATTTTTTTTGCCTTACCCCGAATATATCAATCTATATTCTTTCACCTATTACAAGCACATTTTGCAGGTACCAGATGTGGTGCAGACTGTTGATATTCTGATTTATCTTGTTTTACTCTGTACGATTTAGCTCCACTGTTGTTCAGAAACTATTATAAACTCATCAGTGAGCTAAACTGTTGCTCTGGGTGAACATGAACAAACACACTGCAGTTTATTTTGACTCAATTCCACACACACCGCCCTGCTGTAATAAATACTTACAAGCATATATTAGTCTTTGGCCAAAAATATTCCCCAACAAATGCACTATTAGTGGTGTTTGAGTAACATTTGCTACAGTGCCAGCTGCTTTATGAAATGGCTTAGTCTTTTAAAATATGAAACTATAGATCTGGGACCTGTTTTTTTTTTTTTTAAGATTTATGTTTTCGATGTTAAGCAGGACTGGACTTGGGGCAACAGAGAGTGTAGCTGCAGATGTATTTGCTGCAGATGTATTGTATAGTATTTGTTGACAATAAAAAAATACTGCCAGCCTTCTACTTATTTTTTTCAGCTTGTTTAATAATACACTACTACTTCATATTTTTTTAATCAGTCAGTAATTCTTCTCGTGTATCACTTCATGTTCTTTTATTTATCTGATTATTTTATTAAATTCTCCTCCAAAATGTTCCTCTGTCCTCTCGTTGCTTCTATTCGAATGTGCTCTGTAAATAAATGAACCTAACTAGAGTTGACAATGTTTATGTGGTCTGTATTTTATTACAGCCTCTTTTGCGAGGAGATAAACAACAGTCAGAGCCGGAATACATCCTGATTTGTGCTGTTCAACATATACTTTGCCTATGCTGCACAGCTATAATATTGTTTAGAGGATGGTAAACAAATTCATCTATTCTTATCCAGAGCTATGCAGTTCAGATACCTCATGATTGAAATCTGCCTTATATCATTGTCTATCAGTCCATTTTATCCGGAGGTAGACTTAATGGAAGCAAAATCTGTACGTGTAGCACACTTTAATTGAAGCTTCCAGCTTTTAATTGCTCCTCTGTGCCTCATACACTTGATGGCTAAAATGATGTCTTTGGTGGGAAAGACAAAAAATATTTTGGTCCATAAAACCTGACATACACAAGCTGATGTATTCTGGGAGGCCTGCCAGAATGGATATTGATGAAGTAAGTAACTATGACCTCTGTTACCTTGGAAATATAGCCAAACTGACCCAGTTTTCACAGACGTTCGCATTAATATCCTGAGATTCAAGATGATAAAGGTCTGTGGTAGAGGGCTAATGCAATATTTCACAGTAATTATACTCTGAAAATTCCTTATAATTGAGTTGATATAATTAAACTGTCCAATGTGCCTTCAGCTCTGGCTCTTCGGCTCTTTTTTTTTTTTTTTTCACGGCCTGATCATCATTTAGCTCCTCAGACGGCACAGATGTGATCTCAGTACCACCACACATGCTGAGGACCAAACAAGGCAAGACAGAGAGAAAATCAGGTGAATAAATAAAAAATGATGAGGCTGAGGGCTCTGCCGATATGAGATGTCTAACTCTGCATTTTAAAGGAGAACACGACCCGTGCTCTCTCGCCGTTGACTGCCATCGGTCTGTGGTGTTTGGAGGAATCCATTTTAGGTTGTAATTTAGCATTTCGTTGTAATCACTCTTTTCCAGGCTTACTGTTGTGAAGTAATTAGCGTAAACTGGAGCCCTCTGATTGTGTTGATGTTTCAGATCTCTGAAAATTTAAATCCATCGGAGCTTTGCTAGAAATGACTTCTTTCTTTGGTCAGACACCCTTAAAATAAATGACAAATGAAAACCTTAATCCATACACTCAGAAAGATACTATCCCATCTCTCATGTCTGAAAATCATAAGCATACATAGAGGCAGCCGATAGAATCCCATTTCTCTAGCTGGCAGGTTTTTCTGAGTTTGCCATATGATTCAGATAAAGCACCATCATTCACTAAGTAGCGGTCCTCTTTGTTGTAATTCTCACATCATGCTGCTGCAGGGTGAGAGCATGCAGACAGTTATGAATTTCAGCTTTTACAATTTTCATTTGATGACAGGAGAGATAGAGCAGCTGAGCAGTAAGTTAAAGTAACCAGAGGATGTGGCTGATTACATCTGACACGTTGGAATACAGTGTGAGGCTCCTGGTTTGAAGCCGTGCTAACTTTTTATGCTTTCATAACAAAGGATCAAATGACTTTGGGCTGTGTGAAATGGGTCGCTCGTACCAGCGGCCATCAGACAGCAGTTTTCCTCAGCTTTCTGGGGCATTTCAGCATCTTTGTTGCTTATTGTTTTACTTATTGTTTTACTTTTGGGGCCCGCGACGTCACTGTTCTGGGTTAATCCAATAATGATTGTTTTACTTAATATTGCTGCATATCTGTGGAAAAAGACTATTACATCTTAATAATGTGAAAATAAATCAGTGATTGCAGCTCAGTGGACAAAAAAAAACAAAAACAAAAACTATTACTTTAAAGTTAACATTAGTGTTTTACCTACACACATGATCATTATAACCCTACAAAACCCAGTCAATCATCTCTACTTTCAAACAACATTAAAACAAATTCAGACTCATAATTGCCTTCTTTGATTGTTTAAGCCCAACAAGTCATTTCCCTGGGAGCCGTAATTGTGGTTTTGAACCATTAATTAATTGTAAGTAACTCTAACTTCTACACTACAACCCCAACATATCTCTAATTACAATCTGCAGTGGACTCAAACGTAGATTATGCTCATTTTGAACTGAAACTGCTTGGAATCTGACTTTTTGTATTTCCTCAGGAAGCTAATTATTCATAGGCTGCCAGATAGGAGCGGTGTACAGAGAGGTATACCCAAACAAAGGAGAAAAAGTTTGCCGACAACTCTGAATGCTCCGTGACTCTTCCTCAAATCCTCTTATGGAGTTGAGCCTCAATGTGTTTGTTTTAGCAGCTGACAGCAGCGCCTGATATCAGAGGTGCGTTCAAAGACGTTCCTAAATACCCTCCTCTGGATAACAGGACTGTAGACAGTGTTCAGAAACATTTTACTGCTGCTGTAGAGCCACATTCAGTGTACTCTGCTGCAGCCGAGTATACTCTGTCTTCTGTTCTTGCCAAAAAGCAAACAATACACCCCCCTTACTTAATTTTCCAATAAATTCCTCAAACACCGGTTCCTGTGCTGGAAAAGCATTTGAGCTATCAGAGCAAGAATCTGTGCAGACACAGTAGCTGAGTCGCACCAGCGTCCAGGCTGGATAGGAGCTGTCCTGCCAGGTTTTAGAGCCGGTAGAAGTGCTGAGACTGCAGCTGCTGCCCCATCAATAAAATAACCCCTCTGCACATTACAAACAACCTGTACAAAGGCAAGCGCACCCACACACAAGACAAGACAAGGAAGGGTGTAGAGAGGATAAGACATTAATTATATTGTAAAATTATTTATTTGGGATGAAAACTTGAGCTGCTCAGCATGATATATTACTTTAGTCAGAGCGACTGTACATCTCTGCTGCAAGCTGCTTTAAATAGATAGTTGGAAACAGTGTGAGCCTGTGATTTCAGAGACAAATCTGCAGCACAAGAGACAGTTACAGCTTTTGACGCTGACAAACACATCAGTGGTTTTTATAGTCCTCCTTTGTTAAAAAAAAAAAAAAAGCCAGTGTTTTTAAAACACTCAACTCACATACAGACAAAAACATTCACTTAGATCAACATGTGTAAAGGACAGAGCTGCTCCGGAGGCAGAAATAATCTGACTGATGGAGTTAAACCTCAGTAAAAAAGAGAAACTGACTAACTGCCATGTAGATGTAAGAGCAAAAGTTGTTCAGAGGATAGTACGAGATATCAGGGGGGGAAAAGAGGACACATTTCTTGATGTTAATTGTAAACAGGAATACAGGATGTGGGTGATGGAGTTTACATTCAAACTAACTTGAACTATAAAGCTACATTAAAGCAGCAGCCACTTAAACTTGATGGTTAAAACTATTAAAACAAAACCAACAACTTTAGCTTCCCCTGTGTGCTCATAGATGCTGACTTGCTTCATGGCCTTCTACAGCACGTTTCAGAGGTCAACCCTTTTGGACATCTGTCTCCAGTCAGTGTTTCTACCTGCTAGCTTTAGTGGGATCTGTAATAAATCCCACCATGCACAAATGGGTTGTTGGTTGTTAGCTCGGTGGTAACAGGATGTAATGGTGTTAACATGAGGATGCACTATTGTGTATATACCGTACAAATTGAGTGATAGTAGAAG
Organism: Scortum barcoo; assembly: GCA_023238725.1. NCBI lineage: Eukaryota > Metazoa > Chordata > Actinopteri > Centrarchiformes > Terapontidae > Scortum > Scortum barcoo. The sequence continues at coordinate 5,196,669 of CM041548.1, read as the reverse complement.
AGAAACTGCTAGAGGGAGCCCAGTTTTAACGCATTAGCGAGTATGTGTAAAACCTCACGGGGGGCTGCTTAGAATTTGAGATTTGGGTGAAAGGCATTTCACTGCCCACTAAAGCCCTAACTTAAGTGTTTTCCTGCTAAGAGATAAGACAATTAATACCACTGTCATGTCTTTATGTATAAATATGAAGTTGGAAAGGTGGGTAACAGCAACCTCGGCTCTCCACAAAGGTAACAAAATCCACTTAGCAGCCCCTTTAAAGCTCACCAATTAATGCACAATATCTAATTTATTTATTCATTATTATTATTCATTTTACCTTTTCACAAAGATGGACTAGCTGTTTCACTGTGTTTCCCCTCTTTCTGTTAAGCTGTCAGGCTTGCTAGCTTTCTATTGACTGTAGAGACAGGAGAGTGTCATCAATCTTCTTATCTAAGTCATCTCAGCAAGGACGCAAATAAGCGTATCTCCCGAAATGTCAGACTGTTATTTTAATCATAAGACAGTTAACGTAAGACTAACTCTGGCACCGCTCAATGTTTGCCTCCAATCATGAGTAGTTTCTGCATCCTGCATCGTTTTTAACTTCCAGTGCCACTCGCCATCTTTCAGCAGTAAGCAAAACACTGCGCAGGACTTGAGAAAATATCCAAAGCACATGCAAATTAAGCAGTTTATCCTACAAAACATTACAGTATTCCTCAGAGACAGAAACAGCCTATTGCTTCACTGTTCCTGGTTTTTACTGTGGCTTAATATGGTCGGTAATGATGGAGCATCTAAAATGTGCTCCTTCAGGCATGACTGGGAGTAATGGGCCCTCCAGTCACTACTGTTTATCTTCCTGGACAGTTGATGGCCCTCCAATGTGTCATTACGCTAACTAGGTATAGCCTGGCTGCCTGTGTGTGTGTGTGTGTGTGTGTCTGTGTTTGTGAGAAAGAAAGAGAGTGAGTGAAAGCATCTGTATGAGTGTGTGCAGATCTTTGCACCTTGACACAGAGACAAACCCGCTGCAGAATTCACAAACAGCACAGTGATGATTTATTTGCATGCTAAATCGCATACGCACAGATGCTGGATATGCAATGACAGACTAATAATACATGGTTACTCATTAAGATCAAAACACGCAAATGTCAGAAGCACATGCAATCATTCACGCACACACACAAGCACGCACATAGATAATGGCGCCGGGATTGGCGCTATAGAGTGATGGCTGCAAGCCGAGTCGTTTTGCATTCTGCAGGGTGTGTGCTGGAGTGTATCCACCTGTTACAGACCGGGTGTCTCCAGCAACCCTGAGACTGGTGACAGGCCAGTGATAAACAACACACACACACACACACACACACAAAAGGGAGTATACACACAGACACACACCTTCAGATGCTACAAATGCACATACAGTACACTGTGACACACAACTACACACACAGAGGGACGCACACTTAGAGGCACACACACATCCACAGAGAGACGCCCGTAAACACACACAAAGTGTCATTGCAAAACATATGCAAACACATAATCAAACACACACAGACACACACACACACACACACACACACACACACACACACACACAGAGTGAGCGATCACCCTTTTAGTTCCCCATCTCCATCATCCCAGGCAGAGGAGAAAACACAGGGGGGAGGGTCACAGAGGCTGGAAGGCCAGACAGGAAAGTGACAAGCCCAACCATGTGAATACTCTCAACCACACTCCGCCATCTTAGCACTCCTCTCACTTCACCGCTTCCATCTCCTTTACATTTTCTGACGGGAGCCTCAGTGAGCACAGGCTGTCTTTAAAGTGGTAATCCATGAATTTTTTTTTTTTTTTTTTAGCTCTGTCTGAGGTGCTAAGTGCTCATTACTTGGGTGTTTCTGCACTGCACTTCCCAGAGATCATCCGTCAATCACGCAGTTTGCTCAGTTTCTGTTGATGAAGTTTAGGTTTCTGTAGGCGGTGCTCTTTTCTTTGTTTCCTCACTCTCGGTGGCTGTCACTGCTCATGTTAACCACCTACAGTGGCACTTTCTCTGCTCTGCTCCAAACAAACCTGAAACAGACAATGTGTCAGATTTCTTCCAAGAATGACAAACCACACAGTTAGAAAAGAGAAAATTTTCATGAAGTATTATGTCAGAAACAACAATAATTTTATTACAAATATTGCAGTAACACTTATAATCAATACCTCCCCCTCAGATGTGTCTTAAGGCACTGATCATTATTTTTTCTCACAATCTTTTTTTTATTCTGTTTTCTTCCAGCCTACAATCAGAGCAAATGTAAAGCACTGAGTAAACCCTTCAGCAGTGCACCCATCGCATAGCTTCAAAGGTTCAGCCAATAAGTTCTCCATCGGAGCTCTGAGCCAAGAGGTTGGCTGGAAGGAATTTTTCACCCTTAAATTGTATTTTTATGTGTCAAATACTCACCCTCCATTGCCAGGAACTCCAAGAAGAAAAAGTGTGTATTCATATTTTTCAAAGAGAACAAAGTTGGCCCCATGACAGGCGATAAACAACATCATGAAAGATTTCAAAAGTATTTGTAAAAACTCACTGTATATCTCCACAATATACAGTATGCATTTAATGCACTAATGCATTTAATACAAGGTTGATGGCAAAAGATAACTAATGAATTGAACAAAAGATACTTTTACTTAATAAAACATCTGGAGTTTAATTTACTTATAATAATTAATTTAATGTATTGCTTATTTTTATGTTTTAAAGCCAGATTTAAATTTTATATTTACTGTTTATAAGAGAATTTTTCTATAAATTCAGTAAATTACTGGTTACTGAGTCACATCATGTCAGTAATTGGAAATAAAGGGGTTTCCTATTCTTTGAAAATGGTGGATTACTGTAATTTCACAGCAGCACAGTTGTCTGTCAGGTGTCAGTGTGTCTGTGCATGTTTGTATTTCAGGTCTTTGTGTGTAAATTGTAAAAATGAAGTGGACAAATTAAATTTCCCAAGAGGGATAAATAAAGTAAATCTTCTTCTTGTTCTTCTTCATCTTGCACTAGTTCACTATTTTACAGCAACTCATTGTAAAATCTGCAGGAATGTGATGTATTTACTGAAGCATTTCAATATACGGCTGTAAATTTAGGAACAATGTAAGTTAGTAATGTAGTGTAAATTTAGAATGAGCTTTCACTGTTGTGAATATATAACTGGTAGCTCAGACTTGATGGCAGACCAGCTGTCTGCAGCACTATGGGATATGAAATCAAACCAAACCAGTGGGTGCGCTCAACTGTTGTGTTATTGTCTCTTAAAAGACTACCAGAGCACCATAAAGCTTTGTCCTCTTATCTTGAAAGGAGAGCATTTGCTCACTTTGTTCACAATCTGCTATTCTAAGACAGCCATATAAAAAAACATTGATAACAGCTGATTCCATAAAGCCAGATAACATTCAATGACAATGTGTTTTTAAGGTCCAGTGCCAACGTAAGGTTAGGTTTGATCAACTGAAACACCGGGCAAAGGAAAGATAGTGGCTATGGTTGAAAAAAGCCAACATTAACTTCTGGAGTGTGACAGAGTGGATGCAAACTCCAGCCCCCTTGAATGAAAGTTGAAAGCATGACATGCACATCAACAACCCAGACCTCCACACCCTTACTTTCCACTTCACTTCATAAAGGGCACACATACCTCCTGCACTGGAACTGAGCGCCAGCGCTGGCTGTGAATCTTAACCTGCAAAATGGTCCAATATTATTCCTGCAAATACTGAACTGTGCAGTAAAGATACAGCGTTAGCTTTGTTTGTACGGGAAGAACAGTGGTGGAACGTGACTAATTATATACTTGTACTTTTCTTGAATACATTTCCATCTCAAGCTGCTTTAAATTTCTACTCCACTAAAATCCAGAGGGAAACAATCTCATTCCACAAAATGTATTTCACAGCTATAATTACCAGTGCCTGGGCTCATACATCATATATAAATGCATTAAATATATATTACATGATACATTGTTACAAATTAAACTGCCTAACATACAAAATATAAAACAATAGTACACAAAAAGTTCAAATTAGCTGCGTGTTACTTACACATTTGTGCTTCAATTCTAATATCCCAATAATATGATATGTAATGCTACAACACCTACATGGGCCAGTTGTCTTCACTGAGTATTTTAATTAAGATATTTTTTTCTGACAATAACATCTGTACTTCGATAAGGTTTGAACACAGAACTCTTACTTGTAATATCATATTTATATATATTTAGTATTTTCATTCTGTACTTGGCATTGCTATTTTTAATTATTTTACTGCTGAAGTAAATGATACTTCCTCCACCACCGTGGGAGAACAGCATCGTCTTCCTCTGTTCCTCTGTAGCAAGTGAGCAGATATAATAAGATAATCATCCTGTCCCCTCTCTGTTGTTCCTGCCTTACATGTCAGGCCTCTCATTTTGCTGCAGTCTAATAATATAACGTGAAAATGCTTCCTGAGTTTAGCGAACACTTTTTTTTTTCCCTCCATCCTTCCTCCCCCAACCACCAAGTCTCCAGAGAGCCCATAAAACAGCTCCCTGTAATTGTCCATCTTTTTTTTTTTTTTTATATCGAACCAATATCCTCCACCTCCATCTGTCTATTTTGAGTTGGCAGAGCAGCGACGGACTCTTGTGGGATCTTTTTACTGCGAGCAGTCAGTCAGTCATCAGTGGGCGGCGCGTGGAAACGTATAGCAGTAAGGACAGAGGGTGAGCATGGCCAGAGAGAGGACCTGTCTCTGCTGTCAGAGCGTGAGATGGATATATAGATACATCATGAGCGGGCCCACGTTGACTGCAGGAGATGAGTGTGTGTATATGTTGTGCATGAATGTGTGTCCTGTGCAGATTTGAAGGGTAGGGATTCATTCATGTGTGTTTCAAGTTGTGTTTGGAAGCGTTTCTGTATGTTTAAATTGATTGCTTCATAGTGTATTTTTGTTAGTGCTCACACAGATGTGTGCACCAGTGTGTGCCGGGGTGTGTGCGCTGACGGACTTGTTTGTGTGTGTGGCCTGGAAATTATCTGGTCATTCATCACTGCCTGAGCAGCCGAGGCTAAAGACCATCCATCTTCCCCCCTTTCACAGCCAAGGCTGACACTCAAGGTGTTTGTATGACTTAATGTTCCTCTCTGCAGGATTTTGGAGCAGCGTGCACACAGCTCTGAGTGTGTTTTTTGTCCGTGTGTGTGTGACAGTGCAGCTGATGTGAAGGTTTCTCCCTTTGTTTACCTGCTTGCCTGTGTGTCTGGATGTTTCAGAGCTGCAACAATGGCTGAGTGTCAAAGGCCCCATTAAATCAGGTTTGCATAAACATATAGAGTAGAGAGGTTGCGGAGAGGTTAGCAAGTGTCATATTTTTATTTTAACACCAAAACTGATCCAAGCTATTTGAATGCGTGTTTGTTACATGCACGTGTGTGTATTAGAGGAGCTCTGCCTCGTGTTTATCTCTAGCTCATAGCCATAGCCAGACAGTTTGCAGGAAAGTATTGGCAAACACAAAAGCTCGCCACTCTTATTGACTGCCTCGGGCAATGACCTTAGAAGGGTTCGCGCACTTGCCTATTTCTCCTCGCTTGTGTGTGAGTTGGTGCTTACAGTTACAGGCCTTCCTCATTCTCCCATTAAAGGTCAGCCGTCAGACAGTATTGAGCAGCGCTAAAGGTGAAAGAAATTTGAAATATGTTAAATGATAAACTGCAGAGCAGCACCGTCCCGTTCCCCTGCCGCCCAGCTGAGTTTGAGTGGGATGATCTTCCTGCTGATGCATGGGGATACAGTGGAGCTCGCTCCAATGAGCGGCTCTTGAGACAACACTGCATCTCATGGCTGGTTAACGAGCAATGAAGTATCTTTAGGTTTTTTTTTTCTATTCGCCTCAGTTCAGCTCAGGTCTGCAGGAAGACATTCATTTTGCTGCAAGGCAACATAAAAACATGGACACAATAAAAGCAAAAAGACAACTGAAGTGCTAAGCTGTTTGTGGACCCAAGAGGCATTTTATGGTGTGTTAGAATTAAGAGTTCTTGGAATAGATAAAAACTTGAACATGTTGCACCTCGTTTTTAGAAAACCGTATCCCTGACCAGGGCTGATTGTTTCTTGAAGAGACCATGTTCTGGATTTGCTGTGAGGGATTTAGCTCTCCGTGTAATTTCTCGACTAAAAATGTCTCACGGAGAGGGCTGCTGTTCACCAGTGCTTTTGCTCACCACCTTGGCAATGTTTCCCAGCTGATTCCTGTTTTATACATTTCCCACATCAACAAATCAGCATGAAGGTCAGGGCTGCGTCTAAGGAGGGTCTTTACAGTTACACCACCAGCTTTCTGTCAACATTAAAAACATTTAACATCCACAGGAAAATACAGACTTTGGTGCCCCTTCCCCCACGCATTGCCTCTTGTCTCTGTATGTTCGTATTCTCAGATGTGTCTGCCCAGCTGAACGGCTCGTATTTCATCACCTCAACAAGAAATCTAGCAATGCTACATCATTTCAAAATAAGGTGCTTGTGATATTTCCTGCACTGTGCAGGATCTTGTAGTTAATGTTTTCATTCAAAATCAGTCACCAGTTTATGAGTGTATGAAGCCTCGTTCAGCCCTCTGAAATAAATCCTACCTATACAAGTTCAGGTTTTTTTTACTCTGTCAGTTTCTTCTTTTTTCTTTTTTGTGGGAGTACTCAGATGTTTTGTTCATCACTAGTTACGTGCATCAGTAACAACGCCCTCACTCATTGTCAACATGGAATCAATATTATCAGCTAAATGAAACAGCATTTACTGTAACGCTCAAATACACTGAACCATATTGGATCGTTTCCATATATCTTATTAATTGGTAGCTCATGTTTTCAAATCAGGTTGTAAAAATGATTTTACAACAGAGAGATACAGCACATCTGCACTTTGCAACGGGCGGGTTAGCTGTGTTTTTTAATAATAATTAATAATTAATCTCAATAAGAAACAAACCTTTCAAAATAAGAAGCTTTATATAACTCAACATTTTTGTTTTTTGCATTCTTTCATACATTTAATGGTTCACAGTGCATTACAAATCATTATTATTATTATTATTATTATTATTATTATTATTATTATTACTATAAACTTTATTACACATATTCCTTTTAGGCATAATTATTGGATTTTTTGGTATCGTTAACCTGCTGGCAAAGAATAACCGTATTCTATAATATATAATATCTATAATCTATAATATCATGAAGGAAACACAGAGCTTGGTAGCTGCTCAACTTCCTCTGTTTACTGGGGCTCTGTGCTGTTTATGTAGTAATGGGAAAGGGGTGTAAACTCTGCTTGTCTGGGCCTGTCTGAAACGACTCCCCATGGTTTCATATTGGGCGGCTGGTAAGAGCCATGAGACTGAGGGTTAAAACAGCTAAAAGCTGCGTAAAGTTGCAGAGCTGGTTCATTCTCGGGGTTTCACGGCACCACCAGTTCCCATGAGGAGGACTCATTGTATGCAATGCAAATTAAAAAAAAAAAAACAAACAAACAAAAAAACCCCTCCCATTTGCCATATCTCCTCTGCCTTCTCTTCTGTTTGCATCAACACAATCCAACATGACACGAATGACATGACATGAACAATAAATAAATAAATAATAATTCGGTTAAAAAATGCATTGTGCTGATGAAATCAACCGCAACAACATCACTAATTTACTTGTAGGTCTAAGGAGGGTTTATTTTTCCCCACTAATGGAAATCGCCATGCATTTTCAGTACAAAACTGAAGAGTTACAGCTTAATCTTCCCTGCAGCAAAGCCATGCCCCAGTGAGCTTATAAATGAAATATGCCACCATGCCAAGCCACTGTGCCTCACGACCTTTCCCAAAACTCCCCAGCTCCCAGCTCCCTGATGCTCGCCTACCTCCAGCCATAGACACACAAACACACACACGCACATACATGGCTGAGCATGTTGGGACTTCCATGCGGGCATGCGGGCAAACAGCCAGACAAACACTCAGATGTATACAACTTGCCCTACAAAGAGATTTTTTTCCTCACCCTCCATTCTCTCCAGGCTCAACAAACAAACAAACACCGCTAAGTCGTTCTTTGTATTCATGTGCCGACTTTTGTGTCAGCGTCTGTTTTAAGCTGAATGGATTTCAGGTACCTTCATTGCCAAAGTCCGCCTCCCGTTTCCCTCCTTTGATCCAGCAGCTGACACTGAAGCTCTCTTCCTCCCCTCCTCCTGCTCTCTCTCTCTCTCTCTCTCTTTCTCCTTCTTTTTCTTTTCAATCAATTTTATCAACCCTCTGGAGACATCTCAGTGTGCCATCTATCATTCTCTCCTCTTCACTCCTGTTTCTCCCTTTGCTCTCACTTTTTTCTTTTTTTTTTTTACCCCCTTCTTTTTTTTCCGCTCCACTCGTGAAGATGCAGAAGTCTGAAATCTCTAGATTCTCTGGATCTCCCAGTGCTGTCCGGAGGCTAATATTGCTGTCGGCTCTGATATCCAGGGTTCAGGAGGTCGCCGTGGCAGCCAGCCCCCGTGGCCTCATGGGTGGTGACCCGCCAAGATCCACAGCGTCTGGGGTTAAGTCTCCCCAGCCGCCTTATTCGCACAGTACAGGCGAAACACTGATGCTTCAGCGCAGTCACACCCTCTTCAATTTCCCTCACCATCGCCTGAGGCCTTCGAGTCACTTCACACTTGGTGGCAGATGTTGAATAAGGACCAGATGTCATGTGCCGTTTGAAAGGGTTTCACTCCAACAGGCTAAATATCCCCCAAAAAAAGAGAGTTTATCTGTCAGTCCTTTGAGAAATAGAGATGAATGTATGTTCAGCAGAAAAAAAGTCTCTCATACTTTTTGACTAACTCTGAAGCTGAGCCCCTCTCTGCTCCTCTGCTAATGATGCTATTCTTTGGCATGTTTCGGATGAAGGAAAGGAAAAGGTCATGAAAGGTTATGGAAGGTTATGAAAGGTCGTTTCACTACGACTAGGGGTTTACTTTCACAATGATGGCCGATTTGGTCCTATTAATATTGTACTACCTCAGTTATTTACTTTTTGAAGTCCAGCAACAGTCAGATGGGGATTAAAATAAGACAAACAGTACAGTTTTGACCCAGGCTGTCCTTTGGAAACATCAGACATCAGTCAGTTTACATTTTACACTTCTTGGTTCAACTTTGACTGACTGTAGTTTAAGTAGTTGCGTTCACAGTTTTTTCTGTACAGTGTGAGATTATCATTAACACTTTGGTTTTACATCTGAATAAAATAAGATGAGAGATTCCCAACCAGGAGTACTTGTACGAGTGCATCTGCGTTTATCAGGAAAGATTAAGGACTAACACAGGAAGAACAAAGAACGCATTTAATTTGAACACATTTAATTTGAAGGAAATGAAGACACAAATAAGACGGGCTGCAGTATATTTAGTGAGCCAGCTGTAACACTGTGACACATAATGTGGCAATTGAGAGTTCTTGAAAACTGGTTGGCAAAAAGTCAAGTAAACATTTAAAAGTTACAGAAAAATGATTGTCTGGGATGTCTGGTTACCTACAGCAAGTCCTTCAAATGAAATGACAAAATACTTAGCAGGTTCATCCCTCCAGAACGACTGTTCATCATTCATTCTTTTTGTTTTACATTAGGGACCAGGAGAATCACAATATTCTTCCCATACCGGTATAACTGTGCTACACTGTATACAGGTGGATGAGAAAGTCTCTCTTATCTCTCCTACTATCTCTTTCAGACGTGTTTAGGGGATGGTCATGGTCATGGTTTAATGGTCAATTGGAAAATGAAAGAGCAGCCCTCTGTCCAAAGAGCTGTTGACTTCCTCCTTATGTGGATATAACAGAATTATCCTTTCAATTCTCAAGAACACAGCAAAATCAGCGAAATCTTAGTAGCATGCTGAAAAACTATCAAGAGCCACCTACCTGCTTGTTCTGGTGTTCTCTACCTTATCACAGAGTCTTCAACTGCAGATGGAGACTGACATGGAAATAATATTTCGAGGAACGGGAAAAGGAATAGCTTTTTTGTTGAATGGTCAATGAGAAGATTGATACCACTCTCATGATAAATATGAAGTGATTGCCAGTAGGTGGTTAGCTTTGCATAAAGACTGAAAAAAATGTCAAGCAGGCCTAAAACTCAGGCCTACATGTTGTTTGTTTAGCTCACAAACAAACTGACCGTTACTGACACCATTCAGCGCCCAGGTCAGGAAAAGCACAGCAGACGAGAGAAAATGTGCTTGTTGTTCACTTTTATCAGGGTTGTTATTTTTACAGATGATATGCATTTTAGCAAAGCCACTCATTTAAATCAATATAATCTTTTGAACTAGCGTTTTATTGATTTTTTTTTTTATCTCTTTTCCACAGCACATGCTGTTTTGGTCAGAAGGCTCCCCAGCAGAAGGTGCTCTCCATTTTAAAGTCACACTTCACACCTGTGACACTTTTAGTGCGCCTCCACAATGTTGAGCTTGACAGCTCGTTCTTGATCCAGGATACAGCCGGGGACGGCACAATCTCAGCTCAAGGCAACTTCAGTTCCATGACAGCATGCAAGTGAACCTTGAGTTGAGATTATTTTGTCAACGGCAGTTTCCAGGGTCAAGAATGAACTGTCAATTTCAATCAGCAGACAAGCAGCGGTTGTTTGTTTGTCATAATGGCTGAGTTGAATTTGTTCTTTTTTCATATCCAAAACACAGAGTTGTCTTTCAGCATCGTTTCCAGCCGTTGCCTCCTTCAGCCTCCTGCAGCTGAAATAACCGGCTGCTTGATTGAATTATGATTTTAGCAACGATTTGAGGGAACAGTCACATTTTTTCATCTAAATGTGAAATATCTCAATTTTTCGGGTGTAATGGCATCATTTTGTGACACCCTTTGATTGTTTTTTTTTTTATAAAATAATTGACAGTGAATGCCCCAAAACTCAGAAGAGCATCAACATATTAGTTTTCAGCCTGCCTACAGCAGAATGCAATCAATTTGAATATATTACTTAGGGAAGGGATTTTGAATAAATGGACAATTACTTTCCATGCATGAGAACCATTGTAACAGCAGTGGGGTATCTGATATTATCATATTAATGGGCTGAAGAAAGCTTATTTCCTTAAAATGGAAATCAGTATGATGGCTTTTAAAAGCAGTTTGAACACTGACTAAAGCAATAGCTTGTTTGATTTGCTAATATTTTGCATTGGAAAACACATGCATTCAGTCTGGAGGGGCATATTTTAGATGATTATCAGAGAGAGTAAATTATATATATGCATGTATTTTTGAAGAGTATTTACATTTGACGACCCTTTGATGAATGGCTTGATCTGAACTGTCAGGTGTATATGATCAGCCATGCTGGCTCCACCAGTGTTGGGTGTGAAGGACACGGTGAATATAAAAAGGCAGCTTTTCACGCTGTAGTCACATGCGGTCATCACCAGACAACCTTTTATTCCCTCACTGCCCGTTTGACACGGCGTGATGTATTCATTGCGTTTTGACAGAAATACCTGTTGGCCTCGCACAGGGGAGGTTAATCTGTTTACATGAACCTTTGATAACCTGTGATTGAGTCTCTGTGTTGCCATGAATAAAACCAGTTAACAGAATGCTACTCAGAGCTGCACAGCAAAACACAAACCCCGTCAGGAAAAAGGTGTGAAAAGGCTCCAATACCAACCGCCACTTCCTTTTAGACTGACCAGTGGGCCATTTATAATAGAGGAGTGAAATCTCTATTGATCACAATGATGCCTGCTGCCATCTTTTTACCTTTTCCACTGATAAATGTCTGCACCATTCAAACTCCAATCACCCAGTTTGTTGTAAAAAGTTTTGTTTCTCAAACCAAAGCCTGATGACATCATCTCAGACTCGCAGACTGTAGAAAGCACCATGCTAGGCCACTGGGGACAGCATACAATTGTTTTCCCTGGCTCAGTAGTGCTCCTCTTGAGAAGTAAACTAATCCTTGTGTGTACATTTGGCAGAGTCCCTTTTTTCTAGCATCACGCACAGGCATCTCAGACAGTCTTTGTTATTTATGTACCAAGTGAGGTATAGTTATTACTTTCACTAAGAGATGGTTTTCTTCAAACCCAATGTTTATTTGTGCTCTGAGTTAGTTATTTCCCTACATAATACACCTGGCAGAGCATGCTTAACTCACAGTTGCTCTATTTAAGAGCAGTTAACAGCATAACATAAGCAGCTTTCCTAATGGTTTGGTATAATATCTGGTGCCTATGGTTTGTATAATATCTGGTGCCTTGTAGTCTGTTGTGTGTGTCTGTGCTGAAATGTGGTTGTAGGAGGGTTTGGACTGGATTTCAACAGCCTCTTTGCATCAAGGTGCATCATGCAAACATGATGAATATCAGTCCGGGAAGACAAAACACCTCCAGGTACCACCAAACACTGGACGGACCACAGAACCTCCTTTTTCACCAACTGGAAAGAGCGTGGCATACACAAGGCATACCATTCACACAGGGGTACAAAAGACAAGACGTGTGCTGAGTCTCTCCATATTGCAAAAATAAAATAAATTTTATTTTACTTTCATCATAAAAGTTTGCAAAAGTTTAAAAAGTTGGCTTTAATCACCCTAACCAGCATACCAGATGTTTCCAAACAGCATTGCCTCGCTGATAATCTTTACATTAAGCACATGTATTTTCAGCATATACTGTATGTTCTCTCGTGACTGTCAGTAATAACTGAGAAATGAATTCATCTAAGGTGGGAGGAAAGATAAGTATACGCACGCTAACCAGATGAAACGCTCTCTAAAGTAGCTGCACTCCAAACTCTTCACCAGTTAAGCTGGAAAAAAAAAAACAACTGTATGTTGCCATGGAAACTAAAACCTGGTAGTTGTCCAGATGGAGGGGAAAAACAGAAGATGTGGATAAAGTCACAGAAAGGAAATATGAAAAGAGAAAGAAGAGGCAGAATGGAGATGGAGAACGGAGCGCACAGGCCAGGCAGAGCACTTCATCCAAATATTATTAGGCAATAAGGATCACATAAAGGCCTAAAGACTTTGCAGGAGAGCACAAAACTGACCTTTACTCGAACATGTCATGTGCGCTCACAGTAATCTCCCTCATATCTTACATCTAGCTGCTGTTATGGTAGCAGCACGCACGCCGAACCAAACTCGCTGCAGCCTCGGTCTCAGCCTCTGAGGTCTGTTCCTGAAGTGAGTGGAAGACTTAGCGGGATACTTGTGATTCTCTAATGAACCATCTGTCTCATCAGCTGAACATCACACAGTGTTTTTTTTTTTTTTTTTTTTAAAGATGCTTGACGCTGACAAAACTGAAAATCTCCATATGTTAACACACAGGTTTTTTTTTTTTCTCTTTCGTGTTGCAGTGAAAGTGAAAAAAAAAACAACTGCAGAACATATAGATTCTTCCTGTATAGACACGTGAGACAGTGAGGGGAAGAAACACAAAAGGGTCGTTTGTACAGTTATACTATTACAGTAAATTGAAATGTGCTCTTCAAAAGTAGCAGTTCTGTGATCTGGATATTGTCTTATGATGTAAATATTACAAAAAAGATTAATATGTTGTCGTTCCCAAAATTGCAGAAGATATGTGCCAAATCGTACCAAGAGTCAAGGCAGCAAACATGAATTGAAATACCCCCAAAAATTAAATACACTAAGAATACCCAAAGAGCTGCACTGTATCTGTTATCTTACCCTGAATTCTTAGAAAGTGGGAAATAAAGCCATAACTATCAATGAGCGCAGTATCTGATCCAACCATAAACAAACTTTGTTGAACTGTTGTTTCAATAAAAACCTAACTAAAGACTGAAAGATTTAAATTTTTTAAGTAAAAGTTTTTGTCAGCAGAGCTGAGGCAAAGGTTTCACTTTTTCATTTCTCTTCTAAACTTGATCTGAGATAAACTTTGACGCTGAACCGGGCTCACTGAACTCTGCTTCACTCTCAGAACACATCTGAAGTCCAGTGCCGGGTTCAGTCCAGGAGCTGACTACACAATGAGCTGCTGCCTCAGTAAATCAGACGGTTCGCGGCTGCAATTTCTATAAAACCTGCAGCATTGCAGAACGCGAAGATGGCTGACTTTGGCACACCCAGATCAATGTTGGAAGGGATCAATCTGCATCATGTAAACTTCACAAACTTCATCTGATATGTTCCATTGTGTGTTTTTTTTACAAAGACATGTCAAACAATTTCATCAAAGGTATAATGACGTAAGAAATTTTAATCACATAAGAAATTTTAAACCTTTAATGGGAATTATTATGTTATATGTTACTGATGGGTAACGAAACCAAAATGAAAAGAATTGTTTCACATAGTTTATCCAGAATAATTGTCGCTGCAGTTAAAGCTAAATTTGGTGACTTATTTAAAACTTATTTTCTCAAACTGTCTCTATGTCCTGACAGATAATCTGTAAAATAAATCTCTATTCTGGCTCAAACCTGTGGCCTCTACGTTTATTTGACAAGAATCCACCACCCTCTGAACAACCAATCAGAGCAGAATATTTGACGGAGCTTCAGTCGCTGCTCCTGTTCAGGCCCCGCTCCACCGCAAAATGTGAGCTAAAAAGACAGAATTGGACTGAGCGACACAGTGGAGGGGATTTGGAGGCCAGCTGGTGCACACTGTAGAGAGGGGGGACCTGGAAGTTACACTCTAATTTTCAAAATAAGAGCTCTACCTCCTAACCTTAAAAACTGTCGAGGACTTCAACCACTGCAGAAAAAAATTGGACTTGCAGTGTTACGTATTTACTTTATTTATTTATTTTTTATGTTTTCATAAAGTATCACTGGTTAAGGTGAGGTAAAGTTTTTAAGGTAAAGTTTTGTTTTGTTTTAGCCGAAGGAGCTTCTTCTTCTAAAAAAAAAAAGGTAATCCCATCTCACATCTGATAATTCTTCTTCTGGACAGGCAGACAGCGGGGAGATAGAATGGCTTGAGGAGGAGGTGGATGAAGGAGATCCATCCTGTTGGTGTAGTAATCAATGGGACAAACGCGTACATAGATCCAGTGGAAAAGAAAAAGAGACGACAGGGGGAGGAGGACAGCAAGGAGGAGACAGGAGAAGAGACAGATAGCAGTGAACCAAAATATCCTGGAAGATCCAAGAGCGAGACTCACAGCTGGGTACTTATCAAATAACCAAACTGCACTTTTAAAAAAAATCCACACCCAGACTGCAAATGGAGTCTGAGGTAACCCGCTTGAGTGCTGCAGGCGAAAAGGAGGCACATGTCAACTTACCTGACCCCTTTTCAAGAAGATATCTCCACCTCTTTTGATCTTCAGAGTGTTTTCAGTCTGGTCGGGGCAGCTGAGAAACAGGAGTCTCACAGGGAGCATGCAGAGAGCCTCCGCTGAGAGTCTTACATTATGTAGGTGGCTGGGTTTGCATGTTATTTCATTCTGACACAGAAAACTTGCGTAACTTTTTCAGTTTATAAAGCTCTCTGTTTCTTTAAGTTGCAATTAATCAGTTATCTCGGAATGCACCGACACCATATTTCAAGTGAAATAATGTTTAATGACTAAACCTAACCGCTGCACGGGGACAGCATTCGGTTAATACAAAACAAAACGTTTAAAATGATAATTTATGGTTTTTAGGGCAGTTATGTGCTGTAATTATTTGTGCTAGGCCAGGCCGATCATCTCCATGCTCCAGGCTCCACATCAAAAATAATCTCATCCCTGGAAAGATTGCAAACAAAGTGCCTTTGCCAAAATGTTGAACTATCTGTTCAGGGCAACATCTGTCAGCCTCATAAAAAAACAACAGTGATTTCACAGAATATTCTCACTGACTCAAAATAGGTTTTCACAGTTTACTTAGAAAAAACAGTGTCTTTGGTAAGTTGGGAAATGAATTGTGAGTAAAATGTTAATGTTGTAACAGTTAATCAGAAGGCACAGACAGTTTGTTGATGTTGTGTCCACATAATGAGTTGGTGTGTAACACTGTATGTCTTTACTTATTATATAAAGAATGGGACGTTCCTGAGCGACAGAGACAACTCAGGCCTGTTTGATTCACTCGGTCTTTTCATGTCCGAGTCTCTCTCCATGTACATGAAAAAAACAAACAAACTGAGAGTAGACAGAATTTTTCTACAACGCACTGCAGCTCAGCAAGTGGCTGTTTCTCTTTAGCAATCAGCAGTAAACCTCTGCCTTAATTCTTTCTCAATATAACATATATAATTTCTTTTTATAGCAGCCATTTAGCCACAATTACCATGTTTTTGTCCATGTGAGTGCATAATGACAGATGCTAACTGCTGCACATTTGTCAAACCAATCCAGTGGAGTGACCATGGCAACATCTGCGAATGGTGACATCACGTAAATACCCTTTATTATAAGTCAGTACCAGGTGAGAAAAATCCAGAGGCAGCTGTTATGTTTTACTCAGTGTCCTGTTGTGTTTTCTGGTGTCTTGTGTTCCTTGTGTTTTCTTGTCAGGTTATGTTTTGTCATGTCAGGTTTTCATGTCTGTCATGTTTAAGTTCCATGTCTGTCGTGTTTCTGGTTCCTTGTTCTGGCGTGTGTTTTATTTTGAAATCAACTCTCCCTTATGTTTCAGGTCCCCTTACTTCCTGCCATTGTGTTTCCCTGCCTGTCTGATTGTCTGCCCCGCCCTGATTGTGTTCACCTGTTTCCTATTACCCCATGTGGCTTATATAGTCCTTGTCTTCCCTTGTCTTGTTGCCAGATCGTTGCGTCCTGTCAGGTGTTGCTTCATGTTGTACGCTTTGTGTCGTGTCCTAGTGTTTCCTGTCTAGAGACTTTGAAGTTTTCTTAGTTCAGGTTCAGGGTTTTTGTTAGTCTTGTTTTCCTTCCAAGGATTTAGTTTTGTTTGTACTTTGTTTTTGAAAGGACTTTTCGTTAATTATTGAAATCTTAAAACTACTCTGCCGTGAGTCACGTCCTGCATGTGGGTCCTCCTCTCCAGCCTGGTTCAAAGAACGTAACTGAACCTAACAGCAGCCCTGTTTATATCATCTGGTATTGTTCTGTAGCAGCACCGCAGGCTGGGTAAGGGCAGGATTTTATTTTTGGGAATGCACTGTCACTTTAAGCTTCTTTATTTTTATCAGCTTTTGAAAAAAAAAAAAAAGACCAAGGAGAAAAGGTGCGTCCAGAGGTCGCAGTCACAGAAAAGCAGCGCAGAGCTTCTTCCCCTGTCACCGCTCACCTACCCTTGACCTCTCTGTGCAGATAGACCACGCAGCTGGGTCAGCGGAGAAACCTCTGACCCAAACAGACAAGTCCTCACTCCAGAACATGCTAATGAGGCCGGTAGCCCCGCCCTGGCTTGTGTTTAGGTGGAAATCCACTGACACCTCCATCTGTTTAGTGAGAGGGATGAGAGGAGGGAGTGTGTGGAGGAGGAAGAAGAAGGGAGTGTAGCAGGAGGGGTGGAGGAGAGAATGGGCAAATTGGTGTGACAGTGTCATGTTCTCTGGGGTGGTGTGTGCTGTGTGAATTATACCTGGACGAAAATCACGTGTGCTCATGGAAATGTTTGTTTTCCTCTTTTTTTTCCTCTCTTTTAACACACTCAGGGAACATTTTCATGTTATGATATTTTTCCACAGTGTAACTGTATTACACTGGCTGGACTGTGAGTCACCATTCATCATTGGCACACAAACATTCAAATGCACACTGCACATAGACCCCAACATGTGGAAAAAGGATTTACAATGAGCCGGCTTTGGGAAGTGTTACAGGTGCTGTCAGGTGTTTTTGTGGTAGTTTATCGAGCTGGGTCATAAATAATGTCAGGATGCAAGGACAATGTCCCAGTTACCTTTGACGATAAAGACGCTCCACCGAAATAGGAGACAGGTTAAAAATATCCCAGAAATGTAAGGATCTTGAGGTCCTCTTGCGAGATGGTGTTTGTGCTGTATTTCTGTCTGGAGAGGACACCGGTACACCATTGTCACCCCGATGAATAATCTCCTATCCTCATTACTGCCTAGTGCCACCCCCTCTCTGTACTGAGCCCCCCTCCATTCTTAATGGACTGCTGTGTCCTGTTATTCAAGCTGTTAGTCCAGATAATTTCCTACTCACATTAGTGTAGGTAATGCAGACACAACAGAGACCAGGCTGGTGTGCAGACACAAGGCTCACTAAGTGTTTGATTCAAACACACCTTACACACACCCCTCTGTCCTGAACAACACATCATAGTCTAAAATAAAACTACCAGAGACACACAAGTCAAATACTGGAAGTAATGATGAGTCATTTAAAAAAAAAAAGGGTAGATATTTTAGGAAATACACTTATTCATTTCTTTATGAGCGTTAGATTAGAAGATGTTTACCATCCGTCCAGTGTTGCTGTGCAGGTTGTCAGGTAAAGTCTATAAGCTTACCTTGTGTGTTCTGTCCATCAACAAGAAATGGGTCCAGTATGTCACTTCATCTGAAAAAAAAAAAAAAAACAGTTTGTGGATGAATTAAACAAAATATAAAGCAGCAGAAGCTCCACACCAAAGATGTTTTTCTCACTGAGAAGATTTCGGTTGTTACCGTCTGTACCTAACACTGCCACATTTATCTAGGACTGCAAACCAGTGTTGGGGAAGCCACTTTGAAAGCTCTGAAAGCTTTTCAAGCCAACAGTTACTTCACACTGGAAGAAGCTGAACTACAGTAAAGCTACTCTGAGGAGAAATTTAATTAGATTTACTAAAGCTACTCATAAAAAGTCATTCAAACTACTTTGTTAAAGAAAGAACAAACTGACAATGTGCATGTTATACGAAATGATAATAAAATATACAAAAAATGTAACATGCCATCAAAAAATAACAATAAACTGAGTGTACTGTAAAAAATGCCCCCCTTTTTCACAGGTCATATATAAATGAAGAAAACTAAAATACCCCACTGTTCAGGATTCAAACGATGTCAGCTTTGGTCTACAGTGTCACTCAGTCAGACACATGCCTCCCCGAGTCCTGATGGGGGTATTGGACCAAGCAGGATTACTCAAACAGGTAACTTTTAAAATAACTTTTTTTTTTTCATTTTACCATCACTACTCCACTGTAATTGAACTCCCTTTGCCAAGCCCCCTCCCTTCTTTCATCCTGACCGCTGTGAGGGCAATGCACTCGTCAGGCAGTCACTACCACACACTTGACCTTTGTCCAAAAGGGCGGGCGTTGCTCAGTGCTCATACAGCCAAAGCATCATTATGGACAAACCTCCTGAATCTCAGCCTGAGGGAGAATCACCAAAATATGACACTGACTAGCTTGAGGAATTCTCTTGTTGTGAAGCTATGCACCAAAAACAAAAATTGTAAATGTAAAAATTGTAAAAAAAAAATGTAATTTTGTAATTTGGTGATGTTCTCACAAAATATAACACAGCAGTAAAGTAATTTCTTCACTGTTTTTGCCCAAAAATTATTTATAGTTTTAGCAGTTACCAACACAAAAAATGGCAAAATAAAAAATCATTTAACTTTTTGAATAGAATAAGGTTACATATCCCCTTTCACCTTTACTCCCCACTGCAAGGAGATTACATTGCTCATATTGCAGCAACTCATATTCAGCCAGTCTTCAATTTATGATGTGACTGAAAAGCAAGACAGACACTGTAACACTGAACCCAAGTTTTGGTTTAGTTTCCTTTGTAAACACACTTTCTAGCAGCAATCAGATGTACAGCTGAAATGTGAAGTCACCCATCACTGAGCACCAATCCAATACACCCACTGTAAAGCTGAATTAAATCTAATTTGGCAACAGTCCACAGTGTCATCTAGCTGAATTCAGGCGAATTGTTTTCACTTCCAATAACAGTTTTAGTGTTTATTTCTCACTTTGAGGAACTCTTGAATCCCGTCTCCTCCAGCTGTGACTGGTGAGCTACTCTGGCATCTGGCACAGTCGCCGCCGAACAAACGTACCTGGAGCTGGAATGAGTGACGATATTTGCCTGCAGTGCTGAATTCAGCAGTATCTGAAAACATGCCAATGTGATTTTGTTTGGAGTAAATCGCCGGCCTCAACCTGCCATCATAATTTGCCTTGCCACTTCATCTCACGCAGAACACAAATATAGCAGCTAGAGAGAAGTCAGGTTAACGCAGGCATTGTGCTGCTCAAGGTCTATTGATGCTGAAGGCAATCTGTATCCGCCTTTCAAGCATCAATCAAATCAAGTAACGTTTACATTTACACCTCATTTGCTCGGCGCAGCATCATCCGTTGGGCCACATTCATCATCCAACCACATTCATAATGCTAATATTAGGTGGCTTTAATAAATTGTCAGTTTTCAGTATTACACTCCTGATTCCTTTATAGTAGCAACTCCCTCCACCTCCCCACCTCCACCTCCGCCACTGTGTCCACAGTGGCTTTCTCGCAAGATCTTTGCAGAAATATAATTACATCATTTAGTAATATAGTACTGAGATAATTAAGATACGATCAATTATAGATTTCAAAATAAAACAGACACACCAGAACAGGAAACAGAGACATGACAGACAAGACAACTTAACACACATGATGAGACATCAGACTCCATAACAATTATTTATTGTGATGGGAAAACTATGACTTTTTTTGTTCATCTTATTGGTTGTCCATAGCACAAAGAGCTAAATTATCATTAAAAAACACTGGTCTCTTAACATGTATGTCTTAATGAACAGTAGTGCAAACATCTGCTGTGTCCAAAAGTTTTGTTTGACAGTTTTCAGTAGGATTATTTAAGTTTTAACATTTCTGATCAAAGACGCTTTCAAGTTCAGGATTTATTGGTTTCATACCCACATTTAAGCTCTGCTTCAATTTGGACTGATTAAAACTAGCTTAACATATAACTGTTTTGATTTGAGTTGAATTCTGAGTTTTTAAGACCAGTGTCTGCACAGAGTCCTACCTTACTTGTTCTTCTTGCTGTCGTGTTAAAAAACTCGACAAACCTTTCATGTCTTTTACTGTGCATGTTTAATTCAGTTTTAATTCAGCTTCATCATAATTAGTCTTCATTTGACAAAGGCCTAGCATTAGATAGGTCAACCTCAATGAGCTTAGAGTTATAAAAGACGATGAAACTTACCCTCTGTGGGAGGGGAAATGTTTCACTTAGCGAATTTTAATGATCCAGGGCATCACAAATCAATGTTATCTGTCTCCACTGATCATCAGATTGAGCACACAAGTGTTTGAGTTATGATGAAGGGAGGAGAGAATGAAGTTTGAAGCAACTTTGGAGAGGAATTAGAATAGTTACTGCTCCTGTGGAATGATAAGTGAAACCCAGAAATTACTTTTTAAATGAGTAATGCTGAATAAATAATAGATGTGACTTCTTTTGAATAATGAGTCCAACACTGCTCCCATGGGTAGCAGCTCCATGCTACAGCCCAAACTTTTGCCCTAGCAGTGTTATCTCGCTGTCCAGATCCAACCAGCGACAGCGTATAGCTCCGGATCCAGCTCAAACACCGCTGCCGTTGCTCCACGAGGGCCTGTGGCTCTTGGCAGGGCTACACCTCCATTTAGGTCAACAGCTCCGGCTCTGTACTATCTGACAACTGATAACACAACGAGACCGTTAGTGTTGTAGGCTCGTAGCCTGGGCCCAGCCGGCTCAGGTCTACCTGTGCCAGCTTCAGGCCACAGGGCTTGTCTCCTGGAGATTAATGATCCCTGGTGCTGAACAGAGTAGGCCACTCCTTGACTGTGAAATACACCTCATCTGCCTGGCTGGAGCTCTGATTTATTCCTGCCTGCATGCTTGCCCTCGGTGTCTGCAGGGGGTTTGTCTTTGTTTTGCAGTCTGTGCGAATGTGAGCATGTGTGTGCTTCATTTGATTTCTCTCTCTCCACCTTGGCTTGATTCAAGTGTTACAAGAACAGGATCCACCTAATCTCTCCCAAAATTATGTTGTTGTTTTGTTTTACTGGCTCGATAATGCATGAGTGTACTTGTGTATCTGTTTGCATCTGAAACAGAATTTGAGTTGAAGTATTCAATATGTTGGTGTTAATTTGATTTGACAAATTCTTGCCTTTTTTTTTTAGTTAGCACAGAATTGCGTGCAGGTTGTTTCATAGTAAATATCTTTATTTAAACATCATTTGAAATTGATTTGCTCTCCTGTATTTGAAAGACTGTAAACCTCCCACACATTTCAGCTTCAGCAAAAATGTGTTACTGGGCCTTTTTCCCCTGGATTCTCATTTTTTAGTCTAATTTTATTTCATTTTATGTGATTGTAATTTCACTTAGCAGTGTGCTCTTAGTACCTGATACACAGGCCTCCAGTTAGAATATGACTTTAATATTTGTTATACGCTGAAACTGGTGGTGGGCTCCATCTGCTCTGCCGACATGATTTAAAGTATATTTCAAACTGCTTTTATCATTGCGTTTGATTTCTGTTCCATTAGACACTAATGAAGAAGACATAAACCAGAGGAATCAAATAGCTGTTGTGTTTGGCAGATTAGAAAGAGATGATCAGTGGGAACCAAGAAGTCTGCAGTATCCTTATTAAACACACAATACAATCATAGACAGGCTCAGATCTCGAGGCGATGAGTACAGTCCACTGGACACAAGTGGAATGTCTTTTGTCGTATATACAAAACGTGAACTCTATTATAATATATTAAAGAATAATAAGTAGTTACAGGGTCAAGGTTGGATAACTTGCTCTTGTGATTAAAAAAAAGAAGGAAATAACCACAGGTGTCTGACTGGCTTTACAACTACATTGTAAGACCTGATAAGTTCATTTAACTAAAAAAACATAGTTGAAACTGATTACATAAAAAAATTTAATTAATGTTAACTAACTTTTTTTAGTTAAAGAAGTAGTCTTGATTAAGTACCCTTTATTTGTAATTTTAAGTGGCACTAACTTACTTTAAGTTTAACAAACCTTTCTGATCAAGTAAGCTTTACTAGTTATTTTGTTTCCACAGTAAAACCAAAAACAAGTATATATAACTTGAATGTTTTTACTGCTGTAAAATTTCTCTTAACAGAGTTGTCCACTTTGCATTTACAAATCAAAAGAACCTCTACTAACTCCATTACAAGTAAAAACTTGCTTAAGTTTCACTCAAAATTTCAAAATAAGATGTTAGGGAACTGGTATTCTTTTTTTAAACCAATTACATAAATTGTTTGAAGTAGCTCAAATCTCCATGCAGTACACAAAAACACATTCATACATTTACAAGATTAAATGCAACTCAGTTTTATTGAGTTAAAAATAACAAAACAGATTTTTTTTCTGAACTATCACATCTTGAAATGGACAATAAAGGAACCTGTCATACATGGTATGACCAACTTTACTCATAAACATTATGGCCGTCTTTTATTGTAATGGGTAAGGCACTGCATATCATACAGAAAATGCCACACATCATACTGATCATTGATTTATCACATAATGGCCTAATAAGAGGAAAGAAATTGTATACTTCAGTAACTTCAGCCCAAAAAGGACGATGTATCCATCTGCCAGTTTGGGCAAGTCAATCACTAGATTACCCTCAATGATCACTGCAACCCTATATGGGACAAGGAAAGTGGCATCAGTTGAGTTGGCAGTGATCAAGATTATACAAACTGGTACAATATCCAGTTCTGGTGACTCCACAGGCTGAAGATGAGAGAAAGAGAGAAGAAACACCTCTTAGCATACCATGATACAAAGTGATTGACCACAGATGACTTAACATTTCTATAAAAATAAACCATAACTGATTATTATTGGTTTTAAACCAAACCTGATAATTATATTATGAAATTGATAGTTGTTGCCTCTTTATGTTATTTACTTATACTGAGTATGTTAATTGTCCAGTTATTCAGTTAGGTGGTTAAATGTTAGTGATAGGAGGTCAGAGCATTCACTGCCACTTGTATAAATTGATTTCCTTACACTCATGGTTGTTAGTTGTTTTTTATTTCTATTATTTGTTCAACACTACTGGTAGTTCTATCACGTTTATGTTGTTCTGATAACTGTTCTTTATTTCTGTTTACAGAACCAGACCCACAATCAAACCAACTAAAATACAGTCATTTGAACACCATAACAATTAATATGTTGCTTGTTTTCTGTTTTGCATCCTTAACCCTATACCCTACAATAACAACAATATATGATAAAACTTACAACCAGAACCTGAATGAGCTCTGAGCAAGAGAAGAAATTCAAAATGAATTAATTATTCCATTCTGACTCAACCAAGCTCTGATGATACCAGGACAGCTCATACTTTTACAAACTTCCTGTTTTCTCAAAATCCACAAAACAAGCAAACTCTGAACACTTCATAAAACAATATGTTGACTTACATCTCACGTCTTCAGGAACTTGGAGTCATCCTCGCACAGATCAGGAGGAAGAGCACAAACAACAGAACAACAGCACATCTTCCATGGAAGTCAACTTGTTCCTTGAGTGAGTGAGAATCTTAAACGTTAAAGAGTAAAACAATACCCTCGACACTGTACACGATGGCGCCAACTTCAGAGGTTTATGGCTCGAAGTTACCAACAGGCCTAGACATACACAAAGATTAAAAGCTCTGTAGCGGACCACTGTTTTCTTTGTTAAATTAGCAACAAACTTACACTAACACAAACACACTAACTTTCCACTTTGAGTTATAACGTTATAACCAATGAATAAGGTTTTATTTCTACTTTTAAATCACTTTTGCATATGAAGGTAAAGTTATGCCGGTGCGACAGAGGCAATAACTAAACTAACGTTAGCACAAAACACATTAAATTCAAATAGATAAATTAATTGCTTTTATGTAAAAAAATACAACAAATCACTAGCTGAAACGACAAAACGACAGATAACGTCAACTCATCAGAGAGGAGCACTAAGTAAGAACAAAGTGCAGATGATCTTCTTCACGTCCAAATTCACAAGCGGCAAAGTTGTCGCTGACCTTTCCTGATCCAAAGCGCGCAGTTACTTCGGCAGAATTTACCGCTTGCGGGAAGTGACGTCACCCAGACTAAAGGACCAGTCAAAGGATTTGAGTACAGTGACAAAACTGAATTAAAGTTTTTGAGTACTGTGCATTTAAAACTGAAAATATATTCTAATAACTCAAAAAACTTTTTAAAATTCCTGAGTTAACACAACTTTTTTAATAAACTTGTACTGTTTGGTCTTACAGTGATGAGTCATGTGAAAAAAAAAATCTAGAAAAGGGAGATAAAAAACACAGCTGCATGCAGCAGGACTTCTAATCTGTGGATATAACCACATAAGTACACATTTTTAGCTTTCCATAGCTGGCTAACTATCTATGTTAGGACACAGGGCACTGAAATAACACATAAACACATCATTCATTACTGTTAGGTTAGGCTAACTGGAAATTCATTCTAGTGCTGGACAGTGATGGTGATAGAGGTCATCGTGTGAATATTGATTATTATGGTGATGGAGATCATAATATCCATTATGCAATGAATGAAGGCACTCAATCACCACTCACTTTGATCTCCTGACCCTTCATCCAGCACCATCATCTGATCAAAATCTTTTGTCTGATACTTTATGACCAAAAACTTGCTAAACTAATGACGTTCCCATCAGCCTCACCTATTCTTGGTGTTTCATTCTAACACTAGCATGCTAACATGTTAATTAAAACAGAGAACATCATACCTTAAAAATCAAAAATTAAAAAATCTAATTTATTTATTTAAAGCCCAAAATCACAAACATCGTTTGCCTCGGAGGGCTTTACAATCTGTACTGTACAGTTGTGACACTCTCTGTCCTTAGACCCTCGAACCGGAGTCAGGAAAAACTTCAAAAAACCCTTTATGGGAAAAAGAAGAAACCTGAGGAAGAGCCACAGATGAGGGATCCCTCTCCCTGGGACGGACAGACGTGCAATAGATGCCACATGTACAGAGAACATCATCATCAGTCATATATGGAGTTAAACATGGGTCGTAATAAGCTGTAGATAAACTGAGTTCATGGGTTTAGTCCATGTGTGAAGGTATCACAGGTAATGGAAATGAGTCCATGAGTCCAGATGCATTTCTAGATGTCCTCATATGGAGCTCTGGGCCACTCGACCTTCTCTCCCAGGGGCTCCGGCAGTAACATGCACTTTACAGGACATAAGAGTATTCACTTTAACCACTTTAACCAATTTAACCACTTCTAACTATTTTAACCAGTTTAACCACTTTAGCCATTTTAACCAGTTTAGCCTTCTGTACATCAACAGGATCGTATTATTATAGGCAGCATGTTAGCACACTGATGTTAGTATTTAGCCAAAGCACAGCCTCATATATCCATTAGCATGGCTAACATGTGCAAGGAGACTACACTGTGGGAGGAGATGTTCAAGGGTGATTCTTTGGTGTTTGATAAATTCAGGCCCTTTTTTTGTGTAACCTGCATTCACTGTAATACTTACATTTCTATTCTGAACACTAATAATCTGCCATATAACTTGCATAAAAAGCTTAAGCCATGTTTGTCAGGACTTTCCACTCTCTCTGCCTGATAAGCAGAGAGTAACACAGACTGACCCCGACTGAGGCCACCATCAACAACGACAACCGATGAGAGTGATGAGGAACAGACAGGGCTTTAACATTAACAGTTGAAAGCGGTCCACTGAGGACAAGAATATTAATGTTGACGAGGACGTTAACTTTATGACCTGGTTAAAGGGCCGACCAAACAATTTGGAGGTAAGTCACTTCTGCGCAGTGTACGATATAATGTTCACAACTTAATGATCTCCTGTATGTTATGATGGTGTGAATAAATTACTGTTATTAGTCATCCCATTCATTAAACACCTGTTTTGACACTCACTCGCCTCTTACACCTTTCAAAGCCTACACCGCAGGGAGGGCCACAGAGAGCTGCCCGGCATAATAAACCAGGAGTAACAACTTCCAGCTCACTCTGAAGGACTGGACCTTCTCCTCTGACAGTAGCACCTCCACATTCACAGGCTGGGACGTTGGTCAGCCCAATAACCACTGGTCAAGACAGTACTGAGGAAACTTTACTGATGTCTCCGGAAAGCGAGGTGATGGAAGCTGTGAAAGGAGAATACTGCTCTTCAGTTTCAAACGTGAACTCTGACATGCAAACACTGTAAGATTGTGTTAGTGTGTTAAAATGATTTATTTCATTGCAAGCAAGCAATTATGAAGATTTCAGTCCACTAAAATAAGTGAATAATTGTGTTTAATAGTTTTTCCTATTCTCATTTTGTTCCTTTACGTGTCCATGTGGTGTCAAAATGAAGACAAACTCCTAAACATGCTGTAGAAATGTCGACGGTTACCGTGAGAACCACAGGAAGAGACGCGATGTGGAAGGCAACCGCACAGACGAAGTGTGACTGGATTTAAGCAATTAATATGTAAAGCTCATTACATGCCGCGCTAAGCTGTCCTATCCTTCAAATCCTCCTCTATTTCAGAGTGTTTCTGTAAATAGCTTCATCACAAAACAATGCCACAATCTTTCTTTTGAGTGACACGGTTCACCACCTGTTTATGTTTGCATTCAAAGACTCGCACAAAACAACTGCTAATGTTCAGCATGACAGTTCGTTCTTGACCTTGGAAAGAGAAGTTTGTCAAAAGAAAATTAAGTCTTTTTAGGGGGCTTTTTATTATTTTTTTCTCTATTGTGTTTTATGTCAATTCTCCAGCTGGTAGCGGGGTAGCCCTGCACTGGGCTAAGCTTTGTCCAGCCTTAAACATTTACTCCTGCTGAACCATCTAAAACTACAGCTAGGCACAGCTAATGTGCGTCGTCCCCAGTGACCCATTCTACAGTAGTGATAGTTGCCATGCCATTCATGTTGCTTTGGTTACAAACTTACATTGACTGGCCTCAACAAATACATTAAAAATGACATGATAATAGTGTAATTATATATAGCATACAGTATAATGCATTATTGTTTAGTATGTTGTCAGGAGGTTATATAGTTTTTGATTTTAGATTTTTTCATTGGGTAAAAATATCTTTGAATTTTGGAAATGATTAGAAAAATCTCTTTTCAATTGATAGTTTTGTTTGGACTTTTAAAGTTTTGTATGGTTGTTTGGATGAATGTGAGTTGAAAACAAACAAGGAGGAGGAACACCTTAGATTCTTATTCTGCATTATTATTATTATTATTATTATTATTATTATTATTATTATTATGTATGGGCCTATAAAGATAATGCAGCAGTAGTAAAGCATCTTTCGAGTGGTACCTTGTTTTGTTATGTTTTTACTGTTTATGGTTGTATCACAGCTCTCATGAACTTGATGGTCACAAACGTGACACCAAATTAACGTTAATGTCACTCCGTGTCTGCTGAACATGTAAATGAGCAACCGTTTGCTAACATGTCAAATCAAATGTGATTTGTTTGTTTGTTTGTTTGTTTGTTTTTGTCCTCTAACACTAAAAACTGAATAACGGCAGTGCCCCTGGAAACTAACCTGTGAGGAAAAGCAATCAATAAATATATACAATGCCCAGTATGCTATTGTATATGTATACAATAAAATGTATATTGTATACAATAAAATGATGGGGTTGGAAGTCAAGTGAGAAATAACTGCCTCTAATTCAGTGAGTAAATTAGAAGAATGCTACGCTTCCCTCTCTGCTGTTTTGCATCTAATCCTATTGTCACCATGCAAGGGAATTCCCGTGAAATCACATTATCACCTTTTTTCTCAAAGTCCTTGGCTTAGAGTCACCTCACCCCCACCTTGTCCACTGTAACTGCTTAGCACCCATTTAAATCAAGTAGCACCGCCAAACGCCCCCAAAGATGGATAGCTTTGCTTATCAGCTTTTTGTTGGCAGTTTGTCTTGGTTATAAGCAAACAAGGGGATAGCTGTGCCGCTAATGACCTTGGGGGAAAGAACGAAATTTTGTGTGTCTTTGTCTGCATGTTTGTGCATGTGTGTGCTGTTGCCGACGCTCGAGGGCGCGTGGCTCCGTGTTTGTGTATGCTCGCTCCACAGGCAGGTGCTGCTGAATGTGTGTACTCGGTTGAATACTATATGCATCTGACCTCCTCTCATGGCTGGCCTATCCTGCTGGGAATAAATCATGAGGATCTGTGGCAGGCTAACCCTGCTGAGGTGATTCATGGGCGCTGCCTCCGTGACCTTCCATTCAGGTACACAGCTGGCCCCCTTTCCCGATGTGCCCATTCATTCCTGTGACTAGACAACACCATCTCGATAGCTGCATAATATACTTATGTGTAAGCAGAGCAGATAAAGATAGGCTCAGAGATTACTGAAATTAGAGGCGCCTCAGGCAGTAAGTTGATACATGAGTACATTGATGTGAAATGAATGGAGGTTTAAAAAGTCTTGATGGAGAGCACGCCGCTCTTGAGTATTACAGCCAGTCCCAAGTTTGGCTCACAAATGTGACTATTTAAAGTGATTAGCAACACTAAACATGCTGCACGTTGCGTACATGCTGGGGTGCCTGATGTGTGTCGAGGCTCCTGTCTGTGATGCCGGCTGTTGCTCTGTCTGGGTGCAGCATCCCACTTCACCCAGTTGCTGCTGTCTCTCCCTGCTCCACTTACATCCCTTTAACCATTACGCCAAACACCTCCACAAAAACGTGCAACCCTTTTACAAGCACATGCCTCATTTAGCTTGCTTTTGTCCATTTATCAGATGCTTAAAGAAGCACTGAGAGATGGCTCTGTTACTGTGCAAATAAGTATCTGTGTTGAACTGCTGATGTTTTGTGGCTAGAAAAATCAAAAGATGGCCATTACTGAAGGCTTGACTGTGCTGAATTAGAATCAGATTCAGATAATCAGATAAGGCAGTGTTCAGACTGACATTAGCGGTGGTTTGCAAACCTCAGCCCTCTTTTTGATGAGACTACAAAGTTGACACAGTATAGGCACAAACACATGGGACTCCTTGCCTGCTAATAAATAATACATAATTAATCTCGCAGCCTCCTTATACTAATCATGTCCAATGTATAGAATATGCTTGTGGCAATCAGGAGGTTCTGAGCAGTGGGTTACTTTAAAAAACAAAACAAAAAAACAATCATCATCAACATCTACATTAGCCACACAGTGTTTCATGCACTAAATCAAATTATGTAACCATTAGCATAGTCTCTTCCCTTTTTGTGCTGTAAATTTAAATCACTTCGTACTGTAAAGCAACTCTTCTGATTTCCTGACTAACTGTGCAGAATGGAGAAGTCTGTGAAGGATCACAACTTTTACAGAAAAACAAAATTTGTTATGCTTTATTATATCAAAATGTTACACACGGCATCTCTATTTTCCATGAACTGAACAGTAGCGTCACATTACTTTGCTCTGATGACTCTTTCTGCTATGGACATCATCATTCAAGCTGTCAGCATACTGTATATAATTACATATTCAATGCTACATTCAGGGTGTGTCCTTGTGCCATTTCTTCATGCTGGATGTACAATAGCAACAGTGAGCGAGTAACTGTAGTTCACCCACTGGCAATGGCTGTCTGATAATCAATGACTAATTCTTGTACTTCAGCAGGAGTGTTCAATATTCTTCCATTTATAAAATGCTTTTCATGTCCCCCCCATGTCCTGCAAGTACATTATAACCTCGACCCCCTTGTGCGTGTCTCTGCTTTCTCTATTCTCCTCCTCCACTCCCCCTCTGTGGCACCACAGCTGCCCTCCATCACTTTTCCAGGCCAACTGCAGTCGGCGTCCTGTCCTCGCCATTCTTCACTAGTCCAACCTCTACTGTGCAGAGGACACTGTACATTTTGATAAAAGCCCCCCGGCTGTTTACAAATGGCTAATCAATCGCAACATTTTGTCAAAAGGTCCTCAACGTGACTATTCATCTAACTAGTTGTGTGGCAGTCTCTCTTTTCTTTAAAGCAGACATAATCCCCACATACATAAAATAACAAATGATAGTATTAATACGACAGCATCACAATCAACGTAATTACACTTTGAAACATTTTTGTGCCACTTAAAGCCATGCAGCCATTTATTTATTTACAAACTCCATTCACAAAGGCAAACGGAGAACTTGGAAAGAGCAAAATAGAGCCAAATTTGCAGTGACATAATGGCAAGAATCAATATGACTTTTCCTTCCTAAATGGAAGATAATGGTATCACAATGGAGGCGTGGGGAGCTTGTCTACTCAGCCAGCCCTGATTGATCTGTTACTGCAAGAGTCACTTTGGGACCCGCAAAGTGTCTGGACACATTAGCCTCACTGTGTGTGAGCCAGCGCACACACACACACACACCATGGGTTCACTGGTTCTCTTCAAAGAAAAACTCATCGTCAGATCCCCTTACACAGTCATATATCATCGTTATGTGTTACATATATTCCTTCCCATGTATTCCAGGACTCATGTGATGCATTGTTTTTTTTTTGTTTTTGTTTTTTTTTATATTTTCTCCTTGCTTTGCTACATCTGCTGTTTGCATTCCTTTTCCTGACTCTCTCTTCTTTAGTCAGTGATTATTCTCAGTCACAGAGTTGTGCATTAACAGGCAAAAAACCACCTAACAGAAATGACAATAGTACATTCAAATGCCTTCTAATATTACTACTTCACCTTTTCTTGAAAGCATCTCTCCGTCTAGAGCAGTTACAGACAATTTTCTACGGTCCATATGAACAGTGATGGTATATTACTTGAAAATGTAATCAATGACTTATTAGTTATTACCCACTGAAAAAGTAATTACTTCACTTTACTTAAAAGTGTAAGTAATAAGTCACATTCCTTATTATCCTCATTACTTTTGATACTCAACCTACCTCTGGCAATATGGTGCAGTTAAACAACTCTAAAGGTTTAACACCCACAGCTCACACAGCCTGTGTTTAACATGTAGAAAGAGACATTGTGGTTTCACAAGCAGTCTTCAGTTTGGAGGTATTTACTGACCATAAACAGCAGACAAGCCAACCCCCAAAATGTCACAGAAACAGAGCATTATTGGAATCAGTAACTGTAGTTTGATTACTGAATTTTAAATGGTATGACATCGCTTACACCACCACCTACTGAAATAAACATTTCTCATTACTATTCTCCTTTACTCCCAATTAAAAATAATTCATGCCAGCATTATGTACCTTGATAAAGTTTTATGCACATTTATGTACTGTTCTGCACTTGGTGCTCATGGTGTATTGTAGGAGCAGACATCTGCATCCAGAACCCTGTATGTAATTAGTTTTAGGCCACAAAAGCAATTTGGCTGAGGTTAGGAAAGAAACGTGGTTTAGATGAATTTTTAATGTAGTAAACACAATGTGTTTTATGCCCTGAGTAAACCTTTTTCAAGATGGAATTAAGACCACAGTCTTTCCCTAATCTTTCTGTGAGGCCTTAAACATACAACATACTGTGAACATTGTGCAACTTGGCAGATCAGTTAACCACCATTTTCCTAATTATGTTGATTAAAAAATCTGGGCAGAATTACTTAAGACAGACACTTAATTTAGCTGTTGAAAATAAGCTATTTTATATGAATGTCATACCAACTCTTATGTATCCTGACCATAAATATATATTACTTTTGCCAGCTTAATTTTGCCATGTTCATTATTCTGCAGGAAGAAAGTTTCCATATTTCTCAGTGGGTGATTCATCTGTTGGTTCTGGGTCTTTACGGGGATCTCTGCTTTTCACATGCTGTGCCTGACAAGTTGCTCTCATTACCTGCAGGAATCCAATCAGCTGCACATTCTGAGCTGTACCCTGTTGTAGTGGCTTGTGTTCTCTGAGTTAAATTGCAGTGTGTGACGAATACACTTTTCTGCCTCAATGAAGCCACCATTAATAAAGGCCAGCTCTCGGTTCCATTCATTTTTTAGCCTTGATTGACACTTTTATTCTCTTTGCTGCTCATATACCCAGCCTTCATGGAGACATATTTAAAGGTTTGTATGAATATTTCTCGGTTTGTTTTGATGTCAGGAGTCTGTTCATATCCCGCAAAGAGGAAATTTAATTAAAGCCAGCAAAAAGCAGGAAATGAAACCTACGTTGGGAGACCATGAAGAAACAAATAGTGCAGGTAGATGCTGGAAGGGCAGCAGTGAGTTCTTACAGGTTAAAATAAAAGGCTGCCCACAGGTTTGAATTTACATGTAAGCAGCTGACATTGAATCTAAAAACTTAGATAACAAGATAAAAAATGTACTCAAAATAACTAAATGATCCAATCAACATACTTATCGAAATACTCTTTTAAGTTTTAATAGGACAGCAAAGGGTTATCCATCATACTTTAATAGGGTGGCCCTCAAGGACAAAACATAGAGAAAGATAGAACAAACATTAGAAGAATAGCTTGACATTTTGGCAAAACTTCCTTCTTCACTTTCTTGCCAAGAGTTAAATGAGAAGATCGATACCACTCTTCAAAATGAAGCTGCAGCCAAGAGATGGTTGGTTAAGCATAAAGACTGGAATCTGACTATTAGCACCTCTAAAGCTCAAACACCTTGTAAGCCCCATATCCAGGCTTTGTTAATCAGAGCGCTCACATAAGAACTGAGCACGTGCAGAGCTAACTAAATATCTTTTTAATTTATGAATGATTCTCCGTTGAAGTGAGAGGGGGTGGGGGCACGATATGATATGCAGTGCATATGTTGGGGAAAAATGGGGCCGGTCCAGACGAAAATGACCAGGGCCAAATTTGTTCCCAGTCCAACTCTGCCTATCACACTGCAGGTTTTTCATTACTTTAGGACAAAGCCAGGCTAGCCGATTCACCCTGCTTTCAGTCTTTATGCTAAGCTAAGCTAACCATCTGCTGGCTCCAGATCCAAAAGGTTAAGACACAGACATGATACAGGCTAGAGTTACTGTATGTATATTTACTGTCCTTTAAAGCTGTGTTTTAGCCTTCCCATTGACACGATTGAAAATGAATTAACTATCATCATGATAAACCCATGTTAGACTTGTAGATGGAGCACAAAATCCATGCAAGTGCTATTCTTTTATTTTTGTGTCTCATTTCGCAGCTAACCTGTAGATTGTAGGCTGTTGATTTTGAATTCCGATGGCAAAGGTGGAGGATGAGGCAGTGACAGAAAATATAATTAAAAATAATGCACAGCTCCATTTGTCCTACCTCGGTCTCTGAAAATGCTCCTCTCTTTGTCTTCACCTTCATTAATTCACCAACTCTGATAAGTGAAGGAAGGAATGAAATAAGAAAGAAAGGACATTTCTCAAAGACGAGAGAGTGAGAGTCAGCTTCTCCCTCGTCCAGCCTACAGTACACCAGAGAGAGGGAGGTAAACAACTTTCAACACATAAATATTTAAATGTTTCATTAGATGCTGTCTCGTGAGGAGACTAAGGAGAGCTCAGGGATTTAGCTCCAGCGGCAGGCGCAAAGTCAAGCCCAGTCAAAGACAAATCCATTCTGTCAATACGAACATGGAGCCTTTGGAGTTGGTGAATTATATGTATGAATATGTAAATTAATTATATATGTACGCCTAGAGCGAGGTACCAACATCCCTTAAAATATGCATGTTTAACAAGTCATAGGCCATACATCTTGTAAGTGCACACGTAGACATGTAAACGACTTTGTCAATAAATCATAGGTCATTTGTGTCTAATGATTCTTGTTCTCATTTATTATGTGTATATTATGGGTGAATTATATGATGACAGAAACATGACAGATAACTTTGTTCATGGAAAAGGGATGCAGGTCATCTGGACCTAAATGTATTAATAACAATTAATAATTAAATCAGCTATAATTGATAATCTTGTAATTGCAATCTATCAAATGACAATGTGAAAACAGTGTGATAATGTGAAAGAGGTTGTCTGTAGTGATGAAATATGATGATGAAAAAATGAATAAAAATGAAAAACCTAATAGATACATGTTGTCTACAATGCATGTATAATATATAATGTATTTTTTTCTGATATACATATTAGATTAGATACATCTTTATTGTCATTACAGTGAAATGTTGATTAGCAGATGCAAAGAAGCAGTAAACTGCAGTTCATGTAGGAATGCTAAGTTATGGAGAATTAATAATAATAATAATGTGTACTGTAACACTTATGTAAAGCTTAAAACGATTAACATGCTTTAGACAATATGAACTGTAACACAACAAACAACTAGGGTTAAAAATCTGATCAGATGTAACTAAAACAAATAATAAAAGCATAGATTAAGCCAATGTAGACACCTACTGAGCAGGTTTAATCTTTACAAATGATCCATAAAGTAAAGAGCCTCCATGCCGCCCAGCTACAGAAATATAAAACTGCTGCTTATTTACTGATTAGCATGTTGAGGCTAATCGCTCAGAAGAAGTTATCAACTTCACAGTACACTGTGAGATAACTGATGCTTCATTTCATTACTGTATCTTTACTTTACCTCTTTCTTTCTCCCGTTTTTCCTCCTCTTCTCTTCTTTTTTTCTTCCCTGTGCTCCGGACAGTTTAGCTCGTTTTGACATTTTTACAAACTTCTCCTGGTCGTCAATCAATAAATCTGCCCCTCCCCCCACAGAGAGAGCGAGCAGGTACCATCAGCCGGAGGAGGGGGGGGACTTATTTGGTATTATCATTTGTAGTAATATTAATTTCCAATAATTAATAATAATACGTTTCCATTTTAAGAGTTAATAGTAATAATTAGTTTTAATATAATTATATTGAAGGTGAATTTTTTCCCTGATTTTGTGGCGCCCCCTGGAGGCCACAGCGCCCTTAGCATTTGCCTTATATTGCCTAATGGGCCAGCCGGCTCTGTGTACAGGTGTAGTTCCTCATGATAAATAGTGTTTTTAGTGTTGAATTAATGTGAGAGCAGTTTCATTACAGTTAGTCTTTCACTGACAGCGAGCATGAGGAAGAGGAAATGTGGATGTGACATTTGTCAGTTTTTTGGGGAGTCTCGTAAACCACACCACTTGTTTATTTATAATATTTCTTTCAAGCTCACTCTGATGCATTCAGACTAAAGAGAGAGGCCAGGGTGCTGACAGGGCAGGGAGAGCAGGTGACATGGAGGTGAGTGAGAAAAGGTGAAAATATTGTTAACATCACAACGGCCTGATCCTGATGTAAATTATGGCCTCTAATATGTATTTCAGATAATACGCGGGGAGAGTGAATTTGAGACAATGACAGACAGGGAGAGAGAAAGAAAGGTGCAGGAGAAGGATGGGAGGAGCTTGGACCTCGTCCAAATCAGCCAAATGTGAATGTCATATAGAGTCAAACTACAAACCTTTCAAATATGATACTCTGCTTCGGGAGAACTGGTTTAAGCAGATTCAGCTTTTGTCAAGACCGGCTTACAAAACTGGAAGATGGCACTGGAGAAAGTGAATTAACAAACACAGCCAGCCTCACAAATTAGACTCATATTCAGGAGCCAAAGCCTGTTGCTGCATCCACATACGCTTGAAAGGCAGCAGCAACAAACAATGAGAAATCTTATGAAGATTGTTGGGGGTATGAAGTACTTAGCAGGAAAAGTGCTGGTTTTTCGGGGCGTTGATTAGGAATGCTGGATTTTATGCCACTGCAAGTGTAAGGCAGAGAGCGGTGTAGAGATGACCACTACCTAAATGGAAAATGTAATTTAAAACTTGATGGGCAATGCAATAATTAAAGACATTGTGTTGGAATAACAGAAATGTCAGTGGTCCAGTTTTCACTCATCATTAATGGCACACAAGAATTCCTACAAATTCAACAAAGTGTCTAGATGGCATGTGTAGATGTGTCTAGGCCTTCCTCTTTTTTAAGGAAAAAACAACTGCTGGCAATGTACTCGTTTGGAAGATTTACACTGTATGAATTTAAGATTGGCTGGGTGTAGTGCATGAATTGGCGGTTTCTTGCATCTTGTTCATGGTTAATTTTCAGGAAATCGCATAATCAGAGCATGGTTTCTCCCTTTAAAACCTCTGTTCACACCCAGCCACCCGCTCGATCCTCAGCTGGTATAAGTCAGCACCAACAGCTCTTGAAGAAATGGCGTCATGCAACTCATCTGACACTTCAGCTCCAAGTCCAATGGTCTTCATGGAACATTTCTAAAAAGGAACATTGTGCTCAGCCTTATAATGGCTGGAGACGTCATTGGGGATCTGAAGTGCCTGAACACCTCCCTGCAGTTCGGAAAACGGGCCGTTTGAGGCATGTTGGAGGATGTGGACCGTGTCAAAACAAGCATGCAGGACAAACGAACAGAGGAACACTTTGATGTCTTGTTCCCAAAAATCAACTGCTCTGGCTCTAGTGTCACACCAGTTAGGCTGCAGCCCATATCCATCCTCAGGACCAGTCTTTGTACAGAGCCCAGTTCTACAATGCCTTATTCACAGTGAGTACTCACTTCATAGAAAGGTTTGATCTATCTGGATCAACAGCCTGCAAAAGTCGCAGACAATGTGGCAGGCTGGTATCCAGAAATAAATTCAAGACTACTACAGGTGCATCTGACCATGTATGGGGCTGGTTACACATGTCAAATGAGCTCAGATGTTTCTAGCGTTATTTGGGAAAAGGTGCCAAAGGTGAGAAGTCTCTTCAGTAACATGGTAGCTTTAGGGAAGCCTCAGCTGGACGTCCCTGCCTCCTCTGTGGAGGCTGAGAGGAGTTTTAGAGCCCGGCGGAGGCTTAGACATGGCTTAGGTCACTGATGAGTCAAACACGGCGGAATAATGTGGCCATGTGTCATGTGCACCAGGGGAAACTGGAAAGACCGGACCTCGAAAGAATATCCCAGTCTTTTAAGAAAGGTCTTTGCTTGAGGAATAGAAAGTCAAAACACTGAGAGAGCGGTGAAGAGGAGAGGAGAGGAGGACAGAGGGCTGGAGATGATGAAAGGAGAAACGCCCACTCAATTGTCCACCCAAGTTTATTTGTAAATATGTAAATAAAATTAACAATTTGCTAAAACCCTGGCCACAATATCTGGACTTGAAAACTAGACTAGAAAATATGCACAGATTTCTCTTAATATGATTATAGTTTTGATTTTACTTGATCAATCCCTATTCTCTGGCATTACATACAATTAAACAAGAAAAAGCAAAATAGAAAAAACAGAGCAATGTAGTTCAAAACATCATTAGACATAGTTATAAAAAATAAAGAATAAACAATAAGTTCATCTCATGTGTTGTCTATAGCTACAACCTTCTAATTAATGTTTATACCCGATCTCTAAAGCACCAGTAAAATGATGAATTAGCCATTTATAAAGTCATTAATCACAGTTTTTAAATCTTCTATAAAGGATGCCTGGTAAAGTAGTAGCAAAGTAGTACCAGATTATGTTCTCACTTTACAGGCATGGATCTGATTACATACAGCTTTTTCTTACAGCTCCTCAAGTCATTACAACGTTTATATACGTTTACAACATGTATCCATACCCACACATGCCTGCATTCCACAAATTCCCTCATGTTCCTCCAGTTGAATATCCATATTCGCATGAGCCATGTCTTGAATACAAAGGAGGAAAATATCTGTTTCCACATAAGCCTAACCAGGAGAAAGTATAGCAAACCAAGTACTGCCAAAATGTTGACAGACACGGATTTGCAATCTTTCTCTAGTCTTCTTAACTCCTCCTCTGTTTACATGGATCATGTTTCATCATCAAGTTTTGGTTTTAAAGGCCAATTATAATGAGTAACCACTTCTGTGTACATAAGCAGAGTTTAATCCTGGCCATGGGCCATAGCCTAAATGGTGTTACAGTAATCTACTGGTACCATTTAGACTGTGATCTACCATCCTTTTTTTTAAACAATAACCTACTTCCCCCATGTATTCATTAAGACCAAGCAAAAACACAGTATTCTTTACTTCTAATTCATATGCATATTAAACAGTGTTATTCCGAGTGATAAAATATTCTTTGACTATTCATGTTGTAAAACAGAGTTAATAAGGTTAGCACAACAAGTTAGAAGTACCAATATAACAACAGTAAGGCACACAGTAATTAAAGCTCAACTCAAAGACACACAAGAAGAACATAATTGGTGTAGACATGAGTTCTTTAAATATGAATAGGACTACTCGTTAAATAAACAGTCCTCATTGTTCAGGCAGGGATTGTGTTGTTTGTATTAAAAAGAAAACAGCATTTACAGTGATGGTTCAGCCTCTCTCTTTTCAAAGACTTTTCCGTTTGGCTGCTTCCTCCAACTCAGTTTGAACTTCTGATGGATCCCATGGTCCCTCATATGTTTCTCCGTCTACAACACAAAACAAAACGTATGATTGACAACAGTGTCCTATTATATTGGCTAATGGTGTCAATTTAAGCAGGTTGACAGTGACTCATTAGGCCAAGATGATGTGAACTGATAAATCAAAGCATTTTATTCCCTTGAGGGCCACCACGTGATGCCAGAACAGCTTCAGCGCTCTTTGGTCTTGTTTCTTCAAGTCTGTGAACTCTACTGGACGGATGAAGCTCATTTCTCCCTCATTTGGTGTTTTGATGATGGTAGTGGTGATTGGTCCAAAAAGTAGCTTCTGTCGTGGCTTGAGCTTACATCAGACGCTACTGGCACACCACAACCGAATCTCCAGCTGAACTGTTGTGGTTGAGTTGCATTGTGGGGAATGTAGGCGGCATGTTTCGACTGAAGGAATGACTGAAGAATGACTTTAGGGATGCCAAAAGATTTCCTCTGGGAGTATTATGAGGTTGATATTTTCACATGTCTTAATAACTATTGGACGAAATGTCATGAAATCTGCTACATACTATATCCATGGTGCCCAGGCGATCAAGCCTAAAAACTAAAAACAATTCCCTGACTTTTAATATAGTCCCACCAAGGGTCAAGATCTTAACTTATCCAGTAAATTATCTTAACACCGATTCAGTGAACTGGCACAAAAAATTATACAAACATTCATGGTTTCAAGATGATGAATCCCAATGACGTTTGTGATTCCCTGACTTTTCCTCTAGCACTGGCATGAGGTTAATATTTTTGTTTTTTACTATATATCTCAATAACTACTGAATGGACTGAAATGGTATGTGGTACAGACATTAGGTTCTTCTAAGGATGAAATGTAATACCATTTTTCAATTCCTAAACATTCATTTAGTGCTATTAGATCAAAATGTTTAACTTGCCAATACTTTTTAGTTTATGTCAAAATACATGCAAAACCAATGACCTTTTCATTACCCTCAAGCTTTATTTTAGGTAATGCTGAAACGCTAATATAATAAATGAGGATGGTGAGTATGGTAAATATTTTACCATTATATTATAGTACTAATTGGCAGCATAACATCGTCATTGTGAGCATGTTAGCTGACATTAGCATTTAGCTTGACCCAGTGCTTTGCAAAAGTATAGCCTTCCATGAGTGCTAGAGGGCTGTAGAGGAATAAGACTGAGATGGTTCAAAATAACTTCCTGAACTGGTGGATCGTCCAGGTCCAGAGATCCTTCAACCTTCAGCACAACCTTCAACAGCTTCATCACAGGAAGTGCAGAATAAGGATTATATGCTTTCAGTGCACTGTCAAAACAAACTACTTATAGCTGTATCAGTTTAACACTACAGGTAGAACAAAATTTTGTAAGAAACATAAAACCATAGGTCTTCAGTCTTAAAGCTTAAACCATGGTTACCATGACCATCGGGCTGACGCGTTGCCCACGCTCTGAGCGAAGAGTTACTCTGGTGAGACCACCTCCAAACATCTCTGTACAAACCAACCCACCAGCCATCCACCCATCAATCACACTCATGATCGCCTCCTTCTCTTGCTGGTTTCTCATACTGGTCAAGTCCATATATTTCTGCCTGCAGTAATCTCTAGCTGCCCACCAGGTCATGGGATTTCTAACTGCGATGTACTTCTTCTTCTTATACAGCATATCCATGAGAAGGGGTATACTCTTCGCAATGTAAAATACACCAAAAGTAACATAGTCATTATAAGTTGACAGATATAACTGACAGCACTGAATGATCATTTTTTGACACAATTACATTTTGTGAAACAGTGCACAGTTCATAGCACACTGACTTTTCGTAGTTACCACAAGAACGGTCATTTAGTTTGCCATCGAATATTTCCACACAGTCCTCCATTCCTCCGTAGTTATCTGAATCAAAAACAAACCATTCTCCAAATTCTGTGTTGCCTTCACTGTAGAGGTATGTATTGTCAATGGACCACCTCCAGGTGTTAATGTCATAAAAAAGTCCTATCCATGTAAAACTGTCTCATAAAATTTGTCTCATTCTTGCCCTATCACCTAGGGTCTCTATGGTTGCCAGGTCAACATAATTCTCTCTACAGTAACTCTGAGCTCCAGTCCAGGTCTTCAACAGTGGCATATAGTGGTATTCGAAGCAGACACCCAGTGGGAGTGAATTCAGTAACTATTCACAAAAGCTTGTAAAACATATTTGCACATGTTAATGT
This sequence comes from Scortum barcoo, assembly GCA_023238725.1. Lineage (NCBI taxonomy): Eukaryota > Metazoa > Chordata > Actinopteri > Centrarchiformes > Terapontidae > Scortum > Scortum barcoo. The sequence goes on along the minus strand of CM041548.1, from coordinate 5,154,977 downwards.
AGTAAGTAGCCTACAAACTTTGTATACTGCACAAAGGTCACTCGGAGGAGGGGTGGATGATGGGCTTTCAAAGTCCCTGCTTAATTTAAAGGCAACAGAAACACTTTGGTTAAATATTGTGATTGTGGCTTTGGTTAATTGTTAAAAAAAACTTGTTCAGTCTTGTGCTTTAAGTCACTGTTGATGTTTTCAATATGTAAAAGTTTTCCTAACCCTAACCAAATGCTTTGAGAGCCTATACATAATCGTGCTTAAGTTCTTTGCGAGCAGATATTGTCGAGAAAGCACATGAAAGTTTTAATAGTGAATGTTTTGCAGATATTTTCAGTATGAACGTCTTTGGACTTTGCAGATGAGTTGATTAAAAACCTCAGGGGCGGCATTATGTTTCTCTCAAAACATAACTGCTGCTGCAAACTAATACTTAAATGTCATTTCTAGGACATGAGGCTGAGGTACTTTCAGATGTGCTTACAAACTGGCTCATTCGGACAGACCATAAGGGGACAGTAATAAACCTTAGTTGCTGTCACGGACTTTTTAATATTTGCACCTGTATGAGTACTTTGCCATACAAGAAGAGATGGAAAAAAATGCGAAGAAATATCAGATATTGGCCCTACATACTGCAGATGTTGTATAAGCACTGTCACAAATCGATTTTTTGAAGCTGCTTGTGTTAAATAATGTTTGATTTATCAGTGGTTTCATCCAACATCTTGTAAATTGCTCAGAGAGACATAATTTACATGGCAACATTTGAAAAATATTTACATGCCTGATATCATATGCTCATAACATCACATGTTCATATGCAAATCCTTGGAATCTGCTCCACATTACCAATACTGTAAAACTTCACAGCACAGACGTTTTGATATATGCATTTGTTTGTTTGCCTCAAGTGTTAATGCATTTTCTGTGTGGGTGCCCAGATATATATGCAAGAACTGGACAGAATTACAAAGAAATTGGATTCCTACTTGTCCTTGGTAAGATATACATGAGTAAGAAAAGAATAAAAAGAATCGATCCCCAAAATAATGCTCAAGCAGGGCCAAAGTGCAGCCAGCATGTTTTACATATAAAGCATATCCATTTGTGCTGCGCGGCAACTGAAAGTTTTGAGAATGAGAATAATTTCTCTGCTCAAAAGGAACTGGGAGCTGTTTTTGGCTCACTGTTTTCCCTGCATCAGCTCCCTGCCAATTGTTTCTGGTGGCGAAAGCTTCTTAAACCAAATTACTACAGAATCAAACCATCCCCAGTCTTTGATTCTGTATATGATAAATGATTGATTACGGTCATTAGCGAGATAGAACAGTGGGTTCTCCTCGGCGCTCCAAACTAATTGTAGTCTGCAAGTCTTGAAGTTCTTAGTGATCTGACTCAGGTAATTATGCTGTACTTTCATTTTCCCGCTGAGGTCTTGCAAGAGTCTTATAGCCACATGCTGAAATGACCTGGCATTACTGCTAATCTGTCCTCCAAAGCCGCAGCTCTGCCACTCTCTCTCTCCTCAAATAACATTCATTTGTTATCCTCTCCCTCACACTATCAGTTGAGGAGAGATTCTCTCTGCGGGTATTAGCCTAAAAAGTAAGGACTAGAGGACACAAGTCATCATTTGGGTATCACAATTGGGTGTAATCCAAATTCAAAGAGAAGACCAGTGTTGCAGGAAGAGATCTGACTCACAAGACAAATCTCTTGTAACTACCACAGTGTGTCTGCAAATGTTGGGATTATCTCTGAGAGTGCAAAAGCAGAGTACATTATAACTTGGGATCACAGCAAGTAGGATCTATTACTGTGATCAAAGCTCACAAAATTCTAAAGGACTGTGCATAGCAATTACGATGAAGCACGTATTGGAGATTTTCTACTCTGTATTTATGAATTAAACAATGTTGTTTGTTTGTTGTCACATTCCTTTTACAATTCAGTCACAGGGTCATTGCATAGGAATGCAGCTTGCAGAAATCATATCTGTAATCTTAAAAATACAATCGCCTTTTACTGTGTGACATCCAGGATAAGACATTTTGTTTTACTTTCAGACTTTAATACATGGCAAGCCGGTGAAATCAATGGTTTTGATTGTCAAAGTATGGCAAGTCATATGATTTGCAGAAGCTCTATCTTTTTTATGCACAGGTGAGGATTGCAACAATGTCCATGAAGGCCTTAGACTGGGCCACATCTGCAGGCCCCATTTTGGGATAGGTGCGAGCTGACTTTGAATTCCCATTAATCTTTGTTTTTTTGTTTTTTTTTGTCTTGTTTGTTCTATTGTACTTGCATCTGCTGTGGGCGTTCAGCTATGCCAAGGTTGTGGCTTGTCACTAATTCTGTTGTGAATGCCATGGAGATAATCTGAAGGTACAGGCAGTATAAGAAAACAAGTGGAAAAAATCTGCATACAATCCTGAAGGCCGCTAATTTTATGGTTCTTCAAATGTAGTGGAAACGCAAACAGGAATGCACACAAAGGACTTTCCATCCTGTGGCCTCTTAGTAAATGGAGCCATTTAAAAAAAAGGCATTCGCCTTATGATCCCAAACCCATGTAACAGTCTAAAATGGATGGATGGATGGATGATCTTCTTGGACTAACCTTGAAATTCTGGATAGGGCAAATGAATGGGGGTTCTCCCACTGAACCCAGGGAATACAAGGTTGTGTTTGTAATAACTGAGAAAACACCCACTGGTTACGTAAGTGTTAATAAAACTCCTTCAGCTACAATCACGTAACTTCATCAACATGAATGAAAATGTGATGTAATTCAGTCCAAATTTGCAACCCCACCTCCATGACTAGCTAGGCAGATGTATGCATCAATCTCTCTCTTATGACATGAATGCAATTACCCCCACACCCAGTCGTCTCTCACATCTGCCATCATGCAGATGTCAGGGCACCTGCAGCATCATACATCCTATTCATGACAATGCTGATCATTTGTTTATGTGCCGATTTGTCAGTGATTTGGGATAGGTGCGAGCTGACTTTGACGTAATTACACAATGTCAGAAGCACCCCCAAAACTATACATCATTTGCTATAGTACTATGAATTAAGTATTAGTCTCTTGTATGAGACTCTGCATGTGTGTGTGGTCTCACAAGTTGGGTGTGTGGTCTACAGGAGAGGAATGCTAATGGACGTATCTACCACTGCCTCTTGACACTGGTTCAATTTGTGGTAATCATTGATTGTGATTTTGTTCTTTTGCCCGAGGACGTGCAGGCAGATGTCGGGCACAGTTATGGACATCACTGATAAACCCTCAAGAGGGCTGTGGTCACATTTAACTGGCATTAATGGCAGATTGTTATGCTCTCACTCTATTCAATTGGATTTCAGTTCAGTATTAAGCAATTTATTCACTATGGAAGCATATTGTATACATTTAAGACAACACAATATTGATAAAAAATTGAATGCTCTTATGTATAATTGCCAGCTTTACAATATAGCACTTTTTCAATTACATGTCAGTTGAGGAATGAAAAAACAAACACACAAAATTAGAAAAGACCGGGGATCCAATAAAGTGGTAATCCTTGAATTTATTTAATTAAGTCATTTATTATTTATATATGCTATTAAGCTCTATATTTGGTGCTGTACAGCAGCTGTGCAGGGTTTCTATTCTGCATTTTCGATACTTCGCTGCTCTTAAATTAAGCTTTTTATAATGCCTCTCATGCAAACTACTAATTTTTGTGTTTGTTTGTATAACCGTGAATATTATCACCATCAATATTTGTACATGGAAATTCAAAGCCCTACTTTCCCTCTGTTTTCACCATATATGACCACTTGTTGTTGTGGATATCCTATCCTATCTGGATGTCTGATGTCCAGAAAATAAATAAAATGAAAATAGTATTGGTATACAAGAGTAAAGATAAATGTTTTTTTTGTGAAATGTAACAATAACATTTAACATTACATATGAGATGGTGTATTGGTTAAAAAAATCATGGTCAGGTCTAATCTGTTTTCTCTGAAAGGATGTTAAGGTGCAGGCGAGATATGGAGCCTGCTAGTTTTGATGATCACAGGTGACTTGATATTGGGATGAGGACCTCAGATAACAGCTGGGTTTGTTTTCAATTCATGCGATTACTCAGTGTTCAGTGTTCAGGTTGAAGATGAGGTTGCTGCACAGCATGACTGGCCTCGCTCTCTGTGATATAGTGGCCCACTGGAGAGTCCAGTGATTTGGAAACTGATTTACTGATTACCTGACACGCATTTAAAATAAAAAACTACGTTTAACTTAGTAGATAACTCCTTTGAAGAATTTTCATTATAATAAAAATATTGAATTTGGAACATGTAAGAGGATGGGCCAAACAAATCAACAATTCATTTAAAAAATCAATTAAAAAACACAATCAGCCTTTTTTTTTACATCAGACACTTTAACAAATCATAGCAGGAAAAGCAGATTAATAAAATTAAAGATGGCCACGTTCTGTTCAAGTGTGACAGTGAGCCTGCATGCACAAAATCAGTACCCTGACACTGAAGAAGCTAAATGGAATGCAGCCATTATTAATTTTACGATTTACCTGAGCTCTTCCCATTTTGACATGTCAAAATGATATGATGACAGGAGGACTTGTCATATAACTCGGCTATTCTATTTTAGTTTTGTCTTGTGCAACAGTCCACGCCAGAAGCTTGAAAACCTGACTTGTTACATCTTGTGGGCCTGTGGCAGACCACAGTGACGCAGATTCCATCTCCCGCTCTCTATTGTCACTTATCTCCTGCTGCTGCGAGACCCGGCATGACATTCTTTTTTCTTTCCAAGGGTGATGAAATGATTTGACAGTGCCTTCAGTGCTCTCAGAATATCATCTTTCAAAAACTGCCCTCTACCCTGTTCATTTTTTCATCTCTCTGTTTTTCGGTTCAGTTTTCGGTTGGTGTGTCAGAGAATGGCCTGAAAAGACATTCAAATGGTGAGACTTTCCTTTCCATTACCAGGATTCTTCCTCATTACTGGAATCCCTTTTTGTAATCCTTACTTGATGAAAGCGTTAGCTAAATCAACAACAGAGATAAAAGCAGTCAAGCTTGTCAAACCATGTCTGTTTGGTCAGCTTAAAACATCATCCAGCCTTGGTGGATGTGAAGCACTTTGACTGGCCAAGAACATAAAACGTTTCTTTTTTTTTAATGATATTGCCAAAGCTTCTGTTAAAGTTTTACAAAGTACATTCAACATCGCGTCTCATTTATGGGAGCTGAAGACGGTGTTTGACCACACAGAACTGTTGCATCATCACCTTGTGCAATCCCCTTTCCATCTCTGCCGTCCAAACAGAGTGGAGATGTATCACAGATTACTTCCTGTGCATGAGAGGAATTTGTTTTCAAAGCTACCACATGCCAATTATGTGTCACTCTCTAATTCACTCTCCCTGCATAATAAAAACTCAACGCTTTACTCTTATTGTGAGCCGGAAGTCGAGATCTCCTCTGAATTACCATCATTTTGCATAATCACTCACAATTGTACTGCTGCAGAACTGTATAATTTTCACTTTTAGTAATATCAAAGCATTGCACAGTGTGATGTTTTTCTTTTATTTTCCTGTTAGTATTTTCTACTTCCAACTATTTCTAAGGAAATGTTAGCATGCTAACATGACCGTGGTAAATATTACACCGTCCCTGCCAAAAGTCATCATGTTGTCATTGTGAGCATGTGAGCTTGCTCGTGTTAGCATTTAGCTCACCGTACTGAACCTGAGCACAGCCCCACAGAAACGCTAGCTCATCTTTACACTCTTAGTCTCACATTTTATGGTTCTTAATGTTGTGTATGTGTTTTTTTTATGTGTTTTGACAGTGTAAATCTCAATATTTGTTATTTGCCTCAGTATGATCAGCTGTTGACATTTGAGTCTGTATTCCCAATGATAATAAATGTAAATCAACAATAAAATAAGTACTAACAGAACTGAACCTGTGATTTTACTTTTATACTCCTGCTTACTCAGTACATTAGGCGGCTGTTGGTCTGAGAACAAAACAGTCAAATAATGGATCAAATAATCAAATCAAATGGCGGAAAATAAAGGACACTGTGTAACAAAGAGGGAGCCGCTTCAAATGCAGGCCCAGTATGTAGAGTAGAAAATGTGAAATAAAATACAGTTACCTATAGGATGAATTCCCATTGTTTTGTTTTATGTCGTCGATAAAAGAAGACAGTTGAAATGAGTCTTTTTGTGTGTTCCTTCCTGGTTATACACACGCACACACACACACAGAGTCTCCATTCACATATGCATTTCCTTGGATGGTTGGAGTGGAGGGTCAGCCATGCTGTAGCCACTGTAACAGTGGAGCACTTGGGGGGTTTAGTACGTGGAGTGAGACATGCCATGACTGTGATTTTGTTTCTGCTCTCTCTCTCTCTCTCTCTCAATCTATGTCTCTCTGTCATTATGATGTGTCTGTCTCCCTCTGGCTGTCAGCTCCAGGTGAGACATGAAACAGGTGTTAGGTGTGTATATTTATATAGTTTGAGTCACACTCAAAATTAAAGTGGAAAAACACACTACAGGCTGATCCAACTTTGATGTAATGTCCTTAAAACAAGTCAAAATGAGGCTCAGTAGTGTGTGTGGCCTCCACGTGCCTGTATGACCTCCCTACAACGCCTGGGCATGCTCCTGATGAGGTGGTGGCGGATGGTCTCCTGAGGGATCTCCTCCCAGACCTGGACTAAAGCATCCGCCAACTCCTGGACAGTCTGTGGTGCAACGTGGCGTTGGTGGATGGAGCGAGACATGATGTCCCAGATGTGCTCAATTGGATTCAGGTCTGGGGAACGGGCGGGCCAGTCCATAGCATCAATGCCTTCGTCTTGCAGGAACTGCTGACACACTCCAGCCACATGAGGTCTAGCATTGTCTTGCATTAGGAGGAACCCAGGGCCAACCGCACCAGCATATGGTCTCACAAGGGGTCTGAGGATCTCATCTCGGTACCTAATGGCAGTCAGGCTACCTCTGGCGAGCACATGGAGGGCTGTGCGGCCCCCCAAAGAAATGCCACCCCACACCATTACTGACCCACTGCCAAACCGGTCATGCTGGAGGATGTTGCAGGCAGCAGAACGTTCTCCACGGCGTCTCCAGACTCTGTCACGCCTGTCACATGTGCTCAGTGTGAACCTGCTTTCATCTGTGAAGAGCACAGGGCGCCAGTGGCGAATTTGCCAATCTTGGTGTTCTCTGGCAAATGCCAAACGTCCTGCATACGGTGTTGGGCTGTAAGCACAACCCCCACCTGTGGACGTCGGGCCCTCATACCACCCTCATGGAGTCTGTTTCTGACCGTTTGAGCAGACACATGCACATTTGTGGCCTGCTGGAGGTCATTTTGCAGGGCTCTGGCAGTGCTCCTCCTGTTCCTCCTTGCACAAAGGCGGAGGTAGCGGTCCTGCTGCTGGGTTGTTGCCCTCCTACGGCCTCCTCCACGTCTCCTGATGTACTGGCCTGTCTCCTGGTAGCGCCTCCATGCTCTGGACACTACGCTGACAGACACAGCAAACCTTCTTGCCACAGCTCGCATTGATGTGCCATCCTGGATGAGCTGCACTACCTGAGCCACTTGTGTGGGTTGTAGACTCCGTCTCATGCTACCACTAGAGTGAAAGCACCGCCAGCATTCAAAAGTGACCAAAACATCAGCCAGAAAGCATAGGAACTGAGAAGTGGTCTGTGGTCACCACCTGCAGAACCACTCCTTTATTGGGGGTGTCTTGCTAATTGCCTATAATTTCCACCTGTTGTCTATTCCATTTGCACAACAGCATGTGAAATTGATTGTCAATCAGTGTTGCTTCCTAAGTGGACAGTTTGATTTCACAGAAGTGTGATTGACTTGGAGTTACATTGTGTTGTTTAAGTGTTCCCTTTATTTTTTTGAGCAGTATATATATATATATATATATATATATATATATATATATATATATATATATATATATATATATATGTATATATGGGATGGTATGGGAGGGTATATCCAGACAGAATGATGACACATATCTCCATGGAAATGCTACTATATCCATCCTCTACACAAAGTCTGCCTCTCTCTCTCTGTCTCTCTCTCCTTCAATGGTGTGCCCTCTCCCACAGAAGATTGAAAACCCTGGAATGTCCAGACCCCTGCGGAGAGCCCTCTGCATGTAAGATCTGCATAAAAACTGCTCCCTCTCCAACCATGACAAACACACACACACACACACACACACACACACACTCGTGCTACTTAATAAATTGTGTTCAGCCAGTGGCCTGCTGTGCCCCATGGGTCAGTGTGTGGAGCAAAGAGACATTAATCATTCTGAGGGAGTGTGTGTGTAAGCAAACACTGGCTGAGCATCAGCGTGTGTGTGTGTGTGTGTTTGTACAGTATGTCTCCAAGTTTTTTTCTGAATCTATATGTGGTTTACAGGGTGTGTGCTGTATGTGTGTGTATGCACAGGTGACACGACATTCATTCAAACTAAAGCGTCTCCTGGGTTTAATGTGTGTGTGTGTTTGTGTGTGTGTGTGTGTGTGTGTTTCACCATGTGTCTGAGGTAAATGTCGATCGACCTGTCTGCCTGCCCTCAGGCCTCTTTCTCCATCTCCATCCCCCTTTACAGCGAGCCTGTATCTCTTTACTACAGTTTTATTGCTTTTTTCCTCTCCTTCTTCATTTCCACGCTCCCTCTCTTATCTCCCCTCCCATTTGTTTGAAGCTTTGTGCACCTTTGTGCCCCCAGTTTTGTTTGTACAATTCATTTCACTCACTCATCTCCTCCCCATATCCCTGCCCACTGAATCCTCCTTTTTCCCCCACCTTCAATCTCACTCCCTTACATGCATTATCTATTAGCTGTGGCTTGTCAGGGCTCCAGTCCTGTGTAATGGGAGACAGGTGGGGCAGATTGCGCAGCGTCACATTAATTTGCCGTGGATAACTGTTCGTACACCAGAGCAGAAATCAATGCACCACCCCCAACCTTTATCTCCCCAGCGTCATCGCCGCTGACACAAGTACACCAGTTGCCCTTTCCAGCACCCACGGTTTCTTTTGTCTGCCAGCCTGTACTCACATCAGCAGAAGAGGTCTTTAAGAGGTTTTCCTCCTGCAGAAAATCCAGCTTTCTGCACAAAAAAAACCCCAGAAAAACGGTTTTATTCTCACAAGTAGAATTTCTCATTTTAATGGTTGGCAGTGTCAGTCTGTTGGTCCGTCCACCACTTTGGTCCAGGCTGAAATATGTCCACACCTACTGAATTTATTGTAGTGAAATTTTACACAGACATCTGTGGTTCTTAGAGAATCCTTGGTGATCCTCTGACTTTTTCTGTAGTGCTATCAGCAAGTGTGATAACTTGATGACTATAGGAAGGATTGACATAAAACCTGGTACAGGTATTCAAGGTTGGCAACTATTTTGACAGAATCAAGTTATCAATTAAGTCCATTAAAAAAAAAAAAACATGTCCTTTATTCTGCAGCTTGCCTTGTGTGAAATCTGAGTATCTTGACAGTTTACAGCCCTGTTCTTAGACTGAGACAATAAATGCGAGACACATGGTAATAAAAGCATAATTTATTTACCAGAAAATAAAGAATACTAACACAAACAAATAGATGGGAGGAATCTGTAATGTTATTAGTGTAGGTGTCACATAGATCAAAGGATTAGTCGAAAGAGCAACTGTCACATTAGGCAACAATGAACTGTATTGTTAGTTGCAACCCCAGTGCTGACCTTGGGGATCTCCCGGTTTTCCTCTAGTTCCATCTTGAAGTTTGGACATTTGTGGTTTTGTCTCAACAGGATGAATTGTAGTGACTTTTAAAGCACCATCATCAGGTTAAATATGTGTAATACCTTGGTTGCCAAATACATTCCCATGACCCTTGACTGTAATTAAAAAATGTTAGGATTTAAAGATGGGTAAAAATGATACTTGATGCGCATCAACAGTGCCATTGTTAGCATGTTGCCATGCCAGCGCTGACATATTTTGGCAGGCTAGCATAGCTGGAGACTTTCAGCCTTGTTTTTCAGTGAGCAGGCAAATACTTCTGCTTCACAGTTTGCAGACTTTCTCTGAGCAGTAATTCTCCCACTTCTCCTTGTGTTTTTTTTTTTTTTTTCATTATGCAAAATTCTCAGTTGCAGCCTCTCACACCTTCAGAAGTTAGGCTGATTTTGTTTTCCTGCCGGCGAATGATCAAGGGAACCAAACAGCGTTGATGTCCAATGTTCTTGTCATCCTGTCCCTCGATAAAATCAAAGTGGTTGGAACACTTTCACTGTAAAAGACTTATTACGCTGGAAATAAATCAGGATATAGAGGCTACATTCTCACGCTGAAAGAGTAGTATTAACATATTTTCTAACTTATATTACTGAAAATGAAACCCATTACAGTCTTTAATAGGGAAGGAAGTATAATTAGTGTACCTCAATACCATCGAACACTCCCAGACTGGATCTTTTGCACACTGCACTTACATGTCGGTATGCTTTGTGTGTGAGAGCTTTGGAGTGTGAAAACTATGCATGTCTTGTCCGTCAGTGGGGCTCAAAAGAAGTGTTTTGATGAGGTTAGGCTCTTCACATGCCTTGGTTATCAATAAAGGCCTTTAATCAGAGGGAATTGCATGGCAGGCAGAAAGTATTTCAGCTTGTATTATGTATTTCATTACTGAGCCATCAAACTGGATGAGGCAAATGATGGTACAGCATAAAACTGTTGAAGTTTTTGTTTATTTTATCTCCCAATGTGGAAGGAGCCGGGATGAAGGCAGATGCCAAGTTAGGAGTTGAGCTTACTTATTGCTCTATTCCGTTTGAAGTGAATTAAAGAATGTCTCTTCATCATGTATTTTTTTAATGAAATATTTAATTCCACCAAGACGGAGAAGAGATTAATTAAAATGGTGACTTGCAAGCGAAATGTTCTTTTCTTCTTCCCCCTTCATTTTATTGTCTGTGATTAGAAATGTTCTCTTGTACTCGGGGAACACAGGGAATATTTTCAGCTAACTAGAAACTTCTGTCGGAGAGGCTGAGCTGATTTTAGAAATGCTGACTTATTGATGTGTTTTCTTCGTGTGTATTATTGATGGGCATTGAAATGCATCATTCCCTGGTTTAGATTTCAGCAGGTCTGAGGCCAACTTGCTACATGAGTGCTGTAAATTTAGTTCGAAACCACCATCAGGACCATGGACAGCACCCATACAGAACTGAAACTATGTGAGGGCTGTAGGAACTTCTTAGCATGTTCTACATACTAATGCCATGATACCATTTTTCTACAGAATAGTTCTCATTGCCACAGAGTCATTCCCAGAATAGATAGAATGAGCACCACTGATGAGGCTGCCAATTTTGTGGAAGTTTAAATTGGCCTTTGTCCCAGAAAAAAAATGTCTCTAAATACACTAACTGTCCTCACATACATGATATTCCTTTTTAGTCCATCTATTATGGAGTTTGAAGTGATAATGTTTATATAACTCTTGTAATTCTGTATTATGTATACCATTACTGTATACAATATTACACTTTAAAACACTTATAATGCTTATAATTCAGTAATTACTTTTAGCATTTTGAAATCAATCTCAATATTCTTGATTCATCAAGTAATATTTTGCTCTATATATTGTCAGAGGATTGTAAAAAATGCCATTACATTCCTACAAGGCCCTTATTTGTCGAGTGAATTTTGACTATTTTGGTTTAAAACATTTTACAGTTATCAGAATTGTACATTTTTGATTGAACAATTGATTGACAAATTATTTCAACTCTACTCATGATTTATAAAAAAATAAGAAATATAACATGTCTATCCTCCGACAGTCACCACACACTGTTGTTAGTAGCCATTTTGACTGAAAGCAGTCCTGTGGTAAAATAATAAATAGATAATAGATGGGGCTGCAGTGGTGTGGGAGTATTGCTGCAGGTACCAGTGAGACGATGAAATGTGATCCAAAAAATCCAGTTTGAGAAATAAATCTGTACGTTGAAATCAAACACTGCACACCAGTTTATTATACTATGAGACAGGATTTTACTTCTCTGGAAAGTAGAAAATTTATGTTCATTTTATCTTTCGCACTTCGCCAGGTTGCAGTGAATTGATTTGCCAGGAATCATTTTTTTTCGCCAGAGCCTCCTGCATTGGCATCCTCATTGCGACAACAGAATATTCCCATTGAAATGAATAAGGGGGCTGTGTTTTTTTCTTGCAAGGCTAATGGTCTGAATGCGGCCTTGCCTATCATTTGCCCTCCACTGAAATGAATTACTTCCATTTTCCATCAATCCAACAATGTGTAAAATGTATGCTATTCATCATGTGGAATGCAGTATGCAGTAAAAAGGGACATGAAAGCAAAAGGTACATTTCTTAATAACCAAATGAGATTCTCTGACTCAACCATGCAGCCATTTTTACACCTTTTTGTCTCGTGCTACTTTACTTCTTCCACTGCTGTAAATTGACCAGTTTCCACCACTTTGGCCTTCATATTGCAAAGAAAATGCCCCTTCAATGGGTCACTTCTACAAGAAAAAGTAAATACAAGAATCACATGATAAATATAACTATACCTTTCATTCACTGAATCTGCATGTTGTAAGTATGTGGTGTGAAGAGTTGAGACACAGCTTATGAATTTAGGTACTGCATGAGAGAACACTGCTGCACGGTGATTGGCTTATATATTGACAAAAATCCCCGGCCAACCTCCCACCACACACACACACACGCACACACACACAAAGACACACAAACGCATGTCCCTGGTACACTCATGCATCAGAATGAGAAACGGCAAGGTGTCCTAATCTTAACGGGAGGGAGCGGGGGCATTTGTAATTTCTTATCCGCCGCTAATTACAGCGGTAACAAGACCCAGGAGAAGTGACGGCTGCTGGTTTAGACGTCTGCCGGCTTGACAGCAGGGTTAATTAACAGCCTTCCACCAAGATTAAGATGGGACAAAAACTAAATAGATCAAGATACACACGCACGCATACTCAAGCACATGCACGCATAAGCATGCACTTATGCAGGCGCGCACATACACACTAAATAGCCCTTCCACTAAGAGTTTAGATTAAGATAGCCATGCCATCCCATCTATTTCAGCGGCAAATTAGCTTCCCGCTCGGTCGGACAGGCTCAGCAGACACAGGGCCAGTCGCTTCAGACCCAATGCATTCATTCATACACCTGTTTGACTTATTGATACTGGCACATGCACGGGAGAATAATTTTGTTGATCCACCGAATATGGCTCACGAGAGAAAGCAGAGGAAGTAAATGGCATTAGGGAGCAGACAGCTACATGGCTGCAAACCCTTTAATGCCCATGTTGTATTCCCTGCTGAGCATGTACAATGATCCTATCCATCTCCCCCCTCCCTGTAATGTGTGGCTCTGGGTCTGAAAGATTTGTCTAAGCCCTGCCTAATATGTCCCCATCTCCACCTAGCCTGGTGGTGGGTGTGCTGATGCAGACACACACACACACACAGACTCTCACTGCCAGGTTAATGTGGCACCACATTCACTGGGCTGTAGCGTGTGTTGCCTCCCTTACCAGCTGTCCTAATGTAACTCCTTTCGAAGACTCCATTTGGACACAGAAGTATGTATGAATAAAAGAAGGCACTTTCTCCCGTGTTGGCTCTCCTTGCTGCTATCTTTGGCCTGCAGGGTTAGGAGATTGGAACCTGGAGACATACTGTGGGTGTGTTTTGCCCCATGGGGACATGGGCAGTGGGGGGGGGGGGAGTGAGGAGGTTGGCGAGCCAGAGAGGGGAAGAGGAGGAGAAAGACAGAGGGAAGAGAGTGCCTGTTTGTCAAAAACATCTCCAGTTCCTGTGTCAGACATGTCAGAACTCAACTGCAAGTACTGCATGTTTCATGAACATGACATCATGCACATAGAGGTAATTAAAGCCTGAATGCATTTGGCTGGTATCACACAATGCTTTAAATATCACATACAGTAATTTACATTCATGGTAAGATTCTTCAGAGGGTTGTCTTGGGAGGTTTCTCCTCTTCTTACAGTTATCCATTGTAATCTGTTTATCTTAAGCTGTTTTACTAGTGAGAGTAAAACACAGGAGCGGTTGCCATGGTGACCAATAGTTCAATATACTGTGCCTCGTGCTCTGATTTGAAATGGTGGTAAATTGTTGAGCTGAACTGTATCTTTGAAGTGTCCCAACATACAGTATTAATGGACACCAGCCAGCTTTTTCAAAGTGATGGTAGAAGCTCTTAGTCTTCATACTTAAAGGAACAGTTCACCATTTTAGAAAATGTTCTCATTCATGCTTTCTGACAGTTGGACTCTCACATCTGTACAAAGCTAAAGCACAGTTAGCTCTATGGGCTAAGCCTCCCTAGTGTAGTAGTAGTATAATAGTCATGAAACAATGATACTAAAACTTTCTGCATATTATTTGGATCCAATAACTCACATAGATCATTGTGGTGAGATCAAGTTTTTATTACTGGTAGAGTTTTTAGTAAGAGGCAGTCTTTGCCCGCCTTTCTCTCTCAGCTCATCTGCTATCATGTCAATCTGGTTATTTTGTTGACACAAGCAACCTAGACGTTTGCAGCCAACGGACAGAAATAACAGAGTGAATCTTAAAAAGTCACCTAGCTATTTTGATCAAGCACTGTCCTTAAAAAAAAAAAACCTTCAGTGTGTTTAAAGTGAGAAGGCCTATAAATCAGTCAGCATTTATCAATAAATATGAGTGATTCTTACAGTGTCTGTCATCAGCGACTCTACACTGTATGAAAAGTTTCTCCTTCTGTTCTTAAATCCCTGCAGCCCTCTGAAGGCAGCAGGACACACATGTTAACAAATCTGCAGCTTTCTTTTGCTTTTTTTTTTAATTATTCATTTTATCGTGATATGCATTAGGGTGTAAACACTGCCGTTATCACATTTTGCAATAGGAGGTGACATTTTACTAAATGAGAGACAGTCGAATTAAGACTGAAAATCACATAAAGGCTCCACCAAACAGTTTTTTCTTCATTTCCATTGCCATTGTACTAATTACCTATTGAAAAACAACAACATTCCTCTTCATTTGTTCCAATTGCTGCAGTCTGGTCCCATTTTTGTTCATATTCAGGCCCCATCCACATTTTCAATCCCATTTTACAAAGTTCTGGTAGGCTCAGCTGTTTTTCAAACCAGGGAAACATGTGTCAATGAGCACAAGAGCTCCCCATTTGAGTCACTGTAAAAATCTGATACACAGGCAGCAATTTAGAAGTCTACAAATCAGGCTAAATCCATGCCATTCAGCCCACACGCCAACCAGATAAGCCCTGGAGATGTCTCCCAGTGCACATAAATTGCGCAGAAACTCAGTCTCTCTCCTGTGCCCATTCTGATTCATCCGCTCTTCGAGTAGTGCTGTCTGCCATGTATAATACAAAGCTGAGGGAGGGTCCGTGCTGAAAGAGGAAGGAGCCCTTGGTCCCGTTAGAAAGAATAAGTTGCCGTGGCATGTCTGCTAACAGTTCCCTACATTAGTACCCCTAGAGAGTCATGCCTCAATGACAGCGCTGTGCTCAAAGAGGAACTGGGAGAAAGGGACCGGCAAAATGGGGAAAGGGAGGCAGGGAGGGAATAGAGTGAGTTGTCTGACCTTAAAGCGAAGGGGGGAAAAAAAGCAACAGGAGAAAGCTGCTGGAGAGAGTGAAGGGTGTGTGAATGAGGGAAGACAAGTTTGGAAGTTGCTTTGGAAGGGGGGCAGAAGACGGAGCGGCCACCACCACCACTGTCGATAGGGATGCCGAAAAAGAGGCGAAAAGAAGCGGGCGACAAGAAACGGGAAAGAGGGAGGGCGATGACAGGAGTGCTAGAGATGAGTTGGAACAGCGGGGAGGAGGAGGAGAGAACAAGGTCTGAGATTGAAATGCAGAGAAGAGGATGGAGGAGGTGGAGGAGGGGCGCTGGGATGGTGTGTGTGTGGGAGGGGGGGGCTGAAAGTTTCATGAGGGTGTCACTATGGAAGCACCAAATTTTCTCACACCATCTGTGAAAGAAGCATTCCTCTGGGGCGGCCGATGCAGAGCTTGTGTGTGTATTTGTGCGCTGCACTGTGTGTTCGGGGACTCGAGGCAGTCTGTCTGGCCGGAGGATGTGTTTTCCGTTATTCACATATCAACAGAGAATTCAGCGGGGAAGAAGAGACAAAAATGTAAGCAAAACAGAGAGAGAGAGAGAGGCAGAAATATCCATGTATCCCAGTCTCCTTTCTGTGTAATTCAGGCCCTTCAGCTCCACAATACATTTCAATTGTGTTCTCTTAAACCCCTTTTTCTATTTCACGCTGCTATTCAGCATCCTCCACAGCAGCCTTATGATCTCTCTCATGTCCATTCTCACTCACCTGCCATTACAAAGAGTCCTGTTTTTTTCCATCCGCCGCAGGACCTCACATACCAAAACGCATTTAGCCTGTGAAAAAAGCTAAATGAGGAAGGTCTGCGGCCTATTTGTCGTTAATTGGCATGGTGCAACAATAGATTACCGAACATGACAGTGTCTTTTTCAGAGAAATCTATCTGCTGTAACCTCTGTGGCACTATTACATCAAGGTCAGAGAGCACAGAGAGAAACCAATCAATACAATATTGAGTGTGAGAGCGGACCAAGTCTGATGCAGGGGGACAGAGGGAGGGGCAAGAAGAAAGACGACGGGGACGCAAAGGGGGAGAGTGTGATTGCAAAAGGGAAAAGAAAGGAGGAAAAACCAGGGGGAGAAAAACAGGGATAAGAATGACACACAGAGGAAATGGCAAGGAAGGCGAGGGGATGGAAAGGAAACAGGCGCATACAGCAGGAGACTGCAAGCCACGGATGAAGGATGGAAAAAGGTAGAAATGGAGAGAGAGAGAGAGGAAGGCCCCGAAGGTGGCTGCAATCTTGCGGGTGGCAGCGATATCAGTCTACAGCGGTGCCACAAGCGCAAACACACAAACCGACACCCACGGATGACTGGTGTGTTTGAGAGATGGTCAGTCCGGGGAGAATATTTTGTAGCCACAGGCACAAACACATATTGCCTCAGGGAGGTGTCTAATAACACTGTATACAGTAAATTGCATGCTGTATACTACATAGTGAGTCTGCGGATGTGTGTGTATGTCTGTGTGTCAGTGGCTCAAAGTGTACATATAGTGTGTGGTGGGTGTATTGTGTATGTATTTGGTTGCCTGGGTGCCTTAAAGCATTGTCTGTCTGCATGTATGTACAACCGTGTCTATATACATTAATTCATTTTTACATACTATATATGAGTGTAAACTACCATTTACATATGCACATATACACACACCTGAACCTTTGAATACTGTATACAGACGGTATACAAAAAAACCTCATTGGCTCTTGGAAGTCGTTGTAAAATTGACTTAACTAAATGTGTAACTGCCCAGTATCCCTGGGATTTCATGTTGGACAAATCCACACCTCGCGACTCAAATCCATTGCCGATGCAGGAAGTTTGTATGTTGTGATACAGAAAGTATGGGTGTGAAAATCAGTGTTTTTAGTTGCCTAATTTTGACCATGTCTCACCCTCAGTTTATTTTCCATAATCACAATCCTTTTGAATCTATAATCATAACGCAGTTGTCACTCGTAGATGTTGTAGGGAAACACATTTTTAAATGATGGCACTGAACGTTTCAGAAATCGAGTTTCTTGCATTATGGTTCCACATCAGCGTTCTTACTTTGTAAGCTAAAAACATGATGTGGCATATTGTCTGTAGAGTCATAGAGTCATAGAGTCTGTAATAACACAACAGTCTTGGTTCTCAATGATGGTCACTATTTCTCACTGGGCTACACAGTGCAAGTGTTTCATATATGGAGGTGTATACACTGTGCCCTACATGATGCCTGTGAGTATGCTTGTGTCCATGCGTGTGTGGGTGCACATTTCCCATTTGTCCTTTTTCACCTTGTTCTACACCAGATACAAGACTGCATGTTCAACATGTGCATTCGAGGAATAATAACCATTACTCCTGCACAAATACTCCTCTCTATTCTCTTCTTTGTTTCTTCACGCACACTTTTTAGCAGGTACACACACACACACACACACACACACTCGGCCCCCAATGTTCTCTCTCTCAAAAGTACACTCCTTGCCGGCCCAGCAGTGCTTGAGTGTGATTCATGTGAGTTTCGCTTCCTCTCTGCTCTGAGGTTGGAATATAGCGGAGGCTGTTCCCAGCAAACCACCTGTTCTCCCTCTAGGAAGAGATGGGGAGGCAGAGAGATTGAGAGAAATTGAATACAGTGCGATGCTAGGAGGAAAGGGAGAGAGACAGAGGTTAGTGAGAAAAATAGGGGGCTGGAAAGTTTTTAAAGAAAGGAGAGAGAGATGAAGCAGAAAGCAAGACAAAGGATACAATACAAGGATACAAAAATAAAATATTCGAAAGACTTCAACACAAACACAAAGATAGAGGTAGATGAGAGAGGTTTCACATTTCAGGCTGGTGAATAGAGATATAAAGACAACACATATTAGCTCATGTGTGTGTGAGCAGCAGATAACGAGGCGGCGTGTGACTGCTCTGTGTTTACTCTAATTAACTACATCAATGCTGTCAGACAGCTTTTCAGGCTTTGATCAGCTCCCCGAGCCTGCCAAAAAGTCTGCAAAACACACCCGTCAATCACAGCCATCGTCCTCTTATGCTAATCTTATTTCCCCTCCTCAAAAAAAAAAACAAAGGAGGAGGAAAGTGATTAATTTACTTTCCCGGAGTAAAATGAGTGCGGCCGGTCAAGTCGGATGGATGGCAGCGTCTCCCCTGATTGTGATTCCACCCTCATTCCATTCCACTTCTGCTCCACCCTTGCCTCTTTCACACTCATGACATCCATTACTTTTCTTTTTTTCACTCGCACACACACACACACACACACACACCTATGTACACATGCACCGCTGGCCCGATGTTGAATATGTAAATCGACATCTGCTCCAGTACCCAATCTCCAGCCCTCACCATGTGTCTGATATGCTAATGCAGCCAACACAGTTTCTTCACTCCACATCTTCCCCTCCTTTCCCTTCCCTCTGCTTCCTCTCCTCGACGTCGGCTCACCCGAGCCTGCCAAGGATGAGCAGATGAGGCAGAGGGAGAGAGAGAGAGAGAGAGAGAGAGAGAGAGAGAACGGGAGAGGAGAGAGGCGCTTCAAACAAAACCTGATAATGATGTTGTTATGGATGGATGTTACACACACAAACAGGCATGTGAGCAACAGCGAGGAGCCGGGCTTATTAGAGAACAATGGCGGGGAATCCAGGAGAGAGATGCTGAGTGTGGGAGGAAGGACAAAGCTCCAACTTCTCTGGCGCTCTCAGTGCTTCTCCCTCGTTAACCGAGCCGTTGCCACCCCACCCTCCCGCCGCCGTTTTCACCGATATCTTATCAGCCGTAATGAGCTCAGAGGTTGACACCTTGCAGTCACATCTGACACTCGTTCTGCAGCATATAGATCCATGCACACACACACACATACACACACGCACACACACTGCCTATATGGTAGCGCGAGCATGCCCCCCTTGCAAAAACGGCCATCACATTTGCATTGAGCTGCGAGATGGATGGCGTCCCATTCTGGGGGCATTGTTCTCAATCCAAGTCCAGGAGTGTGCTTTGATTTATAAAGGATGAAATAGGACGAGACCTGTTTCCCAGAGATCCCCAGTTGGCTGTGTTCACAGCTTTTGCGGCTTTGACTGAGTTCTGAGTGAATACATGAATGCTAAAAGACACTAGCTGCTGGCTGCATGTGAGGCCACACTTGCTGTGAGGGGGCCCGGTTGAAAATGATAGGGGACAGTATAGCGCCTGGGTGCTTATCCAAATGTTGTAAGGGTGTGAAACTCTGACACAAATTGGAGTCGTCCCACATAGCCTCACTGCATTTTTTTTTCCCCCACAGATGCAGATGAGAGCCTTGTGTCTTTGAGCGGCCATAAAAGGAGAGGAACTGGTGGTACAAAATTATCAAACACCTGAATCGAGTTCTCTTATTACACAGACCAAGCAAACACATTCATCAAGTGAGATCTCATTTATCAAACGAGCGCATGACCCAATTGGATCACAAAATGAATCTGCACTAATTTCCCTGGAAAATAAAACATTTATCAGCTTGATCCAGGTTGCACCACAAAGATCAATCTCACATCTGGAGGCTGAGCGGTTGTCCGTATGTTCTACATTCATAGTGACACAATACGCCCTCAAATGTAATTTATTTCACATGATGAAACTCGCCACTGAACTTTGGCAATTTTACAGAATGAGCAGGTCTCACAGCAGTGCTGTCACGTGAAAAAGGCAGAAAGCTTATATTAACATCATTAACATGATGAGAAACTCAATTTGCGGCAGCAAATTAGCACCGGTCAGAGCCAGACTCCACAAACATGTTGCAGTTCCCTTTGAACTACTCTGCAGCTCCGAGGGACGGATGAAATAATAGAAACACTACATCAAAATAAAACACAAAAAACAAGCTAACTTTGAAGCAACTAAATCACAGGGGCAGCAACACTCAGCTGAAGGTGAGTCACATTCAGCTAAATGGCAATTAGCAGCATGTCAACTTTTAAAGAGGCCTAACAATCTGCCCCTTATAGAGTCGAGTGAGAGCAATGGTTGGCTGAAAAAAAAACAACAAACAAATGTTCATGTTGTGCTCCGGTCAAAATGACCTGATAGGCAACTTTATATATAAACTGGCAGCTGAGTGTATGTTTTATGGTTTAGTAAGCTCCTGGATGCTGGTGAAAATTGTACTACTTACAGTGTCACCATCCTGAGGTGTTTGGCTAAATGAAACTTACTGAATGCAGGGCTGCGTATGTTTATTGTAGATATAATACAATCCTTAAAGAAAGGGCAGGATGTAGACAGTCACTCCACCACTGATCACATCTTTTTACTGAAACATATTGATTTATATTGTTTTGCCTCTTCTGCTCTTTTATTGATCACAGTGTGGCATCTGATGCCATTTGGAGGGATGGATTCTGGTATAAACTGCTGAAAGCAGAGATACAAAGACAAGTTCCTGGATGTAGTAATGAATATGAACACAAATATCTAATCATTTGCATTTTTTCTATCTGTCTTTTGTGAGCTTAACTGGGATTGGGTGTGGTGAAAACTGATCACGCTGACAATATTATTATCATGTCTGCAACAACAGAAAGCAGTGGCTCAGATGTGTAATGGAAGCTTGAGGTCGATAGTTTTTAAACTAAGTCTACAATATGTGGTTACAGAAAAGCTGAAATTAGCAAATACTTCATTGATTTAATATGTGGGTACCATAATGAATGAAATGAAGGGCTGCTATGTTATGATATGATATGTTTGCCCTGATCGGTGCATGTAAATTTGATCTATGTGAGCATGTTAGAAAAGTTCTTTTTGGTAGGTTAGTCACACATGTCATGTTGCATGCTTGTGTGTCAGGACAAAAAATATTATACAGTGGAAAGGCTCAACCTGAAATTGGAAAATGCAAAGTATATCCAAAAGTTAAAACCACTTCCTGGACTAATGCGGAGCGCTATCAGAAAATACCTGCAAGGTGCAGCATTTAAACAGAGAATTATTGGCTGCTGAAGGAGGCTGCTAAGCTGTAAAGAGTTCCATCTCAGCCAGATATCGTATGCTTAACTTGTATAGCTCTGGTGTGTGTCCGTCATCGTGCATTTCATTATTAGATGATTGTGGTTTGTCTTAGCTCTGGCAGCTTTCAGTCAGCTGGCTAAAAGTAAATGTTGGACAGAGGTAGAAAAATCTGTTTAGAGGTGGCAGAGCAAGCTCCAAACCAGAGAAACCATAAAAATATAAATATATTATACAGAGCAAAAAGTAGCACACGCACAACATATCAACAACTTCCTTTTCCACACACATCTCCCCCTTTTTGGTCAAAGTTAAGTTGTAACTTCTCTATTCTTTTTTCTCTATATGTATTTTTTTAATCTATGTATGTATGTTCACTTTTTAACCATGTTTTATGTTGTCTGCTAACATCAGTTGAGTAATTTACTCTGATCATCAGGACACAAGACTTACAAGCTCTGTATCATTCCCACTCTCAGCACCGCTTCCTCTCGCTGGTGCCGACTGCACCGGCGAGTTAACTCCTTCCACAGCCTGCTCCCACATTAGTATTTAGATTTAGGTGAATTCAGGCTGTTTGTCTATATGCGTTCTCGTTCATTCAAATGTTGTGTGCCTATCGCTCTGCTGGGGGTTTCGTGAGCTCGGAGACGGCCTCTGTCACCTTAGCTCACCCAGATTTGTTTCTCAAGCGTTGGAGAAGAGCCAAACCACCAAATTCAAATGTTTGTTTTTGTTGCAGTAAAGCCATGATGTGAGTGTCCCGACTGAAAAGCAGCGACTCAATCACGCATACAAATATGCAGTCGATCGCAGGAGCACACGCACCAGAACGCTTGTGGACTAGATGATCATTGTTCTTCAACGTCAGACGAGTTCACACTGTACCAGAGCCGTGTTGAAAATACAAAGAAGGACTTTTTTAGAATTTAAAATGAAAATAATTGCGTGGCAACTGTTTTTTCTCATTAAAAACAAAAACCTTTCTCATTTTAAAAATGCCCTTTTGACCTTATGACAAGATATTCAATTCATGTTATTATGACTTTTTTTTCATTATTACTAAATACCAAATAATTCCATTTTACAAAAAGCTTTCTCATTGTAGTTTTTCTACCCAATGTGGGCTACAATCTCTCCCCCATATTTAAGGGAGGCTCCCACATTTGGCAGCATTAGCATTTTGTCCCTCTTGCTCTTGATTTTGTGTTCATTTCTTTTGAAGATGGCGGTCTGATAGTTTTTGTTTTGGCTAAGTTAGTTCACACCCTTTTCTTTCTTTCTTTTGATTTGTTAAATAATGTTTCACAATATCACAAGATATGTTGTACAGACAACTTTGTTGTAACATGGAATGAATACCCAAGCACCCAATAATAATGGGAAAATGTCATGATAACATAAAAAAATCATTCTTGTAATAACATGAAAAAGATCTTGTTAAAATGAGACAAGAGAAACAAGGAGCACATTTTTTTGTGATGGTGGCAACAATACGCTGTCATATAGTGTTTTTTTATTTATCTATAAAATTATATGAGTCCATTTTGATTGGAACCACAGCAGATGTCTGTTTTACCGTCTTGTAGTATCTTATTTAGTAAAAGTTAACGTCTCCTCTAAAAAAACTCCACAAGCAACATATACTGTGAACATCTTGCAGACATTGGTTTAATGTTTTGAAGCAACTTTTCACCTCAATCAAGTCTATTGCCTTTAATTCATTATTTCCTATCTTAACTAAACTTCTCTTACTTTTTTCCTGCAAGCTTTCCATTTCTGATTTATCAAATTCTCTTAACTGTACAAACCTGTCTTAAATCAGCTTACTTGTTCCAAGAAGTTCCAAGTCCTGTTGTCTGAGAGCAGACACAACATGTTCAAACTATTAAAGGTATTTTAAGTTCAACAACTCATCATCAGCGCTGTGCTGTGACAGAAATAAGGAGGGGGAAAAGTCTTGTTAAACCAAAGTGGTCCATTGGATGAAAAGCAGTCATGGAAATTGTCTATCCACGTACTACTTAAGAACAAATCTCAAACAAATCTATGCACAACTCCAGTGAGCACTGCCTGATTATAAAGCACAGTACTGCAATGTTTGTCTGCAGGGAGCGTGTGGCTCTCAAGATTGCTCTGGATGGCCAAGCAGTGACTCAGGTACATGAGGTCATTTCACATCCTTCATTGTAAACAGCACTATTTCAGCATGTTCCCCTGTTTCAACATGATCACACCCCTCACACACACCAGGTTTCATCAACAGCAGGATGAAGTCAGTTCCCTCCCACAGCCTCCCCAATCACCCTGTGTAAACACCACCGAACCTTTATAGTGTAAACATCATCGAATCTCTATAAGAAATAGATTTCCAGCTCCTTCATCTCTCGGTACACTGGAGGCTTTCTTTCTTGAAGAGGGGTTCTTTATTAAATAGACATGGTTTGAGCAGCTCACACCCGCTCTTAGACACCATACTCACATATCCTTAAGATGATATATTCTGCACTTGTGGAGCTGCATGACCGTGACGAGGAGGAAAAAAGGAGGATTTATGCAGACAGTTGTATACTATGGTGTCCATCATGTCGCATTTTGTGACTTAAGTTTTGCCACTTTGTCAGCGATGCTATGATAAATGAGGACCATTTTGACTTTAACTGAAGGTCAGTTGCAGCTGATCCTTTAGTTCTAAAACCACTTTCAGCGTTTTGTGTCGTATTTCAAAAAAAGCAGTGATTAGAAGCATTTGCAGCCTAAGGTTCTTCCATGGTTATGTGTGTCACGCCACGGGTGTTAATACGAGGATCAATCATGCTAATGAAGACCTGTGTGTGGATACATGTTTCTACACACTGTGTAATGTGTGTGAATCTCCTGTACCTCCTAACAACACCTTCTTGGGTGCTTGGCGGCACCGTAGGTGGACAGCTCGTTGTCAGCCCTTCAGCCTCAACATATCCTGCACGCACACTCGCACGCTCCGCACACAGCCACACATAGATGGCCCCATCATTAGAGTCTGGAGCACAGACACAGACATAAGGGGGAGGTGGAGAAGAGATGGATAGACAGAAAAGCGAAGCGAGAAAGAGGAGATGGATTCAGGAGGGAGGATATTCAGGCGCATCATTAGCACCAGGGATGGAGAGATCTGGGAGTAGAGGAATATAATGAAGATAAGACGGTTCATTTGGGGCTTTAAATTTACAAAAATATGCAAAAATGTGGAGTATGAGAAGTGCTTTTAACTGCATGCACCCTGTCATGTCTGCACAAAGAAACAACGTTTCCAAAGCTAGCCTAATTATGGATTGCTTGAAAATGTCATACAAAGGGCGACACACTTTTAGCCCAAGCTAATTAACCAAAAGCTCAATTGTGATTAAAAATAAATGTCATAATATTGTGTGAATGTGTTAAATATTGATTTTAGAGATGTTTGTAAAATAGATACAGAGATGAAGCAGCTTTCCAATGTGAAGTTCATTAGGCGAGGCAGTGACAATTAGCTAGACATGCTCAACAGACCAATCAGAAAATCCCACACGGATATTTTATTCAATTTCTCTGTGCCAAAATGAACCAATTTTCCACAGAAATGTGCATCTAGGAACTCACTTTGTAAGCAGTTTGTAATGAGCGGGACTCTGGGATTGACAGATACTCTCCAGTATCCATCTAAGCTTAGCTTATCCTGCTGGTCTTGAAATAGCAACAGTACCTGGAGTTTGATTATCATTCATTCAGTTTAATTTCCTCTACCGTAACTGAAACATTCATATCTGCACATGAATTATTGGGTTTGAATATCTGATCACCAGGAAAAAGCTGGAAGATGGACTTGAAATTTTAAGCAGGGCTCAATATTTGAACAGTGCATTCCTGGAAACCGCATAGAAGTTGTATTGACTTCCATCACTTGTGTTTCACTTTAGCTCTCAGAGAATATTGAGCTTAATGAAACAACATCAGGCAGTCTCCAAGGCACGAAAGTGGTGTATAAAAAATGGAAAAGACTGCAATTATGGGCTGAAGATGAGATTGATGAGAGGCTTTCAGAGATGACAAAGCTTTACAGAAAGAATATTTGATGTTGACCCTTTGATTCACGGCAGACAAAAGTGTCTCTTACTTGTCTAAAATACACTTAATACTGATATTATACTTAATATGATCAACTTTTTTACTTCAACAAGTGATCACATGATTACTTGTATGTGAATTGGGTGGCTTGTAGTGACAGAATGACAGATAGTTATCATCTGACTCTGTTGGTCCTTTTACTTCTGGGGATTTTTCTCTTCCTGCGAGATGAGGGCAACGTGACCAACAGGGGCAGCTGAGCCAGCACTATTACCGACAGGCTGATCTACTAGTATGTGTGCTGCTGACCACTACTAGCTGTGCAAACTGTTACAGTGTTATCTAATGGATCCCCTGCGGGTTTGACAATGGTGTTTTTCTTTGAAACAGTGGTACAATGGATACATCCTTACAACTGGATATTGGATTCTTTTGTTGTCAAATAATCACAATGGCTTTATGCTCACTTCTCTTGACAGTTTGAATGGGTAGTTGAAGTCTTTCACCGCGCAAGATCCACATGTTAAAGAATTTGAGTGAAATTCTGAGATAATTGAACTGTACTACAGATTTTTTTAAGTAACTTGGTTTGAAGGGATCTTTAATGTAATTTTCACTGTGAAACTATAAGTTATGTTATAAGTTCTGAACAGTTTCATATTTTGAAGGAAGGTGAGTTTGCCATCTGTTTCATTCAGTTTCTTTTCTGGTCATCAATTTTGCATTTGAAATCACAATTTGTCAACACTGAGCTGTGTTTCTGTAGTAAAGAGAAGGCAAAGAAGCCGTTTATTATGCTTATACAGTTTCTCATGTGCATACGGGGCTCATGCCTTCATCAGTCAAAAGACCACAGAATGAGGTTACACTGCAGTTTGTGGATTGATCACAACCAAAACACCAGTGAACGTTGTCTCTGCTTAAACTTAAGTTCTCACAATGAGTAACCCCGGCTATCTTTGCTTCTTCTTCCAGAGACAAAGTTTTCTATTCATCCCCTTGAGAGATTAAACATAGATTACATACAAACCAAGGCCAAACTGGCCTGCACACAGGAAAGAAATGAGAGACACTAAAGAGACGTAAAGAAGTAGGAATAATATAAGAATAAAAGTAAAAGTAAGTATATAAGTAAAGGAATAAAAACACATGGCAACAAGCTTTACTGCATTTTGTCTCTTTGCTGTAGAAAGTTTTTGTAATTTTCCAAGGACAGTTGTGCTATATGTTCTTCTTTCTGGTTTACATTTTCTACAGAACAAGAGGACGACCTAGCAACAAAAATGAATCTTCACAACAGACCAGACCAGCATCATGTCATCAAGCACCAATAGCCGAGACTGTAACCCCTATTTCAAAAGCTGTCAGCTGGCAAATGGCTAAATGATGCTGGTAACAGTACCAGCATTTAGCGACCAGCACTGACACAGTCACACAGTGCAGCAGCCTCAGACTGTCATCTCAAACTCTGCCCAGATCAAACCGTTGGCTACAGGCTGTTTTATTTACAGACAACACTTATCAGGATAAGATACGTCTGGCCATTACATTGGATCACTGATCCACTAGGACTGGAGAAGACTGAAGGGGCATGATTAAAATTAATTTATGAAGGTATTAAAACGCCATGGTTCAGACAAGGTAGCAAAACAATTTTAAGACACGTCTGTAAAGCAAAGTCTTGTTTAACACAAAATGCATGCAAATTTGTCAAAATTGTAGTCCAAACACACATCCACTTGTGTTGACATCTACAGGTTGTTCAGTTTTCTATTCCCTCAGAGGGGCATCGGCCATGATATTAAGTACCCGTACATTCCAGTCAATGCAGGATGTAGCAGTTTGTCAGGAGCTTATCTAATTGAAGCTTTAGATGACTACCAGGAGACAAAGTTAGCGACTAGCTGGTGAACAACGAGTATCAAGCAGCTGAAGATATTTCCTGCAGGAGTTGGTAGAGGCCAAAACAGAGAAAAAAGGAGAGAGCATAACTGTCTTACATTCATCCAATGATCAGAAATATGACTTCAAATTAATGCTACTGTTGCTCCACATTGGCTGTATGTGTTTGCCATGACAGTTTATGATGTTATTGTGTTCGCAGCCAGTTTACGCGGTCCCCAAGCAGCCAAAAAACCAGCGAAGCGAGTTTAAATTTAAACTCATAAGTCAGAAGTTTTTCTGGGCTGACAGCGAGCCCTTAGCAACCACCCCAAAATAGGGACATCAAGGTGACAGTAATGCATACATAGTAGAAAACCTGTGTGAGAAAATTTGGCAGGTTAGAAGACAGGACAACAGACCGAGAATGGAAATGAGCGATGCCGAAAGTGGAGGCGGAAAAAGAAATGCAAGAACGGGTGGAAAGAAAGAGAGGAAGAAAGTGGACGACTAGGGGAAGCGAAAGCAGAGACGATTATGTGACAGAATCAGGAGGCGTTTTACACAACTGGAGGAAGAAAAGTCTTTCAAAGAGCTGAAGTGTTCTAATATATACGTGTGTGTGTGTCTGCGTGTGCGTGACTGAGAGAAAGAAAAAGTGTTTGTGTGCGACCCCTAATGTGCATGTGGCCGTGTGTGTGTGTGTGTGTGTAAGAAAGCTGTCAACTACTCCAGGCGAGAGAGTTCCAGCAGTGTGTCAACCTAATGGGCAG
Organism: Scortum barcoo; assembly: GCA_023238725.1. Taxonomy (NCBI): domain Eukaryota; kingdom Metazoa; phylum Chordata; class Actinopteri; order Centrarchiformes; family Terapontidae; genus Scortum; species Scortum barcoo. The sequence goes on along the minus strand of CM041548.1, from coordinate 5,126,441 downwards.
AAACTGGGGCATAGTGAATTATTCAACAGCTTTTTAGGGGGAGAGGAGATGCTTCCAATATCTTCCCTTAGGAAAAAATGTAAGGACCCTGCTCTCATAATACAGACACAAGCGCACACACACTGCACAGCATGTGTGCCCAACAACTATCAGTTCAGTCTCTGCCAACAGGTCCTAAACTCCTAAACTAATGTTCTTGTTTCTAAAAACAAACACAGCGGCAACAGCTAGCTCAAACCCACTGAGACTCTGTGAGTTAGTTAAACGAAATAAATCGAGCTGTTGAACGGTCGGTCATCTGGTCAACAGGAATATCAAAATTGTCCTTGCGTGCCTGAGACATAATTGGATAAGTATACTTTTGGAGAGGAAAGGCAACCACAGTGGCACCACAGTGTGAGCTGCAGTGCCCCTTTAGCCAACACCTACTGCTGTGACAACTCAAAATAAATCCTGAAACAGTATGTTATTCTATCTATCATATTTTATATAAACCACACTTGCCACACAGTAGTTTATATTTCATGGAATTAATCTCATCAATATACATGACCCACTTTAATAATATCTTTGCCATCTGTCACTCATAGAGCATCTTTGGGAATGATGAAACATCAGGGCTTGGTCACATTCCTGGTGCAAATTTCAGACCAAAATCAGTTCATTTGGATTCCATGTTGGAGGCAAAATAAATTTGTACTTTGCTTTCATTGTTCAAATTTGTAAGGTTGGAGTCAGCTATCACATCAACTACACCCAGTTCAACCCTGCTCTGTGGACTGCAGAGTGATGCCATGAGGTTTTCCTCTGCGTACTAATGTAGCCATGAGTGAAACCAGCCTCAGCCAATGATGGCCGCTGTGCAAGTAGCCACTATCTCGCCAGGCTTCAAACACTAACCATATTAGCGTCCACAGATGCCTGAACAATAATCCAGGCTAACAATGCTAGTGGAGGTAATTGGGATGGAGTCGCATCGAATAGACATGGCGATCACAGTTGGGAGGGAACAGCTCGATAGCAACGCAGCTCACAGCTCACAGAAGCTTTAACAAACTCTGATTGGTTAACAGGGTCAAGTCGCGCACAGGAAGTAGTATATATTACAGTTGTGGCAGCAGCTGGGATTAAAGAGCAAAAGAACATGGACAGGATGAAATTTAGCGGCCACCAGGCTAAACAGATTAACAAAACATTTCCACCTAAAGAAAGTCAAATTTAAAGACAGCATCAACGATCTTACCTGAACAGACGGACACTGAATGAAACGCCACAGGTGTGAGCATTTAGCACCAAGATGGCGACAATTAAAACAGATCCTGCAGGTCAGCACTTAAAACCCTTGAACATGTCCAAACCATCCGCTGCAACATGTTTCTCTGTTTTTTTTTTTTTTTTGCCCTTGAACTCTCAGCTGCCAAAGAGTCAAACCTTATGTAACGCATGACATTTACAACAAGGTCCAGTTCCCGGTCTACCTATCTGCCACTCTCTCCTCTCCCTCCCCTCCTGCTTCTCTCTCTCTCTCTCTCTATCCAATCTGACTCACTGACATTTAATTAGTTGGTGAAGTGGAGGACGCCACGCCACATCAGCCCTGTAGTGTTGCTGACCTTTTCCGACTGGGTCACTCATCTGTCATTAGAGCACCACCACTACCACAACTTCACACACACAAGCACACACACACACACACTCATCATTCTCTTGGTACTAACAAGTAATACTCCAGTGTGACGCTGTGATGTGAAATAAGCCAGCTGGTGATCTGGCAAATGACAGCAAGGTGGAGTTTTCGTTTGCATAAATGAGATGAAGTCATATGGAGATGTCTGGTGATTTGCAATGCAGCCAGCCTGTGCATGTGTGTGGTTTTTTTTTTTTTTTTTTAACTTTGTACATTGATGTGGGTTTGATTATTTGGTAAATGTTGTTTGGTTGTGTGTCTGAGGAGGCTTCCTTTCAGTCGATTGCATCACTCTAATCAGCCATCATGAGAGGAGACTAACAACAGTTATCCTTTCATCTTTGGTCAGTGCAAAATGCCCTTTGCAGCACACATGCGCATAGGAGCTACACACACACACACACACCTGCACACACAGTCAAAGCCAATCAGAAGTTTCCACTTCTGTCTCCCCCCACATCTCTTCTCCACTCCTCAGCGCTGTGACATATCACCCAGCAACATCAGCTGCCAGACACCTCCTATCAGGATCGGTTTGGAGGCCTTTTAATCTGCCCTCTAAAGAAGTCTTTCCTGTCAATGGAGGGAAACGTGACCCCAATACCAAAGGCGCGGGAGTGAGGGAGGGAGGGGTGGTGGTGGTGGAGAGATCCGGGGTGAGGGCCTGGCAGAGAGAGCTACCCAACTGGCCCTGTATACCGGTGTTGGTCTGCAGCATCCTCCGCATAGACATAGTGGATAGCCAAAATACAGATTTATAATAGAGGGTGGTGGGGTTGTGGATCACTGAACAGAGAAGTGAACGATGCGGAAGAATGTGTGAAAAGGGGTGCAGAAAGCCAGATGAATATAGATGAGGAACATCAAAGTACACCTGTAAAAATGTGTCTTTCATAATCAGATTATGACTGACCCTCAACATATTCTGCACTGAACTGTAGAGCTGCTGCTTGGAAGACCTTTCAGTTTATAGCTTGCCCTCAATCATAAGGATCCCAAAGTCTGTAGCGCTTCAAACTTGTGAATCAGTTTTACAAGAGTTTATGGTTATCTGCATTAAATTGGCATTACTTAACTTTTTGGCCACCTGGGGGCAGCTGTAGACACAACATTGACATGTTATCACCTTACACTGTTATAGCTAACTTGGTATCCAATGGAAGGTTTTTACACTTCAAGTTGACAGAGAACTACATAAACATTCATTTGGAGGTGCGTTTTTGTCTTTGTCTTGTCTTTTTGTCACCTGCCAAATGTAATTCCAATATTCCCTCTTTTAGCTCTGTTTTGCTCTCCACCAACTCAGGAGGGAAAAATTAAGTTACTCCGCCCTAATATGTTCATATAGATAACAGCTTAATTTAGCCTGTTAGTACATGTAGTCTTGTAAGCTTTTTGCTGCTAATATCTGTGGTTGTTAGCTAAAAGATGAGAGTGAATCAAAACAGTTGAGCTGGAAGAGCAAACTGCACAATTGCTTGACAGTTTTCTGTGGGTTTCTCTCTACAACTAGCCATTTACATATGACACATAATAATTTCACTGCTTGTTAATATTTTTTTTTTTACAAGAGAAGCTTTAATTTAAGAATTTGAGAGGAATATGGAACAAATACAGGCATTTGTGTAGTCCAATTAAAAACTATACCAGACAACTTGTCTGATGAGCCTGGACCAGCAACACTGTCACCTGTTGATTCTGTTAGCTTTGGTTGTAGAAAACATTTCCAAACACATGGCCCTCAATGGCTCATAGTTTGACAGGCATGAAATGGAGAATGAGGTGCTGAGAGCCATCATTATGGCCCTTCCGTCATCATGTCACTGCCATGATGTCTGCCCATGTGTCATCTCACTTCACACCGTCTCTGTCCTTCTGTGGTCCGAGGAGCCCAGGCCAGGGCACTACATCATCTTCTTGGCTTCGTGGTTTGTACCGTTCACTCAAAACCCAAACTGCTCTGCAGCAGTGGTGTCCAGCTATGTGCCACGAGTGGTCAAGAGACTGTAGCTTTTTATTCCAACCAGTGGCTCTGACAGCTGTCCAAAACAGAGATGGTGAATTAATCAGCAGAATCACCTGGTGCAGTCTTTGGAAGGAAAAGCTGCAGATTCTTGGCCCTCCAAGGCACTTGTTTGCCCACCACTCCACATGATGTCCAAAATGCTCTGTAATCATAGTGAAACCACCATCTACACAGCTATAAAAACACTTTGCAAGACTTCATTTTGAGACAAAAAAACCTTGACACCTCAGCCAACTGCCAACTAATGTGTGTAAACAACTACAGCAAGAAACGTGTCACTGATCCCTTTGATATGAGGTGGTCTGGAACCCCTGTAGAGTCCAAAACAGAAAAATGCAACCAGGCCAGAACAGCCCAGGACGACACCACGGCCTTTTCACAGCAGATGACACCATTAGGTCAGAGCAGACTGTCTTTCCATCACTTCTCCATCCCCGTCAGTCCAGTCAGTTTCAGACCAGGCTGTTAGACAGACGTGTCAAGCCCCTCAGTGCCTCATTTAGCAGCTTAGTTCAGGAGCAGGTTCAGCCAACGAACAATCTGTCACCACTGTAAATATAGAAGAACCACCACTAACTTGAAGTATTAAAATTAAAAACTCTCAGTGGGTGCATAAACATATATCTAGGCTTAAGAAACACAAAAACAAATGGAAAAAAGATTTGTGCATCATCCCCACAGTTGAATGTAAAAAATGCAAGATGCTGAAAACCTTCGAAGCAAGATGTGCAGTCTACAATAGTAACTATTCCAATTGTTACCACTCAAAATGATTTATTTTATACTGACAAGAAATTCTTTGCAATTTAAGAAGGCTTCTCGTTTCATTTCAGCTTTCGTCAATGTTGTCGCTCTAAATTACAACTGTTGGTAGCAGATTTCATCAGCTGTAGCTCCTAGCTAGCTAATTAAGGTAAAGTTATGATTCATGAGTTGGTTGAAAATGCTATCTCCTGCTGTCTTTCAAATGTTTGGATCACTGAAATATCTGTTCTAAAGCCTCAAGTTCTAGCCCCTCTATTCTAAGTAAAAGGAGGAAAAATGTGTTATCAGACTGTTGATGAAAGCATGACCCTGCTAAGCATACCTATTTGGAGTAGTAAGAGGTTGGATTTTATGTTATGAGTAAAGGTTGACTAACCAATCTGTTTGCTAAATGACCCTCTATCTCTGACAACAAGTTTGACTGAGGTTGCTGCCACTAACTTTATCTTATGCTCTGATGTAAGAGCATTCTTGGACCAGCTACTCAGGTGTAACAGTGCACTGGATGTGTCAGTCCCAAAAAAGCTTTTTAACCTGTCACAACCGGTCACAGGGTCACAGGGTTTCACTGATTCCTTACTCTAATGCTCTTATATGTTTCATTCCAGTGAGGGTTAAATTAAAAGAAGCTGCCATCCAAAATCTTTATGGCCTGTTGTTAATACTGAAATTCCATGCGGTGTGCTTCTGGAGAAATCCAAAGTTTGATGTACCTGATGTGCCTAGTTACAGTTGCTAAGTGATGATTGTACATCCTCGTTCAGGGGAGGGGTTTGGCACACGATCAACTGTCCTTACATACTAGTCTCATCTCATTTACATATCAAATAATAAGTGTTGCGTTTGAAGCGAGGGAATATCATAATGTTTCCATCTGAACATACAGCCCACTGCCTAGTGTAGTGAGTCCCAAGAACGCCCTCGAGCTGGAAAATATTTTCAAACCACTACTACATGTCACTACTTCACTGTCCTTGAGCGATTCAAGGAATTCCAACCTGCTCCCGGGATGCTCTTGTGGCCCTGACCTCTAATCTCCGAGAGGGAGAGGAAAGAGAATTACCCCAGGGATCAACAAAGTCTTTCATTATTAATATTCTGGCCCTCCAAAAATGAAACAATTTGGTGGATGGAGCTTCAGATCAGCAGAGATTTAAAAAATCTCCCTGTTTACCTTTAGCCACAGATAAAGAGCATACATAGCTAGAGGGGCCACACTGAGATGTTAAGGTTTTAAAACTCTTCCCAATTGAGCCCAGGGAAAGAATGATAAATGAAGGTATTTACGATAATCTGCTGCCAGTTATTTTATGCTTAAGCCCTGTATAGCTTTCTTACACATGGTTTTACTTCTAGTAAGCGAGTTGTAAGGAATAAGTGGAACTCCAGATAACATACACTAAATGTCTGTTAAAGCTATACTATTTGATGGATTTTTATATTTTTACTCCACTTCTGCAAAATTTATGATCTTGTATTATTCTGGGGTAAGTTTACTTTTTTTTTTTCATTCAAAGCAAGGTGAAATTTTCCAGGGCACACAAAGTGCAGGAAACCGTCATTTCTGGAACAAAGCTGGAGTCTCTCATAATTGAAGCAGCATGGAGTGGTGCGTAGGCTGTCCTCTAATCAGACGGCACAAGTTCAAGCCCATGTGACAACAAACGTTCGCCCTCCTCAAGTGTCCTTGACAAGACACTGAATCCCCACCAGCTCCAGGGGTGCTGTTTAGTGGCCGACCATGACCATGGGAGAAAATAAAAATTAAAAGACTCCTCTTATGGCTTATTATTTGTAGTAGTATAAATTGTCTGCCCAAAGTACAATCCCATAAAATAGCAAAATCAGTAAATCCCATGGCAAAGTACCTTGGATAAACCCAAGTCTTTAAATCAAACAGCCCATAGTTATTACACCACATAGATTCTCCACAGTATTTTTGCAGCACTGTGCTTTTTTGGACAGATTCTTTGGCACAGGTCTTTAGTACATTCATTTCTGCTTGTTTAGCTCACGTTGGCATACGTTTGGATTTGCTTTTGTTGCATTTACATTGGCTCCACTGGCAGTAAAAGACAATTAATCATCCATTGTGCATTTACGATTTGGATCTTAAACCTTAAAAAGATTTTCTCCTCAGGGGTGATCTGGCTTGTTATGTTCCCACTTTGAAACTTCTTATTAAATAAAGTATTTTGTGTGAATATTACAGTTTCTGAGTTTCTGTATGTAGGTGCCCCCACCACCACCACCACCCCCCTCCACATAGCTTTTTGTACATTAGGGGCTGTTTTTCAAAGTTTGGGTTCGGTCCCTTTGTTCCAATTAAATCTTACTGCTTCATCGTGCAATGATATATGTTGCAGCCCAGTAGAATTTCATCCATATCAGCCAATTTGCACCTCACAATTTACGCTCAGAGCCAGTGCAGGAAGAAGCGTTCTCTTTATGTAGTGAGGCGGAAAGTGTGGGGGGTTGGCGTGGTGAATGGGTATGTACTGTAGCACATTAAGGATTTTAATGCAGCAGACTGGAGCTCTCCTCCTGCCACAGACCTGCAGTTAACGTCTGTGTTTTCATCAGCTGTAACTACAATCCTTTCCTCAACCTGAACCATACCTTAATCAGAGTTTTCTATAACCTCAACTCTACCATAGCTGTCACATTTTAAAGACATTGGTTTGTGGTTTGTCAGCGAGGGCCTTGAGAGGAATTTTTGCTTGCAACATTCAGTGTGCACACGAATCCTTTTGCTATGTTAAAAAGATGCTACTATAGGGCATCCCGGCAGCCCAGTGGTTTAAGGCACTGACAGTGAACAGCAACACTGGTTTGAGTCCAGCTGGGGACCTGCATCAGTCCTGAGTATTGTCAATGAACTGGGAATTTGCAGTTTCCAGTTTTGCTTTCCTTGTCTGGCAACAGGATTGTATTTTGTTTTTTATGTGCTTCCAACTTTGGGGAAAGCCCCTTCTTTTTTCAATGTGACAATCACACTCACAAAGCCAGGTCCATAAAGAAATGGTTCCTCCACTCTGGTGTGTGAGAGCTTGACTGCAAATCCCTGCAGCCAACACTGTGAAAAACCTGAAACCAGAAGAGTGGAGGCTGTTACAGTTCATCTTAACTTACATGGTCTGAAAGTGAAATGTTCAACAACCATACACAGATCTCTTCATACCTTTGGCCATACTGTGTATTATTAAGTACAAGAAACTGATGTCATTGTCTTTTTAAAAGATTTCATTGTCATTGCTTTGGACATCCCTAATAAAATGGGAAGATAATAAAAAGATGAGGGGAATGATTCCATGCTCATTTTGTCATTCTGCAGTAGTTTCCTGTCTCATATAAAACCCAAGTCACTCCTGAAAAACAACATGTGCAGCAGCTGCAAATTCTGCAAGGTTATAACACTGCCTTGGTTCACATGTGGTGGAGCCGGTCCAGTCTGCTCCTGCATCCTAACCTGGGAGAGATAAACTCAGCCCAGGTGTGAAAGTTGAGGATTTTTTTCCAACATGCATCCCATTTCCAAATCCCACACCTCCCCGCCACTCCTTTAACTACAAAACCCAGCGAGGAAGAACAGGAGGGCTTCATTAGGCCTATGCAGAAGTATAAAGTTGACTAACCTCGTGTGGGTACACATCAGCATTCTTCTTTATCTCTCTCCCCTTCACCCTCTGAGGAGCTCTCTCCGGTGACTCGTTGTTCCAAAGGATGCTTCTAAAATGGTGGCTCTGGGAGCGCTGCTATTCCCCAGACTACCGAGATGAGATGCAGGATTCTCTCTTGTGAGCGCAGCTGAGAAGAGGAGGAGATGCGCAGGAAGTTGTGTGCCCGTGCGAGTGTGTGTGCGTGTGTGTTTTCCCTCTCTTTTTATTTTCCTAGCTTTTTCTCTGATCTGATCTGATGTGAAATCACAAATTGGCCCCTAGCCGCTGCCCCCTGTGTACATAACAGAACTCATTAAAGAGAGGAGGGTTATTAAAAAGTGATGGAGCGAGGGAGGACTCTGACAAGAAAAACTGATTCTGTTTAATAAAAGAGACAGAAGAAAGAGAGGAGAAGAAGAAGAGGGAGAAGAGGAAGAAGAAGCTCCAGAAAGAAACTTGCTGTGGAAACGAGGCTAGGCAATGAGGGAGCTTTGACGAGCGGCACTGCGTTCACTATTCACTTTCACGGCTTGCACAAATACTTCAGATTATTCTGAGGCTTTGAACATGCTTAGATATTTATTTTCCAATAGATGATAACAGGGAATAGGACATCTTTTCCACCGGCTCTGTTTCTGTGCCCTACATATGGACTGAGGCCGAGAAGAGACAATACGATATGAAGCTGGCTGCAGAGTAGACTATGCTGCTTCTTGAATCCCAACAATCAGCGAAAGCCCCTCGAGGTCCAGGCTAAAAATACACCTCGTATTACTGTTCACTTAAGATAAAAGTATTTGTTAAATGACCGTATCATAACATCTCCACTGCTCAGGGCAGCAGTTTTGCAGCGCGGTGTGTGTAACAGCAGCGAGAGATGTCTGGTATTCTGCTTCATGGATGTTCATCTATAATTCATCTGTTGTGACTTGGAACACATACATGAAATGTGAGCAAATTACATATCTTGGAGGGAAAGAGAGGGAGAGAGGAGCAGACGGTAAAAAGTTAACAAGGTGTGAGGGATGAGGACCGAGCGAAGGAAAGACAAAGAGAGGGGAGACAGACAGGCAGCAAGCAGGTCTATGGGAGTGTGTGTGTGTGTGTGGGGAGGGGGCCTCTTCCAGGTTGTTTGTTGTCCAGAGGCTACTGTGGATCCAGATGGACTGAGGCTGAGAGGGAACAGAATGTGCATCAATATTTACTCGCCTCCCCTCACTTTTCCCACCAAGACTGAGGAAAAAAAAACAAAACAGAACACTGGGCACGCATATAGCCACGTGGACACATGTAGATTTGCATAATGTTCAAAGAGCTCTGCTTTGATCACAGCTTCTTGGGTGAATGAGCATCATATATATTATTAGCAGATGTGCGGAAAATAAGAACGAGTACGTGCCCTCAAATGTAAGAAGTCATATGCAAATGCGTCCTGGGGTGATCGCGTGTGCGAGAGAAGGTGTGAGCCTGTGTGCGTGCGCCTTCCACTTCATATCCACGAGTAAAAACTGAGTGTGTGCCTGGAGGTTGTGTGGACAAAAAAGAAGCCCTTTCCCCCCTCTCTGTGGACGAGTGAAATGGAGAAAAATGAGAGAGAAAGCCACACAGAGGGAGGAAGGATGAGTCAGTGTTGGCTTTGCTGCTCTTCTGCGAGTCAGTGGGACGAGCAAACCAGCAATAACTGAAGAGACTATAACCTGTGGCCTGCAGCGGCCCACCTGTATGCCTCTGCAGCAACGAAACCACCTGCCCCAGTCAACGTACTCCGGAGACCTCATTTATAAACATTACCAGCACACAGAGGAGGTGTTGGAAAGTTGTATATGCCACACCCCAGGCAAATGTTAAGCCTAAGAAAAACTCAGCTGGCTGGAGAATGTGTGCAGCTCTGCAGAATAGCGTGGTGTATGGAGAATCACCAGGATCAACCTGCTACGACGGCCCGGGGCAAAACTGAGGTGCTAACCCTAACCCAGCAAAATGCCCCCAACAGCATCAGCAGAGACACCATATCTGCACTGTCATGTTTTTATTTTTTGTCACCCTTCTGTACTCTTCTTGCTGCAGTGCACATCCAACGCAGCCTTTGCATTATAAGGCCGTGTTCGCTCACCTCGAAACTTAGCTGCCAACTGTTGCCATACTGCTGCTCTTTATTTGACATTTCCTTATTCCCACCCTGTCCAAGCATCCACCTGTAAGCTCTGGTTCTATATTGCCTTTGGAGTGGCTACAGTTAAAAGGTCCATCAAATGAAGGGCTTGTCAGATGGTCAAAAAGCATATAAAATCCCCTCCCTCATATACCTTTGTGTCAGCGGTTTTCATGGAAGCTGCTGCATGCGAAGACCTTTAACCTTCCAAAATCGACAGCTGCTGCCCTCCTCCTCATACAGCTACTGACCACGTTTGTCATCCTTATCGTCTCTCCCCACTCCGTGCTGCGCTGAGCTTCATGTTTTGCTGTGGGGAGTGACAAGCTCAGAGCCTAAACCTACATATCAACACTATACATATTTTACTCTCATCATAATCCATTTCATAGGAGCTGCCTGAACTGAAATAATTATTATTATTACTTATAAATCTATTTTGAGATAGGAAGTCTTCTTTCTAAAAATCAGGTAATAAAAGCGGGATGGTGTGTGTTATTACAGGCACATCTTGGGGCCCTGAGACTGTTCCAGGTTGCTAATCTAACTTTGATGGCGGTCAACATTTGAAGACGGTGGCAATTTGTGACACAGATGGCTAATTTCTTAAGATGCAATGCTCCTCTTTTACCTACTTTGTCTTTTAAAACCATAAAATGTATGCTTTTATAAGCTTTATATGCAGAAGACATGAATTTGCACAGTTCACCTGCAATGGCTTTGCCCTCCTCCGTCTCTGCAAAGTCATCTTTAAGTCACCCTGCACATATTGACAGAAGGCTGTTAACATAATGTATTTTTATAACATAAACACTCCCAAAAGGGAAGCATATGCAGTAAAGTCAGAATTATGTTCAGATCATTTTATTTGAAAGCTCATGCATTCCACACATCCCACATGAATGAATGGTAATGAGCTAATTTGAGTATTATTGTGGATTACTGTGTGTGTTTCCCAGTTGGGGGTGTTTTACTGGAAGTGTAGGTTTGGGAATAATCTGCAGCTGTAGGCTATACAGTTTTAATGTTTGTTCCTTAATTAAGTCAGACAGTTTGCATGTTTGTGCATTTAGAGGACAAAGTCAAGTATTTTCTGCCTGTCTGTCTGCCACTCATCCATATTTTCCACTGTATTTATCCATTGTAATGTTTTGTATGCAAAAAAAAGTCCAAGGAGTGCTACACAAACAGCACAAAGTGTACATTTACGGCTCATATATCTATTTTGTTCCCCAGTGAATCCTGCGAGTACAGTTATAGGACATGAGGATTTATAAAACGACAGTGTGCTTTAGTCGAAATCCAGAAAGTCGGGGATCATGCTCACTCAGGCGTTCCCCAAACAGACATTGACATGGGGACCCCGAGGACCTGGAAGTGGAAGCAAGCTTTGACCGGGGAATGAACCTGGTTGCAGGTGCTCAACCGTAACACCAGCAGTCAATGAGGCAGAGTAGGGCAACAGGCAAATAAAAACAATTAGCGCAAGTTTGCTGTGACAATTAGCAGCCGTTACCTCAGCGCACCTTTCGCTGGGTGCTCAAGACTTCAAAACACAATTCCCTCATTGAGCTTTGTCTATTCATGTGCACCTCTGATTGTTTTTCTCTGTGTGCTTGTGAATACTATACATTTATCTTCAAAGATCTTTGTCTGCTTCATGACTGTCTATACAAGGAGGATATTTAGAGCCAAGGTCAAGCTGTGTGGCTGACACACAGGCGATGAATAGGAATAAACAGGGACAGGTTGGGTTACCTTTGTGTCTCCTGTGGCTGCTTGTATCATCACCACCATCGTGTCCATCTTTGTCTCATCTGCTCCAGTTCCTTTGGCTTTGAAGGGCATGTCCGCTTGCATGTCAGAGATTAGAGGTGCGTGTGCGTGTGTGTTTGAGTTTGTGTCTTGATGTCTTTTTCCTGGAGGCAGAAGAGGCAGAGGGCAGCGGAGTCATGCAGACAACTCTGGGAGGGTGTGTGTGTGTGTGTGTGTGTGTGCGGCACTGTATGTGAAGTGGAGACAGGGAGAGAATAGAGGCACTCTCGTCTGTATAATGGAGTGAGAACTCAGCCAGCTTCTAGGAGCCTTCATCTGTCGGCTGCATGCAGCACCAAGACCCACACACACCCATACACACACGCACACACACACACACTCTTTCCTGGCCCACAGACCCAACCAGACCAGCTGTAATTTGTCATTTGGCTGCAAACTGGGCCGTCAGCGCCGGGTTACTTTTAGCTTCCGGCTCGATGGTAATCCCTCCCTTTGAAGGCCGGCCAATCCAATCCCATGGCTGACACTGCCAGAGAGGACTACACCATTGTGACCTTTATGGCGCACCAGCTAATCTTTCTGCAACGAGAAAGGGAGAGAGAGAGTGAAAAACTGGCAATGAGTTCAACAAGCTTACTCGTCCCCCATAACTCCTTTCTCCCCATCCACTGTTCTAATTCCTTTCTGCAGTAACACCCAAAGCCTTTTTCCCAACATGCACTGTCTAGTCACTTAGTTTTAGAAAAATGAAGAAAAAGTCACGAAGCCCTCTTAGTCACTTGACATTTAGCAAATCCTCATGTTTCTGCCCCTGGCTCTGTGTTCTGGGTGTGTAGAGGTGGTGCGGGCGCTCTGTCCCTGGCAGGATATGGCACATTTACAGATGTGCCGTTATTTGAGCTTTTTTCACACCTCGTTGGTTCGGATCACTTATCTCAGTGGTTTCACCTTTAATTTGGCTGTCTGGGCCTTATGAGAACATGAGAGGTGGACGGAGAAGATGCAGCGGCTTCAGACACCTAGTATAGAGTGTGATCTGGTCTGATCCCTTTAAAGAATGCATATTTGTAAATTGAGAGAAACACTAACATGAATCTTATAGTGACCCCTTACATAATCAGAATCTTCACAATCATAAAGGCCCATGTATTTAACTACAACAAAATGAAAAAACACTGGATCAGAGAAAGGCCATGATGGGAGTCATATCATGAGGAAAGTCCTGCGAAAATGTAGATTCTTGTTCCTTTACCAAAACTGAACAAAAACAGCAGCATTCACATTCATTAAACTTACCATTTGTTAAATTATAATGCAATGCACTCAAAGAAACAGAGAGAAAAAACCCGCTAAGTTATTAAACTTAGATTAAGGAACAAAGATCATGTCTCATTTCTAAACTAATATCCTGTACCTGCTGTATAACCATTTTCTCTCCAGTCTGACTCAGTTCTCACAACGCTCCATCTCTGTCATGGCAGGAACAGCGGGGGAACAATGAAACTATGACGCTTCTTCTAGACGGCAGCCCATGTGTGATTGCGTCACGTGTACAGCATACATGACACCTCTACACATGTCAACGTTCTGAATAAGCAAGAAATAAGAATAGTGATGCAAACTGGGAAGCAAATGGTAAAGAAGGGAAATTACTGTGGTGTGCCTTGGGTGAAAATTGCTTTATAATTCAGTTTATCAGCTTTCATTGTGGAGGTTGACCTTAGATTCACTTCTCTTTTCCTAAGTACACTCTCCTCCACCACATTGTCCAAATTTGGAGAATAAGCAAAATTATTTAAAGGGAAAAAAGGGAAGAAATCCTACAAAGAGTAAAAGAAGAGGGAACAAGCATGGACTCAGCATGGAAAAAAACTGTAGTGTAATTACACTACAGAAAAAAGGACTCACAGGAGTGTAAAACATGCAGTATATATAGAGAATATGGATCTGGGGTGACGATCAACTCCAGGTGACGCGATCAGAATAGCAGGTAAGGCGGTGGGATAAATGGGGGTCAGGGGAGGAGGGATGACAGGAGTCAAGCATGATGGGATGAGCAGAAAGTCAAATGGGACTAAAAGACAGGCCGGGAGGTATCGAAGCCGGGGGCACAGGGAGCGAGGCTCAGAGAATGGGACTCATCTCACTGAGGCTTTATGGTTTCATGGTTTGCCTGTGGTTCCTGTTCCTGTGGAGATGGATGGGAAGGTTGTAAGAACGGGAGGGATAATTGTTCAATGCATCTATATTCACTCAACCATTCATATATAAGGAGGTGCAGGTAATTGGTTTACAGCGAGATGTGATCTTTGTTCCCGAGCCAAAGTTTTATAACTGACATTAAATTTTCCCTCTGTGTCTTTGCTATTTTTATGCAAATTAAAGTCCATGGCGTGATGGATGTGAATTTCAGATATTTGGTAAAGAAAGAAGAATTCATGTTTTCACAGGGTTTCAGCTTCAATTAAAGGTGAAACCACTGAGATCAGTAATTTGAACCAACTAGGTGTGAAAAAGCCTTAAGTGACACCACGCCTATGTATGTGACAATTGCTGTGAGGGATGCGAGCAGAGCACACACACTACCTCTACACCTCCACCTCTATGAAGAGCACAGAGCCAGAGGCAGGAAATTTCTGCCTTTTTTCCTCTTCCTTTTTTTTACTGTGCACATAATCACGTGTTAATACATTTTTATGTTAATACAGAGAATGTTTCTGTGGCCTCTCCACACCGTGATAAAATCTTTTTTCAGGTTATTCAGGTGGCCCGGTGGTTAAAGGTAACAGGTAGGATTTGTAGGTTGTTGTTTGAAAACACAAAATTCAAGGTTGGCTCATCCTTCCTATTTTCAAAGCATATGTACTTCCAGTCATTGATATTTATTTATTTATTTATTTATTTATTTATTTATTTATTTTAGGAAAATCCTACATATAACAGCTTTAAGCCTTACATACTGTTCATATTTTATACCTTCACAGTATGGTCCGGGTCAAAATCCAGACCAATAATTCCCTCATAGTTAATGTCTATACCAAATTTTAAAGTACAAGATCTATTTACAATGTCTAAATAGCCTGTGTCACATCATTAAATGTATGATTAAACAAAGTATTTCATAGAGCAGGGAGAGAATATTTTTCAAGATTTACTACACTTGAAAAACATTTTCTATTACACAGTATCATGTCCTGTTGTACACAAGACATAAAAATATAGAAGTTATAGTGATTTAAATATATTTTAGCTAATTTGAAAATGGCATTAACTTTCTGGAACTGTTGGAATTTATGATATAACCATGTTTTAACCGATAACTGATAACCGAACCGATATGGTACAGAACATTTCCAGGGACATCTCTTTCCATCTCAGTGTCCCACAGACTAGAAGCAGTCTCACCTCAGGACCTGTACACACCACCCAGTATTAGAAGCCCCATGTAGGCATGTAGGTCAGTCACATCCATGGTCTTCCATTCTTGACCATAACGATGAATCCCTGCTCAATGTTTGTCATTGCAATGACAATTTTTTCAATGACTGGAGGGAGGAAGAGCTGGAGTTGACAGTGTCAGATGCTTGGGAGATGACCAGTCTTGTGGGTCCTGGAGTCATTCGAAGTTGCCTGCAACTTGATGTGGAAGGACCAACAGATAGATGTTTTTCTACATAAACGTCTGCCTTGCTGCCTGCTCCTCTCCATCAGAGTCATCTTAATCAGAGGGGCTGTAATCAGAGTTTTCCTTCCACGTTGTCTTCCTGCTCTGACACATCTTCCTCCAAATCACTGTCAGCCTCCTCATCTTGGAAGATCAGATCAAAGGGCCTGTTGCACACCAAGTCTTGCTGCCATGATGTCAGTCTCTGAAATGGCAGCTCAGGTACCTTTATAATGTTATGAACCCTCCACCAACACCCTCCCAACCCAAATGTATTCAAAATAGTTACTTTATAGATTATTTTATTATATTGCAGGTGTAGATCTTTTGTCTGTGTCAAGGCGCCCTCTGACCTCTGGATGATTTCTGTTCCCTTTGTGCACCATATATGATCACTCATCTGCTGTTTTACTATGTTTCACTGTTTTGAGATTTCCCCCATGCTGCTTCAAAGACCAGCAGGTGTCTGTCTCTGCAGGAAGCTGGGCGAATGTGATGGGAACACATTCGCACTACCCATGTTCATGATTTCATAACTCCAGGTCTCTTGTGACTGTGTTGAGGTCCCCCTTGAACTCTGTCACTACTGTCCCATTAAAAACACACAAACACATGTACATTTGACCCGAAACAGCTTCAGTGTACAAAAATTTGTAGCACACATGTACAAAAGTATGAAATTTTAAAATCTTTTCATTTTTGTGTATTTTGGGTCACTTTAGGAAAAGTCATCAAATTTCAGGCTAAAAGAATGACGAATGATGTTTAGGGTATTTTTACTGCTGTCAAGCAAAACGGGTCAAATTTGACAAGAACAGTATGTAAGGGATAAGACGTGAGTCAGTCAGGGGACTTTTAATTCATGTCATCATCTTTATTCCAGCTTCTGTCACAAATAGACAACTAAAATGCCAATAATGATCTCACAGAATGTTCATTTGCAGTCCAGAGAAGCGTCCTTTCAGTTGTTTAATGGAAATGACTTTAATTGCAATCCGTTGCATCACTCAAAAACAGCAAACTAACAATTTGGGCCCAAACAAACAATCTGTGGGCTGGAAAATGCCCAGACAAGTGAAACTAAAAACAACACTGTGTCTATTTGTGGCTGAAGCATCAATAAAGGCAAGCTGAAAATGCCTCTCTCATTCTGTGGCATTTCATTTAGTTTTTATTTTGGTCCGTCGGCCCCCCTGCCATCGCCTCTTTCCTTTTGTTCCTGCCAGACCAGGCCGAAAGGGGGTGTGGGCTCAACATGAGCTCGCATCGGCAGGCTACCTCCAATCTCCCGCCATTTGCCAGCATGGTACCAATCAACACTTTACTCCCACCCCGCCGAGAAGCAACCGACTCTGAAGGAGACAGAAGGGGACCTAGTGTGATGGAGATATGGAGTGCGTGAAAGAGAGGGAAGAAGGAAGGGGAGAGGGACAGAAATAGAGGCAGAGAAGGAGAGAAAGCAGGAAGGCTGCTCCTTGTTGAGCATCCTAAATTTACCCCAGTGCTGAGGCTCCCCCGTCGTCTTCAACTCTTGCTCTGTCGCAAAGATCTGTGCCTCTGCCGAGCCCTGACACACACTCACACATGCACTCGAAGGTACAGTAGGCACTTTGATATCACTACTGCTTCCCAAACGGACACCAAGATTACACTCCATTTGAATATAAGTACGGATTTTGCGGATGTCTCCACCATAAAAATGGCTCTGGCTCTTAATAACTTTTAAAAATGCTTTTTTTTTTTATGTAACAGAACAAGTCAAATTACACCCCTGTGGATATTTATCTTTTTTTTTTTTCCAATAATGGTTTCTGTGCTTCCATATATTTCTCCAATTTATCATACTGTGTCCTTGCTGCCTGACCCCTCTCCTCACAAGTGTACTATTGATCCAAGCCATCGCAGTGATAAATGCAATCTCTTATCCGATGACTGAATTTTACAAATGAGAGAACAAATGGCCATGTAGATCTGCACTTTACATGGAGCAGAATAGAAAAATCATTTTAATTAGTTTTTGTAATGTGTTATGCACACTGTGGTATTTAAGGGCTGTGTATCTCTCCTTCTCAGATAGTTCAATAATTATCTACATATGTAGTCTCAGCCCAACACAAATACACAGTAAACTGTGATACACTGCCTATTAGATTCAGATTGGTTCAGTTGTGATTCAATTTTTTACAGGAAGAGGTTTTAAAAGGTATACATATTAATATAGTAGTACACATATCACACGTTAGATGTCACTTTTATCCAATTACATGTATAACACTTTATATCCCGTTTGTTTAATATTTACAACAACTGACAACTCAAAAAACGATGAGCTGTGGTTTTACGGGGGTTAGTTAATGACTTCTCAGAGTTCACTGTATTGCTTTTTTTTTTGCTTTGAACAAAGTCTGAATAGCTGTATCCCCTTGCTGCCAGTCTTTGTGCTAAGCTAAGCTCCTCCTGGCTTGAGCCTCATAATTAATGCACAGACACGAGAGTGGTGTCTTTTTCCTCAGGCCGTAAGACTGTTGAACTCTTGAGCCCTCGACCTGATTACTCCTTACCTTATTAATACTGATGTCATTTCACCTTTATACTACTTACTGATTACTACCTGTTTCATCTCCATTTATATATTATTATCACTGTTTATACCTGCATCCATCACAGTATATATATTCTATATATATAATATGTATATAACTTATATATATTGTGCAAGCTGAAAATTTGGGGGAAAATTTTGAAAATAATGGGTCAACTAAATCTTAAAACAATGAAAACATATGTCTCCCCCAGGATTTGATCTGGTATTCTGGATTAAAGTTGTGTGATTGAACCATTCAACCAGCAAGACACGCAGTGAGTGGAAAGATGGGCCAATGGTGCCATTTGAATTTTTGTACCCGGGTCTGATTTTGAAAACAGAGTATTTATTTTTAAGTTTTCAGTCACATTTTGGTTCAGTTCAGGAAAAGATGTTGGTTTAAGTTAAAACAGAGCCTTTCACAATGTTAACCACATGTTAGAAAGCCCTATCTTACTGGTGGCTCTGCACACCTGGGTACTTGTCTCTCCCATGCTATGTACACCCAGTTATAAATGACACCTGGGTGGAATATAATATATGCTATATAGTAGCATGCCTTTAAAGAATATAATATATGCTATATAATAGCATGCCTTTAAAAAATGCTAATGCAATATGAATATTTCAGGTAGCAGTGCACATGCTAATACAACATTTCCTATGCAAATATCATGCAAATATTGCAAATAGCTTGATGAAGGTATGTGATTACAGAATGCAGCAAGTTAGCAAGAGATGGGCAGGTGCAAACATATTGACACACACCAGAGGCTCAACACAGAGAGAGAAAGTTAGGCAAAAAAAAAACTTTATTCTCAGGAATATTACATTTTTTAAATTGAGTACAGAAGCTTAGCTCTGTGGTTCTGTATCACTGTAACCAAATCTCTAAACTTTCTGAAATGTACTGATTAATGCTGAAACCCCTGTGTTATATGCAAGTTTCTTTTTTTTTCTCATGCGTACCTAAAGTGTCTTCTTCGTTTCTTCTCCCAAACGAATGCCAACGGATGGGAGAAAATTCTGCCAGGAAGAAAACATTCAAGGTAAAAAGGAAGCGGCATTCATGAGACAGAGCCTGGGAAAGCATCGAGTCAGAGAGGTAACGAGTAAGCGAAATAGACAGTCGGGGAAAAAATAGACTTGCAGAAGTAGAGTTAAGTGAAAAAGTAGACACATTGGGAGCGGAACAGAGAGACAGCGATATTGGATCAGGCAAATATTGAGCAAGAGCAACAGAATAGACAAAGCGAAGGGGTGAGGAAGAGATCAACAGAGCGAGCGGAGGAGTGGCGCAGCAACAACGGTAGACATGTTTCGCGCTCTCGCTGCCTGTTCCCGCTTTCCCAAGGCTGTGGCCGACCCGCCCTCGAGCACCGGCGGCGACCGAAAGTGGCCAGAGCGTGCGGGCCTCGGGACGCGGCATTTGGTCATTTCACAGAGCGCTGCAGCCCACCAAAACAATGTTGAAGCAATCAGAGTTAATTGCGCACTAATGGCTCCCTTTCCACTTTCCTTCTCTAATTGGATGGAGCACCATCTGCGCGCACACATGCACACTCAGATGCATCCCACACACACAAACAGCCCCCACTCGCGCAATGCAAACATTCACAACAGGCATCAATTAAACTCTCCAAACGACATACAGGTCTAGAAATGGAGAAAAGAACTTAATCTAAGTGGAGGATGAGGGATTTTCTACCAGCGCGCTCTGTCACTCAAGGGGGGGCACTCACAGTTAATACAGCCGGTGGAACCTTTAGCATGTTTGCATTGATTTCTGCCTTCAGAGCAGAACGGATAAAATAAACGTACGATCATTTGTTGCAATAAATGGATTTGGCTTAACAGGAGGAGTGTTTTTGTGACTCAAACACGACCGCTGACGATCCTGTTATTGCAGCAGCTGATGGATCCCCCTATCACGCCCTCCGCTTTGCCTAACCTCTCTCCCACCTGGCATGTGGAACCGGAACCGCGAAGGCGCTTCATTCTCAGAAATAGCTTGTCATTGCTGTCATCTCCGCGGCTCTTTTCCCATGCATCAGGTTTCTCCCCTGCAGTTCTTTGTTATCACTTAGCAGGAAATCTTTTTTGGCTGCGCCGTGTGGAAGCCATCACCGCAGGCAAAGGTGAAATGGGTACAGCAGGGGTAGTGCTTTAAGTGCAACGGTTGCCGTGGAAACCACCTTTACCCAGGTTCTCCCCGTTCGCTCACCTTCCAGGATTTGAACGGCTCGCTCGCTTAATTGACAGAATCAGAAGCACACACAAAGACAGCCCTGGAAAATAAATCCGTTGCCCACCTGCTTGTTTACACTCTGGCAACCAGTTCTTCTGTTTCCTGTTTACTGAGACATTGTCCGTGCCACCATCTGTCCATTTTTCCTGTTTGCAGTAAAAACATAATTTGTTCGGAACAGGTAGAGCACTTCTCTTTTGCATAACTCTTTTCACACAACAATGGCAAGCTTTGTTTTTGCAACACACACCGTCTACGTCTCGCACAACGGCGAGCAAACCGTTCACCAGCGCGACTCTGTCCACACGTTTTCTCCTGTTTGACTATGTACGTGTCTGTTTCCACTTGTACACCAAATGCAAATATTCATGTGCATCTGTGTACCTGTCTAAATGTTGGTGTAATTGTGGGTCTAACCTTGTTGTGTGTGTGTGTCCAGGGCTAAACAGGAGCGTATCAAAGGTGATGACACCATCTTCAAGAAAGCCCGAGGCTCCCCGTGAATTTCACTGCTGTAGCCAACTGTAGGTGGGAGATACACCAACAAACACACCCTTTCCTCACACACGCACCCAGAGAGCTTAGATTTTCTTGTGATTCACGCTTTATATTCCAGTAATTGTACTGGGAGCAGGTCTCTCTGTTTGAACACCCGCATTTATATTTCTTCCCCAACACCATCTCTGGGTTCTAACACCACTAAACCACATTCGTCTGAGCTGACGCAAAGACATGCAAGATAACTGAATTTATAACACTTCACACTTGTCAGCTCAGTAAAACAAAGTGTCCAGATGCAAGCTGAGAGTACTGACGCTCTGTCAGAGTGCTGCTAAGATGCCCAGCTTTAAAGCGTTTTCACATCCCATATGGCAAAACTGACAATAGGCTTTTTTTAATTTCTATCTCTCCTAACGTGTCAAATATCATCTCAAATCTCTCTCTGAGCAGCTGTCCTTTGTTTGAAGGAGGCGGGTAAGTGATGTGAAGTTAGTCGAACCTTGTTTTGTTTGTAGAAGAGTCTGTAAGTCAAAGTGATACAGTGGTAGGTGTTTACCCGGGCTTTTATTTACACTCTGCATCACTGGTTGCATCATACTACTCTCCACTTCCAAGGTCAATCTGTAACATTTCACAGGAAGCGGTGAGCAATGAGCAACACTGTGTGTGTGTATCTGTCTGTGTGTGTGTGTTTGTGTGTGTGTGTGTGTGTTTGTGTGTGTGTTTCAGCACAGCAGGACTGACTTGAACTTTATTTTTGGTCAAATATGCTGATTTGTGGTGAATATTAGGACTGGGCCTCTATGTCTTTGACCATTTATGTGTGACCAATGTAAAATGCGTGTGTGCGTGTGTGTGTGTGTGTGTGTGCAGTGGACTGTTCTTTAACGTGCCACAGTGTTCTGCACCTCGTCCCTGAGTGTGACAGGAGCAGATGTTAAACCCAGCGCCGGCCGCAGGGCTCAGAACACAGCTCCCATCAAACAAACATTTCCCCCTCTGGACGGTGGCTCTGAAGGCTGGTCAGCTCTTTACCCAGCATTTGCTCTCTTTGTTCATCATAAATCCTCTGCTGATGCCACAGGAACAAGAAAAAAAAAAAAAACAGGCAAATGTCAACATCCAAACTGGGACAAAGAGTTTCACTTGCACTTGTGTTACACAGGTACTTCAAAAGGCCGCCTCCTGTCTGTCTTTCGGCACTGATGTCGTTGCCCTTATCGACTGTGCTGTCACTGCGTTTAGGTTTTTGATTTGACGGATAGGTGCCGGCAATGATGGGTAAATTGAGCGGCTAGGATTAGGAAAAGGCCGGACAGATGTGTCAGGTAAGGAATGAGGAATTAGAGAATGTGTGTCAGGGAGAAAAAGGTGTTTTCCTTTGAGTGTGTGTGCTTGTGTCACCCAAGCGTGTCCGACACACACTCTCCTCTCATCGGTTCCAGAGGGGCACACTTTGCACTTCTCCATTACTTTGCTAACCTCGTCCGTGTACAGCCGCTGTAACCCCCCCCCGCCGTGTGCCACTTTCAGGGAAACAGCAGGCTGAGGTTTTGAACTAGCAGCCCCGAGGACGCTGGGAGAGAGCATTACCCTCAGTGGCATGCAGGTCCAGACCTCTTGGCGGAGCGTTCTGACGGAGAGCAAACACATGTAACCAGTGGGAGTCGGCCCATCTGTCTCTGTCTCGGCTAGTGGCACTCAACGCACACACACACACGCTCTCGCACACAATTCCTCAGGAAAGTGAGACATGAGCCTGTGTTGGCAGTGACAAACGAACTGCACGGCGAGGGAGAACCAGTTAGAAGATGAAGTGACCAATAGATCAGACAACCGAGAGTCTCACTTTCTCACTCACTCTCTCCCCCTCAGTTGCTCTGCTGCCTCCCCCACCCTCACCCTGCTCACAGGAGACAGGTAAAAAAAGGTCACTTTACTCAATTGTCCCCATTCTAAACACAAATTATTATTATTGTGGAGTCTATCTTTACAGTTTTGGTCTAATTTCCTCATTTCCCTTTTGAGGCATCAGCCTTAATTTCTCCCAACTGAATTCCAATTTCAATTTTTTACCCACTGTAATTTCAAGTTTTATAGTAGAAATTAGTCATATGAAATACTGACGTCACCACTGGGCTAGCCAACTAGGGCTAACTCTATGACTCCATTTACACCTTTGTCACTGTCGTCACATGCTTCTCGGGTGGCTCAGAAAGCTACGGTAAGTGTAAATGCATAGATTAAAATCTGTTTACCTTCCATCAGGCTCTAAGCTCAGACCATCTGAGGCAGAGGTCAGGGTGTGTGCAAATGCTCTGAACTTTTTTTTTTTTTTTTTTGTGGCCCCTGCTGCACTGCCTGGATCACTGCTGCCTAAAATTAATTTTATTTTACTGCAGTCATGTTTGACTACTGCAAACATTACATCTAATCTGAAATTTTATTTTTAATAAAAAAATGTTAACATATTTGCTCTGGAAAAAATGCACATCTGCAGGGCAGCTGAGAATTCTCCAAGCTCCGGTACAAGTGTTTAATTGCTACTTTACTTTTTTTATTCTCTTTTTACATTTTTATTTGACTGTTGTAATGTTTGACACTTTATAAGTGAAGTGCACTAAAATAAACTGGCAGTCTGACGACTAGATTTGTAGCAACAGCCATTTAGGGAATATCAGGTGTTCTCACCATCTCGCTTTCCTCCAAATTGTGTGCAGATGTTCAGTTAAAAGGAAACGAGAAATGCTCAAGGTGTTTCTTTGTCTGACAGATTCCGCTGCCAAATCACCACCAGTTTCTTTATTAATGAGTTAAGAATAGATGAATCACATGATAATGAAGTGAGCTGTGTTTGAGCATATAGTCCACTATTATCCGGAGCTGCTTCCCGGCACGTTTTGCATCAGCGGGCGCCTGCTAATGAAGCTCAGCCAAACAAAGTGAACATCCACCGTGACTCCTCCTGCTTTTTTACCAGGCTTTGCGTCGGTGTTTCTCGCCTTGCTGCGTGAGTCCGACGGTCGAGCAGAAGCAGCATCCATGCCAGTGAGGGATGCAGATGGACTGACTGAGCCTGTATAGATGTTACCAAGCCCCGCCCACTCCCTCAGTCTCTCTACATCCACACACAGGCAGCAGAGTGTCGGGGGTGGTCAGGAATGAAACTTTTTACATTTGGTGATGATTATATATTTTTTCTTCTGTCAGAAAGAGTCAGGGGCTCAGGGCCGCTCCCAGCTTATCCTGATGCTGACAACCCTGCTGTCCAAAGTTTTATGTGTAAAAGCTACAGCTCCCATGAAAATTTACCATCAGATTTTACCCTGTCTAATGTTATTTTATCTCTGGTAAAATGTCATCCTGCTCTGTGCTGCATTTGTTTTGTCTGATCTGGCCGTGAACGCTCGACTAGCTTTATTCTGTTGAGCAGGTTACAGGTAAGGTTTATAAGAGGCCATTACAAATGCTATGACATGCAACAATCCACCAACCAGTTCAGGTTTAAGCTTTATGAACAGATGTTTTGTACGAAGATGTACTTCAGTCGTTGTCATTAACCTCTCTCTATATATGTTTTTTATACACGCAGGTTTGCACCATTGACCTTGATCAAAGAGTTAGAAATCTTCCAAGACAATTGTTCACCTCTTGAACTGATGATTGAGCCTGAGAGACTTTCACACCAGTCCTATCCTTGAACTACTGCAGTTGTTAGTCATCCAGTATCTTTCGAGGTGACAGCAGAGACAGTATAGCCGAGCCACAGAATCTGAAGGACATAATGTGATCAGTTTCATCACATTATTTTGTCAGTAGAAAGCAGCTCAAGTGTTATTTTTCAGTGCTGCAAACATCACAAATGAAGATCCATTCCCCTCCATTGTACTGGTGATATCTCAACCCCTGAAAAAAAAAACGAAACCAAATCGTCCACATGACTAGATACAAGTGGAGAAAAAAGTGAGAAATGTTTTCTTTTTTTTGTCACTTGTGTGAACCCTTTAATTACTCAAGTCACTAAAAGATAATCTCTCCCACATTAGTCTCTCTTTATATTCGCTCTGACTGACTGATTCCTTGTGGTGATAAGGATGGAAAGATAGGTGTGTGACAGAGAGAGAGAGAGAGAGAGAGAGAGAGGAGGAAAGAAAGCAAGACAAAAAGAGAGAGGGACAGATTGTAAATGTGTGAGGAGGAAAAGGCGGCGACAGGTTTCACCTAAAGCGAGGTTCATTACCATGCATCTGTCAGAGCGCCGACGGAGGTCTTGTTGCCAATGGCAATGTGGAAGGGAGTTAAAGAGCATCAGCATCTTTTTCTCTCTCTCTCTCTCTTTCTCTCTCTCTCTCTCTCTCTCTCTGTCTGCCTATCTGTCGCCGCTGTCTCTCCCCCTCTCTCACTCTCTGAGCAGTTAAACACATCAGCATGTCTGTCATCGCTCTGGCCTCGCCGTCTGCAGACGCCGACACAGTGCAGACAAGAAAAGTCCATTATCGCTTCCCTCGGTGTGACTATTTATCTCTCTCACCATCTCGCCCTGTCACTTGCAAACCCACCCACCTACCCTGCCCTGCATGCATGAAGCAACACACACACACATATCCACACACACACACACACGCCAGCCAACTAGGACTGTGACGAGGAAAACATTGCATCACTTGTCTTTCACTCCTTCAGCGAGAGCTGCTGAGCACCCTACTTTTCTAAAGGGGTGTGTATCTAAATCTAAATCTACTGTGTGTGTTGTGTGTGTGTGTGTGTGGTTGCTGGGGAGAGTTATCTGGCTCCTAAATGCTTCTGTGTGTCGAAACACACTGAATATTGCTCCCCCTTCCCCCAGCAACTATCATCCATGTGCTCCCTCCACAAGACATTTAACCTCCAACTGCCCCAGCGTGGACGCTCAGAGACCAACAGCCGAATCTGAAGGTGCCGCTTGAAATGAGCACGCTCAATTGAGTTGCCCTGGACAAAAATAAAAGGTAAGAAAATGTACAGAGTGGATTTAAAAGATTTCACTTCTTTTGGAGTAAAATGAGAAGACTGATATTCATCTCATGCTTCAGTATATAAGTAAGTCAGTTTATGACACTGAGGAAACAGCTAGCCTGGTTCTGTCCAGAGAGCAAACAAACCTTCCATTTTACATGATACTTAAAACCTGACCATGAAGAGAAGTGTAGAGATGACGGTATGTTATTTCAGTCTTTAGGATATTTCTTCATATTTGGTACAAATGTCTATTTGGAGATGAGCTGATTGTAATTTGATTTTCAAAGGTCAAGATCACTGTGACCTCACATAATATGTTTTGATCTGGTACTTGTACTTGAGTCCACTTCGATTTTTGACCAATGAATTATAGTGTGGGTAAATTAATTGCAATTTTTCATTGTAGAAAAATTAAATAATAAATAATGGCATTATTTGAGTTGATATTTTTGTAATTCTTTGTTTGTATTGACTAACTTTATTTAGATGTCATTTGTTTACCTGAAATAATGTGATTTTGTTTTTGTATTTAAGTGTTTTTAACAAAATAGAAGGACAGAAAATGACTTCAGTTGTTTAAACTGTCACCTGAGCTGTGAATGTTCATCTCCCGAGCTTTCAGTTCCCTCGTCTTGCTATGCAGATGTCGATCTTGAAGCCGTCAGATTCGGTGAAACAAATTTGCAGCTTTGTACCTTTAAGAAAGAAAACCTTTCAGACAGGCAGCACAGATCCATTTCAGCACTCCAAAGTTTTCCCCAGACACTTTGGAAATTTTGGCTATCTATCAAACTGCATTGGAGCTCAAGCGCCTGCCTGCTGTGACCCTCATTTTAACTACAAAAACTCTCTTTAATGGCAAAGCCAGCCCCATTTAAGCTGCTGTCATCTCTTCAAACACACGCCGTGCCTTCCTCCCAGCGCTTTGTTGCTAGTGTTGCGGTGGGAGCGCCGCGCGTCTGTGTGGGATGGTTGACTGGTCAGGCAGGACGAGGTGTCGGGGAAAAAGGCCTACTCTATCAGATAGAACCTCCATCAGCGCTGCAGGGACCTCTCCTGCTTTCAAGTCTTGAGCACACTGACAGAAAGCTTTAAGGAGCTCTTTGAAAGCGCCGGTTATCTTCCCGGAGCCGCGATGGAGAGAGACTTGCACGCACACGAGCGCAGTCTGTCACGAGTCCAAACGGGCGGCGATGTACCGAAGTGAGGCAGATGTAGCTGAGCCGGTGTAGGAGTGAGGTGCAGAGGGGTGAGATTGGAAGTCGTTCGGCAGGAGGAGGTAGGAAACTGACTGAAACGAACACGGCATGTTTTTGTGAATCTCTCAGCAATAAAGCAACGGCGGGAGAGATACAGCTGGTGGCATTAACAATGTAGATTTGATGCATATGGATGGATATTTAGGGGAGAGCTGAGGTCAGATTAGAAAATAATAAATTCCTCACCTGTTGCTTCGATCTTGGCTTTTTTCAGCACAGAGAAGGCCTTGCTAAACCATGAATAGACAGTTTCTTTGGCAGAGGACATTCCTCTTTGGCGTCAGGTCTATAATAAAAGCCCTTGAAAACACTGAGTCTTCTCCGGTGAGTTTCTGTGCTGAAGATGCGCCCCTAAGGAAGCAACACCGCGTTGTCTCTGCAATCAAAGCAAACAACGCGCCCCATGTTGTGTTCCTCAACCAACATTTACTCCTGCATTTATCTACATCTCCAGACCCAGCTGCAGACCGCTGATTGGTTTTGCTTGAGTAATGAGCACAATCGACAGAAAGTACAATTTAATTAGGAGCCGCGAATGGCGGGGCTGAGATGGAAGATACTGGAAGAGGACGGGGATGGCGATTAATGGAACAACGCCTTCCCAGTGTTCCATCATGGCAATCTGATTTATTAATTACCCATGGCGGAGGGGTTTTTATCTCGCTCGTCATGCAAATTGGCAGGAGAGGCTCACTCGCGCACACACGCACACACTCACACACTCACACAAAAAGGAAGCAACATTTGATATCATGGGGAGGCTCGTCTTCCCCCTGTGTGATGTCGAGCTGTGAGACTCTCCACAGGTTTATTTGAATGAGCACTTGAAAAGACGGTATGATTGACAATTTAGTACAGTCAAAACAAACATACTCCAACGAACATGTCTGATCTGAAATACACCCATGACTGAATTTTGTGTTTTTTTCTTCAGGCGGAGAGGCTGCTCTCTGCTGCTGTTACAGCAGGTAGTGACATCACAGCCACAAGATATTCAGGGGGGAAATAAAAAAATAAAATCACACTTTAATATCCAGCTGCTGAAGCCTCTGGCAGGGATTATGACGAGATTACGCTTGAGTGCTCTGCACGTCCTCTCTGGTGAACTGTATATCCACAAATACAATTACTCAGACAGACAGGCAGACATAAATGGCACACAGACAGATGCAGCGTGAGGGGAACACTTTCAGGTTCACTTTTCTTTTAACTTTCTGTCTTTTATACTCAATCAAAGCAGTGCGGTGTTGAAAAGAGGTAGACCTACGGAAGCTTTATAGTCACTGAGACATGCTGCACGTGTGGCCTTGTACATAGAGACACACATTCTTTGTCTGCAACCACTGAGCACTTATACCTATTCACTCTTTACTCATGCTTCAGCGCTGTAGCTGCCTCTGCACACAGTTCTCCAATAAAACCACCAGATTCCTGCCTGAATCTTTCATATGTTTCCAATAATGTTTGCCGTCCTGCAAAGTTGACCAACACCGGAACTTTGGATGTTTTGTTTTCGATTCAAAGAGGAGGCTCTGAGAAGAGTCGGTGCTGAAAGCTAACAATTTTTTGCCTCTGGTGAGATTTTATTTTGCTGCTAAATTTTGCAGGAGCCAGAAAGAGGAACTGCACACACACTGAGAGTGATGTGCTGCTCGTGGGCGGCAAGTTGTGCGGGCTGCAAAGTTTGAAATTCCAAAAGGCAAGTGTCGATCACGTATGCATTCTTTACTTTGTTTGAGCGAGCTGCCGCTGCTCGCGCCAACATCTGCACGTGGTTTACTTTGTTTGTGGTAGATTGTGTGTGTCCCTGTGTGTGCGTAGGTATATTATACGAATTGAAACTGGGTCTCATCTCTCCCAACTATACAAATCTCACCAATCCTTTTTAGTGATTGTTATGCTCACTAATGACTGGATTTGCACTGCGAGTTTGTCTCATTACATCCACTGGTTTACTTTATTTGTGTAGTGACAGCACACGAGTGTAAAATGATCAAAAAGCGGTAAAAACAAGGGGATAAACATGAAAAAGGAGTTGCAGGTTGCATATTTGTGCAGACAAGAAGGAACCCAGGGGGCTTATTAAAAGTACCAAACCTTAACAAACTATACAGGTTGAACAAAATGACCCAAATATCAGTGTTGAAAAAAACATTTTGATGACAAACTGAAAGTAAAACTAATTTTGAAATCAGTATATATGTATATCCTTTAAGTTTGTTTTGATGTGTACTCATTTGGTTAAAATTGTTATTACCAAAAAGAGGAATGTTATTTATTTATTTTTAATTTTTTATTTTTTTGCAGTGATACATTAGTGTTCTCAAGGTGCTGTGAATTTTTGGTTGCAACTGACAACAACTTAGTGTAGACAGGCACGACAAATAGTTTGTTATAATCAGCTGGGGATTGACGGCATTATTCGTTGCTTAACCCCATCTGTGATTTGCATCTTACTGCTTTGTTAGCTTTTCATTGTTGTGACTGGAATCATTGCGTGCCATGCAGCGAGCTGGAGGAACCCGTCTGGTGAGTTCTGACAGTCTACTGTCAATCTGCCATCACCACAGCTGGACCCGTGAAAGAGAGACAGACTGCCTCTAGACCTCCTGCTTTGCATAATGTGGGACAAAAACCAGTGCTCATGAATAAGGTATGGAAACCACATTAACAAAAAGTAACCAGGAGCCAGTGGAAACATTAGCAGGCTGATCTTATTTTCTTCCACTTGCCGAGTACCGTAGCCTAGCACCTTCCTCTTTTGAATCCAAATTTAAGAGCAGGATGGATCCTCACATGTTGAATGTTACGAAGGGGTGTCTTAAAAAGCCAAATGCAACCGAATCTCTGTGAGCGTGTTGAAAAAAGAGGTAAATACAACACCTCAATCAATATTTGTAGGCTATGCAATTTAGCGTCTTTCAGTCGGAAGCGTACTAATGCAGTTGATAGTATGTTTCCTAGCAACACCAGTCAGTCATCCATCACTGCTATGAAGAACTCTCACCCAGAGGCCTGAAGTCTACACCAATCTCAACAAATATATTCCCCAAAAAAATTGCAACAAAGTACAGGAAACTAAGTCAAAGGATCAGTCATACTGGAGAGAAATGGAAGTGTGCATCGGTGTGTGAACGTACAAACACATAAATGCTCACACACACAAACCTACACAAGATCATGCATTATGAAAAGGAGCACCACAGATTTTGCTCTAACACACACCTTCCTCTCCCAAAACCACCCTCACCACTTCCATCTCTCTCTCTCTCTCTCTCTCTCTCTCTCTCCTCTGCCTCCACTTTGATGCAAAAGACCTTGATGTCTCTTTGAGGGTTTGCCACGGCACATTTCCACGGCAAATCTAGCGTGTTATGCCTGTGCCAGCATTGCCAAGTCCTCATCATTCATCGCGATGACTCACAAAGCAAGGCCGAAACACAAATGTCTCTCTGCCATCGAGCCCCCCCTGGATAAGAGAAAACATGTCTTTATATTAAGAGAAGAAAAGGAGCAGATTCAGTTCGATTGGCCCCCGCTGCCTTCCAACTCCCGAGTCCATTTTGAAGATCAAGCCTTGAGCAGGTGGCCTTGTGGCTCGAATGTGAGGGGAAATCGTTTTACAGATTGTGGGAAGTTAATTATTGTCTTTAATTACCTCCTCTCTTTGGTGTCCTCCTTAATATTCCACATGCTGAAAAGGCGGCTTCAGAATATTGGAAAAAAACAAAAAAAAAAACAATCACGTAAAATCATGCAAAAAGTCAACGTGACAACTTCCTTGCTAACGCGTGTTTCTCAGAGCAAAAAAAAAATGTAAAAACACCAATCTCATTCAGCACTCCCTCGTTTTCCCCCGAGGCGACGAGGATTCACATCCAACTTGCGCAAAATCAATGATCAGTTGAGTTCACGGTACAAAAAGAGGCGGAACTCATATTTACAGTGATCAAACAGGGTGGCAAACCAATCCCTCAGGCATGCCATCTTCCCTCCCACTCATAGAAAAAGTACCCGGCGCGCTCACATATACCGATGTACACACACATCGCACAGGCGCTGAGCCACCGCGAGCCGGCTAAAGCAACATTTGATTTGAGGCAATGGAAATGGAGGAACGCAGGCTTGTAATCCTGTAAGGGTGACTCCAGCGCGTTTGAAATGGGTCCCAGTGGCGGTGCAGCACTGGCTCCGGGGCATTGGTAAATGAATCTGTCTGCAGTCACACAGCCAAATGAACATGGTGAGCTAAGTAAGAGAGCGGCGGGTGCGGCAGTTCATTTATGAAATGTATTAGGATTTATGAGGCAATGAAGTGTAAAGGTGCTTTATTACTCTCCCACCGCCATCAGTCCACCAAGATGGAAAGCAGAAATGACACTCTAAATGTTTCAACTCCTGTCTTCTTTCCTCCTCTCTAATGGCAGGAAACTGGCATAATGAATAAAACTCAAGAATCAATTTTGGAAAACTTTGCATATTATTTATTTATTTCTATTTTTTTACTCAGAGGAGATCTGTTTCTATACTTTCTCCCGAGCCAATATCTGTGCATGTTGTTTATGGAAAAGGCACATCTTCAGGTCACAATGTCAGCCCAGAGACACACCACCTGATGCCATATTTGCCGACAGTGTTGTTTGTCTATACGTCGGCATTAAAATGCTACACTGTGACTCCTGGTTGAACTAATCCTGAGAGCCGACCAGGTGTGGAAAGCAAGAAAATGGTGCTGATCTGAAGCTATGTCAAGCAGAAGGAATAAGGCGATCTTGTGCGCGGGTATCTGTCTGTGTGTCTGTGTGTCTGTGTGTGTGTGTGTGCGTGCCATGGGACTGAACTGTGAAGAGTGGTTTTGCTGGTTCAGTGCATCCTGGTTGAGATCAAAATCATCTAAAACTTGTGTGAATGAGGTCTCCAAGGAGGGTAATGGAGAAAAAGGCCAGCTTGGTGGTTTGTGGTAGATTGTGTGTGTCCATGTGTGAGTGTAGATATGCTGGATCTAAACAGGAGTCTCCGCAGTCTTTTGGGTCATTATATTGCTCACTAATGACTGGGTTTGTACTGCAATTTGTGTCACATTTTGTGTGACTTTGTAATAAATTGTGGTAATATTTGGACTTTACTCGGAGGCAATATACAATGAGAAGACAACTTCAGAGGTAATACAGTCCCCAAAGAAATAACCTGCAAAAAAGTTGGATTGTTCAAACTGTGGTTTCAATTATTTATCTAACTGTTAGAAGTGACTTAAGTGAACGCTAAAAGTAAGAACACTGCTACTCGCAAACTTAAGATTAAAGTCTTTATGAGTAAAAATTCTTCAAACGGTTCAGACGCCTGCAGTGCGGACACACATTTGTAGGGATTGTATGAAATATTATCATTCATGATGAGTAATACCTGAGCTTAAGCAATACAGAGTCTACCACAGGGTGGTTTTAACCTGTTATCTGCGTTTGCATTCTTACACCTGCTTGGTAATACCTGCTGTAATCTATGAGAAATGTACGTTTGCATGTATTTGATTGTCTCCTGCGGCTCCTTGCTGGATGACTTTGCTCAGTCGTCTGGCCAAAATGCCGCCAGTTTAGCCAGAGTCTTAATTGTTGCACCTCCACTGCACCACCAGACCAGCGCTGCCCACACGGATGATGGTGCTGCGTCTTTTTCACACAGGTAAATGTGGCCTTTATTAAATGTGTCTTATTCTTCTCACACAACCAAGAACTTTTCATCCCCGAGTCCTTTTGAAGCACTGTAGTGTGCTAGTGTGTAGTCATGTGTAACAGACAGTTGATAAATCTAGGCTGATCATCAAATACATGTCTATATAGAACTATAAACCTTTTATTTGCAAAAATATCACAAAGTTTTTTTTAGGTGGCTTGAAGGCTCATTACTTCACTGCTGAAGACCATGAGATATGGCACAAAGCTCAGAAGAAATCAAGTGTACTGTGGCTCACGAGCATTTGTCAAACTACACATACAGGAATAGAATCTGTCTTAATTTTGAAATCGTAAAGACACATATATATGTGTGTGTGTGTGTGTGTGTGTGTCCATATATACAGTACAATACGTATATGTGTACTCTGACTCTGACTTGTGTTGTTTGTGTAATGAGTGCATGTCAGTATGAAGACTGTGATAGGGGTTTGTCTGTGTGTTGTTGTGTGTGTGTGTGTGGTCTGACATTTCCTATGCCTCCCTTGCCGTCTGGCCTCTTCCCACCCAGTAGGGAGTATTTCATTAGCACCCAGTGAGAGGAGCAGAGAGGGAGGAACAGTACCTGACCCAACACTCGCATCATGAAGACACTTCCAGAAAAAAAAACAAAAAACATGAAGTCTGCTTGGCTGTTGTTATTCTGCTGCACACCAGCAGCTGTAAATGTAACGGTTGGTGGCGACTGTTTACCGGGGTTCATCAGGCGGCCGCTCACCGTCTGCACGCCCTGACACGTTTGATCATCTAATGACACCTAATTATGTGACCGGCTAATGTTGGGTTTCTGCGAGGTCAGGTTGCCGCTGTTTGCCGCGCTGAGACGGCTTTTTGGAAATACAGAGGTAATTATTGGCCAGAGCCGCTCTCTCATTAGAAACGCTGTGTATCTGAGCGCTGCAGAGAGAGTGTGAACAAAATCTAATTATCGCCCTCTTCTCACCCACCCCTCTGCGACATCAATACTCCATTATAGCACCTTGTCCCCAGGGTGCAGACAAACTCTGACTCCTACACGTGTGCATACACACATATCCACAGCAACAACACAAGCAGTCATTAAGAATTGTGCGTTATGTGCAATATGACATGACAGCTCTACTTGACAGCTTTTTGAAAGTTACGCGCACTGTCCTCCTGTTTTTTTTTACCTGTATTTAGATGTAGCATGCAACAAGAACTTTTTCTGCAATTTTGTTGAATTACCTGGATTCGTAATGTCTCGCTCATTTGGTCTCTGAAGTAAATTATGTGCCCCAGAGGGTTGCCCGCTATGAGATTTTTCACGCAGATTTGGGGACAGAAAGGATTCTGCAGTCTCAGGGAAATAAATGCGAGAGGTGCCAGTGTTTCATGTGACTTCACGGGGCCAGCTGGAGCTTGACGTGGAACAGCAGTTCACCGTAATTGTTGCCTGTACACTAATTTTTCAGAAATAATAAAAACAGCCCCACAGTTTTTAGTATTTCTGAAAGACACTGGAGACAAGAGGATGCTGAACTGTGTTTCCTGCAGAGGTCAAGCAGTTGTTGTTTTTTTGGGGTTTTTTTTACGTATAGTAGTATAACATTTGTAGGTCAGACCCATCATTTCTGCTATAGCTGCTAGCTGATTTCCTCAAAAGCACTCATTGACTGCAGCTTATCACGACAACCAGGACTTGTCATCGTCAGTCTTTCTCTACGTGACAGCTGGAGATTGAAATCAAGCATGCTTTGAAAGACCAGTATTTCTGCGATGACTCAAGATTATGTCAGACTGTTAACCTGCTGACGTGACAGGCAGCACCACTTCGGCTTTAACGTGAAACGATCATCTTTGATCTCACATACTTGTCTAGGAAAACTAAACCCAGGCTTTGTCTCCTCCGCAGTAGGCTGCCCCTGTCCTTGAGGCTCAAACTGCTCAAGAAGTACAAATTCTCTTGTGCAGTTCAACATCAGTCTCTAGTGCAGGATTAGTAGCTGACTGGTGACAGTGCATGGCTTTGTACTGTGTTGCTGTTGCCTGTAATGAAACAGATGCCAATCCAAGGTGCACCCTTACCATATTTTCCATTGTAACATGCTCACGGTTGGTTTTTGTCATAAAAAGTTATTAACGGCATTACTGACCTAAATTTCCAAAGATATTTTGCTTTGTTTACAACCTATATGGTGGTCTGACCACTCACATCTTCTGTGACATGTTGTAATTCCTAATTTCCTGAGAACAGTGTTATAATATGTAATGGAGCTGATTCCTGGACTTTTGAGAATAAAACCTAAGTTGTAATTAAAATGATTATTTTTTTTCCTTAAAGACAAGGATGTCACTGCTAAATTGAGGGGAAGCACCAGAAACACCCCACTGGGACTCCCATCTTCAAGTTACAAGGTTTCAGCACTCACCACAAATCATTCGACACCTTCAGATATCTACCAGTACATGCTGAAGACCCCAAGGAGAGTGAATAGTTCGTGTCATCACATGCAGCTGTAGGGCTCACTACATCTGTGACACGGTAAGGATGGCATTTACAGGTGCCCCAAAACAACAAGTCGTTGTTGTGCCTGAAATTAACCAAACCTTAACCGTGGCACTGTCGGATTTATCTCACGGTGATTTGTAACAGTCTTGGAAGACACAGAGAGACAATGTTGTCCTGCTGAGGGAGTCAGATCAGAAAACACTTCTACGTGTCGTTCTGGAAGGCATGGACCAGCAATATGCTTAATTAAGAGGGCTTGTTGTAAAAATCATGATTTTCGAACATTTTCCAAAACATCAAGTTTTAACTTTTACATTCATTGGCTCAAAAGAATTGAAATTAAAAAGAATTTCATCAAAGATTATGAGCCTTTAAATTACAGCCATGATATTCAGCAGAGGGGCTGCCTTGCGGAAAATGGACCAAGTGGCCTTTTACTGCCAAGGTCAGTATGATATATTAAAGTTGCCTATTTAAAATCATATTACAGTAATAGATTCTTTATGAGACCTGATATGAATCTGAATGCATTCTGTATTTTTTTTATATCACAGCTGTGCTTACAAGTTGAGAGGCCACAGAGGAGCTGAAGTGCATCTTAAGATAAACTTCCAACCGGGCGCTTATTGTTTTACCTCAGGCATTTTGTCAGCACCTCTAATGTCTGATGTTGAACTTGGAAATGATAAGCGCAGGGTAAAGGCTGCAGGGAGAGCGGAAACAAGTTGGTTTGGAGTCTATTGCTCTCCCACTCAGCACTCAAGTGGAACTACAGGAGGTGGGCGTTTTTCTCCGACAAAGAGACGGAGAGAGATGGACCAGGAGACGTGTGGAGGGAGGGTGGCAGACTCAGTGAGGCAGGTGAAAGGGAGTGAGAGAAGGTAGAGCGATAATTCTGTGTCGGGGACGGCGAGTGGGGGAGGGAGAAAGGTTTGCGTAGGGAGGATATATTACACGCAGTTCCATTAGTGTGTGTAATGGTGCTGAAAGGCTTCGTCCTGGTGCTGTTGACCGTGATGATAGTAGGAGTTGAATTAAACAGTCCCTGTCAGGCAGTGCTGGTCATGTACCAGGCTATCAAAGAGAAAAACGCCACGCTCACGTCCTCTATACAGCCATATCATAGCGCATCAAACCGACCAAGGCTTTTGTTTTGGTTTACTGATGGAGTGTATGCTCAGCGTGAGACGAACTCAGTAATGATGACGCATGGTAATTGCCTCTGTAGGGTGTGCAAATTTACCCTCAGCGCCGTGTGGGCACAGGAAATTGCTTTTCACATTACCACCTCAATAATAGTGATAATGTAATAATTGTTACATGAAGTAAAATTTGTCGCAACACATCTCCGAGAAGCTGCTGGAAGTTTGAAAACCTCTGAATAACGCCATGAGACTGGAATTACATTATTTCTAAATATACATTTTATAAATTGTTTAACTTTTAAAACACTGGCCAAAAAGACTAATATATTGATGCATATATGGCATGTTCATATACTGCTTGGTAATGTTCATAGTCGAGTACGAGTACGAGAAACTCTGAGTATGAGCTGGAGAAAGTTCTTTACCATCATCATACCACCACTGGAATCTGATGGGTCACAGATTTTGGTACACCAAATCACAACTAGTGAATTTATCTAAAAGCTATGGTGGCACCATGTTTGGTAACAGCTGTCAAAATAAAATCTGGAAATAAACCCACATATGACTGTCAGCACCAAGCTTACTGAGACTGATGAGACCCCATATTACCTTTGGCTGCTTTAAAATAGGACCTCAAATATCTCCTTTTACAGGATATAAAAATGACCAGTTTGTGCAGTGATGTGCTTCATTTTTAGGAAATTATGATATAATAGCAGATTATTAATGTATGACCATAAGCAGCTGTTCTGTCACCTTACTTTTATAGCAGTTTTTCATCAAATAGCTTCAGGTACTCAGCATCCACAGGAAATCACCCTGGATGAGGGTCAGGTGAGATGGGTTCTCCAACGTGGCTTTGTTCTTGTCCATCTTCCCCTCCACCACTGACTCCAGGCTGTCCGTTCTCGAGCCCTACCACAGAGCTGGCCTTCATTACCAGCCTGTGAAGTCGGCTGGCCTCGCCATGCCTGATGTCATCTCCCCGGCTGGCTGCTTCAGACCGGTGGAGGATCTGCAGGAGCCTGTTGCACACACTGAAGGATCTGAGTCTCCTGCTCTGTCCTGTCCTGCAGTCTATCAGCACTGTGTGTCCAGTTTTTTTTATTGATTTGCACCCCAAGGTTGTATCATTGTTTGTTACACTATTTAGCACTGCTGCTCTCAGCAAAGAAAAAAAAAATCAGATCCACCAAATGTGTTCTTAGTTGCAGTACATCCACCAGCAAATTAGATTGTTTATGGTTGTTGTCTGAAACGTATTCACCACACAGATCTAGGGTTCGTCAGAAAATAGGCCTGGTTCTTTGTAAAATATGCAGGCCAAAGGGCACACTGATCAATAGGGGTTTTGAGTGCTGTAAGTCCAACCTACAAGACATATTGATTGAATGTCTCATTGGTGCATTTGTGCATGAAATTCACTGTGCTACAGCAGCCATCTTTTCAAAGCTGGGATACTCACGTTACTTTACTCTCTCTCTCTGTTTACCTTTAACCAATATAATTGAGGACGCGCAAATCTCAATTAAGAGTCATTGATCAAAAGTGGCTGCACACTTGTAGAACATGCGGCATGTGTTGAGTGGTCCTCTCTGTTCATCTCTCTGTCGAGTTGATTGGTGAACTGTGGCCGCAGTGTTCACAGAGACACGCGGGACCCATTTGGGTGGCTGGGATTTAAAGGCCAAGCACAAAAGACAATATGAGAGGGGAAAATAAATACGAAGAACAACATAATTGGGTTCTAAATGTCAAAGTGATGTTCATGTTTTATTTAAAATGGGCAAATTATTCATTGGCTTTGTCTCAAACAAACCATTTATATATTTCTACAAGCAGATGAGATTCTGAACTGCTATTTTCGAGGAATTGCATCACCTTGAGCGAAACACCTTTTTTTGAACTTTCCCTGCAGGTATAACCATTTGGTTTTAAGTGTTGCTTCTTTCATAGGTTCATTATCTTCCTCTATGGCTTATTCATTTAAAGCATATTCAAGAGAATTACAAAAAAAAGGGAAAGTGCTGAAGTACTCTCCAACCACCTGTGGTCCTGTGATTATTTGCAAGAAATGTGAAGGTAGCACAAAAACTAGGATGGAGAGTTGTTCCTCCACGTTCCGAGTTTTTATTTAGAGTTTCAAAAGTTAAAGTGGTCTGTATAAATCTGCTGGTTATATAGACCTGCAATCACAGGAATGGCACCATTTGTATAAGAGTTTTTGCCTGTTGATAGCTTAGCTATCAACACTGGAATATTCAAATAAGGTGGAATCAATTTTCACCAGGCGTGCAACATTTAGAGCATATTTTTACTCAAGTGTAAATAATTAGCGAAATGCAACAAGGCGCAGACAGCCGCAAGTTCAGTATGTGATACTGATGTGTTATGGAATGGTTCTTATAAATGTCTCTGAAACAAATATTATTTTGGTCCTTCAACAGTATATCAGCAAAACTGAGCAAGGCTGTGATTCATCGCTCGGAAACTCAACTTTTTACTTCTTTTAACAGTTACATACAGGTTGAATCTGCACATTTTTATGTGTGTGTGTGTGTGTGTGTAGTTTGTGATTTCTCATCCTTGCGTAGAATAACCAGTGTTTTGGGACTTAGCATCTAACTAGCTATCAAAGCAAGCAGCTTCACAACTAGAAGTTCAAAGAGGACCGATGACGCTGAATGGATGGATTTTTGGCGAAGGCTAACAAACTGAAAAGTAAATAAATGATTTAACATTTAAGACTTAAGAAGCATTGAGAAATGACCGTGACCCGAATGACTCAGAATCTTCACAGACAAATGACTTAACGCTTAATTAGCACCTGAAACAGCCCCCGACTTTAATAGTCGCGTCAACAAAGTAGTTGTTCTGTTTTTAGCAGTGGGTGCTCGGGTTTTAGGGGGGAAAATATGCTGCAGAACAGGGAGAAAATCAAGTCTGAAGCGCGAGGAGTATTGAGTGAGAGGACAGAGTGTGTGAGCCAGAAGGACACAGAGAGAGAGGAAGATAGAGACAGAATCTCATTAACGGTCAGAGGAGTCTTTGGCCTTGGCCTTTAATGTGATGCTATGTCTCTCAGTCTTTGCCAGGAGCTGCAAACGTACCCCCTCCCTTCCTCGCCCTCCTCTCTCTCTCTCTGTGTCTTCCTAAGCTTTCTCTCTCTCTCTCTCTTTCCCTTTTCTTTTTATTAGTCTTGCATCTCCTCTCCCCCGGCTTCTCAGTGTCTTTCTCCTGCACTTCTTAATGCCGCGGAGCATGGCGAGATGGGTATTATTTATTTATGGTCATGCATTGTCTGTGTGCGTGGGCTTAAGTAATATTCATCTGAGCTGTGCCGCTATAATACAAAGCCTCATTCCTTCTCATATGTGCGGGATGAAACACGAGCGCGCTGGAGCCCGCTACGGTCCCCGAGTCTGAATACTCCCAACTCAAAGTCGAGGGAGTGTGTGTGGGGGGGGGCTTTGTAGAGCTCAGCATGCTTTGTTAAGAACTACAATGAGGACAACTGACTGACTCTACTCTTTCTCTTTACTTACTTTGCTCCTTTCTTTAGCCATTTCCTTCTATTTTTTTTCATACCCTTTTTTTTTTGTTCGCGTCTGCTCCTGTGCTTTTCTCAAGTCCAGTGCTGCAGGGCAGGTCACTGCTGAAGAAGTTGGGGTGCAGTGAAGCAGAAGTGCTTTATTCCACTGTAGAAAGCATCTTTCCCCCCATTAAATGTGGCTGGTGTTTTCCATCTGTCCCAGGGCAGGTTTTAATGGCTGGTCACGTGACTTTAAGATGTATCTGGGGACTCTGTGCAGCCAAATTCGGCGGTGTGTTTTTCAGCCTGCATCCTTCGTCCTCTGTCTGCCTTCCTGCCCTCTCCTCTCGACAGAAAATAAAGAAAACACCATAAGATTTTAAAGCTGAACTGAAATCAACATGAGAATCTGTTTGCTCGCCATAGTGTTCCTATTTGGTCAAAATTTTATGAAACGAAGAAATCTCATGCTCTGTTTCATTTATTTTTCTGAAGTGATTTCAGTGATTGTTACAGTGCGTCATTGTTAAGTAACAGGTTACAGGACTACCCATTGCTGTGAGTTTTGACTGCTCATTTGCCATTTAAAACTGGAACAATGAAGGAGGGAGAGCTCATTTTTAGCCAAAACCCCCTCCCTGCTGTCGGTGATCAGTCCATCCAAATTTAGAGCAAAAATTCCAAAAAGTAGAAGAGAAAAGAAAAGAAAATGAATGTGCTCCCATTCATCAGTGTTGTGTGAATAATAGGAGTTGGATGTGTTAATATAAACTGTTGTTGAGATGATGTAACTTAAAGATACCAGTCAAACCTAACAACAAACTAAATCTATGCGGAAATGTGATGGAAAGTCTGTTTCCATTGGATTTTGTCACATTTTACTTTTATTGATGCACAGCAACTTTTCCTTCTCTAAAAAGAATTCTGGTGCTTCCTCACACTTTCTTTACAAGCAAATTGAAAAGCAAGTCAGTAGAAAGGCTCTTAATGACTCCACAGTTGTATAAATTAAAAGAAGGAAGCAGTCCTATGTTAGCAGACTTGGCTTCCTGTTTCAGAGTGGAGCGCAGACTTAACTATACATCTGTCCTCCATCCTACCAACTGTTTAAATGGACATATGTCGATACAGTGAAAACCACTCCCAATGATCAACCCTGTATATGGATCAAAACTGTTGGGACAGAATCAATTACTATAAGAATCCTGTTTAAATAATTTACTTACAATAATCAAATAGTCTGCTTACAGTGTTCATTTTTGGTAATTTTGACAAAACTGAGCCGACAAGATGCAGCAGTGAAACTTGGTGTTCCTCAGGCAACCTTGTGTAGTCCACTCAAACAACAGGACAGCTGCTAGTGATGGAAAATGGCAGGAAACGAGCGTGCACAGGAAAAGCATCTGTGGTTGAAGCCGCCCCTCGTTAAGTGGATTAATAATACCCACTTACATAATGCTCCCTAAATGTCTGTTTCATTAATTCATATTCATGTAACAAACATACAAATGTAGATGAGATGATAATCTGCACGAGAAGCTAGTAAAAAAAAAAAAAATTGGTTGTAATACTCATCCGCTTATACTGATTGTTTTGACTCATCACTATACTACTATCACTATACAAGGTTTCCACTGTAGTTCATAACCAACACTATGTGTGGTTGTTGAAAAAGGAAAAACATGTCCTGTATCAATATTTATGGACTATCCAGGGCCAGGATCCAGCCAGCGGTGTATCACCGATGTTGACAATGCATCAAATGTCAAAGCTGCTGTGGGACACACCCGTTTAGAGGCTTGTATCTTAGACAGTCTAAAAACTGTTGCACACTCTTTCTGAACGTGAAGGAAAAATGCACAATAACTGCATCGTAGCTCGCACAGTATTCCCTCACACAAAAAGTCAAATTTCAGTTTGCCTTTAAGCCTGGCCATTACCTCTCCTGATCACTGTCTGAGCCTCTCTTTCCCGTTGAAAGAGCGAGTGGGGCGGGGGTGGGGGGGGGTGCAGGAGTAAAGGATGATGGTGGGAGAACATAGTTAGAAGCTCACAATCTGTTGCTAAAGCAATAGTAAGTCGTGTGGGCGTGAGAGCAGAACAGAGCGAGCGAGGGGAACTAAACTAGGTACACTTGCACAGACAGAGAAGCAACCAAACAAGCTGCGAGCGGGAGCTCCTTTTCTGAATTAGACAGCACTGGATGTCGTTCTAATTTCCTTCTCTCCTCCTCCCTCCATCTTTATCCCTGTTTCTGCCGAGCGAAGCCTAATGATGTCCCCTGTGACAAGTGCTGGTTAACTACTAGCCATCAACACTCGCATAGACACAGACGAGTGCACGCTGCCACACACACACACACACACACTGCACACGCTCCTACATTCTGGCCAGCAGCTGGTAGCTTTGCCAACTGTGTCCCCCTGACTTGAAGGAGATATGGGGAGCAGATGTGACTCTATTCTGCCTGACAGGACTGGGAGAAGAAAACAAGAGCCAGCAGACTGTATGTATGTGTGGTGGTGGGGGGGGGGGGCATGCAATGCAAGAGCCCGTCTCCACCTTTTACAGCTCGGGAACATACAACAGATCTGTCTTTGCATAGCGCGGCCGTGGACATATCTTCATTTTCCACGCAGAACATACTGAGCAAAGACCCGGGCAGCATCCCATTAACCTAGAAACGCCTCCTCCTCTCCTCTCCTCTGCTGCCTCTCCCTTCCCCTTTCTGGTGTGTGCAGCCGCCATCCCAACACGGGAGGAAACACAGTAAGCTGCTTCATTATCTCCTTTGCAGCAGATTTGTTGGAGGAAACATGGGACCAGCCTTTCTGGAGGCATTTCCACTGCCACGCCCAGCTACAGTTTAAGCTGACATCTGCAACAATGAGGCATGAGATTAAAGCTCCCAAGAATATCGGGCGCCAACAATGATCGGCTTAAGAATTTTAACTAAATATTTTTTTATTATTATTATTCCATGTGTTTTGTGCTGGAAAATCTCTCCACAGGCTAGTCTATGAAACGTCTACAGGCCGTAGCCAACACGCGGCGTCTCACAGCGATGTAGTTAATTATGAGGCAGATTCAGAGGAGATGTCACGACGGAGCATCAGGAGGATTAAGCCCTGTGATTCATCCAGAAGACTGAAAATCGGCGATAAAGCCACTTCATTTACAAATCAACGAGATCCTTTGTCTGGATTCTGTTTCCCTCATCGACTTCCCTCCCCTTCCCTCTGAGGAATTCACAGCATTAGCCCGAAACAATGCCACCTCATCACAGCTCCTACGCTAAAATGATGATGGAGGTGACTCACATGCCAGCTTGACCTATGATGCAACGAGCCTATAGATAAAAAAAAACAAAAAAAAAACAACTTTATTTAACTTAAAGACGCATGGTTTGCATGGTCCAAGCCCCCTTTGGAGGCTTCAGTTTGAAGGCATGTGTTTGTGAGAGCTGGAGGGATTTGCCATGAACTCTCCCCGTGAGGCAAGAAGGCGGATAGACGCACATGTACATGCAAGTACTGAATGATAGAGGATATTATTCATCATATCTCATGGCATGTATGAGTGTGAGTGTGTGTGGTATGTAAGTCTAAGCATGAGTGTGTGCATGTTAAACTAGTCCATTACTAGAGTTTACTCACCATTTCATGAATCTTTAGGTGAAGGGTTTATCTGCAATCAGGCTCATTTCCTTTATATGGGGATTAAGGGGGAGTAATTTATCTTTAATCTCATCAGATAGGGCGCTCAGCAGTGTTTGCACGCTGGAAACTAACGTGGTAGATGCAGCCATGAAACGCATCAACTTGCACACACCCACACACACGCATAGTTGGGCAATTAAGGAGTAATTTGCATTGTGTGCGCGCTAATCTGGGACAAGACCATAATTATACTTAGTGACAATAGCACAGAATGCTTGTTGGACTATATATTACATAAGTCAGTCTGAGTAGCTGTCAGGATCCTCAAGCGCACACACACACACACATATACACTCACGTGAAAACAAAAATAGAGTTGTTATTCTACTACTTTAATGCTGCTTCACTAATGTAATCATGGTGTAATCATGGAGCACAGAGCACATTAAACATTCGGTAGGGCAAAATCCAGCTTGGTTAAGGACGTTTTATCCCTTCATCAATCTGCTGATGTTGGTACTCAGTGCTTCCAGAAACTAGATGACATTGGGGACTTTCTAACATCACATATAACATACGGCCATTTGTATGCTATGGTTGGATGTGAATTATGCTTTTAACAACTGTATAAATACACACATACACACAAACACACACAGAGTCCATATTTTAATTAAGATGAATTGATGAGCAATTAGGGCAATTAGGGCCTGACTTCAGCCATATATATATATATATATATATATATATATATATATATATATAAAAATATATAAATTCTCTCTTCTTCTCTTTCTTTGTATCCAGCCATGCAGGTGACTTTGGTTGTATGTGGCC
The DNA here is from genome assembly GCA_023238725.1 of Scortum barcoo. NCBI lineage: Eukaryota > Metazoa > Chordata > Actinopteri > Centrarchiformes > Terapontidae > Scortum > Scortum barcoo. The sequence goes on along the minus strand of CM041548.1, from coordinate 5,081,747 downwards.
ATTTACACATAAAGTGTTGACAGCTTACACCACAGGAAATCCAGCAGTAATGTGTCTTCACAGAAACAGGGTCCCTAACTTGTAAACACACAGGATACCATTTCTCCTCGTCCTATACAGCAGTGATTCCCAGGCAGGTGGTACCCCTGCGGTTGACAAGAGGTACATGGAAGTTTTAACCAATAAAGTAAAATAAACTTAATTAATTAATTAAACAACAGATAACTGCGACTTATTAAAAAATGTTTCCACATGTTTGTGGTAGGCAGGGAAATAAACAGCCAAACAGGACTACAAGTTGGTTGTGATGCTGAGCTCCAGCACAGAAACAACAATAAAATGGAAGATGACAGTCAACCTGAGAACTAATTTATAAGCAATCAGAGACGTTCAAAGATGTTAGCTAAAAGTGATGGATAAATGGTTGAGAGCGAGTTAAAAGTAATGGTTGTTAAGGTTGAAATAATGGATAAGCCGTTAGCTATGGTACTGGTAGGTGGGGGTTATTGAAAAAAATTTGGGAAGCATTGCTATGGAGAGCATAACGAGGACAGGGATTCAGGAAAGAGCATTCGCCTCCTTAGATGTCACTTTTTCAATGGCTCAGAGCAGCACAAAGAAAATTCCTTTGACCTTCCTCCATCATATTGGCAGCTGAAATCTCAGAGAAGGACCTGTGAAGGGAGAAAAAATAAAGAGCTGAAAATAGCTGGCATCTCCAGAGACTGGTGTCACTCAGACCTGAAAATCTGAAAAATCAAAAGTACAGATTAATGGCAATACAGTTAACGTCACAGTTCAACATGCCAAAGTTTCCCAAGATGGTTTTCCAACTTTTCAAACTGTTTTCACTGTCTTTAATAGGACACTAAAAAACCCATGATGCAGCACATCTTGGGCAGAGACTGGGACACAATGACATTTAAGTTAATGCACTTGACATTCTTTTCTCGTAATTTTGTCTGAGCGAGCCTGCAAGGTTATTTGAGGTTGTCAGGGTCGTTTGCAATGGCAGAATAACACTAGAGAAGGAGGAAATGGCAACGGTGCGTGACGCGTACAGTAACCTGACGACATGTCCTCCACGCTCGTTTAGAAAGATAAGCCAATAAGTCACCGTTGAGTTGTTTTAGCCAAAACAGTTTTGTTTTGTTTTTTTTGCGAGGAGATTAATATGAGAAGCAACTCTCAGGTCGGGGAGCTGAGAGAGCCAACGCATACACAACAGGCAAACAAACACACACACACACACACACACACACACCACCTTGTCACAACTCTTTTTAGCTCTCGTCTGAAATGAGAACATGCCCTGGGCCGCGCTGGGAGAATGGAAGTCAAAGACAGAAAGAGAAAGAAAAAAAAAAAAGATAAGGACAGGGATGGAAATAAAATGAAAGAGAAAAGCCAAAGGGGAGAACACAGAGTGATAAAAGGCCAAACCATGGAAGGAGGGGGGGGCGGGGGGGGGTCAGCGAGCGAGAGCACGACAGGAGCTGCGGATCAGCCTGGAGGGTCAGCGGTGTGAAAAGAGTTGTGGTTCATTGTAACGTCTCAACCTCTCCCATCCTCCCTCCCTCCATCCCTCTACGCCCGGCCGATGGCCCACCCCGCCTCCCACCCCCACCCTCCAGCAGCTATTTAACATGGAAATTGATTTAAACAGAAGCTGAGATATCCGCAGTGGGACCTGAGGACAGGTGCCTCCAGTCAGCAGAGGAGAAGCTAATGAGAGGTGAGAGACCCGAGCAGAGCTAACAAGGAAAGCAGCGAGCACAATGAGACGGGGGAGAGGAGAGGCAGAAATTAGAGGGAGGGAGCGGGGAGCGGGGTAGAAATTGGAGCGAAATTGGAGAGAAATGAGGGAGTCGGAATTTTATCATTTCCAACTCGAGTTTCCAGCCAACTGCGAGATGAGAAATAAATAAATAAGTGTGAAAAGTGTGTGTGTGTGTGTGGGCGTACAGCTACAGTCAGGCAGAGGAGCGGTTCACATTTTACTCGTGCGGAAGGAAAGTTTAGGGCGTAAGATGCCGCAATAAGGCTGCTCAATTAAAAAGCTTCAACGGAGTAAAGGTCCAACGTTGTCAATGAGCTGCTTCGTGCGTGCAAAAAGGACTCGTCGCTTTGGCTGCTTCCTCTCCAACCAGCTTATTAGATTTTTTTTTTTCCCCGCTGTTGCCTGCTGCGTTGGGAAAAAAAAAAAGGTTGACGAGAGAGTGAACCAAAACAGTAAAGCCGTGGTACTTCAGATTAAAACAATTAGCCAAAAGATGCTCAAACGTTCCGTAGAGCTGAACAGAACTGCAGAGTCGGACTATAAAAACCGTTTGCCATCTGAATGAATGCGGTAGAGTAGTTGTGGCAGTCTCCAGGCTTCTGACCAAGCGTTGGCAATACTCAGTACTTCCCTTGTGGGTTGAAATGCAGGTACGGTTAATAAATACAGGGATCCAGAGTAATTTCCTGTGATGGAAACGGGCCGACGCTGAAAGGAGCCCTCGGCCTCCCTCGGCTCCCGTTCCAGCTGAGTGACATTTCTGTTACAAGTTGTGCCCATTTAATATTACTTTTACAATACCTAAGCCACCAAACCTGTTCACCTGGCTTGTTTCACGTCAAAGAAATAATGATCACACCACTTAAGTGCGGTCCGTCATCGAAGCTTTGCCAACAGACACAGAGCTTTTCCTGCTGGAGCTAAGTTTTGGTTACTTCCTGTGTGTTTGAAGGAGCGCCAGGATTCGCTGAAGGAGGTTAAAGTATAAATCCTTTAGCGTCCAAGCAGGTCTTGATATGGCACTTTCAGCTTAACTTAAAGCTCACCTTGCTCTGGGCTTTCCACGAATGCACCACTTTGAGGACTGGGGGGAAGTGACTTCATTATTTTTGATGGAAATCAGACGCGACAAAGAAGCACAAAGACATCACAGGCTGGGCCGGTTGGAGCACCGGTCGCTGTTTCCGCCGCCATACGTGTGCAGGAGCTGTCTGTGCATTAAAGAAAAGGCCGGCTTCAGGACGGCTCGAATCTTATTGATCTCGGCCTGCCACGCGAGGATGTGGGATGTAAGAAATCGCCGTGCGAACATACCGGCGTTCGCTCGCGCACTCAGACGCCTGGTTTTGAATATCAATGGGATTAGCGAAAAGGTCTGGCTGTCGTGAGCTTTCAGATTGTAAACTACACTAAAAGATGGCCGTGTTGCTCTTTAAATGTGATCTCGCAACTTGATAAATGTTATTTAGGTAACATGACAGGTATGACATTTTCTAGCAGTGCCCTCCCACACTCTCTCCTGCTTTTCATCATCCTCTCTCTGTCTTTCTGCTGAAACTGACACACACACACACACACACAGAAGCACTCACTGTTCTTCTCACTCTGTTTTTCATTACGAAGCAACCCAAGATGTGCTCTCTCATGTCTCTCTTGCATGCATACACACTCGCAGGCACACACAGGCTTGCTCTAGAGTATCCCACATTGCACTGCAGCATCTAGTAAGTCTTCCATGGCAACCATTTCAAAAGTAAGATTCATCCACTTTATATAGCTGGCCTAATTTGTCTACTCCAGCCCCCGCTGAGCACTGCCATCCATGATGACGACAGGGCCCTGCGCTCTCTGCACAGGAGAGGGGGGGAACAAAGTCCCAATGCAAACACCAACATTTAGTCATGAAAGTTCTGCGTTCTACTTAATAAAGCCCTGAAAAGACCTAAATAAAAACGAGAGAGGTCTATTTTAGTGTGGAAAAAAAAAACATCTCTGCGCTGGAGTTGCTGACACCTAAAGTGACACATAAAGAAGTAGAGAGAGAAAGTGCGTAAAGCTGCTCCACTAAGGGAACAGAACATGGACGCACTGTGAGACACCGGGCCGCCAGGCACAGACATGTAAAGGCCTGCCCACCACCTGCATCAGAGCACGGTGGGGTTGACCGTCTATGTCAGTGGTAGGTGGAAACACAAAATGACTACAAATAACGTGGCCCAGTTGGAACTCATTTTGCATCTCTTTCCAGTTGTTTTGTGTCTTTTTATGGTCTGTGTCTGTTTCTTTGCATTTCTTTGTAACCGTCTTGTGTCTCTTTGCAGTTGTATGCCCCTTTTAGTGGTCAGGTTGCAACTCTATTTAATGACTTTGCCTTTATTTGGAGTCATTTTGTGTCTCTTTGCAGTTGTTTTGCATCTCTTTGTAGTTTGACTGAGCAACAGGACATTTTAAGCAGCAGTTCAAACAGCCTCTGGCCCTGAAGCTTGCTCCCTTGCACCCCTGGGCCTGTAGCTGGTAGAGCTGTTCAGTAATTCATCCATGTAACTGAGTCATATCAGCAAAATTATGTTACTTTGAAATCCAATTAGAAAACGTGAGACGTGTGGCTGCTAACAGATTCCCTACAGCGTCTGGGATGTTCTGCCCAAAATCCATTTGTTCCTACTGAGCACCAAAAATCCTGCTGATGACTTTAACTCGGTTGATTCACAGTGTTTTGGTTCTCAGATCTTCATCAGGTTAAATTCATATTATTGAAGGTAGACAGTTCATACAATTAGTGTTAGTTAAGTACATTAATAGTTATTGGCAGCGGGCATGATTTTTTTTTTGGTTACTTCACAATTAATATTCCAAATCACATGCCTTGAGTGCAAAAACTTTGTCATCATTTCCAAATAAGAAATTCAAATCTGGTCACAAATGTATAGTGTCATAGCGGCACTATATTGCATTTTTCATTTAACCCAATGGGTCATCAAAGGATTGATCATTTTATAAATTGTTGTATCAGTCCATAAAGGAACACTTTATCCTTTAGTTCCACCAAAATTGGTGATGCATGGTCTTCACTGTGATGATTTTTAGAGAAGGCTCAGTAATGTCCTCAAACACCTGGACACCACACTTTCAGGAGAAAGGCATATATTGATATTGATTTCATATGCGGATTAATTTGGTGTATTACTGATCTAAGTGAGCAGGACACTGTATGTTGACCTGTATGTTGGAGGAAAAAACTGTACTGATTAATATATTTGTTAGTGGGATCAATTCATCAGTGTCCCCGTTTAATGGGATTTTTTTTTAAAGGAAAATACAAAATGCCACCAGTTTCTACTTTTGGCACCATTTTGCACTATGAAGGTCAATCTGCTGAGCTTTTTCCTATCTATAGCTCGAGAACGTAAAAGTGCACAGACCGCTTTTTATAGCAGCCATCTCTATACATCTTCAAAGCTTCCAATTCCCCTGGAAGATCAAGGACGTGTGTGTGTGTACGTGGGGGTAAGGGGTCACCTCATCTCACTTAAAGCACCACAAGTCCCCCAGATTATTGAATCTCCTGATGAAGCGGCAGCTGATGTGTATCTGGGGGAGGCTGATTGTCACCGTCTTCACAGGCGTCAGCGTGCGATGTTCCTCTCATGGTGTGAATCCGCAAGGACCAGAAGATGCAATCCAGCTGTCCACCATATCAGCCCACAGTATCTCCACCTCTAACACACACAGAGAATTTTAACACATCCTCCTCCACGCTCTGTACCCCCCCCTCCCCGCACCTCACCTCACCCAGCCTCAAAAAGACAAGACAGCCTGGCCTCCCGTCTCTCACCTTATTCCATCTATTCTCCCACGTAGCGTTATGCGAACGCACCTCGCCGGTCGACTACGTGGAGGCGGGTGGAGACGGCAGACTGTGTTGCAGGCAGCCACAGCCAACAGGAAACATCACAGATGACTGATACATGGGTTGCTCATATTCAAGTCTACTTTTATTGATCATTGCACAGTAACATTTACTTTCTTTTCCACCCTTGCGCTCTTGACAGTTCATCGATTGAAACAGAGGAGACGGTTTCCACACCATCACTTATCTTTCATTAGTTTATAGGAGACACAGAAATCATTATTTTAGACATAATAGCACATAAAGACTGAAAAATGATCTGTTTTGGATATGGCCCGTTGACATTTCATCTCGAATGATGGTTTCTATCCTAATATCTAATGTTCTATCCTCTAAGCTGCTAGCTTTTTCAATAAACTAAATGGAGCCTCTGACTCGGCTAATGCTGCCTCTGACCAGCGAATCGGGACAGAGAAATGTCTTTTTAATACAGGAAAGTACAGTTTTGACCTCTAAATGTAACTCAGCACTACAGGCAGCTGTAATATCATCAGTGATAATGGCAGAAAATGGCATAGTAGGGAATCAAATCAACAGTGGCATGATGGATAGATGGAGGGGAAGTTAGTAATGTCTGTCTTCACCCTCTGTCCTTTTTCTCACATGCAGCTCTCCTCCTGGGTCCATCTCGCCAAATTATCATACTTGGATGCTGAACCGCCGAGAACAGGCCAGCGCCGTGTTATGAAAGTGTTGCACATTTGTAGGGAGGGTACATGCGAGTACATGCAAATAGGGCCTGTGCATTAGCATTCGCTATCCTCGAGGCTACGAAGGCCGCATCGTGCCAAGATGTGGCGGCCCGTGTGCAAGCTCGTGGTGAACTCGGTGGCAGGGAGATAGTGATCCATGCTCTCTGGGCAGCTTTAACTCTCAGGCACCGAGCCTAATTCCATGTGGCAATAAGGCATGGATGCTAAAAAACGCTCAGCCAGAATGTTAAAAAACCAAATACTTGAAATGCAGATGTCACACAATTCTTCTTAAAAGGGAGAATACAGCTTGCTTTGCAGAAAGAAAGTAAAGTTATTTTCACATCTAATTCAAGGGTTAATAGAAATTAGAAACAAGGTGAAACAATTTCACAGCTTACTATAACTGGAGTGCTCATTTTATGGTAAATTAGGCTGTAACAATTACATTTGTTGGAAGAGGGGGTGGTCCGCGGAAGCTGTGTACAGCAGCATGCAATCAGCAAAGGCTTCAAGTGGGCGTCTTCAATGTTAGAAAATAATTACACGAGCATAATGCATAATAATTCAATACTGACATGAAATGTAGAAATAGTAGAAAACAGTCCTCATAAGACGAGAGATAGTCTCTGGTTATTCTGGATTCCCAGCGGGGTGAGGTGTCTTCGCTGACCAGCTGCAGTCTTAGTCCTGTTCCAGTGGGAGTCTGGGCCAGCTCCTCCTCCTCCTCCTCCCTCCTCCTCCTCCTCCTCCTCCCCCCCCGCGCCATCTCAGCTGGCTCCTGTGGGTCACTTGGCAGCCGGCCACCACAACCCGTCCCTGCCAGGAACAGAACTGGGCCTTAAGCCACTCCTTTCAACAGGGCGCCCCGAGAGCTTCGTCTGACCACCTCCTTCATGCTGAGCTGCTCCTGTGCACGGCTTCACTGCAGAGGAGACAAAACCACGGGGAAAGACATTGGGGTGAGCTCACATGTAAACACACAACGTCACAAATCCTCCTCTGCTTTGCTGATTTAATGACATACAAGAGGTTGTGTTTGGCCAAAAAAAAAAAAAAAGCCCACCTTTTTTTTTATTAAATTTTTAAGCAGTGGCTTAATTAAAAAGGTCATTTTCCTGCCAAGTAGCTCAGCTCTTCAACAGTAGCTAAGCAACATTTTGCTAAGTAAGACATAATTACTGGCAAGACTGGTGATTTTAGATTAGTGCATTAATATTTCAATCACCAGCTAATGTGGTCACAGGTCTCAGTTTTTAAGTATTTTCCAGCAGCTTCAAGCAGAACAGCCAATGAGAACAAAGGACCAGACATAGCACTCATTATTCAAGAATTTATAGAGTCTGGACATGAAAGAGCATTTATCATTAATTATTAAACGCTCAGATATTCTTATTATTGACACAAAGAAACAGGACGTGTAAAAACTGAGGTTAAGTCCCACTGAATGCATTCTTGGACCGAGTGACCTTTCCATCAAAACACATCTCAAAAATGTCCCTAAATGGTTCGTTATCCAGCTTCCCTTCACTAAAATGCCGATGACAGTCATGTTTCTCAGAGTCTGACCACCAAGCATTACTTTTCGAAGCTTCATTTAACTTTTCCCTGCCTTCAAGGCGCGGACAGGACATCATGAGAAATCCCTCTGACACCTCTCTCCTCCTGCTGGTTCCATTTCGGGAATCGCAAGAGCTCTCCTGTTTTCTTTCTGTCAGAGAGCCTTGAGCTATGGATCCTCATTAGTCACTGTCCCTGAGACCACACTGACACCGGCATCGCGTCCCCCCCCCCACCTCGCTCAGACTTGCTGAAGGCTCGCGCGGCCACACACCAATTCACAGGCACTGTCAAAAGCCAGGCGACTTACAGGAGCCGGTCAATCATCAGAATCAACCAACCTTTGAAATGCTGTGAATATCATGAACATGCCGCTGCTGCATAATGTTACGCTGGCTGAAATGCCCCACAGGCACCGGCAGCAAAGTTTCTCGCACAATGGTCTTTTGGGAAAATGGGAAAAGTTAAAGGACCATACCAGTGGTTTTGAATGTTTTAGACCATTGCCTACAAATTGCGTATACTCTACATTACATCTTGATATGGATAATCCATCAACGGGGGGAATTTCTATTTTTTTATTTATTTTATTTTTTTTAAAGGGGTATGCACTCGTATGCCTGCTCAGCCAATATGAGGCTACAGCTAGCAGCCACTTAGCTTAGCGTAGGAACAGGAAACAGTGGGATACGCCTACCCTGGCTGTGTCCAAAGGTAAAGTATAAAAACAATGTGCCATTTTACAGGGGAGATATCTGTCAGACTGTTTCTTGGCTGGGACCAGTTTCCAGGCAACCAGAGGAGAATCCTGAAAGGCTACGGCCCATGAAACAATGATATGTTGTAGGTTATCATTTTTTTGTATGACAGGTGGATTTTGTTCCTCTCAGTCGTAGGCCAGACTAGATTTCTCTATGCTAAGCTACGTGGCTGCTGGCTATAGTACCACACTCTCTGTGCATGACTCTTGGCAAGAACGCAAATGAGTGCATTTCCGAAAATGTCAGACTATTTCTATGAAAGGCTGCTATCTGGAACCAGACTTTGTGTGTCCACAAATACTCCAACAGGGAAAGAATCCCAAATGAGCTCTACCCGCTACAAAAGCAATTAAGGTTTGAAAAAAACAGAAAGAAATAAAGACGTTGGATTTGTTCTCTGTGATGGATTACACTTTTCATGCAAGTTTCAAGTCTACGCAAGTTGATTTTCATACTGCACAAACATGAACGGACACTAATGGCTGCCTGGAAGGTAGAAAAATCAATCTTTAAGACTTGGTGTATGGATAGTGGTAATGAAAAAAGTATGCAGGTTGGAAGTTAATGGGCTAAAGCATGCAAAAAGCAGCGGCACAGTCCTTTTAAAATGGAAACAGGTGCGGCGGCGGCGGACCAACCTGAGGTTTGCACGGTCTCGCTTCGGCAGAGACTGTCAGTCTCCGGGCACTCGGTGACCGATAGCTGTGCCTGGAGGAAGGACAAACCCCAAATCAATACCCTGTCTAAAAACACTGGGAGAAACTTGAGACAGAGATCATGCAATGTCTACAGGAGAAGATATGCTCATGCAACTCAAGCTTTCTTTTTTGGATAACTTTGTACAGGCAGAACCTTTTAATTACAGTAAGCAACCTTTACACAGCAAATAAAAAAGTAACAGCAGCTCAACTGTACAGAAGATATTGACATAGATTTGGCTTTGTTCATTTTAGCAAGAGTTGCATTAACACTATTCTAATATATTTTGTTAGTACACAGACAGTTATTTTGGTACATAAAATCCACTACTGTATGATATTGGAAGTTACGTTTTTCTTACTTTTGAGTCGATTCTTTTTTGTTGCCATGACTGTAATAATATTTTAAGAAACTGTACGCATTTACCAGCAAGTTTATGTCAATGGATAAACACACTACGAAATTAAACATTTAGGGTTAGGTTACCTTTACAGTGGAGTTCTCTAGGTTATAACCATCCTCTCCATTGCACTGCCATTACTCTGTACTAAAGTAGCCATCGCGCCAGCGTCATTCATGACAATGAAACCTAGACCTGAATGGTGGTTTGAATTCAGTTAATTTTCAGATGCTATAAAAGCAATTCTCATTAACGATTACGACCACAGGTAAGAGGATTGAAAAAGTCTTATACATACCCAGGCATTCAATGCTTTAGAACTCTATACACATTAGGAAGCTATCCAGGTTATTTTAGAGGTCTTACCTCTGGGTCCTTTTTAAAAAGTATAGAAAGAGAGAGAAAGAATAAGTTGTGCTCTTTTGATAATCAATCAAGACATCATTTAGTAGGGTTAAAGTCTTCAGACGTCAATACATTCATTTAGATTTAAAATGCGGTTTTGAATGAGAAACAAAGGAAAACACCTACATCTGACTGCTGAAGGTTGTTTAAAAAAGGCCATTTCAGAATTTTACTAGGACAGGAAACAAATAAAGCAAGTTAAGTTTCATAAAAAACAAACTAAGCTTTATTGACAAACTGCTGCAAAACATCTTTTGGACAGATTTAGTAACCTATTTAGGCAAGCTTACACATGTAGCATAATGCATTTTATGGAGAGGGTACAGATACTAGTGGCAGAATAAGTACAGTTAGGATGTTTTAAAATATGTACAAGAGTTCGGATTGAGCTGCAGGATCCCTTCTCTATAGAAAGAGAAGACCCATGTGGAGATTTTTGTCCCAATCCTTCTTTGTGTACTTTGTGCATGCAGTTTATAGCGAATCAGATCACAAAATGAAGACCTGAACTGTTTTAGCATAACAGGAGGCCATCTCTCGGCCGTGTTCTCATTAAACAAACATTTTGTCTTCAGAGTCTTAAAATTAACTTTTAATATGTAAAACAAATTGAGGATATGAGGACAGTCCATCTCAACAGTGTCTATTAGGGCTATATTTCAAAACTCTAAGTACAATGACAAATATTGCTGCCTAAGTCTAAATGGACAACGTTTTAGAACTATTTAAAACAAACCATCATCAAGAATGAATTGTACTGATCCCATTAACACTGATTCTTTAACCTTCACTTAATTTAAGATTTGTTTTTTGTGTCTATATTACATAATTGAAGTTTAAAAGGTCTTTTATTTGGCTATATTAACAGAATTTTGAAATGTAGCCTAAATGGGAATCTGCAACTGACCCTCGACAGATTCTTTGTATTTAAAAACAATTAAAATGGATTTCTTAGACAAGTGAATAATGAGCCACTAATTCCACTAGAAATGACTACTCCCAAACAGTTAAAAAACTTAACGATCAACAATGCAAAAAAGCCAGAGGGGGGTAAAAAGGGGCAGAGAAAAAAATACAGCAAAATAAACAAAAATTCAAATGAAAAAGAACAAAAAAAAGGACGCCAACTTCTCCTCTCTAACCCATCTAAAAGCCGCTTTGGTTGGAAGGATTGGTGGCTGGTTGGTTAGGTGGCTGGTTGGTGCGACAAAGTAGGGGTGGGGGAGGGAGTTCGCGGTCAAATCTCAAAAACCAGTTCCGATTTTCAGTTCCAAATTTGCTCTCTCGTATAAAGTCCAGTGTAGGAAAAGACCAAACCAAAGACAAAACGGACAATTACTTTTGTCGGGCTGCTTAAAGCAAGAGCTGCCATGGTAGACAGGCGGTAGTCAGGGCGACACGTTAAGGGTGGTGAGTCCGCTTCAGTATTGTCGGTATGGGTGATCCCGGTAAGGCGTCTTGGCACCTCTGGAGGGGGGAGGGGCCTTCCCTGGAACTGTTCGCTGGGTCCCATTCCAATCATCTTGGCCTGGAGAAGACACACGCAAAAGATGAATACATCTACAATTCAATATGGGTTTAACTCACCTCTAAATGATTTACAGAAAACTAGTTTTCATTTACATTCTGTGTTCTTCACCAAAACAAATGTAGGAACAACATTAAAATGCAGATACAAGCACCCATCATTGCTTCATAGTACTACTATTGTTCAAAAACTCAAGAGGCATCTTTACATCTTTAAAGTTACCAGTTAGTATCTTTAACATTAGAATCCCATAGCAATTTTCTGGTGATGCAAATCAATATTTTTGGACATAAATGTTAAATTTGACATTATCAGGACATTATACAAATCAATCAATAAATAAACGCAAATTCAGTCATACAAACATAAAAGGAAGTATTGCATGATACGGGACTAAAAACACAAAGTGAATACAATTAAAAAGGGGACTGTTTTTATAGCATAAATGAGTACAAATGGGGTCATCTTTATTTTTCCTTACCATATGACTCGTATGACTCTGTGGTCTCTCCGTGTCCGTAGTCATAGTATTCTGGCTCTCTGATGGTCAAAAAACAGGAAGATAGAAGAAAAGGAAAAGAAAAAAAATCATTTTTAATCTTTGAAAAACATTAAGTAGCTACTGACTGTAATGTCTAGGGGGATGATAATTGGCATCCATGAATAAGATCAAAGCTTGGCTCACTAGTATGGAACATCTGAGTCCCGGCTGGTTCTCCTAAATAACACTGCCATCCACGCCATGAAACGTGAAGTACCATCAGCGCTGAATTTGTGCAGAGTGGCTAAAAAGTATTTCTCCTGCTCTCAAATCCCTTTTCGAGTGAAACAAGCAACAAGGCAATGTGTGTGTGCACTTTGTGTGAAGCAGGTGAAAACCAAAGAGACGTCTGATTCACTCACGCCTGCGGCTGACTGTAATAGCTGTCGTATGACTCGTAGGCCGGGTCTGTGTAGCTCTCATCGTAGCCCTGGAGAGGGAAGGAAACAGAGAAACAGAGTGAGATTTAAGGAGAGGCTTGTTCATGAATCATGAATGTCAAGATGTCCCCAAAGAACTACACTTGTACTGAAGCAGACAAGCTTCCCTTACGAGCATCCGAAATCACTTATTCCTACGTTGACAGACGAGCCTTTCAAAGCCAACAGAGTGGCCAGAACAATCTCATTCAGACGAGACACGTGTTGTTGGAGAGGTCAGATAGCTAACAAACCTGGCAGCATCAAGACAGGAATACTCATCTTTTGGCAACACTACTTCTTCTTCAAAAGGTCTTAATTATTATGTTAGCCTTGTGAAATTAAAGTTTAAAGATACTAAAATAAGAATAATCTGAAATATATCACATAATTGTGGCGTGAACTACAGACAGTGACAGCTGTGCTTACATATTCCTCGTAGCTTTCAGCAGCTGCAGCAGGGGTGTGCTGGTGGGGTGGAGGCGCCATCCTCTGGGGGGGTCCGCCTGCCGGGGGCCTGGCACGGGGTGCCACGGCTCCCCTGGCGGGTGCTGCGGGTGGTCCTCCTCGACCTGCTGGGGCACCCCTTACTGCGCCACCTCTGGCTGGGCCGCCTCGAGTCACACCTCCCCTGGCGGCAGCACCGCGAGGAGGCATCCCCCTCCCCCTGGGAGAAAAGCACACAGAGTTCATATTGCGTTCTTCTACTTGAAAGAATAGCTTGAGAATTTGGGAAATATTTTCATTGGCTTTCTGGCCGAGAGTTAGTGGAGAAGATCAATATTACTCTCATGTCTAAATATGAAGCTACAGCCGCTTAGCTTAGCTTAGCAAAAAGCAAAGCAAGAAAAGACTAAAAACACAAACTACTACTGTCTCTGTCCAAAGGTAACAAAACGCATTATATCTTGTTTGATTAGTGCACTTTAAAAGGATTTGTTACCTTTAGACAGAGTCAGGCTAACCGTTTCCCAGTTTTCAGTCTTTATGCTGCATCATTTACCATGGGAGACTTGCAAGGGATATTGATTTTTTCATCCAACTTGTTTAAATACATTTATACGGTATGATTCTTATCAGGAAACTAAACACAAACCAACAATGTAGGAAGCATTTGGGATCTATTGTGTGACCAGCGCTTTATTTACATTCCTCGATATTCCTTTAACTCACAATTGAAATGGTTTCTCATATTAGGTTTATAGGCAGCACAGTGTGCCCTGTATAGCTGCTAAAGGTATCAAAGAGTGCCCATTTCCAAATATTGCTCCTCAGTAATAAAAAAAAAAGCTACACAAATACTTAATAAGTGGTGAATACCATGCTGCTTTCAGCCCTGCTCAGCATTTCTATTACTCCACAGATCTAATGATAGATGAACAACAGTGTCTTTGTATTTCTTTAGTGATCCAGCCGCTTTTATATACGAGAAACCCTGTATGTGTGTATCCATATCCACACCTGTGTGCTCCAGCAGGGGGGACTCCGCGGCCCCTGACTGGCGGGCCCCCTCGGACTCTGGCTCCGTGCTCCTGGCCTCCGTTCAGGTAGCTCATCTCCATGAACTGCTCTTGGCAGATATCATCCATCATATCCTACACACACACACACGAAGAAAATAAAAAGAGGAGAAAGAGGGTGAGAAACAAGAGCACATGACATGGGAAAAGTGAGGGCGCACAAATGAAAAACAAAAACGAGAGAGAAGAGGCAAGAAAAGGAGGCAGTGTGGAAGAACGAGCGATGAATAAAAGAGTGAAACACAATTACAGAGCTGCTCACAACACAGCATCCCCCTAATGGCTAACAGAGCGAGTGGAAGAGAGTCTCAGTGCCAGTGACTCAGAGTGTTAAAGAGAAGGAGGGGGGCTGTGGATGTGGGAGGTTGGAAAGCATCCATCCACACTCCCTGCCTTCCTGTGCTTCTCCATCATGCACAAAAATGTAAATCACTTCTCCCTGCACTTCTTGACAAGTCTGGTGTGACTGCATCAACGTTTACCTTATTCCATCCACAGAAACAATAAGTTGGGATGGATTAGCAAAGCTGCGCGTCTGAGCAGCACAAATCCTGCAACACAATCTGCCGCCTTTCTTCAGGGAGCAATCGCAAAGGCTGCACTGTGACCCAATCAATTCTTTTTCATAAATCAGTGCCCGGAATGGTAACGGAGCTCTAATGATGGTGGAAAGAGAAGGGGGATGCAAGAACATGCAGCACAGACGGTAGTTTTCAATTTATCCGCAGCAAAAGAAAAGCAAACAGAAGACATTTGACTGATTACAGATTCATGTCAGGCGAGTAGCAGTGTGGCTGCAGTTGCATTTAACAAGTCTGAAGGGTGACATGCCTTCACCAAGCAAGGTGTTCAGATTAATCACGTTTCTTTAGGCACTACATGAAAAAAAAAGTGTCAGTGTCGAGAAATAAGAGGATTTGCAATTCTTCACACAGGAACATGGCTGTTTTTTCATTTACATAGGTGGACATAGAGGTATACAGACATAAAGGAGATGAGGAAGAACAAAAGAGTCAAAGCCTTCTGGAATACCTGAGGAGGAGCACGGCTAATACATAAAACATTTCACCAACAAATCACATCCACCCATTTTCTCAGAACCTTAGTCATTCATTAAAATATGGCCCAGTTCCAAATTAGGCCCAAGCCAGTCAAGCCAGACAGATTATGGCCTTAAATTGTAATGACAGGTTCTGCAATGGACAGCTTTTTACATAACACGGCAATATCAACAAGGAAACTGGTTTGTCGGCCTGTTCATCTCACCTCTGATCCAAATGCTCTTTTCTTCTGTAGCGCCCTGCACACTAATTAAAAAATGTGAGCATCTATTGGCCCACTTTGGCATGAGCCATTGTTAGGGAACTATGGGCTTGACAGCAGACCGGGCTGGCCCTTGCTCAAGAATCTCTCAGCATAAAACCAATAAAGTAAGTGTAGGCAGTGCAGGGTGAATTCTACCACACATCTGTCTGGTAGCTTATACATACACCTCCAATCTGATTCTCATCTCTCCCTGAAGAATGACACCCGGGTAAAGACACTGTAATGGACAGACATGCGCTGTAGACGGGCCAGATGAAGGCCTGTCGACCCAATTCCTCCACTGAAGTTGACTGCCTTACATTACATCGCTTAGTCTACCTTAGATACTGCAACTACCCCCAGCTTCCTGAGAGGAACACCCCCAGTCAATTACCCAAGAACACTTTTAGCTGTGTTTCTTAACCTTTTTGCGGGCAGTGACTCCGTTTTTAGTCTCCCATATTCTCATAAGCGCTGTGTGAACTCAGAAGACAAATGGTTTTATCTTGGTTTTTAAGAGCAGGAAGAGAAGGCTGCTGAGGGTTTGTATAGACAGTATATCCAAAAAGCATTTCTAAGTTACAAGAAAATTGTATAAGACGAGACTTTGAAATTTCCTACATCTCTTGCAAACCTAAGGCGGAGAAACTGTGACTTACAGACTGTATAGGGTTTTTTTTGGGCTCAATTTAGAGCCGAAACTATTAGTCAGTTACACAATCAGTCAAGCTACAATACAACTGTTCAGACATTTGATTAACTGTAAGTTATTTTTCAAGTGAAAAAGTCAAACAAATTCCATCTTCTCAATTGTGATGATTTGGTGTTTTTCTTTGTCTCGTGTGAGAGTGAATAATCATTTTTGAGGTTTTGTTGATTAAACTATTTCAAAATATCAACTCTGGATCAAACGTCTAACAGGCATTTTTCACAATTCTCAGTTGGTATTTTTATAGACTAAACAATTCATGAAGAAACCATTTGGCAGATTACGTTGTTTATAATGAAAGGAATCGTTGCAGTTCTGGTTCAATTTGTTGTGTTGAGATGACAGCTCATCAATGACAGAGAATTACTCAAATCGAATATAATATCACTATCAAATGCAAAGTGCAAAGCTTTGATATACATCTTTAATTTTTCAGACAAAACTTCACTAGAGACATCACTTTAGCCTCTGTTAACTTGTGTGGAGTGTTTGTCAATGTCGTTGACATTTTACAGGCTAAATGACGAATTGAATACATAATCTACAGGTTAATTAATGGCAGAAAACAACTGTTAGATGCAGCTATAAGAAAGAGAAGTCAATAGACAAGTCTCCCACTGGACACAAGACACAACAACCAGACACAAGCAAGTCAAAACAGTAAGTTAAGACTCACGGGAAACAGGAACTTCTTGACCTCCTCCATGGCGTGTGCCATACGCAGGTAGGCCTCTGGCACGGGGGCAAACACCTCGATGAATACATGCAGTTCCATAGACAAATGGGCATACTTGGGCTCGCCCCCTTTCCTCAGCCCCTCCTCCTAAAACAAGGACATCACAGGAGTGTCAGCGAGTCAAAGAGAGCACACGTCGAGCTCTAAAATTAAATGAATTATGCAAGAAGTAATTGCATTACATCCACCTCCGAGGGCATCAGGCATAGGTGTGGTATCCCCTTCCTTTATGTAGCTTAATAATTAAATCAGACTTGTAGGTAACATGTTTAGCGGGATATCCTGAAGATTCCTGGAACAGATGTGCGGTGCACGTATGCCCTTGGCTTTACGTTTATGCTCACCCGAGCTATCCTGCAAGTTGACGCCATCTGGGCTCACTGCCTGTCATCCTTCTCAAACAGAGGCCAGATGTGTTATAGCGTCAGATACCCTCCTCACAGGTGTGTAACAGCAGAAGTGTGTGTGTGTTTATTACCTTGGATTTGTCTCTCATGGATCCTTTGCCCAGCACGGAGATCTTGGCTCCGGTCTCTTCCTGCAGACGTTTGATTGTATTGCCCTGAGGTCCCAAAATCTTCCCCACGAAATTGAACTAATGGCAAAACAAAGCAGAACAAAATTAGCCTGACAATCAAAGCAGAGGCCAGTTTAATACAGAGAGGACGAAGGCGCAATCACTGTCAGGGGTCTTGTTGAACATACTGCAGCCTTAAGTAGTAGATTTACCAGAGAAGGTCGATATGAGCCCTTGAGGGCTGTAATGTCGCCAGTTACTATTCAGTACAATCATCCAAGCGCTGAGCCAGAACCAACTCGTGATCAAAAGCTGCGATCTTTACCTCCATCTTTGAACAGAGTAATTACCACTGTGTACGTGTGTGTGTGTGTGTGTGTCTGTGTCCTACAATTAGCTGTCATTGCCAAACACATTTAGCAAAGAGTCACCCCCGGGAAAGCAATTCCTCCTGGAGTTGTAAAAGTGGCTTTTGTTATCAGAAAACTCTCATTAGCTTTGACACAGCGGACTGATGTACCAACTAAAGCAAAGTCTGGCAACCTAAGACCGCCCGCAGGAGATCAGAAGGCTGTCTTACACCAAAAGACGAGACTCCTACACCATATTGATCCAATGTGCATAGATCTCATTCTTGTTAGAACTTCTTGAAGAATGTAAATGTCAGAAAGTTAAAAAAAAGTTATAGGTTAAAAGTTGAGCATGAGGCTTTCGTCACCACTGTATAAACTTACATGAGTCAACCGATGCAAATAAATCCAACAACATGCAAATGAAGCAAAACGCCACTGACTATGTGTTCTTTGAGTTTTACTTGGCCCCTTGTCATCCTGAAAATCAATGCAGCCTTACGTGTGAGCCAGATATAGATTGAACTGATATGGATGAATCCACCTGAGGTGACATGATAAAGCCCAGTAAGAGCTCTGCTGAGCACAAACAGAGGAGAAGATCCAATTTTCTCAGCACGCTATGAATTACCCCGCAGTACAGAGCCATCCAAACCATAGTAATATTAACATTTTGATCCTTTCAGCGACAGTTTAAAACATGCCAGTATCGGCTGTAATTATACTCTGGAGCTTAACGATCAAGGTGGAGAAGAGTAATTTGAGACTCCCAAGTAACCCCATGGCTTTGTGTAATTGAAACCCAGCTGCAGGATAAATTAAATCAAGAGGGGTTCACAGTGAAGAGAGAAAAAAAAAGAGGACAGAAGAAAAAAAAACAAGGGCAAAGAAAGCTCACCTTCGGGTACTGTTTGACAGGTATGAGCACTCGTTCCTTAAGTTTGATGTTCTTTGTTGTGAAAAGGTCCAGGTATGTTTCTGCCTCCTTTTTAGTCTCGCCTTTCTGGATTCTATCGATTTCTAGAGGGGAGGGGGGAGAAGTATCGTTTCAGGCAAAGTGTTCATGCAATCAAACAGGATTCAAAGAAGCAAAACACATCTCACTTATGAGAAAGGTTCACCGGCGTTTTTACATCATAAAGTTAGCAGTGATTGACGACCTCAGTGTCCAGGTTAAACCGCAGACACATTCAGTTTAAACGCCGACAGTTTTTAGCCACAAACGCTACATTTAACTGCAGTTTCAAACGCAGCTCTTTGCATCCTAAACATAATATAACGTTTGACTTTTCAGCATAATTCAGCTCTAACCAAGGTGGGGTGAAATCCTTTGACTGACAATCACCGTTTGCTGAATGCCAAACAATGGTGCCTCCAGATGAATACAAGACGAAGAAAGACTCTATTTGATGGGTTTCACTCTGCACATTTTTGTGATCTTGTCAGCATCCCGAATAGAGCCGAAGCCGAACAATCTAACTGCCTTTGACTATTTTGATAACCAATTTAGCCATTTTCCAAATAAAAATCTCCAAACTGTTTCTGGCTGCAGTTTCTTCGATGTGAGGATTTGTTGACTTTATAATCTGAGGGATTAGAGTATATTTGGGTTTCATACTGCTGACCAAACAAAATAAGACATGTAAATATACACCCTGAACCCTGAGAACTTGTGACAGACATTTTTTCACTATTTCATCATTTCCTAATCTGAAAAAAATAACCATTCAATCTAGAAAACCCTCAAAAAACCCTTAATCTTCAATTCTAACCCTAATCCTGGACCTCTGAAACCAAAATCTGAAAAGCAAATAGCTCTCAGCTCTTCCCTGCACCTTCTGCTACCTCTTCCATGTGGCACAGCACCTCGTCCTCACATCCAAACAGCACCATCTCTGCGCCTCCTCCTGGGCCACAACACCAACCCGAACCCCTGGTGTGCAAACATGTCAGATACACCACAGTCTACCAGCTGCAGATTGGGGAGAGCGAAGAGGGGGGGGTGAAGCCTCGGCATGAGAACCTGAGAACCAGGGGAACCCACAGCACACAAACACACCCGCTGACACACTTGAGTCTTTCTGGATGTTTCTCGCTTTCAATTCCGGGGGAGGTACAGCCTAGATTTTGCACATCCTGTTAGACAAACAAGATCAGCTCGGTCACGTCCAAGCGGGTACGCGGAGATACCCCGAGCAGAGTGGGGAAACGGGCGGTGAAGGCTCCCAACCAGCACCGGCAGCAGCAGAGACCAAACAATCAGTCGACCAGCAGCCCTCCACTTCATCCCCTGCACTCAGTAAAACAAGTGTGCCATGCCCTGATGAGGGTGTGTGTATTTTCACTTCCTGTAGCATCACCGTGAAGACCCAGCAGTGACAGGACTTTGTGGTAAATTATCCCACAGTAACACCACATTGTTTTACTTTGAAAGGCAAATCCTGTGACACCCATACAGCCCTGTCTCTCTAATGTAAATGTAAATATAAATAATGTAATAATAATAATAATAATAATAATAATAATATATTGATAGTTTACAAAGATGGTTGAGGAGGCTGTCCCTCTCTCTACCGCTACAGGACAGGACAGCGGTCTCTTGCTCTAGGACACTCCAGCAGCTCTGACAGGGGGGCACAGAGAGCTCAGTCACCCCCCCTCCCCTCCATAACCACCAACACCACCGCACATCTCGCCGCGGACACTGGCGCACTTTCATCCGCCGCTGCGCCAACGTGGCCGGAGTGTCTGCCAGGTAAAAATAAATTAATAAATTAATTAAAAAAAAAAAAAAACACAAGAGAGAGAGTCGCGAGCCCTCAAGTTTAAAACTCGACACGAGCCCCGAGCGCGCGAGGAAGCGGAAATCATTGTCAACAGTTCCTCCAGCCTGCTCGCAGACACTGATGAAGTCCTGCACGTTCATCACCGGCCGCTTCGTGCCTGGTGTGTCCCGGCAACAAAACACATGGCTACCAAAGCTCTGCCTGTGTCCCCCCCCCGTTACTTCTCTTACCGTGCCGCGCTCAAGCCCAGAAACACACACGCCGAAAAAGAAGAAGAAGAAATAAACACTGCGCAACAACACTTCACCTGCGTTTAAAAGTTTCATGGCGTGCGTAAACGACGAGTCCAGGCTGTCCTTCTCCGCCAGCAGCTCGGGGAGGTATTTGTCGTCGTTCTCCATTTTGAGTTTTAGACGGGGGAGAGAGCGGGAGTCAGTTTCGGTGCAACAGCAAGAAAAAAAAGCGTGACAAAAACAGCCCAACAATAATAGAAAAAAAGTAGTCCAGTTATGTAACTACGGAGCGCCGCGTATCCTCTGTGCGGACGGCGCTTTGCATGTGGCGTTTCTGCGACGCTCGGCTCCGCTACTTTGCGTCTTTGTGGTTTTATTTATTTATTTTCTTCCCCCCCAACCGGCTGGGTCCCTCTGCTCGGCGGCGCAGGCTGGGTGGAAATGGGAGAACAAAAGCGGTGAGGGAGTGGAAGAGGAGCGAGATCCGACTCCTGCCGGCGGAAGTGAGCTCACGAGGACGTCGCGCTCCGGACAGGCGCCGCCCACTGTGAGCGCGCCGCCTCCGGGACCGATCATCCTCCGTCAGATCACCGACAGCGGGGCTGGGTGTGCCCGCTGTCAGAGTGAGACGGTCTGTACTGGATCCACTTTAGTCCGAGAGGAAACTCACACAGGGAGCGATAATAATCACACGTGAAGGTGTATCAGAGCAAGAGGAGCTCCAAAGTATCAATGACTGTAAATCAATAACATATGGTGATTTGGTGTCTTATATATTGGCAGTTATATGGACTGCAGGTTAGACATGGATGACTTTCTAAGGGTTAATTAGTAGGGAATGTAGATTATTTATTTATTTTTTTTAAATAAATTTGGATCACTTTTATTCCACTGTAGGGATGTATGCTAAAAATGATCTAATTAACTAATTTTATGACTACAAATTCAA
This sequence comes from Scortum barcoo, assembly GCA_023238725.1. Taxonomy (NCBI): domain Eukaryota; kingdom Metazoa; phylum Chordata; class Actinopteri; order Centrarchiformes; family Terapontidae; genus Scortum; species Scortum barcoo. The sequence continues at coordinate 5,059,947 of CM041548.1, read as the reverse complement.
CAATCATGATTATACAGTTAGACAGCATAATTTCACCTGAGGACAGACAAAGAGTAGAAACTTAAAAAAATAAAAATAAAAAATAAAATAGATAGATAGATAGATAGATAGATAGATAGATAGATAGATAGATAGATAGATAGATAGATAGATAGATAGATAGGAAAATAAAACACAGCTAAATCCAAACATGATAGCTGATAAAATATAAGTCTGTGCATAGAAACCATAAAGCTCAGACCAGGACTATATTCTAAACCTAATATTCAATAATAGTATTGAATATTTATGTACTGCAGTAAAAGACATTTTCATATCAGGTGTATTTCAATTGATTTAAGTAGGATAATGATAGACACATTCTTCAGTTTTTAATTTGTTAATATAATTTCAGCTCAGACAGAGGATGTGGCGCTCCCATTCCAGGCTCTCTCCTGCCCCTTTGTGGCAGTCCTGATCATGGCAGGACGTCGGCCTCGTGCTGCTGAAACTGGCGCCATGAGAAGAAGCCTGTTCTGCCTCTAATCGCCCATTTTCCTCTCCACGCCTATTGATTCAGAAACACTTATGTGCAAGTGAAAAGCACAGAGAGGAGAATGTCTGAAACAGACTTTCAAGGACTGATTCCTCTGAATCAGGTTGTGGTAATGAACCTGTCACACCATTGACTGGAGCACATGAGGTCAGAGGTTGTGACTGGCCTAATGCATACAAAGCAAGAGCGGAGGATTCCTCGCGTATTGCGTCTTTAAGCATATACAGTAGCATGCATTATCTGCAGGCAGGTGCTCTTTGAACAAACAGCAAAAACTGCAGGTAATTTGTCAGCCCGCTGCCGGAGTGAAAACTATTACGATCGACCGCAGCTGTACCCAGGAATGCATCTGCTCAAAACAAATGAAGGCAAAAATTGTTGCAATAAACACTTATGGGAGGCCGAAGACCCGCTCTAACTATCAGCGTTCAGCTTGATCTATCTCTGACCGTTACAGTGTTATTAGTGTTGGGGGTTGCAAGGTTGTCCTGACTCCTCCTGTCATTGACAGAATGGATAGCCTGTGAGCTGAATATCAATTGGCTCATAAAAGGAAGACTTACTTCTCTTGGCAGGTGGAGAAGTTCCAATTCGATAGTTCGCGCTTTTGCCTTCTGCTTGTGTGGACTTCCCCTGTCCCCTAACATACAGAGCCACAGTCTGGGGTAAACAGGGGCAGATGGAGGGGGGTAAACACTGGGGTGAGGCTTATATAAGCCAACACTATTCCAGATCTTTGCATCTGACCATTTTTCATGCCCCAAAGATTCCAAAAAGTGGCAGGAATTCAGTGTTCTCCTTGAGTTATATCCTTGTTAGGACAGAGGAGCCTGCAAAACAGCATTTAGAGCATCATGGGACTCCGAAGTTCCACTAAAAGTCAAACTAATGAAATTCTTAGTAGCTCCTTACGGCAAGTTTCGCTGCAATTTTTATAAACTCTAGTATCAAAAGATTCTATAGCCATGCCAGCACTTCTGTGAGACTGAGACACAGTGATGCTAAATGCTAACATGCGCCCAGTGACAATGCCAAAATGCTGATGTATAAAAAATGCTGATGAGGTATACTATGTTCACCATCTTAGTTTAGCATGTTTGCATGCTAACATTTGTTATTTAGCAGTAAACACAAAGTAAAGCTGATGGTAAAGGGAATAACATTATTTTGCAGGTATTTGGTCAAAAACCAAAAGACTGGATGCTGAAGACTTTGACCTGATGATGGCACTAGATGAAAACTTGAAACATCACCAATATGATTACAATCGGTGGGAACATGAATATCTGTATCACATTTCATTGCAATACATCCAATAGTTGTTAAGACATTTTACTCAAAATCTCAAACGTCAACCTCATAGCAATCAGAAGATCACCATAGTCATTAAGACACATCCTCTGGGAACCATGGACGTCTCATACAAAATTGTGCGTCACTGCATTTAGACGTTGAAACTGAACCTGGAAGATTGAGGGATCGCCAACATAATTAAGAATTGCCTTTTGGGGAAGGTCTGCGCCAAATTTCATGGAAATCCAACCAAAACATTTTTTAGGAAATTTCACTAAAAAACAAAACTGTCATGGTTATTTTGGTGTTATATGAAAATTCAAGGGACCACCAAAGTCAGTATGATTCTTCCTTTGGAAATCGTGAATGTCTGTACAAACTTTCTTGGCAATTAATTTAGTAATTGTTGTGATACAGCCTGGAAAAAATGGTAGCCCAACCGACAGACATCCCAAGAGCCATAATATAGTTAAAAACCTCCCTCACCACACTCAAATGATTTTTTTCTGGTCAGACTTCTGACATAAAAACAGTACAAATGAATATATATCAACTAACTTTGACTATGATCAAAATCACGTCATTAGAGGCGCCATTAAATGGATGATATTTAATTTTAAAAAAGAGACCTGCATCCCTGGTATATACAGTATTTCTCAAGTCAACAGTAGTAAATAGAAAAAAGATCACATGTGTGTGGTGGAGGGACAAATAGAAGGAGAATAGGAATTTGTAAGTAAATCCTGTTGTCTACGCACTGTCAATGGAGGGTTTTCCTGTTCTTGGGCGGTTTAGGCAAGAAAGCAGGCAAGAGAGCGAGAGAGATGGCTGTGTTCAGTCTGAGGGTCGCGCTCAGTTTAGCATCGCTACAAGGCCAGAGAAACCTTTTTTCCCCATGAAAGCTTTCAGAACTGTCACACCTGCTTAGGTCTGTAACACACACCCCCTCACCCACACACCCCTTCCTCCATCTCCTCCTCTTCCCGCACTCCCCCATCCCTCCTTTGCCACCCACCCACCACAGAAAACAAGCTCGCCCTTCATCCCATCTCCCAGGCTTTCTCTGTCCCCGTCAAGGTGATCATTTTGTTGATGATCAGTGTCTCTGGAGAGGCATCTGCATCTGAACAAGTGCTTGGCAAGATAAAAAATATACATTTAAAGCCTACAAATTTGCATACAATTTCATAGATGGTTTGAATCTTGCTTAAGATCTTGTGTTTTGTAAAATTATGTGACACAATGTGGACCATTACCTATTCTTCTGGAAAGTTAAAACTTTTATTTTGCATTGCAGGAGTCCTGTTCCGCCACTTGGAGACAGGAGTGCTAGGAAAAGCCATTAGTGAGGGCACTTATTCCGCTGATACTGCAAAAACTGGAAAGAAAAAAAAAATGGCACAGACCCAGCAGCCAAAAACTTTAATTTACCCTCTTAACAAACCGGAGGGCAAAAAAAACATGGCAGGTGAAATCACAATGTCTTTTGCTTCAATAAATAAGTAATGTGACATTTCAGGTTGTATTATTTCTGACAGTGCCGAGAAGAATTGAGGAAATGACTTCAGTCCTTCCCATTTAAAACAGTAATGGCTCATTTTAGTGTAAGAAAATGTGAAAATACTTTATGCCCTAATAACTCTGCTCCTGTTATAGTCATTTTTCCTGAAATGTGGACACCATTATTCCTCCCTTTTGTGCACACTCTTCTGAAATATAGAATAAAATATAATGAGACCAGTATGAATATGCACTTGGGACTGACAAACCCCTCTTAACCTTGTAGTAGAAAAGAATTTCTAGACACCAAAATTATCCATCTTTTCTTGGCAGCATTCTGAAATGCTTAATCTACCCTCCATTATTATGTCATATTTTTGGATATGCATATAGGTCAATAGAGGGCCGATGAATATTCTCTTACATTGTGATGGGGCTGGAAACATGACTCCAATGGGATGATAATGTTGTTTGCTAACATTAACAGTATCCTGACATGCCAAGAGTTTTGGTTGTATTTTCCCACATGTTTAAATGTGTCTGGGGACTGTTTCTTTGGTAGAAAAGAGTTCAGTGGAAAAATTATTCACAGCAAGGTCTATGGAAGAACTCACTGCTGTTGAATTTTTAAAATGTAATGTTTCAGTGCTGTGAGCGCCACAAACCAAATTCCATTCATTCCCTTTGGGGTGTCGGCAGATTCTTACAGATGGATATCTCACAACCTGGCCAAATAAAACCATAACTATCTGCACTGCAACAAAGGGAGTTTTAACACAAAGGATTTTCTTTTAACTATGAACACGATCTTTCCTTAATGCAAATTCATTTGTGCCCAAACCAAAAATTTGATCATAATATGCTTACACATGTCATTATTTAGGGCAATTACAAACAACACTTTGTCTCATTTGGAGGGCTGGTTTTCAGCAGCAGGAGGCCATTTTTAGATAAAAATATATGATACCCAATTGTACCCATCTGCCCCGTCCCAAGCAGTAGACAGTCAGAGATAAAATAAAGCTGGCTGGTAAAGATAAAGTTATATTTGGAAGCTAATGACCCAGATTTTACAAGTTGGCAAAGACCAAACCAGAGAACAAACATCACTGAAAATTAAATTACCTTTGTCAGGAAACACACGTCTAATGGGACAATAATGTTGCTCTGTGTCTGCTGCAGGTGTAATTGCCAACACATTAGCCATAACAAGTGTGTTATCGGGCATCTGCTAGTGTGTTTTTCTGCCCTCCAGTGGCCAAAAGTTAATGACGGTCACTTTAAGTATATAAGATAGTGATTTTATTATATTTTCTGTGGAATGAAAATGGGATAAAACTACAGTCAGGAACTTTTTCACTTTATCATATTTTTCATCTGCTGCCTAGCTCTTTCTAGTTTAATGCAGTTCCTTATCTCCCACAAGTCACCTACTATCACTCAACATAGCATCAGACCTAATGATCTGCCAGGGACACTCATGCAGTGCTTTGCAACTTTAAAGAATGATATTGTCTGATACGACTGCCTGAGCAGTGTGATTTGTGCAGAAAGTAAGTAGGCCACTTCTGAGCCCAGGGGGCAGAGGAACGGCTGGATCTGTTTACTCACACTGAAGGATTTCACTCTTTATTTCCATCGATGCTGATGATGATTTTCCTCTCAGAGCGGTTATTATTGTTTTGTCTTTCTTTGCGTGTGTTGCGCGTGCGTGCAGGTGGGCACTTGTGTGTGATTTATGCAGAACATGCTTTACACTCAGGAGCTTCACCCCCCTCTCCTTCACAGTTTGATGTTAGTGCCCCACACTCACCTGCTAAATATATACCTACAGCAATGATTTATGGGCTCAGAAGCATTCATCGGACCCAAATGAAAAGCCAATAAGGTGTTTATGGGCACGTATATATTTTCACATAATGCCCTGTGGCTCGTTAAGTTTTTATATCAAGTGTTACCTCTAGGAGGTAACAGTTTGCATTCAACCCTGGTTCTGTGTCATCAGTAAGCAAGCAGTAAAGTGGCTGTGGGAGATGAGTTGAGGCTTAAAGGCAGTCTTGTTGTGCCAAACATAGACTGAGAGAAGATTTCATGGTGTTGTAGACACATTTTAACAGGCAGTATGGTGGGATATACTAGCCCACATCTCCTTGTATCAACATGTTTTTCCTTCATTAATAATGAAGTAACTCACTGCAGTGCTTGAGTGCATGTGTAAATCTTTCAAAAAGTATATCATACCAGATTTCATGTAATTCTGATGCCTGATTCCTCTTCTTCTACTTGAAATGGAGAATGCAGACTTTAGAAGATGTAACTAGATAGATAGATAGATAGATAGATAGATAGATAGATAGATAGATAGATAGATAGATAGATAGATAGATAGATAGATAGATAGATAGATAGATAGATAGATAGATAGATAGATAGATAGATAGATAGATAGATACAGGTGGACTGTCACTGTCAGGCTTTTGCGCTGCAGACTCTGCTGGCCCGGTCACACAGCAACATCAAACAGAGCTCACAGCCCATTTGACATGTCAAACCATGGTCTCTCCTGCCCTTCTCTGCTGAATGGAGTCTAGAAAGCACAAATACTATCAATAATCTCTAAACCCCAGAGGGGATTTAGCACTTGGTTCTGGGCTCTGGTAATTAGAAATGCATTTAGGCCTTCAAAGGCTGGCTGCAGGTGGAGATCAGAGGCCTTTCTTAGCCGTTAAAGCTCTGTAAAGAAATTTCAGGAGTGCCGAGATTGTCTCCTACCCCTCACTTGCTTTCTACCTTCAGGGCATTTATAGAAATAGGGCTGTAACTCATCCCACATTCAGTTTTTAATGATTGTAAATGATATACCTCTCTTCATAGAGCTGCTTCAAAGGCACTATTCTTTTAAGGGAAAATAGAGGGATAAAGGAGAGGAGAGAAATCCTGCCTTTGAGCTTCTTTTCAGGGCTCCCTTTGATCGAGGCCTGTGTGTGTATGGGTGGCTGCGTGCATGCTGACACGTGTATGTCTGTGTGTGAATGTGTGCATGTAAACAGTAAACAAAAACACCATGTTCCCAAGAGCCTGCCATGTGAGATAAAGTACAACCCTCCGAGGTTTAAGAGAGTGTGTGTGTTTGTGTGTGTTGAAATGAGAGGTTTGATTCTTCCTGGGCTAATGGCAGACGCCCCGGACGGAACTTTGAATGCCGACAGGAAAATATAAAAGTGCCATCGCAGTCGCCCAACTTCCCCTGCATCATTACCTCCTGCTCTGAATGTTTCATGCACTCGTTGAATGCATAGAAATGCAATTTATCACCTCTTCGCTCCACGTATCGCTAAAAATTATTCATGGGAATTCGCAATTATGTGGAGGAGACATTTTCCCGTTCATTCCCCAAGAACAATATTCATGTTCTGACTCAGCTTTCTGCTGCCGTCTTCGGTTGAGGAGCGCATCCGACATTTGGCTCACTCCCCACACATCAACATTTTGGCATTGTCCTTGTTCTGCAGCCATAACGTTTGTCTTGTGTTTATCTTTGCACAGCTGTGTGGTGGGGCTAAAGCTCTGCATGTTAACTGTATGTCTGGTACGGGTGTGCTGTTTTGCATTCAGCCCGTGGGCCGACCAACCTCGCGGTCGGAAAATCATGTCACACCTGCTAATTTAAAACACAATGTTTTGTTTCTCACCTCGCTGCTCCGCTCACTAGGCATGCATAAACAAAAGCGTACACCTTCTGAATTTTTGGGGGGGCAAGGCTTACACTGACAACAAAGAGGCCATCAATCAAAGCCCCTTGGGAGCTTTTTGTCTTTTCACATATCTGGAGACCCACCTCTTACCTGTCGTTTTGGGTAATCTGATTGTTTGGCAGGCTCGGCCCCCTCCTCGCGCCGAGGTTACGAGGTCCTTCTTGAGTGTCGAGTCAGATTTGTCTGATTTGGCCTTTAGTGAAAGCATGCACATGCACATGCGTATGCACACACACGCACACACAGAACAAAACAATGAGCCACATGCCTGAAAAAACAATACGCTCACACACAAGCCGTGTGTGAGGCGGAGGGTGAGGCCTCTGGGCTCAGACAACACCTGGATCCAGACAGCTGGCCTGATGAGGTCTGATGTGGCCTCGGGCGTCTGAAACACCTTGTGCTCTCAATGGACTCGCTCAACTACCTGCAGTGTTTGCTACAGTACAGAGGTCAGGCAGATCATCCAGCCTCAGCGGCCAAGGCCGTACATTAGATGAATTTTAAAGAAAGCTTTTGAGTTGCATCGCTTTTGCAGAGTTCTGTGAGGCCGTGTGCATTAAATCCCCAACTCACCTCCTCCCTTCATCCACATGTGGCGTTTCAGCGCATCACCAGAGAAGTGTCAGAGTAACTCTCAAAACAAAACTACACTGTCCTCACTTTTGGTAACAGGTTGTAACTGTAACAGATGACTGACATGATAGTTTTACTTGGTCAGTATAAGAAATTATTCCACACATGATACGTTACCAAACAAATGATCCATTTAAAGAGAACATTGGTTCTCAATGCTCCCCTCATTTACATACAGCCTATGCATTAAATGACATTTTATAAGCTTGAATTCTGAAGCCCCAATACGTTTACAAAATGTATGACCTCATGGACTACACAACGAACCTTATGCCAACAAATGTGTTAAAACATCTGCATACAGTAATCTAATGTAATACAAACAGAACCGTGTCCACTGTCTGTGTACACTTTTGGACTAGATTTTATACAGGTACATCGTTGTAACATTTACACAGTAGCATAAATTTCAACTGAAATCTGAACTAAAATCACACACTTGCAATTTTTTGGTGTTAGCGAGCCTGCTCCCCACCAGAGGAGGATGAAACATCCATCCATCCATCCATCCATCCATCCATCCATCTTCTAACCTGCTTATCCTGAGCACACAGGGTCACAGGGGTGCTGGAACCTGAACATGCCAACTACAAATTTTCTTAATGTGATCACGAATTCCACAAAGATTTTCTGCCCACTCTCTACCCCATCTTCACTCTAATGTAAACTAAAATATCTAGTTTGTCCTCACCTCATCATACCCAATTGACCCTCATTCATGTACCTGCCTTGAACACACTGATTTAGTGATTCAGTCACCTCTAAACTTGAAGCTCTTTTCCCCCCTCTACCACCAGGTTTGACGCAGCGAGTTAAAGCTGTGTGAATCCCATTAAGATATTCCTCCCCCACTTTCTCCTCGTGGTTTTGATTATAATATGAGCTGAGGAGTTAATAAGCGTATTAATTACCTGTGTAGGAGACAAACCTGCTCCCCGAGCGCTGAAGCCCACAAACCCACCTCTCCCCACCCCTACCGCCTCCCTTCCTCCCACACACCGAGCAGGGATCATCACTGTTGTGTTTAAATGAGCCATCATCGTCCGACTGTCTCCAAGGTCAGCTGAGGCTCTGCTGTTAGCACAGTCCCTGCTACGGGAAGTCTCTAAAGTCGTTCCGTAATGAGAATAATTAGAATAATACAGGTCAGGTCAGGCAGGACGACAGAGGAATCGACAGAGGGACATGGAAAGAGAGGGAATGGACACAGGATGAAGTGGGAGACGAGGAGATGGTTGTAATCCTGGAGGCTGGATGTGATCACGGCTCGATACTTGAGTTTTTAATTATCTCCCTTCAGTCAGAGTGCAGTTTCACACACACACACACATACACACAAGACAACAGACAAGTCTTCAACCTGTCTGTACATCTCTGAAAGAATTTTCAAACGTCATATATTCTCTTGAAGTGACTATATATCTGTCACGTTCACCCACCCACACATACACATGCAACATGTGCAACAATGTGATATCTTCAACAAATTTCAACATGGATCTGTCTGGCGCTTTGGGCATGCCAGGGCATTGGTGGAGGAAGCCAAAAGCCCAGTCAGAAAAGAAGAGCATCAGCTCAGTGTGTACAGCGCATACAGCCAGAGGTCGGTACAGGTCAGCACACAGGAGTAGCCCATAGCTCAAATAACAAGCAGAACAAACAGCAGGATTTCATTTCTCAGACTTCCTCCTCTGAATGCTTGTAGGAATTGGTATACACCAGCGCTGCCATGATAGCAGAATTTTAACTTTCACAGGCTGCAACAGTCAAGTTGTTTATGTTTAACCCCTTGTTAATATTACTAAACTTTATCAAACTGATGTAGAGGTTCAGATCAATGCACGACTTATGGCAGATCCACTCAAAGGACTTTGGGCAGTGCTCAAACAATTAGTCAGCTGACACTGACTTAATCAACATCAGTTTTGTTGACTGACTAAAGAGGAACTCAACTGATTTCACACAAAGTCTGTTTACAGGCCTCAGGGAGTACTAAACACTGAAAATGCTAATATGTCATACTTTTCACTCATTTCATTGTGGGTAATGGCGGCACCAGATTTTGGCACATGAATAGTGAATACTAAAAACCGTCTGTTGTGAGTCTGGCAATGTTAAGTGTCTTATAACCATTTAACTTATTTAGCAAACAGATATGTCAACTATTCTCTGAGTACAGCTCTCATAAATGAAGATTTCAATCAGGGAATAAGCTAAGTCATCATTTCCATTTGATGGCTGAACTCTGGTCCGCTCTGGTGGAGCTTAGACTGTGATGGCAGCTGATGTACAGACCCAGGCAGCCAGCATGGCCTCTGGAGCTCAGCGCCTCTGGTAATGTCCACCATACTTTTCTCCAAGATTATGAGCTGAAGAGCGCAAATGCAGATTTTATAAATGCAGTAAGCCCAGGATTCATTCTGATTACACTTGGCGCTGGCGTTCACTCTCAGGCGGGAAGAGAGCTGTTGAATACTCCGCATCAGACTCACAATCTGTATTATCAGTAAACATGGCAGCTTAGCCCAGGAACACATTCAGTTTATTTTACTGTTGCAGTCCAGAATGAAAGACAATGTTTACTGCCTCACAAATCACCTTCCCAGTCTGTCTATATACAGAAATGTAGACAGATGGAAACACAAGGGACTAAATCCACACCTCTCCCTGTGAGGCAGAGTCAAAAGTGACATGTAACATTATACTTTCAAGTTGTTAAATAGTTATAACCTTGCATGTGAGCCTCCAGAATAAATGTGTGAAACATTTGATAATTTCAGTTTCTCTACCCCTACATTCACATTTGTCGGTCCCCCACGCCTACAATTATGTTTCCTGCCTTCACCTCTACCCTTTCTCTGTTGTTTCTGTGGTGCAATCGTGGCTGACCAGAGGTTCTTATCATCATTTACCTCATCAGAATAAATGAAGAATGCCTCCAAAGACAACCTGGTTTCATACCTCACCCCAAACAAGGACAATCTATCTACTTATTTAATGAAAAAAAAAGAAGTGATTATGATTTTTGTCAACTCAAATGCTCAGATAGGTCAAACTGACCTACAGTGGAACGGGAGTGGTAAAGGAAGAGCCTGACAGAAACATGCAAATGAGAGTTGGATGAGAGGATGAGATTTCCTGTCTCCATGCTATGCTAAGTGGCTGCTAGCTGTGGCTTCATATTAGGCACAGAGACATGAGGGTGGCGACAATCTTCTTATTCCACTCCCGCTAATGATCCATTTAAATACCCCGGTCCCAGTGATCTAAATGAATGGAGCTTCAGCAGAGTGCTGTTGAGTCAATATTTGCCCAAATTAATTTCTGATGGGCACAGTGAGGAATTCAAAGCTGGATTTTATCCCAGGGGGCTGCATTCTGCACACTTTAAAGTAACTGCTGGAAAATGAAGCCCTTCAGACTGCTGAAAATACACACATCAAAAGTAGTCAGAGCCATCAAAGTGACAAATACTGCAAAGAAAAAAAACTGCACATGGGTTTTGATGTCAGCTGGAACCTGTGTGTCTTGGCCCTAATACGCAAACCACTCTCCCATTTCAGTCCTGGCTCAAATTTTTCTCTACCACTTTATTTGGACTTGGACTCTGCTGAGCGCACGCTGGACCATTCGATGCCGAGACCTTTTTGTTTTAGCTCTTTGACCCTGACTGCTGCAGTCCTCTGTCAACAGCCAGAATGCAGCTCTGTGTATTCCAATCCTCTTCCTTCCTCCCCTTCGTTTTTCTTCCCATCGATCCATTTACGGTCTCTGGCGGCGGCGTGAAATTTGCTGCTCGCGGAGAAACATTCAGCACAAAGACACAGAACATCTAGGAAGCCGGTTCAGTCCCGTACGACAGCGCGGCACCGCTGAACTCCTGTTTCATTTCAACTTCATCGAGCAAACAATAATGCGACTGAGGAATTAGAGGCAGACGGGAGAAGCTGCTCATGCACACTGGCTTTGGCAGTGGCATCTACGAGCTTTTATCTCCAGGTTGTTGGTTTTTGTGCGTCTGCTGTGTCTCTGCATACTCTCAGGCTCATTTGCATTCATGCAACTGAGCTGCGGCCATAAAATTGACATAGGCGGGGGCTAAAATAATGGCCTTTTTAAAAGTAATAATGTACTGAGTGGGTATATTTATATGAATGTCACAATGTGTGTGATGGTAAAAGGGCAAGAGTTACAGTGCAAGCATATCAAATGTGTGTGCGTGTGTGTGTGTGTGTGTGGTTTACTTTTATTTTCCTGCTTCATGTAGCTGCTGCATGCACAGAATCAGTGAAGTGAAAGACAGCATTCTGGCATCTTTTACACTCCAATACACAGGGGAATAAATTCCCTCACAAGACCACCCTCTCCACACACACCCACACACACTCACACCCACACTCACAGCAGCAGCATCCTAAAAAAAGCACAAGCAACATTAGGCACGAGGAAGTTGCTGAGAAGTGAAAAAGCCAGCTAAGCTGTTGATCCTGTTTGCTGCTTTGAAATTTTTCAGGAAATCTTCCTTTTCAATCTTTTTCACTGAGGGATGAGCGCGTGACGAAGGAAGCTGGCAGAGACGGAGTCTTATCTATCGCGGGGCAGAGTAGGACTCTCTGAAGCTCAGCACACTCAGGTGCTTCATCTCGTGTGTCCTCTGCCAGTAAGCCTAAACCCTTATGAAACAGCGGGGTGGCTGGAACATGAAATCATGTGAGGAAATGCCACCCGCTAAGCCAGTATCTACGGGCAGCACGTAATACAAAGTGTCTAAATGTTGAGATATTAGAGATTAGGCAGATAGCTTTTGTCAGGTTTTACATCCTACAAGCCCTCCAAATCAAACGGCAAAAAAAAACCGTTTGAGTTGTTTGTCGTGGTCTTAAAAAACAACCCATATGAGCATTAGAACAATTAAACATGAACTTTTTTTTTACCCTGCACTGTAGTTAAGGATTGGTTAAGTTAAGGGCTAAAACTACTTGGTCAAGGTTAGGGAAAGACCATGGTTGGTTTATGATAGGAGATAAGGTGTGAACAGCTGTCACTTTTTTCTACTTATTATCAGTGTAAATGACAACTGGATGGTGTTGGAGAGACTTTGCAACCTACCGATGGCTTCACTCTGGAAGAAGTTCAAGTACATTAGAGAGACCATCAGGGGAAAGCTAGTTTGGTTAACTAAAGCTGCTTAGAAAAAGTGGATCAAACTATTTTGTAAAAAGGAAAGGAAAGATTGAATCGACAATGTACATGTGATACGAAAATATATGAACATATACAAAAATGTCACACACCAGCAGAAAAATGCTATGTAATTGAATTTGTTGCAAAAAGTCATATCAGGCATGATTACTCAGTCAGGCAGATAATTTCAAAATTAGCATGTAACAGTGTCGTTTGGTAATAAAGAGCAATAATCAGTACTTATGACTAACAGACCTCTAATATATTCATCTGGGCTTTTTAACAAGGACAAATGTTATATTTTTGTTTTTCTTGGCGTCAATGGGTAAGAAATTGTAGAATTAAAAAAATCTGTTCATGCAGGTTTAAACATCTGAATATTAGCCATATTAAAATAAGCCAAGAAAATTCAAGCAAATGTTAAAATTGTTTAGTGTAAAGCTCACACAGTACTTCCTGTGCAATGAGGGATTATCATCAACATTAGAGTGACACTTCTTGGATTTACCGCCCAGCACAGTGTTAGCTAATCTGGCCAAACTGTCAGCTTGTTGACAACTTCTCTGATGATCTGACTCTTTGAATCGTTTGATTTATTTTTATGATTTATGTTGTTTCGCTGTGCTCCAAGATCTCAACAGACACTTTGGCAAGTTCAGTTATGATAGAGATAAAGGCTGGAGTAACAGAAATAAAACCCACATTATAACAAACTGTAGCTTTCCTCTAAGAGTTCACGTAGTGATGATCGTGGTGCTGTTTCCGCCTCTGTCTTTCAAAGAAAACAGTTATTATTCACACGGCCACAGGAGGTCTCTTGTCACGTAAACATGGACATACATGAAGTGTTAGAACAACCAATGCTGCTGTAGTTCTGTTGAGGTCAGTCTCTCTTGGTCTGACTGTCAGAACTGAACGCGGAAAGATGTTAGAAATGAAACTCTCCAGAGTCCAGGGTATTTTCTTAAGTGCCCTTGAGCAAAGTACACCCTGCAGTTCTTTTTTTTTTTTTTTTAGCAGCCGGCAGTGGAAAACCGAGGTTACGCTGGGCACATCCCACAGTGAGCGTGTGTAACTGTGTGTTCGCAAAGAGAGCACGCACTCAGCAAAACCCTTCCCTGGATGAAATGAAGAAGGTTAAAAATATATGTGTAGCTGTCGTTTGTGTCTTATTTGAACATTTGATGGCTGATGGTTCGGTGTTTCAGTAACCAGAGGTTGGATTTCTTTCAACATGAAAGGCTTCTTTTTTTTTTTTTTTTTGAGGTCTGCAACCCTACTGAGGGGAATGATGTTGGAAAGAGCAAAGTAAAGAGAAAAAGTTATAGGGGCTAGAGAGAAAGAGAAGGGTAGAGAGAAAGAGAGAAAGAGAGCCTCTTAGGAGTTTTGCTCATTTTATTTGAACCTGCTCATGTTCATATGAGATGTTGCTAGGTGCTGCTGAGGGATGCTCAGAATTATGGGAGGAATAAGTCAGGAAGGTGAAAAAAAAGCCTGGTTGAGATTGCGACAAGTCCTTTGTGGAAATTCTTATCTGACTGGAGGAAGGGGGACCAAGGCCCTGACAGATTCAGGGCACAGTGTGGCATTGTGTGTGTGAGAGTGTGTGTGTGCGTGTGTTTTTTTTTTTTCTTAATTTATTTGTCCTGTGAAATAGGACATGGTGAGGTTTCTACTCATCTACTCTCGTGTCACTCTTTCAAGGGCAACGACCTATTTGGCTAGTGCCGGGGCCTTATTTAACACACACACACACACGCCGACACTGTATGCACACATGCTATGAGAGAAATCAGAGCACTGTGGCGCATTTTTTTTTCTCGCATTCACACAAATTCTCCAATCTGCTGCCAGTCTGAAGGTAACCTTTCCCTTCCTCCCTTTATCTTCGCCTGTGTAACACCCTCTCCCCACTTCGTTTCTCACCTCCTTTCTTTTGCCACACAAAGGGACAGCTCGCAAAAAGGTGAGCCTGCAATGAGACAAAATTTAATCAGACAAGAGGGGGGAACGTTTAATAGATTGCCCAAAGGGAAGAAAAAAATGCTTTTCCTCGGCTTTTGAAAACATTCCAAGTGACAGCCGAAAACGCCTGTAATCAAAACATAACTGTAACTGTCCGTGCTACAAAGTAATAACCACTGACAAATTGAATTGCATACTTTTTATGCCACTTGTGTCATCAAGTGTTTTGTGAGGCAACTAAAATAGCCGGGAAATCGTTTACCAAGGCAGAGGATGGCCTGTGCAGTCAGCAAAAAAGGTGACGGGTCATGAATTCTGTTTTCCACGGGGAAAAAGAGGATGAAAAACACTTCTGAGGGAATGAATGATAGAAGAGCCACGTTGGTCTCAAAGCCTGACGCGGCCAAAACACACCGCTCTGTGTGTGTGTGTGTGTTTAATGTGTGTGCAGGGCTCTTGTGTGCAGTGCTTTCTCAATACGTGTGTGTCTATTTGTGAGTGTGCGCGTCTTTGTTTGTTTGTGTGCATGAAAGGGTCTGAATTCAGGCTTGTGGTATATGAACACGTACAGACTTGAGTGCAGTTTTGTGTGTGTGTGTGTGTGTGTGTGTGTGTGTGTGTGCATGTATGTATGCAGCTTCAGTACTAAAGCCCAGTAATTAAGCCCTCTCTGCTAGTCTTTCACTGTCCTGCCTGGTCTCCCTGGGAACAGGACAAAGGGAGAAAAGTAATTGAGTCATTAAATAAGAACAAATCATATTCAAAAGGCATTTCTTAAAGGAATGGGAAAGTCTTCTTTCCAAGAGTTAACCGAGATGATTGATATCACTCTCACGTACACCAGTGCAAACCTAGAGCCACAACAATTTGAGTTACAAGTTGTAACTGTTTTTTGTCTAACAGTTTGTACATGTACGGCTTCAGTCAGCTCATAGATCAGTACAGGCTCAGTAGTACCATCCAAACCTTGGCATCCTTGTTGTGAGTTGCCAAGACTCCACCACATCCAGTTTTCCCAGCACGCAGCTCCATCTAAAACCCCAAATTTTCTCTTTCTGTGCAGAGATTGTTGGTAGTCTTATTTTATTTTTACTTTGGACAGAGCCAGGCAAGCTGTTTCTCCCTGCTTCCATTCTGAGGCCAAGTTCTAATGCTAAACTAGACTATTCATCTCTGGGCTCAAACTTCTTTTGCACAAACATGACAGTGGTGTCGATCGTTTCATCTCACTGTCATCAAGCGAATACTTATTAAACTGTCAAACTGTTCATTTAAAAGAGTCTCCTCTGTGGAGCACCTCACTTTTACAGACACAGTTCAGGAGGTGACTGATGTTTTAAAATGAAAACACCTGATATACTTTCTGACGGCAATAACTGCTCCATTTTGCCCCCAACAAATATTAATGATTTATATATTTAGTCGTTTTAACAATTTTGGTGAACAAAAATCAGGGACTACATCAATGTCCCTTTCAGATCCAGATTAAGAATATCTGACATTGACTGTATGTTGAATTTTTATGCCATACATGTGAAAATTTGTTGAAGGGTTTCAGTGCAACTTTTACTGAAATGATTCTCCCTGATTCCAATTCCAAAATTCATATGAAGTTATTTTTGGATAAGAACTTTTTATATGCATTCAGATTTCACCTGATGTTGGGCTGCAATTATTCTGATCATAAATTAATCAACAGTTAATTTTGGGGCACAAACAGGATTAATTCTTCTTTCATTAAAATGTCAGTAAATGGTGAAAAATGACTTCCCAAGTTCCCAGGGCCCATTAATACATTTTCAGACTACTTGCTTCATCCAGCAAATAGAGATATTAAATGACAGCGACTTTAAAAGAGAAAAGCAACAAATCCTCACAAGTGACAAGTTGGGACTGAGCAAAGAATCACTTTTGCTTCATAAATCACTTAAATGATTAATCAGTTATTAAAATTCCTGTTGATTCATTTTCTATAAGTTGACTAACTAAACAATTAACTATATTAATTTCAGCAGTAGTCTTGTCATGGCATGTTCCAGATCTATGTGCCGCTGTGGGAAGCACATTCAGACATTTGTGGCCTCCTGATGTATTAAAAGCAGCTGGAGCAGCTGGAGTGTGCAGGCTCTGCTGCTTTCCAACATGCTACGAATTAAAAACTGAGCAAACCAGCTATCTTATTCTAATTCAGTAATATCACAACACACAAACAAAAACAACACAAAATAATTAGTTCAAATGGACATTTTTGCACCACAGAAATTAACATGCACATTTAAATGCAGTCGGTCTGTAGAATATTGAGTTTGCCTCGGGCTGTTATATGGACCAGATGGTAGGGGTTTTACTGCAACACGACTATTCATGGAGTGCCAGACAAGAAAAACACAGAGAGCTGTGCTAATTTGAATTGCAAATATGTCAGTGTGATTGCTGACACTTGCTGACACTCGTCATATTGTCTTATCCTGTAAACCAGATCGAGTAGGCGAACACAAATGTGAAGAGTTGTCTGTAAAAAAAAACAACAAAAAAAAAAACCCAACCTTTCTCTCTAGTTTTCAAGTTTCTGTTAAAGTCACTGGTGAACATGTGATATGCAAATCTGTCTTTCCTGGATGTTGAAACAGGAGCTGCAGTTCAGCATTGTTTTTTGCAACAAGACACAGTGACAACGGCTGATAGTGTCCAAAAATCAACAGTAGACGATGTCTCCCTCGTGTGGCTTAATAAAGGAACAGCAGGCAAGGAAGAACTGGATCGCTCAGAGATGTTGCATTTAGTGGGGATACAACCTGGAAAAGGGCATGATCAAGCTTGCAAGCATGCATACATATGAGCGCACATACACGGACAAACACATACACACTGATATGCTCATTTAATTAATGAATTAAAAACATTTGGAGTATCTCCAGACTTCGGCCTCAAGGCCAAACCTTCAGCTCATAACAGCTTTCTGAGGGATTTGGGGCACATTTCATCACGTCGCCATCACATTGCATCAGTCAACGTGTCCACGGGCAATGGAGCACTAATGTTTTCCTAAATGTCAATTTCCTGAGACAAGTTAATTTCACCTCTTTTGCATCCTGCCAAGTGCTCTGCTCCATGCACACTGCTCAGCTGAAAATCAATTAACAAGTTGGACTACATGAATATGAGAGTATGTAATGATTTTTCTAAGCACACATGAGGAAGTCGTTTCTCCCGAAATGCTTATGCGATATACATTACGTGTAAGTGTTACAGTGGAAGCTGTGCGTGGGGTACGCTCTAATGAAGCCCGTTTCCTTTTTAAATATATGTCATGACCCAGATCAGCTGTAAGGCTCTCAACAGTCACACTACCACAAATCCTTTAATCTCATAGGTTAACTGGGTTATTGCAGCTAAAGTGAAATTTGTCGGGTTTCAGCTAGAAGCTAATTTTTTTTTTTGTAGGTGCACATGTTCAGATGTTAGCTCTGACCGTGGTTGCACCTGCACCACCACCTACCTCTGGTGGGAAACCAATGAATGAACTTTTTACCAAAATACCGAAAAAGTTAGGTCAGACATTAATTTTACTTTTAGATTTGAAGGTTTCGCTGTTTCCTTATATGTTTAGGTTGATTCTGTCCGGGTAGGCTATAGTTGAGTAGCCTTGAAATAAAAGAAATTACAAAAAGTGGAAGGTGCTGAATCCTGAGTGCAGATATGTGACTGATTCACAATGAATTAAATATTAGACCTGTTCTTTCATGAGCAACATTTTAAAAAAAAGTTTTATTTGACAAACACATCAGAAATAAGGTGAATCTGTTCACACCTGAGGGTGCAAATAAGTAACAGATGTACCTATGGAAGGTGTTGTCCTACTGAAAATAAATATAGAATAGAATATAAGAAAATATAGTAAATTAAAGGGGACAAAAGAATGTATGCTGCCTGAGTCAGGGAGCTGCATACATTCATTTCTGACCTCAGATTAACACGTCATGTTTTAATGTTACTGTACACAAACACTATGTGCATATATGTTCATGTCATACTGTAAAATACATTTACATAAGATAAGATAAAATAAGATAATCTTTTATTGATCCCACAGTGGGGAAATTACACTGTTACAACAGCTAAAAAAACAACAATTAAAGACAGAGATTAAATAATAGAGAGAATATAAACACAAAACAATATGTACAATAAATAGTAAACAGTAATAAGTAATAATACAGGAAGAGACAGTATTTACATACACAGCCTCACCCAGTTAGATGTGCAGTGGTGAGGTGTTATTGCACAGGTGAATATGGATATATAGCAGATATGAATTCACCATATAAGTAAATGAGTGGAATGAAAAAAGACCATAAAGTGCATAGCTAGGACCTCAGTAAACATCAGTGCAATGATGAAACATCAGTAAACATCAGTCCTACTGTGGTATGGAAGTATTTGTTACAATGATAAAGATTCATAGAGCAGCATGAATTGTCAGTCCAGTCCAGTTTGTTATTTCAGTGAACACCCAGGTACTTGTACGTCCCCACTCATACATATACGCTTCCAGGACAGTTTTCTAAAGATTAGACACACAAAGATTTAGTACACAGCTGAAAGAAAAAAACATGCTTTCATTAGGCCTGGAAATCCACAAATTAAAATTTGTGTCATGTTAATTTGAACAAAGTAAGCAGAGGAATCATAATCATAAGATCCAGTCTGATTTCAAATGAAGTATTAAATGGTAACTTTTGAGATTTATCTTTGTGATTTACTCACAAAAAAGTTCCTCCATTTATTCAGAATCTCTCCAGCTCAGAAAAAAAATAAAGTTAAAGCACTTCCTGTAACTCCCGTTCAGTCAATTACGACGCAGGTTGTTCAGATCACAGGCATTTATTCTCGAGCGATGTCGAGGCAATGTCGTAAGAACTGGATAAATACAAACACAAATTAGCGACATGTAACACAGTGTAAGCCACAAACATAATATAAACAATAAAAACATAAACATACCTCACTGGCCTTCTTAACCAAACGGAGTTAAAAAACGTAATTCTTCTTCTTACTTCTGCTTGTTACTCTGTCCCGACCGGTGCTCTAACTTAGGCATGGTAAAAAATAGCATGTGTTAAAAACAAAAAAAACCTGACATCACTGTGCCCGGCGAACATTGGTTCCGCTTTTTAAATAATATATAGTTTCCCTTTTTTAACATTTTTATGCTTTTATTATATCAATATGAAATAACAAAAATATTTTTCCTTATTTAAAACCTAAATTATTCATGTTTTTAACTCCAAAATAAATGAATTATTAATTTAAATTAACTTAAATGTATTACTGACTGTGATGTCAGCTACACTTCCCAAAAGTAAAGTAGTAAAAACACGTTTACTGCATTGCATTCTGGTCCACTGTATAAAGTCATGTCAAGAAAATGCTGTAAAACTGATCATGATATTAAATTTGTCCACCCACCACATTTTATTTCTCACAATAACAACTGCTGGAAAATGAAGAAACATTTCATGTGAATGATTGTAAACTTAAGAACAACTTTATTATTTATAATAAAATGCATTTGTTTTAATCCTGCACATATCAGATATGATGTAAAACACACCTACAACAGCATCATAACCAGTGAATAACATCCATACATGGAGCATCTCTGAAGACAGAAAGTCTTGAAGGAGCAGTAAAATTAAATAAGATGGAGAAGAAAATACTGTAGTTCAACAATGTTTCACTACCCAGAGATCACACACAAACCCTGGACCAGTCCTGTCCTCCATCATCATATAAGCATGGGGAAAACTGGAAAGGTGGAGAGGAAAGGGAGAATATGAAATTTATTAATTAAAAATTATTAATTGGATAAAAATTCATTGAAAAAAAGAAAATTAAAAAATGAAACAATGTAATAAAATATTTATTTTAAAAATGTGAATTATAAGTCAGTGTCAAATATGCACAATATTATCATATGTTAAAAATAAACATCATAAAACAGATGATGAGGCCAAACAAACATCATAACACAGAATAACTGTACCCTTTACTGACTATTCACATGTCTATTGGTTATTGTGTAGTCACAAAATACACAACACGTGGTAATAAAGACTACAGCTGATGAAGAAGCGTGAAGGTGGATCAGTTTTTACTTGTACCTGTAGCACCAGGGGCTGCAGCAGGTCCTTTATAAGTCAATGTAAGGTCATTTGAAGTCATTACCTGGCCATTATCTTGTTTGTAATATTATCTGATGGCAGGAAGAGCTCGTGAGCGCATCAGATAATAACCAATAAATAAATAAATAAAATAAAATAAAATAAAAACTTTGGAGATCCAACACGATTACAAAGTTACATGTATGTCTTGAGTCACATACACGCTCACACGCACGCTCCAACGCACGCGCGTCAGTAAAAGTCATGGAAACAGAACGGTGGCACGCGACCTATAAAAGGCTCGGGCCTGCTCCACATCGACCCTTCACACCTGGAGAAGAGCCTGGAGACCTGAAGAGCTGAGAGAGCATCTTTGTGGACAACTGAACCCGAGGAAGGAGGAGGAAAGAGGAGGAGGAGAAGGAGAGGAAAGAGGAGAAGGAGGAGAGGAAGGAGGAGGAGAAGGACAAACAGGAGAAAGGGAGGAAAAAGGAGAAAAAAACAGAAGGAGGAGAAGGACCAAACTTACTTGGATAAATGGCTTCTCCCGGACGGATCCACCAGGACCGCCTGCTGTTCGGAGGTCAGCCTGACCCGGACCATCCTGCTGGTAAGAAGCTAAATTCATGTTTTTTACTTGACGAAGGAAGCTTTTAAAGAAGGGAAATGAAGAAAACTTGCTAATTTGAAGTGACCTGTTTGAGATGCTCGATATTTCGTGGGGTGTAAAATCGTTAGTTAGTTGTTTTGAATGGACTTAAAGTGAAGGGAGGTGTGTGGAATATCTTAACGATTGTGTAAAAAGACTCGTATTTTAGTGTGAGGTCATTAATTCAGTCCTGTTTGAAGTCAAAAGTTAGAGAAGAGACGATGGGAGCTGTGTTATTTTGTAAGATGCGGGAAATCTACATCTCTGTGTTACCATGGAGACGATAAAGCTGTTGGAATTATTGGGCGCTGACGTCAGGACGTCAGAACGTGCAGGTGTAAACAAACCACAGCTGAGTTGATTTCAGATGTACTGAGGGCATGAGGCTCCTCTGAAGGTCAAAGGTCATCATCACCTGTCAGATCCGTGCTGACATGAGCGCGCGTGAGGGAGGCAGTGAACTGTAGTGTGAGACTGTTGGACACCTGTTGTGTTGAATCATCTTTTTATTGTTGTTGACCCGTTGTCACCAACACTCAAATGTATCGATTATTTTTACTGCTGCTTTGCTGCTTTGTCACGAAAGTCTGCGCGTGCAGTGATTAGCAGATTTCATTGTGATAATAACAGGAATAACAATTAGCAAATGTAGTGTGCAGAGAAGCTCAGACTTGTGTGTGTTTTTGTGGAGAAGTTATGTTGTTGGTTGCATGTGACTTCAGACTCATGCCCTGTTTGGCTTCATCGACACTTCCTGCAGCTCTTTACAAACCGGGCTGATGGAGACTGTGGCATCATGTTTTAAACACACAGTGTGATCACAGAGTCAGTCCTCTTTAACTCATTGGAGGTCTGTTCACACTTTTTTATTCCTGCCATATTAACAGTGACGTCATGTGATTGATTGATTTGTGACTGATTTGGCTGAATTTGATTGTGTTGAGTTCAGGAACAATGTGACATTAGTGCTGCATGTGAACGTAATTAATCTGCCTGAATACTTATTCTCTTCATGCCATTAACCATGTACAATATAATTATATATTATCAGTATATTTACATGTTGTTGTTAATAATAATTGTCTATTTGTATGATTCATGCTCTGTTAGAAATGGTGATAGATGTGGTGCCTCTATGTGAAAGTGTTTTGTACACAACCACCTGTGACATTAACAAGTTTCCTGTGAACTCTTCTTAGAGCAGAATGTGTAATGAGTGTAACTGTCGACATGTCAATATTTGTATTTTACTCTGCTCACACTGATGGTGCACAGCTCTTTGATCTGTGAGGAGCTTACTGCTTAGTTCACATGACAGATGTTTGTGTGTGTTTCCTCTGCAATCTTTCCGCCATTTTGAAGTGGGCGGGGCTGGTTCTGTCTGGGATTTCTGCTGTTTAATGATTTAAGAATAGAGAAGAATAGAGTAATTAGTTGTATTATAAGTTTTAATTATTTTAATCTGTTATTTTAAGATCTTTATAACTTTTTAACTATATTAATTTATAGCTAAGTTTAGCTTTGATTTTTGATTATTTAGTCTCTAATAATAGATTTTATGACAGGTGCTTAAGTTTCCTTGTGCTGTAACTTTTCTTACAGGTGTCTTTTACTACATTGAGCGTCCTGCAGCTGGGGAGGTCCCCGAGCTGATCAGGATCCTCCACGAGGATGAAGATCACACTCTCCCTATCTACATCTCTTCTGATGAAGAAGAAGAGGAGCTCGCTGTCATTGTCCTGGATGACGATGTGGAGGACAGGGCTGTCCTTCCTGAAGATGAAGACCAGGATGTCCCTGCACGTTACCCTGACGACGAGGATGAGCCTGGGATCGTCCCTGAGGAGGACAGCGACGACGAGGAGACGGACGACAGCGACGACTGGGGTGAGTCCTCTGACGAGACCAGTGATGACCCCGAGTATGACACCATGTCAGAGGAGGAGGAGGGTGACAGAGACGACAACTGGGATGACGGCCCTGAGGGAGACGAAGAGGAAGAAGATGGCACTGAAGAAGACGAAGAGGAAGAAGATGGAGATAAACCTGCCAAAGACAGCATCAGACCTCTTCGTTTTGAAGACCTGCCGTCACCCTCGTCGGACACCTGGAGCTGCCTCTGGGACGATGACAGCGATGAAGATCCGTCTCTGTCTACGTCTGGCTTCAACCCGTCCAGGAAGAGGAGCAGGGAGGAGAGCGAAGAGGAGCGGGATCCTGGGAAGAGGCCAAGGAGGAGTTGTGAGGGAGGATCCACAGAAGAGGAAGACTCTGAGGAACCAACTCAGTCCACGTCTGGCCTGAGGACCTCCACCAAGAGGAGCTGGGAGGGATGCTGGGGGGTGTCTGCTAAGATGCCTACGGTATTTCCAGGACAGCGACTCGGACTAGGTTTTTCAGGCATGTGTACAGCAGGACTGACCCCCCCAGCTGGAGTTGGATCTGGATTAAGGATCATCTGGCCTTTGTGTCTGGCAGGGCTGGTAATGCTCTGAGTAGCGACTTGCACCAGGGCCGGTCTATATCTGTTATTTGGAGCCTTGAGAACTGGTGTTTTCATCTGGATTAAGGATCATCTGGCCTTTGCGTCTGGCGGGGTTGGCAGTGCTCTGAGTAGCGACTTGCACCAGAGCTGGTCTCTATGCAGGGAGTAATTTTTTTCTTTGGAGCCTTTAGGGCCGATGTTTGTATCTGGACGACAGTGACGACTGGGTGAGTCCTCTAAATGAGACCAGTGACAAGTCCAGGTATGACCCCATGTCTGAGGAGGCAGAGGAAGATGACGGTGGTGACGACTGGGATGATGGTCCTAAGGGAGAAGAGGAGAAAGATGGCCCTGAGGGAGACGAAGAAGAATAAGATGACCCTCAGGGAGATGAAGAGGAAGAAGATGGAGATGAACCGGACGAAGACGGCATCAGACCTCTTCACTTCGAGGACCTGCTGTCACCCTCATCCAACACTTGGAGCTGCCTCTTCAATGATGACAGTGATGAAGATCCATCTACGTCTGGCTTCATCCCGTCCAGAAAGAGAAACAGGAAGGAGAGTGAAAAGGAGTGGGATCCTGGGAAGAGGCCGAGGAGGAGTTGTGAGGGAGGCCCCACAGAAGAGGAAGACTCTGAGGAACTCCATTCACATCTGGCCTGAGGACCTGAGGAATTGGGAGGGATGCTGGGTGGTGGTTGCTAAGAGACCACAGTATGTCCACCACAGCAACTCGTAATAAGTTTGTCAGGCCTGTGTGCAGCAGGACTGACCCCCCAGCTGGAGTTGGATCTGGATTAAGGATCATCTGGCCTTTGCATCAGGCGGGGCTGGCAGTGCTCTGAGTAGCGACTTGCACCAGAGCTGGTCTATGTGCAGGAAGTCTTTTTATCTTTGGAGCCCTTAGGGCCGATGTTTGCATCTGGACAACAGCGACGACTGAGGTGAGTCCTCTGATGAGACCAGTGACAACTCCATGTATGACACTATGTCAGAGGAGGCAGAGGAAGATGACGGTGGCAACGACTGGGATGACGGCCCTGAGGGAGAAGAGGAGGAGGAAGATGGCCCTGAGGAAGACGAAGAAGAAGAAGATGGCCTTCAGGGAGATGAAGAGGAAGAAGATGGAGATGAACCAGACAAAGACAGCATCAGACCTCTTCCCTTTGAGGACCTGCCGTCACTCTCGTCGGATACCTGGAGCTGCCTCTGGGACGATGACAGCGATGAAGATCCATCTCCGTCTGGCTTCATCCTGTCCAGGAAGAGGAACAGGGAGGAGTGTGAAGAGGAGCGGGATCCTGGGAAGAGGCTGAGGAGGAGTTGTGAGGGAGGCCCCACAGAAGAGGAAGACTCTGAGGAACCAACTCCGTCCATGTCTGGCCTGAGGACCTCCACCAAGAGGAGCTGGGAGGGATGCTGGGGGGTGTCTGCTAAGATGCCACGGTATTTCCAGGACAGCGACTCGGACTAGGTTTTTCAGGCATGTGTACAGCATGACTGAACCCCCCAGCTGGAGTTGGATCTGGATTAAGGATCATCTGGCCTTTGCGTCTGGTGAGGCTGGTAATGCTCTGAGTAGCGACTTGCACCAGGGCCAGTCTGTATCCGCTATCTGGAGCCTCGAGGACTGGTGTTTTCATCTGGATTAAGGATCATCTGGCCTTTGCGTCTGGCGGGGCTGGCAGTGTTCTGAGTAGCGACTTGCACCAGAGGTGGTCGGTATGTCTGTAATCTGTATGTAGTGTAATCTAAACTAATCTAATATAATCTAATATAATATAATATAATATAATATAATATAATATAATATAATATAATATAGAAAAAGTCTAAAATAATAAAATAATATTATATAATATAGTATTATATAATATATAATATTTTTTAAAAATACTTTAATAATAAAGTAATAATAAATAAACATTAAAATAGTATAATATAATTTATAGTAGAACAAAATCTAAAATAAACATATATAATAATAATAAAATACCTTATAGTAAAATATTATAAAACATCATATACAATATAATTTATAATTTAGACTAACTAAAAATAATATAATATAGTGTAATATAATTTAAATTAGGTATATATAATTAATATAATATAATATATATAATATAATATAATATAATATATAATATAATATAATATAAATAATAATTTAAATTATAATATAATATAGAAAAATCTAAAAAATAAAATAATATAATATAATATAATATAATATAATATATAACACCATATAAAATATCATTTAATATAGAATAATATATAATAGAATATAGAATAATATAATATATAATATTTTTAAAAATTACTTAACATAAATAGTATAATATAATTTAAAGTAGAATAAAATCTATAATAATATATATAATAATAATAAAATACCATATAGTAAAATATTATATAACATGATATAAAATATAACTTAAAATAGAATAATTTATAATATAATTTAGAATAATCTAATCTAATCTAATATAATCTAATATAATATAATATAATATAGAAAAATCTAAAATAATACAAATAATACTTAATACAATATAATATAATATAATATAATATTTTTAAAAATTAACATAACATAAATAGTATAATATAATTTAAAGTAGAATAAAATCTATAATAATATATATAATAATAATAAATACCATATAGTAAAATATTATAACATGATATAAAATATAATTTAAAATAGAATAATCTATAATATAATTTAGAATAATCTAATCTAATCTAATATAATATAAGTAATAATATAATATATAATATTTCTAAAGATTACTTAACATAAAATAGTATAATATAATTTAATTTAGGATTATTTAAAATTTCATAATATAATATAATATAATATAATATAATACAATTTAGTAAATATATAATATCATATAAAATATAATTTAATATAGAATAATCTATAATATAATATAGAATAATCTAAAATATATAATACATAAAATATATATATTAGTGTAATATAATTTAAGCTTGAATAATTTAAAATAGGATAATTTAACATAATATAATATAATATAGAATATTATTTTTTAAATTACTTAATATAATATAGTATAATCTAATTTAAAATAATATAATATAATATAATATAGAAAAATCTAAAATAATACAAATAATGTCATATAATATAGAAATAATAATATAATTTAATTTAGGAGTATTTAAAATTTCATATATATAATATAATATAATATAATATAATATAATATAATATAATATAATATAATATAATATAATATAATATAATATAATATAATATAATATAGGAAAAAATATTACCCCTTCAAGTATCGCTACCTTAACGTGGTGGAGGGGTTTGCGTGTCCCTGTGACCCTGGGAGCTGTGTTGTCGGGAGTAATAGCTCCTGGTAGGGTGTCCCAAGACAAAGTGGTCCCAGGGGAGGGTCCAGACTAAGAGCGATTCACAAACCTTTAAGGAATCAACCAAGTAGGAGCTTTACCTGGCCCGGAATAGGGAAACAGGCTAGATAGGCATTTGGGTCAGCTGCATTCATAAGTGCTATTAATATAGGAATATAAAATAAAAAACAATATAATATAAAATAATGCTATTATTAAAGCCATAATAATATTACATACAGTATAATATAAATCCTCTACTATACAGTATATCTAAAACTACATCATAATAATGTCACAGTGACATGGTAGTTATTTGTCCTGCTGTCTGGTTGGCCTGTGAGCCGTCAGTGTACAGCTGCTCATGTAAGAGGAGAGAGGAGATGCTGTGGGGGACCTAAGTGGACCTAAACCTTCATCATCTGAAGAGTCAGTTACTGACGGAGTATGTTACATGTTGTGGTCTGTTAGCAGCCTTCGTGGGAATCACTTCATCAGCTCTACCTGTGCTGTGACACTAATGTCACTCTAAATATGGGAGATATATTCTGGTCTGGTTTAAGAGAGCCCGATCCAGGTCTGATTCCATCTGTACCACTGCCCCTTTGTGCTGACAGGATTCAGTTGAGGTGTTGAGACCTACAATAAAAATAATATGACTACTACAACAAAAAATATATACAATAGAATGAGGAATGCAAAACGGTGTCTTTGTTTTGCATTCTCTCCTCCTCATCTCTGGAGACTTCAATCATGCCTCTCCATCCTCCTCTCTGCCCAAATTCACTCAGTATGTCACAATGCCACACCAGAGACAATAAAACACTGGACCTGTTTCATGCCAACAGGAGGCATACCACTCACTCTCTCTTCCTCCCCTGGGTCGAGCCGACCACAACCATGTGCACCTCCTGCCTGTGTATAAGACTCTTGTGCACAGGCAGCCTGCTGTCACCCTGCACTGTGAAGAAATGGTCTGAAGAAGGCCCTGAAGGACTGTTTCAACACAACACTATGGGATGTTTTCAGTGACGCCCATGGGGAAGGATATTGACAGTCTCACCCACTGCCTGACGGACTACATAAAACTTTTGTGTGGAGAACACCGTACCCACCAGGACTGTACGGAGCTTCTCCAACAACAAGACCTGGATGACCCTGGACATTAAGGCTCTGTTGAAGAAGTAGAGGAGAGTTTTTGTGTCTGGAAATAAAGAGTAGCTGAAGTCTGTGCAGAGGGAGCTGAGGAGGATGATCAGGAAAGGGAAAGAACAGCTACAGGAGGAAGATGGAGCACCAGCTGCAGCAGAACAACATCAGTGGTGTCTGGAAGGGACTTAAACCCATTTTGGGCTTCAATGAGCCTATGGGGAGGAGAAGTCTCAGCCTGTGCAAATAGACCAGCTGTGTGGGATTCTTGCGTACACATTCAGCCTGAGCCTGAAGCTGGGGAGAGTGCCACAGCTCTGGAAGACATCCTGCATCATCCCAGTGCCAAAGACACCGCACCCCAAGGAGCTCAACAGCTACAGGCCGGTAGCTCTGACATCTCATCTGATGAAGATCCTGGAGAGACTGGTCCTGGTCCATCTGTGCCCGCTGGTGAGCTCTTTCATGGAAACGCTGCAGTTCAGCCTGGCATTGGAGTGGATGATGCTGTCATCTACCTCCTTCACACCTCCCTCACTCACCTGGAGAAGGCTGGAAGCACTGTGAGGATCATGTTCTTTGATTTCTCCAGTGCATTCAACACCATCCAGTGGGTCCTGGGTCCATCCTGGGGAACAAGCTGCAGCTAGCTGGGGTGGACCTTCACCTTCACTTGTTGGATTTTGGACTACCTCACTCACAGACCACAGTTTGTGAGGGTGTGTGACCTCGAGTCAGAACGGCTTCTCTGCAGTACCGGTGCTCTGCAAGGAAAGGTTCTGGCTCCTTTCCTGTTCACCCTCTACACTGCAGACTTTGCACACAAAATCTCCAGAGGTTCTCTGATGACGCTGCTGTTGTTGGCCTCATCACAGATGGGGACGATAGAGAGTACAGAGGATTTATTCAGTATTTTGTGGACTGGTTTCTGTGGAACCACCTCCAGATCAACATTGATAAAACTAAGGATCTGGATTTCGCCGGCACCAGTGAACATCGAGGGAACGGATATTGACATTGTGAAATCCTACAAGTGCCTGGGTGTCACCTAAACAACACACAACACAGATGCCCTTGTCAAGAAGGGCAACAGCAGACTGTTCCTGCTCAGGAGGCTGAGGTCCTTTTGGAGTGCAGGGACCACTCCTGAGGACCTTTTATGACTCTGTGGTGGCATCAGCCATCTTTTATTGTATAGTCTGCTGGGCCAGCGGCATCTCACGGTCAGGGACAGGAGGAGAATGGACAGACTGGTGAGGAGGGCCAGCTCTGTCCTGGGATGCCCCCTGGACTCAGTGGAGGTGGTGGGAAACAGGGCAATGATGGCTAAGCTGTCAGTCCTGTTAAACAAACACACCCCACCCTCTACAGGACACTCTGACAGCTCTGGGCAGCTCCTTCAGTGAGCGGCTGCTCCATCCACGCTGTGTGAAGGAGAGGTACCGCAGGTCCTTCCTGCCTGCTGCTGTCAGACTACACAACAAACAAAATGCCTGCTAATCTGCAGACAAATAAATAACTATATATATATATATATATATATATATATATATATATATATATATATATATTCTCAGGCATATCGTCTCTGTACTATGTACAGGTATAATTATAATTATTTATCTTTTAGATTTTTATGTTGAATATCTTATTTTTTATCTTATTCTATGTCTTTGCATTTTCCTACTATTTATTTCCACTGTGTGTTGCTACAATGTTGCCACTTGTTGCTTGTTGCTACAATGTGAATTTCCCTGCTGTGGGACTAATAAAGGCTATCTGAATCTGAATCGGAGTTGTGTTTTTCCTCTGCTGCAACTGTCTGAACTGACAGAGAGAAGCTCATAATAAAACTCTCCTGTATACCTCGACATGTCGTATTTCATAGTTCAGAGGATTTCTTTCACTCCTTCTGTTGTACTGTGATGTTTTTCACAGAGGTCCTTCTGTCAGCGTCCAGACGCTCCACCACCATCACCCCTGCATTGCCTGTGGTGACGTCTGGTATCTGCAGGGGACCATGAAGCAGCATTTGGGCCCACAGGGGCCGAGAGAAAACGATGTGGAGGATCGAAACTCAGTGTTCCCACAGTGTATCCAGCATTTCCATGACAACAGCAAAGAAACACCCCCACCTGATGAGATCAGAGGACAGGATAGAGAACATGCGGTGTTTCTGTCAAAAAAGTAAGTTTACTCAGACTGAAAAAGGAGCTATGGTGACAGAAAGTACTGATGAGCTACAGTTAATATGACAAACTGTCTATAGATGATATTTTGTATTATCAGCATCTTATTAGTTCTTTAATGAGATTATGAATATTTATGATTTGTTTTCAGGTAAATGACAGTCGACTTCAACCATCCCAGGAAGCAGCACCACAGCAGCCCACTGAACACACCTCTGCCCCGAAACTTCATCCAGACCAGAACCAGAGCATCTGCAGTTCAAAGACCACAGACCCAGTCATGAGGAGCAGACTTAGCTGACCTGTGCAGATGAAGCTGGCAACGCGTACTTCCTGTGTGGTCTGTGAAGCCGCTCACACACACTGAAGAAGCACACACTGCTCGCCTCCGTGTGCAGAAATCAGGATGCTTCAGGAACAGTCACTGAGACTGAACGAGAAACAACACAAACTGAATAAACTACAGCACAAATGTGTCATGAGTGTCCACTTCATCTGCATCCAGCTGCATTTCATATGAAAAGTTTATTTTCTAAGACATCGAGTTGTAAGGAAACATTTTTAATGCGCTAAAATCTTTCTCTCTTGTGAAAGTTTTATAGTATTGTCAAGATAATGTTGTAATATCAATCATGATATTAACTTTGACACTGTCATATAAAATTGTATACTGTTTATATGCGCAATATTGTTTATAGGCCCTATTTAACAGAAATATTTTGCCTCCAGTTGTTTCCATGTACTTTAGAGCTGTGCAGTAACTTCCTAAAAACACTATTTGTAGAGCCTGAATCCAGTAAAATTGTCTGTCTCCAACATGATCCAGCAGTCAGTGAGGTTCTTCTCCCTCAGTGATGTTGGTTAACATGAAGCTTTTTAAATACATTTCGAGATTTCAAGATTAGAATTTATGGTCATATGCACAACAATTTACATCAAACAATCGTTGGCAATGAAATTCTTAAATCTCAGGCTTCTCCCTAAAAACAATGCTCAAAAATATTTACAAGAATCCACTAAATCTTGAGAGCTCGGCCGGGGATGCCATCAGGTCCAGGAGCCTTACGTGTGTTGATCCATTTCAGTGATCTATTGATGGTGTCACCATACTTCAATTAGTTAAAATGCTTCCACCCAACTTCTCCACCAGTGTAGAATATCAGGATAACTCTGAGGGTCCATCTCAGATCAGGGATTTAAGAAGATCTCAATGTGAAGACTGGAAGCTTTACAGAGGGATTCATACTGAAGGCTTCACTCACTGTAACACATCTTACAACGCACACTAAACTTTTCTTTACACAAGTGTGTGGAGAAACCCATTAGGGCTAACACATGTTGTATCTACATATTTATCATACATAATGTGTGTATGGTGTAAAACACAGCTGTCACACACACACTTTATCACAGTTACAGATGGATCTCCATAGTCAGAATGCAGGTTTCATTCAAACATCAAAACTTCGTTGTATACAGACACCAATTATGAGGAGGGGAAATTCTTCGGCTCCTATTCGATGGTCTCTGATCCTACATGGGAAAGACAAACCTACCAGTGAATGTTGCTGTATGATGTGACTGTGCTGTAATTACTACACTTAGTTGTCAACCTGTGGAACTGCTTGTTTATGCACCTTGAATCTCAGGAAAGTTGAAGCTATTGACAGAAAACGGAAATTAAAAAGTGTGTTCATTTTAAATTCAGGTTGCAGCACCACAAAAAAAAAAAAAGAAAAACGGGAAAGATGCAGATATGAACTTTTTTTTTAATGTGTTATTAACTCTGATAACATTTCACACTGTTCTGTATTTGCTTGTTATTTTTGTTGTGACTTTTACTCCTTCATTTGACACTCCGTCAGTTCAGCATCTTCTTAACTCGGCGCCCCAGACTTAATGTCACAGTCTGGACACACATTAGACTCAGTGACAAGCTGAGGTCATGACCTCCATAATGACCAAACACACTCCTCTGGCTCCTTTTATTAATACCGACAAAACGCATCTCTTTTATTTAGAGATGAGCGACAATCCTGCCATCTAGTGCTCAGAATCAAGTTACTACCACAAAATGTAGAAATGCAGTCAGAAACTTGCAGTCACTGAGAGAAAATGGGTACTTTGATCTTATAGCTATACTACAGACAGAAATAAAGAGAGGGGGGGACACATATTGAAATAAGACATGCTTCCATATGTATCACATTAGGTAGATCTCAATTCCAATGTTTCCTATAAGAGGATTCATGTCTAATGTAACACTCATCAGTTGTTTTACACAGTGATTTGGTCAAAATGTGTAGAACAGGAAGTTGTTAGCTGAGACAAACCTTACAATTAAAGAATGGCTCACCCTGTTGTTCAGCTACCTCTCTGTTATTCAGTGACTCTGGCGCCCTGCTTTATCACGTAATGGTTATACAACACTGGCACTGTTCCTGATGTCAGCACTGAATACATAAGAAAACACTGGAGCTTTCACTTTACAATCATTTGGTCTGGCATGAAATCAGATAGTGCTAATTATTAACATAGGACAGATAATTTATGTGTTGAATAATTCAGTCTGCTCTGCTGTGAGGCGCCCGCCTGCTGCTCGACTCATCGTGACACCAGCTCAGCGTTCCCATCCCGACCCTCCCATTGCTCAGAATGAATGGAGACACAGCACAGCCATGGTTTACAATTTTATTATTGTTACTGTTTTCTCGTCGTCAGATAAAAGCAGATAGAGAGGAGCATAATAATAATAATAATAATAACAATAATAATAATAATAATCGGAAAGAGCGTGCAGCTTTGGGGTTCTTGTCCAAAGCCGGACGAGAGAACTGTCTGAGGTGAGTATACATCGACAACACAGGGCAGGCCCCACCGTCATAAATGCTACATAACACTGTCCGCATCAGAAACAGTCACGGTGACAGCCGTCGTCAGCTGTGACACGTTGGTGACACAGAGTTATTCTGAGGTAAGCTAGAGTTGGCTAGTGTTGTACTGAGCAAATAAACATCTACGTACTGTAAGTCTATAGTGTTGTGACTGTGTTGTATCCCGTTCCTGTGAGCACAGGTTGCTCTGTGGCTCATCTCTACCTTGGCATAGCTTTGGCATTAGGAGGTAACATGGTGGCACCCTGCTTGGAGGGGAGGAGGGGGGGGTGCCATGTGAGAACAAGCATCTTTTGTCCATTTCATGAACGTTTTCCCGAGGCCTTGGGCCAGCAGATATAGGGGACTACGTGATGCAGAGTTTAAGTTGGCTATTCAAGTTTGACAAATAACAGTTTCTATATAGTGCTAATGTAATTTGAAGGAAAGCACCCATAGACGTGTATATTCTCTGGGTTATGTACATGTCTAACGCAGGTACAGTCTGTAGCTCTTTCCTCTTTCAATTATAGTGAGACCCACTTTGAAGTGCAGCTTCGCAGTCACACAAACTTACATGAGCTTAAGCTTTAGCTTATTCCAATAAGGAGAGAAGGTGCTTGTAGCATGTAGAACGACGCGTTAGGATTTTTGATCACATTGGTTTTAGCGTTCTTCCAAACGTTAATAAAAAATAAAAATAAAAAAAAAACAAGAAAAACAAATCTGAGTAGACTTGTTAACTAGTCTAGCTTCACTGGCTGAGTTGAGGATTGACTTTGAAATGAAGATCAGCTACAAAAATGACCAAAACAGCAGCATTCAGTATAACAAAGAAGACAGAGGACAGAGATAATGTGATATGCAGAGAATCCTCGGCTTGTTTTGCTAATATAAAAAGGTATAAATAACACATCCTGTTTTGGTTAAACACAGTAAAGATGAAGAAAATCAAGACAAAGGAAACTAAGAAAATGTTAAGACAACTCTTCACTGTCTTTATCCACCATTTTTGGGGTTACCTGAGATTCCAGTTGTCCCTCAGGGCTTTACGGATTTTGATAGCGACAGCACTCGTTGATTGATCAACTGATTGAGGTTAGCGACCAGATGGAGTCCAAAGACATTCGAGCGAACGGAGGGCATCGTATCGCCATAAACTAGAGCCTTGATGCCAGACTTTATCCCCACACCCAAACACACCTGACCTGCAGGCTCAGCACATTTGTGTCACCACAGTCTGTCAAACAAGCGCTCTTTGAAAAGGCTAAAAGAAGGCGCGGAGCAAAGAAAAGAGAAAAAGGCTTAGCTTAAAATGGGCGAGGTATCCTTTACATAATTCTCCCTCTAAGGAATTTAGGCTTTTTAATACCATCTTGGAATGCACTATATATTGATATATATATATATATATACTGTATATTGCCATTAATATAAGCAGGATTACTGTTGATAAATACAGTGGCCTCCTTACCATCAGAGGCACCTCAGAGAGCTTCAGCACCCTACTCCCTTTGCTTATTGGGTGCCATGGGCCTCAAAGGAGGAGGAACTTATTCTTTTCCTATTTCATCTGATTAAAACTCAAATACGTTGATCCAGACAGCTTTGGTCACTCCTCGTCCACAGTCTCCCTTTTTGAATCCTCTTCTTTCTGATCCAGGACCTGAGGGGTGGGGCTCGGCAGGGCTGCAACCTCTGTAGTAGCCAATGAGGAGGTGTCTTGTTGGTCGACAATCCTGAGGGCAGATGGGTCTTCCTGTGGGAGAGTGCGGATGTGTGAGCAAAACATTTGGATTTAGACTCTGTATCCAGTGGGTTAGGTACGCTTAACTGGTACAAAGGGGGCTCCTGTATATAGTAAGGACTCTACAACAAAGGCTGCCATTATAAAGACAGCACAACACACGAGACTCAACACAAGAGTCTCGATGGCCGCATTTATGCTATTGAAATATATGGGAATTTTCCCTTATAAGCCTGTGATGCTGTTGGCAAGACTTCATACACTCTGCTAATGTGTTAATGTCCTCTTTGCTTGCAGCCAAGAGATGCTCTGTGTTTCTGCTGCTGCCCGAGAAACTCCCTGCTATTTGCACTCAGTGTAGCAACCTGGCTCTCATGATCGCCCACCTCTGACTTGGCTTACACACAACACGACATGATGCCATCCACAACGCAGGCAGACACTTCAGCACTCCTTCATCCGACTGTCAACACAGACTCACTGAAGACCACTAAGCTTTAGTGCTGCACCTATTAAAGTTGAATATTTTGTGTTTCCCATTAAACCCATCTGAAAGTAAGCGTTTGTTTTTCAGATGCTACAGCAGTCTGAACGTGTGTGACTGTGTTTTAAACTACAAAGCTCGCAGTCGCCTGCTCTATGATTCTCTTTAAGCCACTGGTTAGGTGTCACCAAGTCGACTTACTTGCTCTGAGAATCGATGGGTCACCTGATCGGCAAACTCTTGCATCTCTCCCTCCTCACCATTGGAGTGGCAGCTTGGACTTGGCACCTCAATTCCATGGCTTTCCAAAATGGCAGCTTCTGGTTGTTATAAGAGAGGAGAGCGGAGGTAAGCGATGGAAAATACGAGAACTGAGGCAAACATGGTGATTCTACATATGGCCACTGTCCAGAGAATACCATGTATTTTTCTAAGCGTTCCTTTAAGGTTTACATTTGTTAAAGCCTGTGGGTTGTTATATGTGACTAGGGCCGGTCAACGTATTCGACTACGTAATTGCGACGCGTCGCATGATATTTTATCCACTCTGTGGCCACAGCTGTTTGCCGGCTGGTGACTGAATGAATGTTTGAAGCGATCGCGATCATGGCGATGTCATCACAACTAACGCCGTAGTGACGCGGAGATGTGGCGAGCGGGGAACAGTGGACACGGTGGAAGTGGGGCAGGGAACAGTGGAAGTGTGTACTTTGATCATGG
This sequence comes from Scortum barcoo, assembly GCA_023238725.1. Classification (NCBI taxonomy): domain Eukaryota; kingdom Metazoa; phylum Chordata; class Actinopteri; order Centrarchiformes; family Terapontidae; genus Scortum; species Scortum barcoo. The sequence continues at coordinate 5,023,221 of CM041548.1, read as the reverse complement.
CTCTTCTTCTCTGAAGTTTGAAGTACAGTAATCCCTCGCTATATCGCGCTTTGACTTTCGCGGCTTCACTATATCGCAGATTTTATATGCAAGCACATCTATTAGATTCCGCTTTGCGTTACTCAGCATATGGTCTCGCTCATTCAGCGTCAACGTGTTTCGCTGCGTAAAGTGTTAACTTTTGTGCTTTTTGTGCGTAGTCAAGCCCTTCGTTATGCCTCCAAAACGAGGTGTAACAAAACATTACATATACTGTAAGGTACACACATTTTATATTAGATAATCACAATATATCTAATATAACTGGGTAAGTAAGTAAAACGAGTGCATTACTATATTTTACAGTAAATATAAAATTATTTTTGTCAAAATATGTATTATTATAATGCGTTTAAAACTGTATTACGTATTAAATAAAACTCCTCAGTGACATACGATACGTATAATTTGTGCGTAGTAAATAAACAGTGTGTTTACATACATAATTTCAACGAATCTTACCGAATATCTAAGAGAATATAAAGGGTTTATACTGTATAACTGTGTGGGACATGTTTATAAGGGCTTAAAATATATTTAAAAAAAAACATAAACATATGGTTTCCACTTCACGGATTTTCACCTTTCGCGGGTGGTTCTGGAAAGCAACCGCCGCGATCGAGGAGGGATCACTGTATTGTTGAAACTTTTAGTAGTGAAGAAAATACTTGAATTAAGACCTACAGTATGTCAGTAAATTAGTCAATAGATTAGTCGACTAATCGAAAAAATAATCGTTAGATTAATCGATAAAAACATCATCGTTAGGTGCGGCCCTATATGTGACACAGCTGGAAACATGGCTTTTTTTGGACGTTTTGAAGATAAATGAACAGCAACAATATTCAAGTTATCAGGTCCTCACCGATATTCGCTCTTCTCTTCATCTCCTTCCGACGGTTGGCAAACCAGTTGTACACCTTCAACGCTGTCACACGCTCAAACTCAGATAGCTTACAACCTGTGTAATGAAAGAGACAACCTCTTATTTATATACTCCTTATTTAATCTGATGAAAGTCTAAAAGTCCAGGTACAAATCACACTGATGTGAAATAAAGCTAAGTAGCAATCTTCCCCTTTAAGAAGCAGGAAGCAATAAATACTTAGTATTTTTACTTGATCAGTGACTACAGTGATCAACAATTAAAATAATCACCTATCAATCAATAAATCAAATAATCTTTTCAAAACAAAATCAAATCAAGTATGCAGAATGCCATTTTAAAGAGGGGTGACAAGACTTGTAGTTACTTTGAATAGTTGTGATAGCAGCAGGCCCTGACAGAATTATAAAAGCCTCTCAGTACCTGGTTTCTGAATGACGGAGTTACAGGCGTTGGCAATCTCCTCGCGCTTTGCTTCATCTGGGTACTGGTTCTCCATGAAGAAGCTTTAGGAGATAAACGGCCACAGCATTGGAAACGGTTAAATCATACTGCATCATCGGCTGCACATTTATTAGAGGATGGCAGCAGCCTGAGCTGCGCTAGTTACGCCCTAATTTTACACCTCATCAACTTCTAGTCTTTGTATTGAACCCGAGAAGAGGAAGGACAATATTTATACAGTGGAAGAGCACCAGGAGAGGTCCTCACTGTAAAGGAACAGATTTATGAATGCATTAAGTGGATTCATTTCTGCAATTCAGGCATTTTGATCTTAAATCTCTTCCTGGGCCTATAAATATGAGGATTCTCTGGTAAAAACTGAAACTTATACATCCAGGTAAAGATCAAAGTGCCTCTTTCCTCTCCCAACTTTTCCCTCACTCATGTCTAGCTTCTTTATATCCCTCCAAGGCTGAAAAAGAATCAGTAGCTCACATTACAAAACACACGGGGATCAATTTCTTCCTCTCACCCTCTCTGAGTTGCCCTATCCTGTCCACTCCTGTCTCTCTCACACACACACACACACATCATCTTCACCTCTACTGTATCGTCCTTGGATCTAAACTAGCTCATAAGGATCAGCACTGCGGTAGAATTGCGTAATCCGGGGGCACTGCTGGTGAGTGTTGTCTGAGGGCCTGTGTGGTCTTATTACTGTGAGTGCCTAGACTGCGCCCTATACTTACAGCAACCATATAATAGAGAAATCAATTGCACACAGCAGGTAGGTCTGTAGAGGAATGCCTACTCCTCTTTGTCTGCAGCCCTCTGAGTTACTGAGAAGACTGTCTGGGACAAATGTGTTACGGAGACGCAGAGGCGTAATAAACCTAATGACAAAAACAGCACAGAAAGCAGGGAGTCACAACAGCGAGGCACTAAAAGGACGTTTCTCCCTGGGAAGGTTGTTAATGTTGGACTTGGATAACCTCAAGCGGTGCTGCATTCCTGTCATATGTGAATAACAATCCAGGAGTTGATAGTTGAACCTGTACTGACGTGCTAAACTCACACACACGCATACACGCACACACACGTTCTCTCTCCATCAGCTTTTTACGGTTTAATGCAAAACACAAACTCAAGGTGAGTGAGAAATTGGAGTTTGCCAAGACAAGATTATCTTAAATCCAATTATCCTAAAAAGGTGCTTTGATCAGAAAAAGGCTTGAGCTAAAGCAATTAGTTGATGAACAAAATGAAGGACTTGTGTGTTCATAATTTGAGGCCTTTAAGAAATTATGAGGTTTATTTTCTAACATGTTAAGTGTCAAATAAATCGATAATGAAAATTTGGTTTGCAGCTGTAGTTCATTTTAAATACAGTAAAATCTGCTTTACTTGAATAGTGTTTAATTGTTGGTGATGCTATAATGAAGGTAGCAAGTTTACTTAGACTGCAAAGTTACAACTTCATCCTTTAACGTTGAGTAACGGTATGCTAAAGAGGAAATCTCCATTTTCTAAGTCATGGCGTCACGTTTGCTCAACACTGTTCCACTAGCTGGTGTTCCAGAAAGTTTCAGTTTCACTTTGCCTCTCTGTAGTGATAAAACTTGCTCACCTCTCCATGATTGATTGGCACTCCTTCCTCCAGGTGAACCTGCTTCCTCTACGCAGCCTCAGAGGCCCGCTCACCATCCCTGCTCTGTCGCCAGCCATGATCCCTGTCCTCCAATCAGGTTCCTCCTTCACCAGAGAGCGCATCGATAAGGTGGCGCCTGAAGAAGAGAGCACATGCAACAATTTGAATTTATATAAAGAAAGACAGTGATTGAGTTTGGACTTCAGCTGCCTCTTGAGTGAAAGTAATCAGTTACTAGTTACTCCAAGTCCAGCTGTAGTACTCAGTTGTAACATGTACTTAAGTTAACCAAGTTGACAGTTTCATAACATTTCTCCCAGGGTGTAATATGGGACAGAAAGACACAAACTGGTGAGAGAAATGAACACCTACAGCCTGCTTTATTAAAAGAGAAGGTAAACTCTACCATCCCAACTGAATTAACCAACATATGATACAACTGCTGTTTGTCTTTTAACTCAATAAAAATTCAACACTCATTCATCACAGACATCAATTCTGTTGTATTTTGAGAGCATTTTGAGGGAGGATGGATGTCTGACATATAAATATGGACATTAAAGATAATAACATTAAGAAAAGTCGAAAAAGCATATGGTCAGAAGCAACCATATGGTGCCAGCAGCAACTCTCATTTCAAGTGAATGCAGCACATAAATCTCACTTATATCATCGTCTGTTCCAGTTAACTGTACAACACAGCACAAGGCCTCCATTGTCTGTTTCATCATAAATGTAAACGGCTGTAGTCTGTCACAGGAAATGTGGTCCTGGTGTAAATATTAAAGAAAATGTTCGTCTGGCTCGTCTAACATCGCCATGGTGACAGTTAATAAGGACTGACTTTCTCCTGCAGGGGAGGGGAAATGTTCTGCTTTTACTCCACATTGTAACTTGTAGGGTTTCTGCAGGGAGTTTTGTAATACCTCATTACCTCCCAGCAGTAAATAAGAATAATTCCTAACGATATGATTAATTTAATTAAAGCAACGTGGACCTGGGTAATTGGCAGAGAATGGATGGATTAACCAAAAATAAATGAGGAATTCATATAAGATCGTTTAGTTTTTGCTTAAATCAACATCTGCCCACTATGAGGCAATGGGCTACAGGTCTGATGGTGCTGAGTGAAATGCCCCAAAAAGAGGATCTAACAACACAATCCAGCATTGCAACAATCCTACTTTTGGTTTAAACATGTAGAAATTCTCTTGACAGCCTGCAACTAGATACAAAAACAGCTGCAGCCACTTTTGAGTAGGACACTTTGTTCAAACAAAGACGCAACTTTGAACTTAAACACAGCCGGTGAAACAGTCATAGCAGTCAGCTGAGATTATGACAAACACAGTCGTACTCAGTCGTACTCAGTGGTACACTCCTGCACTTCATCTCTGCCATTTGAGACTGCTGCAATGCATCCCAAGCTGACTAAGTATCTACGGGATAAACGGCATGCAAGTGAGCTGAAAAGTGTGGGAGTCTCCTGTGGCGAGCTGCCGCGGCCGGGGCAGGGAGGGCGTGGTTACCTGGCTGGGCCTGGGCGGCGGCAGCAGCAGCAGTGTACCATGGCAGCAAGTGCATCAGCAGCTCTCTCTGCCTGCTCCACACTGGGTTGGGGTTGAGGTTGGTGTTGGGGTTGGGGAGGACGTTGGGAAGGCTGCCGCTTGCCCCTGCTATCGTCCCGTCTCTGTCCCCTCCCCTGGCCCTGGGACTCACGCTGTGCTGGCTTTCACTCCACCTCAGCCCTTCAGTCGGGACAAAACCAATGGTCAGGCAGGCCACAGCCAAGAATTAGATTATAGATTAGAGAACGTAATTAGAAATTGAACGTCAACTGACACACTCCTGTAGACCTGCCTGGCAGTTTTCAGTCATAAAAATATTCATTTACCACCGTGTCTGCCAATTTAAAGTCAATTTGACTGACAACAGGGCGTCTTTTTAGATTCATGATGGGCAGGTCAATAGGAGCCTATATCAGAAGCAAAGCATTGTGGCCACCAAGGAAATTAGTTCTTGTTAGTATCACTGTTAATAACCGCTTTGTTAGCCATGTAGGAATGAAAACCAGCACCAGAGTACCTCCAGCATCAGCGCTGAGAACTACAGAGGAGCTAAGGCAAAGCTTGGGTGGGTGGGGAGACAAAATAAAGGATTAATATGAGGGGAGACAGCAGGATCAGCAGATGGTCCATCGGCGGCTTTGTTCATTTCATAGAACTGATAATGCAACAATGCGACTTTTTAACCTGTTTATTGTGAATGCACGCTGTCTGACACGAACAATAACAGCTCTGAGCATCTTCCCTGCTTCCTCATTTGGTACGTGATAGCAGTTTAAAACCATACCAAATTTTTTAAAGCATCTGTATCCCGGTATCCTAGGACATGGAGAGGTCAGCGCCGACCCAAGCTGTTACTCTAGCCTGTACAGACAAACCGCATTCACCCACTACAGTTTCATTTCAAAACCAGAAGCCTTAATATTATTGATTAGCATCTCCTGTGACAGGACTACCTTTATCATTTGTCTTTCCTCTGAAATTATAGATTTGTCTCGTGTCCTTCCTTGACCTCGCAGCCCTCGAGGACCGGGATGGAGTTAGTGTGAGGAATTAAGAGGCGTGCGCGTTTACCATGCAGGAGGGTGGAGGTAAGGACAGATGGAGAGGGAAGGGGGGGGTTAGCAAGCGGTGGTTCACATTCACACAACACAGAAAATATTATCTCTTTTCATACAAGCCTTCCTCCCCGCATTATCTCATCTATAATCTATTATCATTAACCTGACATTCACCCTTGAGGCTCTAATCTGCACTTCCTCATAATTAGTCTTTCTGTACCTGACATCCATCATCCTCTAATGACCCTCTGCTCTGTAACAGTCCCATTCTACACTCTTTTCTGAAACCAGTATTCACCGTCTTACCCCGACAACCCTCAGGCTGCCCCACGTCTCACCTGGGTTGTTCCTCTCCAGCAGGTACCAGCGGTAGAAAGCTCTGCGTTTGGAGTCACTCATCTCCAGGCCTTGCTGCAGCAGCCACTGGGAGATGTAACTCTGGCTGATGCCTGTGTGCCGGAGGCAAGCCATGTTATCTTAACACATTAAAAGACATTGATTTATTTCATGGCGCACCAATCGCATCTGTGCTAGTGAGACAGGCGGTGAGCCAGCTCTGAAATACTCCTGTTAAGCTAATGAAGCCATTCCAATATCAATACTTTTTTTGTGAACATGCATTTACTGCTCAGAAGAGGTGCCTTGGCTGTGGAGGCCACAAGCCCTTCTCTCCTTAGTAATAGGTAGGTTACATTATCAGTGCCAACCCTACTATTAGCCGTTTCATTGTCATTCTTTTATTATTATATTTAATAACCAAAAACTCCATTAAATGTTTGAAAAACATCTTGTATTGTTACATTCCTCTCTAAAAGCCTGTTTTATCTTTAATTCACTAAATAAAAAAGCTTGTTGGGATGTTGTACTAAACGTTATGTTATGTGTTATAACTCTGGCTGCAGCTATTGATTTTTATTATCATTCATGTATTTGTCAATTAATTCCTGGTTAATTAACTAATTTTTGTGCTGTTAAATGCTAAAAAGTAGTGACAATTCTCATCATAGCATTGCTTGTTTTATTCAGACACAAGGCTTTTCAAATGACAAACATAGGTTCTTGTTAATCCATGCTGTGGGGGCATTTTGAATTGAACAACTTCTCATAATTAGCTTTGCAAAATGCAAGTGTAGTTTACACTCTGTATTCCATTGGCCTAACGAGGTGGACCGAGCGCGAGCTAACAGGGCGGCCAACCAACGCACACCGCATCACTTTATCACACTTCAGCCAACTCTGACCAGATGAAGAAAGAAAGTGTCTGTACAGCAGCACTGAGGAGAACAAAGGCTAGTGTTGCAGCAGAGCACATTTTCTACTGCTTAATGTAAGTGAGAGTGTACTCCAGAAAACGCAGATCAACTCGTTTCATTTCATTACTTACATGTGCATAAGACTGTTACATATATCCAATTCATTGCAGTTTACATTGTCAAATTGTTGTATACTCTCACACACTTTGTTCAGTCAGAAGGTGACCTTTCACCCGCAGCCAGTTATGATTCACATTGTAAATTTAGTGGACTAAAACCACCACAAAGAATCTCATTTAAATCAATCATGAGCTTCTCGAAGATTTTCACCCCTTCATTTCGGCACTATTTATAACTGCCCTCTGGTGACATTTGACATGTATCCCTGCAGCTGTTTAATAAGCTGTACCAGCACTGTAAACACATTGCAGACAGAGCAGAGTACCTGTAACTTGGCCGACGATCGCCTGAGAGATCCTGCGATTGTTGAGGAAAGTCTTGATCTCTTCTTTCACCAGGTTGCTGTCTCTCCTGTAAAAGCAACAGAAAGCCATCGTGGCATTAGAACTACTACGCTGTGGTTAAAACACCAGGCTGTGCTCTGACTAACCTTATTCACTGGTGCTTCTCTTTTTCCAGCCATCCCCAAACACCTGACCTGAATTAACTCCACTAAAATTCTGGAGAATAAGCCTGCACCTCTGGGGACAGTAGCTGTCATTATCTGATGTTATAATAGTCTCTCTTTGTCTCTACCATTCTTTTGCTCTTGCTTTTCAACTCGTTCTCACCCAGCTCTCTGATAACACTAAGCTCCCTCCTCCCCGCTCACCTCATGTACTCCTCCACCTTCTCCTCCAGGTCCCACTCTTCCTCTCCCATCATGTCGTAGCTGAACGACCGCTGGACCGCCACGCTGGGGGGGTAGAGGGGCGGGGGAGAGGCCTCGTAGCTGTTGCTCGGGGAGAGAGCGGCGCCGTCCAGGCCGGAGGTCTGCGTGGTAGCAGAGGCCAAGGAGAGCGAGGAGGAGGAGGAGGATGAAGACGAGGATGGGGCTGGGGCGGCCGCGGCGGGGGTGTTGTTGGACGGGGCCGGGTGGGAGTCACAGTGTGACGGGCGGTGGTCTGGGTCCAGCCTCTCCAGGGACTCCAAAGCGTGGATGATCTGAGGTTTGGTCATGCCTGACAGACGCAGGCGCTGCAGGAGGTCGATCTGTTCGATGGTGTAGCGCGGCTCCACCTCGCAGCACTCCATTCTGGCATCTGCATGCATAATGTGGGGGTGTGCGCTTTACCAAAGTGAACCTGAGACTGGCATTGTGAATGAAATACAAGACCAAGTGAATATGAACCAACTGTGGCCCTATTAATACACCGAAGGGCTGCATGCTTTGGTTGATTTTTCACCAGATAAACAACAAAACGTCACAAAGTCTTACCAAGACATATACTGCTATTTTTAGCTCCTTTGATGAACCTTAAATTTAGACAGTATGTCGCAAACTTTTTCAGAACCTGCAGACAAACTGCTAAATGATGAAAGGATTATTAATAGATGAAAACCCAAACAAAAAAAGACGAGCAAAGCCGAATTCAAACACCACACTTCCTTTGTTGGGGTTCATTTATCTAGAATAATTTAGACCACTGATTTCAGTTCTGTAAATACCAAATGACTGAGTAAACACAAAACTGGTTTATAAAAGTGAACTTAGAGAGGGGGACAAAAACACACTGCATTCTCCTCTGAAGAACCCTTGGGTCATTCAAAGTTTTGGCACCCTTTCAAACACTTGGCACAGACACTTGGGGCTAACCTTGCTCCATTTGTCCAGGGTGGAATTAAAGTAAGATCACCCTGGCATACATAACCTAACATCAGGTCCTCTCAGCCCAGTCATATCCATCTGTCCATCTTTTTCACTTCCCACGCCTGTCTGACCTGTGTGAGGTCAGGAAGTCTTCGCCTTTACATTTCTCTTTATGTGTACAAACCACAGTGAAGCTCAGATTGAGGTCATTTAGAAACTCCAGTCATCTGACATGCCCATTCTTACTTGAAAAGGTAAACATCTGGGACAAAATAACTTTCTCTGCCTTACAAATCTGCTGAACCACCTCTTCAATTCAGCACGATTACTGTTAGATGGTTTCACACATCAGCGCTTATGTCAAAACTCACAGTGGTGAGCTCCAACAAGCAGGGCACAGAGCCTTTAAAAAGTTATCTTGTTGGGTGGGATGCATGCAGGATTTACCAAAAAGAGATGCCTCAAGTCCAACACTGTCGACACATGCAGCTTTTTTGAGGAAGAGCAGAAAAGTGAACTTGCTGGATGTTTCATAGATCCTGTGTGTTTACAGGGCAGAGCCACAGGACTTAAAGGCTTCCACAGTTACTGCTGCTCTGGGTCCTCTCTAAGCTGAACTCAAAGGTCCAGAGGTCAGCCCGAAGTGGACCAGACCCCTGGCCCGGCCTCTGAGGCGGTCTTACCTGGGGGAGGGGGTGACACGGACAGGCGCCCCGGGAGTGGTTCAGTGCGGGGGGTCGCAGCGGGGACGCACCACTGTCGCATGGCTCAGAGGAGCGGAGCTCTGCGGACAGAGGCACACAGGAGACCTGCTGCAGTGTGTTCACGTTAAGCTGCCTGAGTTTGCATGCTTGGAAAATAAAAAACAAAAACACCCCGCAGCAGCTGATGGCTCTGTAGCAGGCTGCTCTGGCTAAGCTAACGCCGTTAACTGTGGCTGTCTCCCCTGAGCGCCACACTCACACCGACAGCTGCGCTCTGCTCGGTTGTGTGAAGGTAGACAGTGTGAGGCGAAGACAAAGAGGAACAAGTGCAGCGGAACCTTCACAGTAAAAGCACACAGAATGTCTTGTTTTCTCAAAGTTGCATGGTGTCACTAATAATAACAAGTATAATTACCATAATAAGTTATAATAACAACAGCAACAACCTCGCTTTACCACTGGTTCGATTTTCACTATAACATTTCCTATGACTCTTAAAGTTCACTTTAAACCATGCACAACGTACCTGCAGCAGTGCTGGGCTGGTACTGAAACCTGAAGACACATTTTGCACTCAGTGAACATCACTACAGGTCCCTGACTCCAAATAGGTTAGCAAAAATCAAGCTATTATTTACAATGGGTGGGCTAAGAGATGGAGCCGTAACAATGCACCACACAGTGCCAAAGGATAGGGGTAAACTGGGTTAAAAGGTATAAGCACTTTAACACTTATGTGTATATATGTGTTTGTGTGTGTGCAGGCTAGTGTGATCCAATACAACAGCTCTGCCATGAATCATGAATTCTGCTTTTAAGAAGCATATCATTTTTCCACTTGCCAAAAGGTAATAACTCAACTTTTTCTTTATTATTGAGTTTGTGATGGGTGGTGGGGTTGTACTTAAACTGAAATGTGCTTTTAATATCTTGCTTCTCTTATGTGTGCAAATGGGGTGAACAAAATATTAAAACCACCTTTCACTATATTGCACTTCAGTACAGCAACACCCACCACAACCTCACACACACATATAAAGTAGAATTATTGATTATTGACAGTGTCAACAAAAAAAAAGATATATAAAATGATACGCTTCATAAAGGTTAGATTCATGGCAGAGCTGTTGTGTTGGATCACATTAAATTGTTCAGGTATACTTTATGAAGTTGCTGCTTTGTTTATATATATTGTATATAAAATGCAAGCTTTTCCAGGTTTAGCAAATGCTATACGTTTAACATATTAACATACACATTTCACATCACATCATGCCACTGATGACATTAAACTTGACCTTCTGCTTGTGTAAAAGAAAAGTGCTTTTATGTTGAAGGACACAGGAAACCGTACCACTGACTCTGCCCATCAACACTGTCCCGCCTGTGTTTTGTTGGCTAACAACTTACTTAAAACTTGCTCTGTCGGAGGTTACACCGACGGTATTTTCTGATGGGCCGCTGTGTTTGAAGCCCTTACGGTGGCTGCAGACAAACACTTGTGTTGTCATGTGGAGGGGCTGAGACACGGCCGGGTGCTAACGAGTTAGCTCCTCGGCTAGCTGAGTTAGCCGAGGAGCTAACAGCCGGCTGTCCCACCGCGGAGCAGCTCTCTCTTACCTCTCGTCGCCGAGGAGAGTCAGCAGCAGCCGGCCAGGCGGAGAGGGACGGAGAGCGGGGGCAACTGTGGAGAAAGTGTCGGTCCGCCCGACACCGGCACACAAAGTGGCTTCCCGGTCCGGAGCGGTGAATTAAGGCGCGGAGGGTGGACGGTGCAGGGTCATGTTGTCTTTCAGCCGTGCAGAGGGGAAATACTGTATGCAAATGTGGGGAGTCTGTCTCAATTTATGACCCCTCACACCACACCACTGTCAAGCTAGCGAGAATCATAATTATGATTTCCGGTTCTACTGTACCTACTAAAAATACCACAGCCGAACATAAACACCACAATGTGCCAAAGTGGAAATAAATGTTGAGTTTGAGCGAAATGACTGTAAAACACCAGCAGTGCTCACGAATGTGTGTAGTTTACAAAGCACCGGCTGCACTTTGTTTTCAATAGTTTAATAGTTTATTGTTTTATTTTGGATGGCTGAAGAAAAGTGTCAAAGTCTGTCCGCCTTGACGCAGCAACTCCCAAACATCAGTGCGTCTGTCTGCGCAGAGAGGCTGCCTGTCCTCTGCAAGCAGTTACTGAACTCAAGAAGTTACATCAGACAGTCAACAACAATGCCATAACTACAGTAATAATGGGGGGAATCTGTCGTGCACTGTCACTTTACTGGTAGAGTGGTTTGCATTTTGGACTTCTGAAATCCCACAGCCTACTTGTAAACACTCATGTTAAAGTTAGTACTGCTGAGACCACTGAGCATCAACATGTTCAGGACTATGATGCATTCAGCCTCTTTGGGCTTATTGCTTGATTCAGTGGTCCTTTAAACCCCCCTCCTCCTCGCTTAAAATCTGTGAATTGGCTCCCGTTGATCTCCCATCGGTTTACACCACCTGTGCAGTGGCAGAACTAGAAACTACAATCACACCTTTAGAGTAGAAGATCTTGTTGTTGGGTTATACTTTTGTGAGTCATTTTATGTACCTCTCCTGTTACCACCTCAAAAGTACATACGTGTACCCCCAGTGAGTGACATTCACCTTTAAACAATGCACTCTCCTGCATCACAGTCTTGACACAGTGTACACTGAAACATGAAAAGGAGTTACTCTAAAACAACAATATAATCCCTCTCCAGCTCTGCACACATTAACTCTACCAGCTGTGTTCAATAGTGCCAAGCTGGCTGCTTTGATTTCCAGTTATGACAGACTGTAGAGATGATTGGCCAAGCAACTACCCACCTCCTCAATGCTATATGATGAAAAACTTTATCATGGTGAACCAGCACTGACAGTGCAAAGTGATCTTTCTTTGTTCCATCTGGAAACAAAACAGATTTAATATTTTATGCACTAATAACCTCATAAAGGTAGTTGTTTTGACTGTATTGTGTAAAGACTGAATTAATATCAATTATATGCCAAAAGAGAAATCTCTCTACTGGTGAGCTTTAAAAATGAAAATGCTGGATTTTTAAAAAAAACTTTTACTGAAGTATCCACAACAGAGCAAATCAGGGTACTTTGCAAACATCCAAACAATTTCCCTAAATGGTTAATATTCAGCTTTGAGGAACCTGAAGTACTCTGAGCAGCAATGGATTAATGTGTGAATTCATATTCAGCGATCTCTCTTCCTCTCTGGTTCTCTCTCCTGCCTATTAATCACAGTGTTTGCTATCACCAAGTCCACTGGTGACTGTAGCAGGAGCATGAGTCTTTGTTTGCTCTCCTCAGCGTTCTTCCCTCCCCTTCAACCTGTGCCAAGAAGGCAGTAGTAATAAGTAGTATATTACAGAGCCTTTGTGCTGGACGTGCTCAGTTCAGTTTGTGTCCGAGTCATCTGTATTTGAGCGCTCAGCTGAGTGTTGTCCGCTTTTTTAAGGTGTTTGGGGCTTCTTTTTCTTCAAGGTGGTCCAACCTAAGATCTGAAACAGCACCATGAACTGGGCCTTCCTTGAAGGTCTCCTTAGCGGGGTGAACAAGTACTCCACGGCGTTTGGTCGCATCTGGCTCGCCATCGTCTTCATCTTCAGGCTCTTGGTCTTCCTGGTGGCCTGTGAGAAGGTCTGGGGTGACGAGCAAAAGGACTTTGACTGCAACACCCGGCAGCCGGGTTGTCAAAATGTCTGCTACGACCACTACTTCCCAATCTCCTACACTCGACTCTGGGCTCTACAGCTGATCTTTGTCACCTGCCCATCCCTTCTCGTGACGCTCCATGTGTCCTACCGAAAAGAACGTGAGCGCAAACACCGGCTGAAGCACGGAGAAAACTGCATCCCTCTGTATGATAATACTGGGAAGAAGCGAGGGGGTCTTTGGTGGACCTACTTCCTTAGCCTGCTGTTTAAGATTATGGTGGATGCCGTGTTTGTCTTCCTTCTGTTCTACATCTACGAGGCCACATTCTTTCCACCATTAGTGAAATGCACCGAAGATCCATGTCCCAATGTGGTGGACTGCTACATTGCCAGGTAAGGGTACTGGGGCCAAAAATTGTTAAATTTCATGAAATCTTATGAGCTGATCTTGGTCTTGGATTTCCATGTGAAAAGTTCATTTCACTAAAGGAATCAATAAATCTTATACTGTCTGTCTCATCTCTAACTATGTGTCCCTCAGGCCCACAGAGAAGAAAATCTTCACCGTCTTCATGGTGGTGACCAGCTTTGTGTGCATCTTCCTCACTTTTTGTGAGATCCTCTACCTGTGTGGAAAGAGGTTCTGGGAGTGCTGCAGAGGGGGACCTCGCTCAATGAGGGAAAACTTAATGATGACCAGAACTCCTCTGACAGGGAAGGAGAATTCGGCGTACAACGAGGCTGTCCTGGACAAGGTCAAGATGGTCGACAGCGGAGAGGCTGGCATACAGAGTTCAGCTCCAGCGTACAGCATAGCAGTCTCCTGAGAGACTCATGTTGTGTTCATGAGTTTGTGCGATAGAATGTGGTAAAAACGATGTTACGTAGCTTGTGTACCGTTGACCAGATTGAGTTGCAAACGATCTGTGGTTTTAAAGAAACTGGTGTTTACAAAGGTCATGTCTTTAGTATTTTTTTTACATCAATATTGCATTTATGTCCTTTAACGTTGTTCAGCAGACCCAATGTATATTCTTTCATTCTTTGATCAAAAATAACTGCTACACTAAACATAATTTACTGTACTTTGACTATTTATATGATTATTTGTGACATGAGATTATTTTGTTTGCTGTATGGCCAAAAAATAAAATTACTTTAATTCTTAGATGTGAGAGCTGCAGTGTGTGTAGCGCAAACTGGACTTGAGACAAGAGTACCACATGTCTGTGCATGAGCTCACATAATGTTATGAACTTAACAAGAAATGAAGATTTCTAAAATAAACAACCCTTTGAAATTGATGATTGATTGATGCAACATATTCCTCTTTGATCCCTGTTCAAAGAGTTTCAGAAATCCTATATATTTAACTGAACGTTCAGGTGACTATTTTTAAATGAGTTTTGTCAGTGGTGTTTTAATGAAGACATTAATGAAGGTACACCCTGCAGGGCAGATAGAAATGGGTGCAGCAGTATTGAGTAAATCGAACCAATAGAGATCTAGATGGTGGATTACATGTTCAAAAGTAATCATAGAAACCCATTGACATATCAAAACGTGTTGGCTACAAAATGATCTACACGTGATCACTAATTGAAGTAACATTATTGAGAGAAGTTGATAAAATCACCACTCGTAAGTGGTGTTTCAGACCAACTTAAGAACAATCAACCACATCCTGCATTCCTTCAACAGGCCAAGACTAGATTTGTGCAGGACAGTATTATAAAACTGAGTGTGCTTTTGAGGCAGTGACTGTAGCTCATGCTACAAGCGAATGCCTGTTCTATCTGACTTTGCGCTCCGTATCTCAGGTGTACTTTACTACCAGTGGTTCCAGAGTGCTTGCACAAACAAATGTTAGGTGGTGGCTCTGTTTAATCCTGATTAATCAAAAGCTACAAAGGGGCATATCTCTACAACACAGTTACCTAATGGAGCTGAAACCAAGTCACTTGTTAAGGAACGTGGTGATGAGAACAGACGAACACACCTTAGTGAGGTCTCATTAGGTCTACCAGTTATTCATTGTATGCTATCAACTTTATTCATTTTTACAAAGTTACACTAAGCTTCCAGTTTCCTTGTTTGGTCAAACTACTTTTGTGTCCTTTGCTATTTTCTTTGTCTTTGTTGTTGCTGTATTCACCAACTTCAGTGACACCATCCCGTCACAACACAACTACCAAAGTAAAGTGAGTTTAACAGTCATTGCTCTTGGAGCTCCAGGACGGGCTGAACGTCACTTCTAAGATAAATTGATGCTGACTAGGATAAGTTGGAGGTTTAAATGTAGATTCTGGGTGGATGCCAAAAGTGGCCGCACCTTCTGATTATGGCCAAGAGTTGATTTCTGTGACCAGCCAAAACCAGAGACCCACTGCAGGAGAGAGGGTGACCAAACCCTGCCAAGTGTATCGCCACAGTCGACTTCCCACATAAGGACATATGATGGACTAAGGTAAGCTGAGAAATTTTAGTCATGATTTTCTAATTGTATATAATATATTGTTTAGGTCATTTATGTTGTAATACTCTCTGTGAAGGAAAGGACATGAAATTTAAGGGCAGGACTCAGTGCAGAATAAATAACATTCAGAGGCAGGATGAGAGATTTAACAAAATCTCCCTTCAAAATTAGACTTAAAATTTCCTAAAAGTGTACAAGGCTGAAGTGCTCCTCTGCACTGTGCTGCCTTTATGTGTTGAACAAGCGTCCCATCAGTAATTAAATGCACTGATTTATGTATTAAGTCACAAACTTTGAAAGTGAAAATGTGAGATTTAGAAGAGCAAACTGAGGTTTCATAGGTCTAAAATAAATGATGAATGATAAATAACACCCACCTAAAATATGGGGTGAAATATTTTAAATCAATTACAGAATATGCTGCTAATGTAAAGCTGATTTTATGCTTTCTTAAAATTATTTTACTCTTTAAAAACAAAGTTTATCTCACTCGTTGTGTTTTGGTTGTGTTTTAGGTTCCCAGTTTATGAAGTGTCTCTCCTGCTACATTTAAAGACAAACTTATAAAGAGTCCCAGGTCATAAGAAGCCAATCAAAGCTGAACTCATGGATTGGAAGTTTCTTCAGGGTCTTCTCAGCGGAGTCAACAAGTTCTCCACTGCCTTTGGACGCATCTGGCTATCAGTGGTCTTTGTCTTCAGGGTGCTGGTCTTCGTGGTGGCCGCTGAGCGGGTCTGGAGTGACGACCAGGGACACTTTGACTGCAACACCCGTCAGCCGGGTTGCACCAACATCTGCTACGATTACTACTTCCCCGTCTCCCCCATACGTCTCTGGGCTCTCCAGCTCATCTTCGTCACCTGCCCTTCCTTCATGGTGGTGCTGCACGTGGCCTACCGGGGAGAGCGGGAGCGCAAGTACCGGGCCAAGCACGGCGAGAAAACTCAGCTGTACGACAACCCAGGCCAGAAGCACGGGGGTCTGTGGTGGACTTACCTGATGAGCCTCTTTATCAAAACCACCTTTGAGATCACGTTTCTCTACCTGCTCCACTACATCTACGACAGCTTCAAGCTGCCCAGGAAGGTCCAATGTGACATCAAGCCTTGTCCCAATCTGGTGGACTGCTACATAGCCAGGCCCACTGAGAAGACCATTTTCACCTACTTCATGGTGGGGGCGTCCGTTGTGTGCATTGTGCTCAACATCTGTGAGATTTTCTATCTCATTGCTTCGCGGTTGGTGAATCTCAAACATCGAGGCAGCGTCCACACCTCGTCCAGAAGAATTCACCCGGATATCGACTGTGATGGCTGCAAATCATCTCTTTCATCATAGTTGGAGACCCAGTGGGGGGAGTTAATATTTCTTTGTATACCTCTAACTGATTTACTATAAGGTGATCCTTTTTCCCACTAAGGCTATTTTCATTTAAGTCATTTTATACCTAATTTTATATGTAATATAAATATATTGTATTTTGACACAACCCTATGCTCTATAATAATGATATTCCCCCATGTGTGATAAATATTTCAGAAAGCTGAATTTTAGGGCTTCTGCGCATCTTGAATTGATCATTTTGAAATGAAGAACTTACTGATGGCTCATGTGTGTGACCACTGTCACCATGAAAATGTTCAGAACTGATTTTTTGGGGGTTTTTATTTTTGTGTTCCCTTGAAACAGACTGTAAAAGCACTGAAAATAAAGTTTCTCTTCCCAACTGATAAAACCACAGCAAATACGCCTTCATGTTTTCTACTTCTTTAATGGCGCCATTCCTCCACCTGATGGCACCACAGACGTACTACATTATATTGTGAAGGATGAAGCCTTCAGAAAACCAACCATGAGCCCTCCCAGAGTTCACTTATTTTGTGATAATGGGTTATTCTTCTACTTTGGGAATTCTGCGTTCCTAAACTACTCTGTGTAACTTTATACAGTGACAGTACCTGCTTCTCTTTACTATTGTTTCTTAAATAACACGTTTAGATTACATCAGTATTCAAAATCACCGAGTCATCACACTAACCCAAACAAAATATCATTTAAATTTAAAAATAAAAGAGTAACTTGATTAATAAAGTCATATGATAAAATAATAATAATAAAAGTCAGTTTGCTATAGTCTGGTCCACACTGATGGGTAAGGTGCGTCCATGCGCTGTTTTCCACCACAGAAGAAGAAACTGGAGGCGTTCATAGGTGCACCTGCGCTCGTGAGCTTCTGACAGCGGCTGATTAGCTACTTTAGTTTCAAAATAAAAGCCTTAAATATATTCTTAAAGCAGAAATAACTGCCGGGGTGTTTGTAAGGAGCCTTTTGGCAAATTAAAAACAATTTCCAGCCTTAATTTAATTTGAATTATTTCTAAAAAAAAAAAAAAAACAACTCATAATTGATCAAAAATAACCATTTGGTAGTGTTTTTGTTCAATCAAACAATTGAAATGAGACAGTTTGTTCAGTTGTTGCCATTTTCCCAACTGTCACTTACTGAAGGTAACCGCTTGAGTAAATGTAGTTTCTGGGATCATGGAGCTCTTCGATAACACGTGTTTCTGTCACTAAACATCACTGTAACTGATGAATTCTGACAGGTGAGATTTTATTTTGAAAACTTTGATCAGAAGTTTGCGTGTGTGCGTGTGAATGTCTGAATGTGTGTGTGTGTGTTGTCTGACTGCAGTGTGTGGCTCTCAGTTTGCAGAGAGCAGTGGACAGGCTGATAACACTGCTGGCCGCCGTCAGTGTAAGCGGATGGTGACCTGACAGAGATGGCCAGTGCAGGTAATGAACAGATGTGAGAGGTTTACCTCGGTGTGGTGTGTGTAAACTGTAAACTGCACATTGTCTGTTTGTTTAAAACTCTCGGAGTGTTTGTTTGGGTGTGGTGGTGGTGTGGCACACCAGTCTGGAGATGATGAACTGACATTATCAGTCCAACAGTGTGAGTGTGTCTTATCTATATCACTTCAGATGTTTGACTCAGAATCAGTTTTATTTCCAAGTAGATTTTAAAGATGTGACTTTTGGCAGATTGAGACATCTTCACCAACAGCTGTGTTAAAGAGGTGGTGTTGAGTGATAAAACATTGACACTGATGGTGTGAAGTAAAGCCTCAAAGTGAATTAAGTGCACTGTTTCTGGTCTCCGTTCAGCCCACTCCCTCTGCTCCTCATGGTTAAAGAGTCAGAGGCTGTGAATTGCAAATGGTCACCTGTGCATGTGGTTTGTCTCAGTGAATGCAGGAATGTGTGAGTGAGAACTCATGTATGCAGTGGTGACACCGCCTGATCACGTGGCCGGTCAAAGTGGACACGTCTCTTCTGTCACATCTACACAAACAGAGACAACTCAACCGACTCATCTCATTTTAAAAGATTAATTCCAACAGAACACTTTATTAAACAGATTTTAAAAGGCGTTTGTATTTATTATGTATTTTGGGATATACCATCTCATTTTCACAGGGGGTGGATTGTAATTCTTCCGAGGTTTTCTACAAGTTTAAGCAAAAGTCTTTTGTTTTTAGCTTCAAAGTCAAATCTTCACTGTCATACTTGAATGTTTGTTGTATTTTAGCAGCAATTGCACATGAAGCTTATTCTTTCTTTAACTTTATTTCAGTTCACATAAAATAGTAGTTTCGTTCTTCTTTTTCTTCTTTGCTCCGCTCTAACACACTTACCTGGGACAGTTACAGTCTGAGCAGCCTGTACTGTAGTTATGTGTTTAGCAGCTAATCATTAATGCAGGTGACATCTCTGCAGTGGCGCTGACCTGTGTCTGATCAATACTGCGTGGATGACGTTATCTGAAATCACTGCATCTCTGTTCTCTGTTGTTTGGCTTCCGGGGCTGTTTGTCTTCCACCCCCCTCCTCCCCTTTACTCAGGAGTGTGTTGTGCCAGCCTGGAGGAACCCAAGGCTCTGATGAAGATGGGTCTGAGCGTGGTCCTCGTCGGTCACGTTACCTTCCTATTGGGGGCGCTGGTGCACGGCGTGGTGCTCAGACACATCGACCTCCACATGGAGGCCCGGGCCGTGGAGTACGCCATCTCCAATGTGGTCGCTCTCACCTCCGGCCTCATAGTGAGTGCGGAGACATTCAAGATTCATACTGAGCCTGTAGCGTTTCTGCGAAGTCAAGAAGGTGTTTGGGGACATCTCTGGGAGTGTTACGGAGTATGACAGGGTCTTATAACTTGTTCTACACATGAGTTCCATTAGTTAAAAAAAAAAAAGAACATAAAAAAAAAACATAAAGGAAAAGCTCTCTTCTCATACTTTGTGATGTTGCTTTGTGGGATTTTCCATCAAGGCTGTGGCTTCATCCTGCAAACCACCAGCTGCAAATGCACCTGCTCCCTCAAATAAATGCTGTACATACTTTCTAGCTAAAAACAAAAATAAATATTATGACCAGTGGATCTTTGGGCCTTTGCCATAGAATATCTTTTTCAGTGCTGTGAAAACCATTCTGTAAAAGTAAGATGTACACACGTGTGTGTTAAAGTAGCTCCATGTAGGTCTTTTGGAAACTTGTAGGAAAGCCCAGCAATGGATTTAGAGTAAGAACCAATCACTGGGTCCATTTAGTCATTAGGATTCTTATAAAACCACCTCTGTAAGCAAAGAAGCCTTGTAGAATGTACAATACAATGTAATTTCCATTTTTAAAAAATGCAAGGAAAAGTTCTTTGAACCAGTCACAGATTTATTTGACAGTCTCAATTTGATAATTGTGATATTCTGATATAATATGAATTAGATGTAAAAGGTAAAGGCGCCTTGCTGTGATGATTTCTTTCTTTGGGCTTTGCAAAAATAACTTTCAAGAGACACAAAGGTATGTAAGCACATATTTGAAATGCTTGTAGTGATCGCACAGCTGAGAGAAATAACCTCTGACTGTCCCTGTGCTGATACTTTGAGTGTCCTGAGACTGAATGAGGAGCACATTGTGTGAAATCTTAGCATTTTTCATTTGGTGGTGATTTTGTATCTCATCTATCATCCCTTCTCCCTGTATAGTGACAGAGCGGAGGAGCAATGTAAATATTCTTTGAATTTCATTTGTCTTGTCTCTGCAGGGAATTGTTGTTGGCATTCTGGCTATTGTCCTGTCCAAAAACAAGAAGAGTAGAGGCCTGGTTAGTATCACTTTTTACTTTTTTTTTTTTAGTTGAATGTTCTCAAGAAGTTATAAAAACATTAAAAATAGACAGAATCTCTATCAGGGACGCTCTGACAGTTCTGCTGTCAGTCCGTTCCCATGATGTTTTCTCTTGTCTACTCTTTTCATTGATCTTCCCTTTTTTGGCAGATCAGTATTTTAAAGGTGCTCTTTCCTGATTTTGATCTGTCTACCTGCACCGCACGTACACTTCTTTCCCTTTTGATATTTTCCACTTTTTCTCACACTTTACTCTCAGCTGCAGTCTCTAGATATAGCCCCCCCCCCCTTCCCTTTCTTGCCTCGGGTGTCTGTAAGCAGGCCTGCAGAGCTGCAGTAGTTTTTGTTTTCTTCTCTCCCTCTGGTCATGCAGCACGGCTTCTCCCCTCTGTTTATTCAATCAGCTGTCGGGCCGCTCAGATGGGACTGACGAGGCGGCGAGCTGAACAGAATGAGTAAGCCCAGGCAAACCTGCCGCGATAAACCACTCCCCGTCTCCTTTGTTAGTGAGAGCAAACGTGAACTGGGCAAGGCAGCGCTGACGAGCTGCAGTCTCACTCCTCGTCCGTCTCGATATCTCACTGTGGTCGTTCAGGCGTCACATGCATGAATAACGTGTAATCTCAGCACTCCTGTTTTTTATTAACACACACTGGCTACTACGCACTCTTATCGCCCAGACAAATTGCAACAATTTTCTGTGGTTCTTATCAAGTTTCGACTCGACAAATCAGTCATCTTCACGAAGTGATTTTAAAGCTCTCGAGATTTTCCGTCCCTACTGTTCGTCTCATCTTTTGTAAACTTGTTTAAGGATAAGTTCACAGAATATAATTTATTATCACATAGCTGACAGCTGGGAGTTGGAATAAGGCTGGCGTTATATTATGTCATTTTTGTTATCCTCAACAAATCCTGTCAAAAAGCCTAAACCAACAATGAGTTACTTCATCTCTCAATACTTTTAGACACTCCTGTCTGTGGCATCACGCCTGTTTGTTCCGTGGGTGGGGCCACTTTTCTTTTCTTTTTTTTTTTTATGTAAGTAACTTTGCTGACCAAAAAAACCCAAAGATCTTCATATGATGTGCAATCTGCAATTTTAGAAGCTTCAGCCAGTGAATATTTGGCATTTGTACTTCCATTAGGTCAGACAGATCATAAAAGACTTGTAGTGGCCAAAATATCTTGACGTAGTCCCTAGTATGGCAGATGATCTCAGCAGATCTTCATGTGTAGAATAGGTGGAGTGCCCTTTAACACCTCCACTCGACAGTGCTGAAGGCAGTGAAAGGCTGCGACAGATTACAGATTTCCTCAGAACTAAAGCTATTGGCTAAATCATGACTATAAAGATGGAAAACAACATTTTAAAGTCTGGATTAAAAAAATGAAATCAAGTCAAAATCAAAAGTGGTCTAAATGAATATTTTAAATGTTTTACATGTTACTAATTAATTCTAATAAATGTTTTATGTTTTTATTTATTCATAAACATGAAAAAACTTTTTCCTGTCTGTTTTTTTTATTTACACCCATATCTCATGTGATATATGTTACCTTAAATCTGCCATGTTTGCTTTTGTTTGTATTAACATTGTTTATTCTTTGCTGTCCTTTTCTCCATTGGCTGTTGCAGATTCCCTTAGTTTATCTCATCAACGTGTGTTTGATTCCTGATTTTTTCTTGTCTTTCTCTTCTTTCCCCAGACGTGGTCCCTGTTCACAGTCAGTCTGGCTGCAGCTCTCATGGCAGCAGTGTCGGCCATCGGACTCACCGTGTCCGTGGTGAGTGCCATCATTCACGATGGGCGGAGCCTCCTCACTCACTGCCGCTTCCCTGACGCCACTGGCTACTCCACCATCACCAACGAGTGCCCTTTTGACCCCACGCGCATCTATGTGAGTGTGTTTGTGTGTAGGACGGACAGGAGATCAAGGCATGAACTGTGACCTATTTCTGCAGCGGTTGGCTCTTTGAACAGCTGACCATTGTCACTCCGGCACAAACACAACAGAGCGGTGTGGCTGCACGTCGTGGTGGCTGCTTCCCTGTTGCGTTAGCACACAGGCTGAAGGAGAAGGAGGGAGAGCGAGGATGAGCGCCTGTCTTTTCCGTCACTCAGTCAGTCACACTCTGCAGCCAGTGGGCTGGTGGCAGAAGTGCTGACCCGACCCTGTCGGCCCACTTCAGGCACTGTCCTGTTCCAGTGTGCTGCGGATGGACTGTCAGGCTCGGTCAGCCTCACAGCTGCAGCCACACGTCAGCACGACTTTGGCATTTTAGCACAGCTAGTAGTCTACAATTTGTCGGTTAAGTGACCTTTGTCTAAAGCTGGATTCATACTTGATGCAGGGCATTAATGGAAATCCTCCTGTAGATACCTCCTGTAGATACACTGAGTTATGGCTCAGTGTCGGATTTCCCCCATTAATAACACGCAAACACACGCACACACACAGCATCAGGCTGATGTACAACCTTGGCAGCAGTTCTGTTGACATTCAGTCACTTTGTGATGCAAAGCGACGGTGGGAAGGTTTGACTTGTCTCGTTAGTGAATCACTGTGTTTACAGTACATTGTGTCATTCTGTCAGCAGCATAAAAAGAAATGACATAATGATGAAAGGTTTATAACACACTATAGTGTATTCATAAGCAGATAGTGGAAAAGTAAGTAATAACTCCTGTGGGCACTCGTAAGAGCTGGCTGCTGTATAAACAGAATCAATGACAATAAATAGTTGTAATGATATTATATGTATTCATAGGAGGTTATAAGTCTTGACTAATACTGCACACATAAAATAAACATTAATACTCACAACTTGTAGTAAAGATATGTGTGAGTAACTATAGCGAAATTGTGATGCCAGTTTTAGCTTGTGTGCAGGTAATAGTTATAATAAGCTGTCAAAATACTAAAGTAACTAGATAAAATTACTTCTGTAGTTCTGTAGTTCTGAGACTACTTTGCTGCATGAGTGGTAAAGAAAAGGGGCAAAATGGGCAGGACAAGTTATCAGAGGATCAGACAGGTTTTATTGGGCAGATTATTAGGATAATGTTGGGTATGCTCACTTTCTGATTCACCTAGCAATTGAAAAAGATAAAAATAAGAAGTCCTGATAAACCAGATTTATCCTTTGAGATGAAAATGAATCAGTAGAGAGTTAAATAACTTTGTCGTAGTTTAGTGAGACTGCAGAGCCTGCTGTTCACTCAAGAGTTGCCCACCAGCTAAGGACCTCCAATATGGCTGCCTGAAGGTGCATTACATCACCTGAGAGAGTGTTTTGGACTGCACATATTCATAGTTGTTTAGGGGCAGTAATGATGGTTATGCAAGGTTTATTTTCTTTCTGCTTCCTGAATATTTCATTATGAATTCCAAAAAAAAGCTCCAAACTATAAACTATAAACTTTCATTCTCTTTGTAGTCTTGCTCTACAAAAGGCTGCTCTTTTTCTCTGAATTCCCTCTGTGCATTTTTTTACCTTGATACAACCTGCTCTGCATATTTTATTCACAACGCTGACGCTCCTGTGTGAACCCACTCCCAGACCCACTGCTGTGTTTTTGCAGCGCTGCACAGCCGTCATGAGAGAAACAAGGTTCTGCATCACAACATCAACCGCACCGAGTCCCCCGATTACATCAAGCTGCTGCCGCCTCAGATTGTGTTCTTTGTGCTTCAGCCGGTGGTTGTCACTAACGCCGCTCCTCCATCTTTCCCCAGAGTACCACTCTGATCCTCTGGGTGCCTCTGATCGTGACTTGTGTCGTCCAGATGGTGTTTTCTGCCCGGTGCTGTGCTGTCTGCGTGTCATTCCTGGGTCTGCCTTGCTGCCCAAACAGGAAGAGAAGCAGAAACTATGGCAGAGCGGTGAGCTTTGACTCAAACATGCCTTGTGCTGCTTTAAAAATCAAACCATATAGATGATGCATAAGAGGATTTTTAATGAAGTAATATTTTACATTTGAATTCCAAAACTGTCAGAAAGTGATTTTTTTTTCTGTGTTTGTGTAGATCAACGTGGTGAGGCCGATGAAGGAAGCTGCCCCCTCTCACTATACTGAACCTCCAAGAAGCTACGCTGAACCTCCAGCATGCTATTCCGAAGCTCCGAGAAGCCACCGCGAACCTCCGAGGCGGAATACTGAGCCCCCGAGACAGCATGGCAGCACCGACCTCCCCCACCTTCACAGCATCTCCCCCGTCAGTATCAGAGTCTTCCTCCCTCGGAGAGGCGGCCTATTCGCCAGCCATCCAGAGAAAGGTCAGACAGACAAAGGCAAGAAACGAGGGTTGGCAGTCAGCAAAGGCCACCGGAGCAGCACCAACTGCTAGAGAGGGGTATGCTGGAAAGGTCCAGTTTCTGGATTTAGCCATATTTGACACGTCAGAGCCTCTTGAAGACCGAGAACTGTGAGGGTATATACTGCCTTTATACCCACAATACTTGGATTCAAACATTATTCTCACGACCTTATTTCCCTGTCAGTGTTTATTTTGCATTTTATTTGAGGTTAAACCGGGTGTAGATGGGTTTTTTTTTTGGTTTTTTTTTTGAGGCTCAGACTGTTCGCACAGTGTGCAGGATCCCAATTATGTGAGTGTGTTTTATATATGTTTTTGTACTTATGAGGGTCAAATTATTCACATCAGGACACCGTATGAGGCGAATCCTCCAAAGTGAGGAGGTGGTAATAAGCCTCTCTTGCACAAGAATGAAGCTGATCGAGACTCAAAAGAACAGTGTGACATTTTGGAGACACACTTAGTTGCTGTCTTGTTTGGCACATTTAATGAAGACAGGTAGAGATAAGTAAGTAAAGGGTGTGTGTGTGTATGGGTGTGCCCTCTACCTGTTTTGCAGAGGACTGAGCCTCTGGTGTATGTTGCCTGTTACTGACAAAGTGTGTGTGCATTTTCAGGTGTCAGGTCATGAAAAACTAGTATTGCGACCTTTTGTATTTATTGCCCAAGTAAATGAAGTTTTTATTTGTAATTATATGTTGTTACTTTGTGTTGTGTATTTGAACTCTGTAATAAATAAAAACATTTGAATATATGGTAATATCAGTAGCAAGTAACCTGACAGGTATGACTGGTTAGCACAAACACATTCACCCACGTCCCATCAGGTGTTTGTTATTATTAAAGACCTGCAGTATATGACAGCAATGTTCAGTTGTCAGACCACAAATGCACCACGTCTTAATGCGTTATAAAAAAA
The DNA here is from genome assembly GCA_023238725.1 of Scortum barcoo. Classification (NCBI taxonomy): domain Eukaryota; kingdom Metazoa; phylum Chordata; class Actinopteri; order Centrarchiformes; family Terapontidae; genus Scortum; species Scortum barcoo. The sequence continues at coordinate 4,997,203 of CM041548.1, read as the reverse complement.
AATAAAATGAGGAAGCAGTCCACACGTGAAGCTTTAAAACACATAGTTATATTTCGCTTTCAGGTCCAACGGAACAAACATGACATCCTCACGTGAGGTTTTCATGCAACAGAAAAATAGAGAGGTTAGGAGGAAGGAAGGGAGGGTGTATTTATTCACACAAGGTACCAGTTCATCAGGCAGTGAGAATAGAAAAGGAATAAACCGTAGTAGATCAGAGGGGGGTAGCAACTGTTGTTCCTTATCCTACCAGCAGAAGGCAGTGACACTATAGGATCCCCAAAAGCAGAGGTGCGGCTGGTCAGGAAGCTCCTGTGCAAATGTTTGGTACAAGCTAACCTTAGCTCAGTCCTGATGTCATGTGGATGCAGCTGCACCAGCACAGACTCTCACTGGTATTTCACTTTGCCACCACTGCGCACAGTAATCCAGTTTGTGAGGTAGTGAAGTGCCGGGCAACACGCATGTTACTGGCAAATCAGATTTTTGTCAGTTAGGGCTGGTATGACAGAGGTTATTCTGTGACTCGCAGCAGGAAAAGGACAGAGAGAGGAATTGTCCCAGTGCGCCTGAAGCGTGCAGGGTTTTACTCCTCACCTTTACAATGTGTAAAGTGAAGCATGTCTAAACCAGCTTTCTGGAGCTGCTTACCCACCTGAAATAATCACATTAGTCTGGATTTCACTGAGGCATTTCAGTGTGCCAATTCTTGAAGGCATTTTCTAACATAATATAATGTGATGGAATAAATACTGAATCGTGAATCCTAAATACCAGTACAGGTACAAATACATAAAGTATTCATGATGCATATCATTACATTATTGGATCATTATTACTGATGCACTGACAAGCAAGCAGTACTTTTAATGTAAAGTTAAGGTTGGAGTTTATCTTAACCTACATTTTCTTTTTAAATGTAATGGAGTAGAAGTATAAAGTAGCATAAAGTGAAAATACTGTAAATTACCTTAATATTGTCCAGTAATTAAGTACATGGGCTCATACCAAAAGTACTTAAACATTATAGGTATACAATATTACCCTGTAAAACAAAAGAAAAGACAATATAACTAATATATTTAATGATAACACTTTATTCTTCAGTCCTTTTGGATGGTCTTCAGTTAACTTGACCTTTTCGTGCATCATATAAAGCAACATTTGGACTGCACTGAACAGCATTTTTGCTCTAAACAGATGGTGTCCTAACTCAGTGACTTAATCAGGGAAACGCGTCCCCTTCGTCAAATGCTTCTATGAGGATCTGCAATATACAGTTTCACTTATTCTCTCCAGTGTGCCCAACACTTCCCTTCCTTACAAACAGAATTTGTGTTGTTGTGTTTTAACTTCCAGAGCAGAAGATGGCAATAGTGTTCTGTCAATGGGGACCTTCAATTCTGAATACATGAGGTTAGTGCTGGTGCTGCTGCAGACAGTGGCTCTGTTTACATGTAGTACACAGTATTTTTAGGTGGAGGCTTTTATTCTGAAGCATGTTTTAATGACTCGAAGCTGAGTTCTCAAACTCTAACATCACACAGTTTAAAGAAGTTTGCAGTGATTTGACTCCTCGTCCAAAAGTGTTTTACTGCCTTGGTGCTCCAAATATTAATCTAATTATACATCATTAAATATCATGAACTTCCATCAGTGCTAATGTAAACATGGCCACTGATCTCTCCACATTTCTGGAAACCCTGGAAACTCTAATCAGAGCATGTATCCGTGCTTGCTCCGGTCTCCCGAAACATGTCCCTTCACCTAACTGCTCTGTAAGCAGACTGATCCAGGAGGTTAGAAAAGCATTCAGCTAGAGAGTGATGAACGAGCCCTTAGTGAGTTCTCTGTCTGTCAGAGGAAGAGAGTGTGGGAGGAGGGTTTGTCCCAAAGCAAGACAAATATTCAATTATTTCTGCCTGGTACAGTGCTGAGGAGGCTGCAGAGCTACCAAAAAGATACCGCTGTGCGTTTACTGTTTTTGTGGAGTCAGTCGTCTGGTTCCTAGGATCATGCAGTATAGTGACAGGTTACGACTATCTTAAGTTTACTGCTCATTATTAAAGAACTTTTAAAATACTTACAAATTAAGAAACAACACAACATGATAATACTGTAAAAGTTAGCCTCAAGCACACGGTGCATATCCACATGCACACACACGCATTCAGACCAAAAGCGCAGCCATACCTTATAAACACGTGGCGGCTCAAACGATATGTGCTACTGGTGTCATTGATCAGATGCATTATGGGATTGCCTTATTTCATAATCTTCCCCTTTAACAAATCCACAAATCCCAAAGAGATCAATCTTAACTCACACTTTCTCTCTCTCTGTCACTGTAAACTGGAATATGGTCATATTTTTTTCGTTAACAACATATCAAAGTAAAAGCACGATAACAAGAATAAAAATTATTAAATTAAACAACATGAAGGAGGAAAACAATATGTACAAATGAAAAAAAAACCTTAAAAATCAACAAAATACCAGTAGATATCAATAAAAACCTAATGGGATCTTAGGCCTTCTTTTTCTTAGCGAAAGATCATATAGCAGTAAAATCCCAGTAACGCCCCATCCCCCCACCCGCCTCCACCCCGACTACCCGTTCATATCAGACCAGGAAGCTACGCTACATAATACTGCCTGTCAATGCCAAAGAGTGTGCACCATACATGAAGACAAATGTACTTCATCTTATGATATACAGAGATGTACAGTATATACATGATATACATGTGTGTCGGAGAGGAGAAGCTGAGCAATCTGCAAAAAAAGCATCCACACTTTGTTACGAGCTCCCTGGAAATCCGACGCTCCAGAGAGAGTGAGAGATATTCAGGAACACTAGCGGACGCCACTGTCGAAAGATCATCAAATGTATGAGTGTCCCTTTCAATATAAAAATGAAAGTGAGATGATGTGATGACTTTTCTCCTCCATCCTTGAACACAATGACAATAACAAAAAAAAAAGAAGAAAAAAAAAGGATGATGTGATGATATTAAAGACCAGAACTATCATGCATTGATTTGAGTGAGTGCTTCAATAAGCAACAGAAAGGGTGAGGAAGAAAAGGGTCATAGGAGGGTGGGGCGGGGTGGGGTGGGCGCTCAGAACTGGGAGGCCGAGCTGGGGTCGCACTGGAGTAGCCGGACGATGGAGGGGTCGCTTTTGGCACCTTTGATAAACTCCTCCAGGGACAATTTGCCTGCAGGGTAAAAAAAAAAAGAAAAGAGAGAGAAAGAAAAAAGAAAGAAAATAGGTCATTATTTTGAAGGATTATGACCCACGGCACAATCTAATGTCCATATACATATCTATTCCTCCAGACTGACCAACACATGAATTGTACATAATAATCTTAATAATCTGAGAAAGAGCTTTACTCAAGTACTTAAATCAAAATATGTGCATTTATACTTCTATTTATTGTTCCTTCATGTGTTGAAAAAATCCCCCTCCATCTTAAACTGAATAAACTCTCCTTAGATCAGCTGGAAAAAGGAAAGGTGACTTTTTAGAGATACTTGGTTCTCACTGGACGCAACAAACTAATGACAATCTGTTAAACTATGGCTCATTGCTGTAGATACAACTGGCCAACAGTATATAGTATAAGTAATTAATTAAAATGAGTTTAACCTTAAACATCTACAGCAATGAAATGCAGCACTCACATGAATGCAGCAGTAATATTATTATGTTGAGTATATTGAGTATTTTATTGAGTTGAGTCGAGCTAAATCATGAAAGTAATGTAACAAATGATGTAACTCATTTCTTTTGCTGTTGAGTAATTAGTAAAGCGGCATAATTGCTTTTCCAGTGAGTCATTTGTAATAGGTAATTGATTAATTAAAGTCTTTTCAGTAACCAGCTCTGGGGATGTGAGGTGTGAACCATGCATGGTTTGTAGGAAGACACAGCTCAGTGGTGGAATTGTTACTTCTCAGGGAGGGAAACAGGCTGACAAGAAAAAAGAAGCTTATTCGAGTTGTTTATTCGATCTTGGTCAAAATTCATGCACTTGTTTTATAACTGCGGGTTCAGACATTTTAAATCATGAAAAGATCAGCGCTTGTCTGTGTTAGCTGAGAGCGGGCTAATGATGTATGGACTACACCGCTACTGAATACATATAGGATGATAAAATACGACCATGCTACTGAGAATTAGGTTGTACATCACTGTGTGTTCCCAGTTGAGATCTGATGTTATAGCGTCTAATGTCGAGAGCGGACACTTTATCAGTCTAGAAGAAGTGAAGCTGACTCGCCCTGCGTCTCGGTGATGGAGGAGATCAGTTTCATTTTCAGTTTTTCTATTATCCCTTTTTCCTGGGAACCAGACAGAACTTTGTTTGGTAAGATTAAAAGAGAAATTGATTTTGTAAATATAGATGAGTTGGCTGTTCTTACAGGAAACCTTTCATTAGCCAGTTACTTTGGGAAAGCCTGGCAGAGGAGATACATTTTCTTTCCTCTGCTTTACAGTGTACAGTTTATTTGACTTTGTTCACATAAATATGTCATCTGAGACTATAAAGATGTATATATGATGTTTGTGTGTGCTGATAATGTCTTGTAGTCCCATGAAGAATGACGTATGTACATCTCTTGTTTTCAGTCTAACGAGCACATTTCAAAGATTATCTTCAATAAACTGTCAGATCTGACTCCCCCTCCCTTCACTCCTCTCCTCCCCTGTCTCTACAGCGCATTCATCCCTCCATGTTGCCATTTCCTCCCCTCACCATCATTATTGAGGTCCATTTGTCTGAAGATCTTATCCGTCCTTTTCTCCGGCGTGGATTCATCCTCTGGCATCTTCATTACAGATGACACCATCTTGTAGATGGCCTGATAGATGGAGAGAGAGAGAGAGAGAAAGTTGGAGTGGGGGGCGAACAGAAAGACAAGTGAATTGGAGCCAGCAGGGACCCATTAAGGAGACTCAGCAGGAGAGGACTAAAACACAACTGAACTGAAAAACAAAGTCGTAGTAGCTTTCACGACGCTGATAAACAGGCTTTCTTAAGCCCACATGATTCACCGACATTTGTTACTCCTGATGCTAAAAGCTGCTCCCTCGGCGGCTTTTCCACAAATACCCACGCAGGGTCTGGCTACCACACGGTCATACCACAGTGACACAGATCACATGTGCCAGCAGGATGGGAGAGGGGCTTACGAGCAGAGCTTACTGTATTGATCTGATACATCTTTATCTGTTGACTGATAGAAGTGCCTCCTGTCCCTTGACAGCATTAAATTAACCTCTGCAAGTGAGCACAGAGAGGTTCGGAGTATCAGCTGGCCTCACATACGGATCTACAATCAGCTTACATGCCTATTAAGTCTTCTCCATTGGGAGCACAGGGTGTAAAACTGACTTTAGATCAGTGGCACAGCAACATCCTCAGAAGGGAAGGTAGCTTTCACAACATAAGCCCTCTGTACTTTTGGCAACACACACCAGCTCTAAAAATGTATCTCCTGGACTATAAAAGGAGAGTTCATATATCCTTCCACAAAAGAGTGAATAGCTGGGTTTATATATAAAAAAAATATTCAAAAGTAATGTATTGTTTATATTTAATAAATTAAAAATAATAACTAATTAAGGAATAGTTGGGGGAAACTATGGAGGACCACAGTTATCATGTAAATGGTTATAAAGCATTCTATTAATTAGTATGAGCAGGACAATAAAAATAGGGATTTAAAATGAAAATATAAATCCATCAAGAAAATAAACTAAATAGATTTAATAACACCAAAATAAATAGTATAATTTCAATATTGAGTACAGTTTCATTTTAATCAAAAGTTCTCAAGGTTTAGTTAAACAACTGTGTCTAATAAATGATCAGTGCCAATTTCAAATCAACATTTCCAATGGGCTTCAAACAGAAATTGGACAAGCTCTCCCAAAATAGCCAGACATTGTTTCCGTCCAGTACATAAACTACGGATTCAAATAATAAATCTCTGGAAGCTGACAGACAGTTTAAAAAGTGCATCTATGTGATGCTGCTGATAAAAACACCATTCGCAGGAGAAACCTGTTAGATGCCATTTAAAGCTACATAAAAAACTAGCACATGGGTCTAGACTTCATTTTTTTTTGTAAAAAATTTATTGAAGTATCTAGCAGAGTGACATCTTACTGTTCCAGAGATTTTTCATTTTCATTTATTTCATGATTCATTTATGTGTGTGTGCGACAAGGTTGGAGTAATACTGCAGCCCTGTTTTACACCTGTTTTAGGAGGAAGTGTTTCCTTACTGCCAATTTTTACAGACCATGACTTCATGACTTATTTTACTTACCTAAGATATTTTCTTCTTACTGTGTCATGTTAAATACATTTTGGAAACACGCTCTTATCCCAGATTAAGTCATAAACATTGTTTTTAAATTACAAAGACAGAAAAATGTTTTTCGCTATCGTTTTGGTGGACATGATAAGTAACGTAGGGTGAAGACCTGATATGTTATGGGATAATATGGTGTCTAACAAATCTAACTAACTTCCTCTAAGATGACAGTCTCTCTCTCTCTCTCTCTCTCTCTCTCAGTGTTCAATGACACAATGGGCCCCTCCTCTCTCATCCAGCGGTGCGTAACCTCAATGAGCTTGAGGATAATCCCAGTATTCTGCACACTCAGGGATAAACTCTGGTTAAATTTAACTTCGCTAATCCATGAGGACTGAGTAGAGAGCGTGCGTGCACACACACACACACACACACACACACACACACACAGAACATAAAGTGAGATCCTCAGTCCAAAATCTCAACATATGAATCCCTCTATTTCTTCTCTTCAAGAGTGACAGGATTACACAGAGCACTAATGTAGTACTGTACTTAAGAGTCTTCATGCAAACTGTTGCCTGTGCCTCTGTATTACAGTCAGCACATTAAGTATGCCTATTAGTCGTTGCATATCAGTGATTGCGCCTACTTGCACATACTTATACAAATGTATAAATGTACATAATTAAAGAGAGCATTTATCGTAAGCACTCTCTCTGTCTGTCAGAGCAGGAGCAGATCTGCATGACTGTTTGGTCCAATAAAATGCACAGAAGTGGGCTTCTGGGGGATATGAAGGCGCAGCTAGAAAAAAAAACATAGTCAACCTCCTGGTGAGGACACATTTGTTCTTTAAGCACATTATGTTATCTAACGCACCAGATGTGTTTACTGAAGCAATGTTAAGTTTGGTGGGAAGAGAGTTATAACATTATTTCAAGGTCCTACATTACTTCAAACACGTGTCATGTTGAGAGTCCCCATGTGATGAATATTTGAGGTCTTTATGAGATTTGCACCTTACATTATTGATCTTAAAGGAAAATTCACTCTGTCTTTAAAGGGGAACTCCACCAATTTTGTACATAAACGTCAGTTTATGTGTGTTTTAGGGTGTATGGCTCAACATGTGAAAACAGTTGTTAATTCCATGTGTGGCTCTGCAGGAGTCCAGTCTGAGAAAATAACCCTGATCGTGTCATCAAGGCAATCTGGACAGATCTTGGAAACATCCACAGCAGCAGGTCTGTGTTGCAAACTTGGGACATGGAGAATAAAAGTATTTATTATGCAGGGAGGTTTTCACGGACAGATGTAATTGTTTAAATTGAATGCACAGCTGTGTTTAGGTACAGCCTCACAGAGCCCCACATCCTTTTTATAGTCCCTCAACTCATCCTTTCATTACCCAGTGTCTCTCGCTCACCTGTACAATCTCCAGCATCTCCTCACGGCTGATGTACCCGTTTCCGTCCAGGTCATACATGCTGAAGGCCCACTTCAGCTTCTGCTCCAGCTTGCCCCGCGACGTCACGCTCAGGGCGATGATGAACTCCCGGAAGTCTATCGTTCCGTCGCCGTTGGTGTCAAAAGTTCGGAAGACGTGCTCAGCGAACTTGGAGGCGTCACCGTAGGGGAAGAAGTTGGCGTAGATTTTCTTGAACTCCTCCACATTCAGGGTTCCACTGGGGCAGTCCTTCAAGAAACCCTGAGGAAAAGAAGAAATGATGGCGGGAGAGGGGTGAAAATAAGTCCTTTAACACCTTCATATAATACAATATAATACATCTCTATGATACATCAGCAAACCCGAATGAAACCTTTTCAAAGACAGTTGAAATGATCAGGAATCAAATTTTTATAACAAATTTGACCAGAAAATGTTTAATTCTGTAGATTAAGGAAGTATTTTTTGAAAAGGAGCTTAGTCTTGGATAGTTCCTCTGGATAGATCTTTTCACATTTGATAAAACAGCATTGTGCCTGAGAAGAAAAGGGAAGTAAAAGTCATGTCAGTCTCTGTCTTTGTTCAGCAGACATAAAGCTCTTTATTTTACAAAGGCCTTTAAGATAGAGGCGGCGAGGTGACAAAGTCATTGTCCCGATTTGGAGGCTGGAATTACTTTTTGAACATCATATAAAATACTCTCATAAGTGAAGGTAGAAAGTCAACATGGTTCTGTTCCTAATAAAACTTTTTTCATTGCCATTGTCTTTGACATTTTCTGTGAGAGCGTCAGAACTTTGAGAAAGACTTGGTTTTATTGCCAATAAATCCCCCCAAAAGACAAACTATATAAATTCTCAGAGACCTCAGGCACCTCAACATCCTGTGGACTATGCAGTTTATATGACATCTCCGGCATCCAGGAGGTTTTTAATCTGCTGAGAGTGAACGCCATCATGACCACTGCCAGTGTGAAGAGGCCCGGGGTCAGCGAGGCTTAAGTCACAGGTCAGGGTGGTGATGGTTTAACATGTACAGCTGTTATTCAGGACAGCTCCCACAGCTGCTCCATAGCTTTAATCCATGCATAAAGCTATATAGCCGTTACACAAAACAACATCCATGCACGCCAGATAAGATATAAGATAAGATAATTCACGCAGTCAGGTCAATGTGGCGCTTCATCATGCCCAGATTTAACAGACTGGAAGCAGCTGGTGCTCTGCCTTAGACAGAGACAAACACTGTGGCAGTGTTCAAGGCTGCCGTCAGTGTTACTGCGCACTGCTGAGATGTGTTGTAGACATATCTCTAAGTGACGTAATACAACTTGTAATATCAATTTATATTTCCTTTTTACAATGTCAGTTTTTACTGTGTTGGCCAAAGTGTTATTAGTTTTAGCTCTTGGTAACTAAAGTGTAATCTGTGATGGGTGTAAATTTGTAACAACACTAGCATGACTTTTAAAGTCAGAGTTGACACAGACACATTGACATTATCCCCAAAAACCCAACAGACGGTATACCAGCTGCCCAGAACCAGAATCAGTTACCAGAGAAAGTTTGCAGCTAGCTGGAAACATTGTGGAACATTCAGCGGCTCTGTGGCCTGAGGAGTTTCCCTTAAGAACTGGTGGAGACCAAAACAGAGCTAAGAGGAGAGTAAATACTGGACTTACATTTGGCCAGAAATGCAACTCTAAATGATTGCTTCTGTTGTCCCATGTCTGCTGATGATGTGTAAATCACCACATCAGCTTAATGTCGAGACTGAGTGTCAGTGTTATGTTGTCAGCTTGTTAAGCTAGTCACAAAATCAATTACTGCAGGCTTAAGTAAAAGTAGCAATACCACAATGCTGAAATACGACTTAGTTAAAAGTAAGTCCTTGAAAAAAAAAGTCCTTATCAGCAAAATGCACTTAACTATCAAAGAAAAGGTACTTCTACAGTGTTACATAACTAGACACTATTATTGATGCAAGCAGCATTTTGATGATAAGAAAATCAAGGTGAATCTCATTTACAACGTCTTTGTTATAACTACTTTATAACAATGCATGATATACTTCTAGATTTTTTAACCATTAACTTATTTTCAGTTCACTTATTTACAGCAGTAAAATAAAAGAAGCAAAAAAGTACAGTCCATCTCCCTCTGAACTGTGGTGATGTAAAAGTATGAAGTATCATAAAATGGAAATAGTTGCGTATTGTACAATCACTTCAAACATAGTGCATGAGTAATTAGTTACTTTTCACTGTCAAATTAGTAGCAGTAGCATCATTACTGTGTGTACGCACCTTGTACCACTCCTGCAGCTCGTGGTCAGAGAACTCAGTATTCTCCCGGAGGTCCTGCAGCATCTCCGGCCGCAGCTTGCTGTTCTGTTTCCCCATAGCAACGGGACAGGACTGTTGGTTTCCTTGACAACAACAGTGACTCTAGCACCAGCCAGGCCACACCTGTCAATCAGAGATAAAGAAACTGGAGGTCAGCAACAATTAAGCAGAGGGGAGGAAAACCTCCTGTGACAAACGAGAAGCGAAATACAGTTGGTCAGCAAACACATCACTGAAGTCGCTCAGCAAAAGATAAAAATATGAGGTATCAGCGCGTAGGATCCCTCAGGTGAGACTAGATGCAGGCCACTGTTAAGAAAAAGCCCTCTTATATGGGCCCTATTTTATTACTGGCCAGCTGCGGTAAACAGAAATTGTACAAATTAAATCTCCAAGCGAACAATGGAAAAATACCCTAAGACATTTCCCCACAAAACGCTGCCAAATTGATTTTGTCCACTCACACAATGACTCTTTTGAATTTTTTGATGAAATCAAAGTGAGCCATGTCACAACACTGTGTCCCAGTTCCCTTGGATGTTATGCAAAGCCACAAGTCTTTAAACTGCTGCATCACATTCGCAAAACATTAAATAATCCCAAACACACCCTGTGACGTCAAGCGCTAGCCCACAGATCACATTTATGGGTTTATCTGGCCAGCTGTGTGTTTGTGTGTCAAATCAGCTGTGTGGTGTGTGTTTTTGTGTGTCTGTGTGTGCTTGTGCGTCCAGATCTCGTAATCTTCACCTCAGCTAAACCTTCTTGACAAAACACGCGTACAGTGATGTAACTACATAATGACACTGCCACTATGAAACCAAATCCATTTTTCATTTGACTAAAATCCTTTTAATTTACCCATTAATTGTAATGTCATAGTTTTAATGTGATTTAATGGAGAAATTATTTGTAATGTATTGTTAATGGATTGTATGCATGTCTTAAGTGGCTTTTAAAATGTTAACCCTAAAATTGAAAATAATTGAAAACTATTCTTTAATTTATAGATTTAAAAATCAGGGGTGGTTTTCGATCAGTTTTAATAAACTCATTAAAGTCTGTAACTGGGGTATTTAATGAATTATATTACAGGAAGCTATTTTCATTGAATTCTATGGATTGTTAAGGGTTGTTAAAGGGTAAAAAACACTCAAACCTGGAAATGATGAAAACTGTCTCTTAATTTATATTCCAACATTCATTTCACTTCTTTAAGATCTTTTTCTTTCACCTGAAAACAAAACAAGACTTTCATGTTGTAAATCAGCAGTGAAGGAAGGATTTATACAATAAAGGGCTACCCATTTCATAGTGATGCAGAGGAATCTCTCTGCTTTCATTTATCAGTTTATGTGACCCTATTACTTTTATATACTGACACCACTGTATGCTGTAACAGCTCTGTGTGAAAAGGAGCCACAAACTTGTGCTTGTTAACTTTGTACTTGACGGCTAATTAGTCTGTTTTTATCAGAGTAGTTGTTGCTCTGTGTGTGTGTGTTGTGTGTGCAATGTGCGTGCGTGGCGTGGGTGATTTAAATTACGGTATCACTAGGGCTCGAACACCTCCGATGAGACTTGGCCGACCTCGCTGACCTCCAGTCTCTCCACAGTCATGCAAGGTAATTATACCAGCAACTTTGTATGTGTGTGTGTGCAAGAAAGAGAGAATAAACACAGACCTGTTTGTGTTTCTATGAACTTGAGAAAGTCAAACAGTGTGTGTGTGAGATCCCTCTGAGGTGGACATGGTGGGTGATGCAGGTCTTTATCGCCGTGTGGCGGGAGTGTCACACACACAGAAAAGTAGCCACGCGTCCGGCCGTCTCTTTACCCAGCTAATAAAATTAGACTCATATTAAGACCTTCATCCTGAGGGCATTAGACTAAATGCTTGTACACTGACAGTAATGCTTGCAGCCAATTCCCAGGCTACTGAAGGGAGAATGTAGCCATCAATTATGATTTCCTCTGCTCAGTTTGGGGACTGGTGAACGCTGCACACTCTGAGGATTAGGAAACAATATAATGGTCCTTTGCCATGTGGCATAAAAATGCAGCTTATATCCAGTCTGTGTCCAGGAATGATTTTCTGGACTTCCTTTTCAGCTTTCGTTAAAAAAAGCTCATATTTTTTTTATTTTTTAAATTTATTTTTTTCTGACAACACAAGAAAATATAGTTCTTATGATGATATTCCTGTCTTAGTTAATGGAATGGTATTTGCATGAATAATTTTACTTGTAAATGATGTCTTTTTTGTAAAGCTTTGTGTATTCATATGGAAATGGAACATATCAACCGTACAGTTTACTGTGACAGAATGTAATGGACGCCAGGTTTCTCTGTTTTTTCTCCACCCAAACCCAACTGAGCCACCCAGCACGGCTCATTAAGTCCTCAGCCCAACACACAATCTAAAGACAACGGCAGACACAAATTTGTTTCTCCTCGAGGAGTAATTGAGTGGTGTCCGCAGCGCTGAAAGTTATACGTGAAATCAGTGGGTCTCGCTATAAAACGGCAATTTGCACGTTCTAGTTGAGCAGGCAGAGAACAGACTTGAGTGCACCACTGTGTCTCTGTTTGGAAAACGCACGCCTGTCACACACGCAGTGATGCAGACACTTTTTAGTACCTGTAGATAATAATAATAGCCGCCCCACGCTGTCCAATTGTCATTTGGAGAACGCAGCAACAAAACAAACAGACTGTGTGTGTGTGGATGTGTGGTTTTGTGGGTAGGGCGTGTATAAGAAGAAAAGCTTGGAGGAGAGGAGGAAATTTAATTGGAGAGACAAAGATTCTCTAATTAAAGCAACTAATGCTTCCTGATGACATGCAGACTCACACAGTGAACCATCACCTTAATTGGCTTCGGGGGGAATAAAGTGAAGGGAATAAAGCGAGTGGCTAAAACAAAAATATTAAGTATTTCACCAATAAAGTGAGTGGCTAAAACAAATAATTAAGTATTTCACCAACAAACAATGCATCCTGCGTATACAGGACTAATGACACATTTAGGGACACTTTAACACGTCGCTCATGTTTGATGCTAAAGAGTTGCCACCATTACTTGGGCTGAGATCACACTAAAATAAGCAGATGGAGAAATTATTTGACTTTGTTAAATATGTGAACTCAAAGCGATCTACTAAAGCCCTGTGCATCACCAGTTAATTTGAATTATAAGTAAAGGGCTACGTTTGATCCAAGAAGAAAGGAACTTGTACCAAAATACAATGAAGTCAAAATGAATCCACCCACCAGGACCACAGGCTGCAAATGGAAACGTTATGGTAACGTAATTAATCTACTGTAACTTCAGCTAACACCATCACATTACCGTTAATTACCATAACTTGATTCTATTCTTGATTCTAGTCTCGAGGCCTTTGTTTTAAAAACGATATGATATATTGTGAATTTTAGTCCCTGGTATGGTTCATATTTCCAAAACCCTGGGTCCTCCATTTTCCAAAATGCATCTGGATAGTGTCTTCAACTTTATGTGTAAAACTGGATCCCAATTAAAAGACTGCATGCAGGGTTGAAGGAGAAGTTTAAATATCACTTAAATAGATATATATCAGTTTACATAACTATATCAATTTACATAACTAAGACATTTCTCAGATATATTTAGTGAGTTTAATTATGCTAAAAAGTTAATTGTACAGTAATGTAGATGTTTCTAAATGGATGGCCAATAAACTGGTAACTTGGACACCACTATAACATTAATATAAGTAGTCAGCCAGTTCAAGCATTGGTTTAGGTTGCTTTAAGAAGACTGCAGGCCTACCTGGCCCAATGCTGATGTCAGCTAAAAACCACTGCAAATGTTCATTTAGTCCATAAACACAATTGCAAGCTTTGGGCTAACAGATCGGACGATGAAGAAAGCATTTATGACACTGCAGGAATTAAACCATTCCCTTTTAATGTTGTTTGATTAGAAACGCAATCAGCCTCTATGGGTATATATCATAGAGAGTGAGTGTGAACTGACAGGCAGGCTGCCAGTGGTCTCTACAACCACACAACAAATCCTATTTTAACACGCTGACCTTTAACTGCACTCGCCACCCTCTTTTTTTTTTTTCCTACTTTTTCTTCAACCCAGCTGTGACCCGTGAAAGCTCCCTGCGTGGTCTGAGAATAATAGAAACGTTTCTGTCCTCACCACCCACAGTTGGTTTAATCCCCCTGCGGCCCCCCAAAACCCAAACCCTACTTCCAATCCCTTCACACTATCCCTCTATCGCTCATCCCTCCATCCTGAGGCATGCATTAATCACTAATCCACCCCCCCCCCCCGTCTAAGTGCCCAGCACTTGTTAGTTGTTGTTGCCCCATCCTAAGTCCACACACACATGCGTGCACACACTGAACAAACACACACACACACTCTGCCCCTTGAACATCTGTTCCCAAGCTACTAAGCAGGTCACCAACCTCTGGGCTGATGAGCCTCGCACAGAGGAGAAAGGAGGGAAAGGCAGAGGACGGCGAGAGACAAAAACATGCAGACAAATGATGTAACACTGAAAATAGAATCAGACAGAGAAGGGGAGCTAAGGTGAGAGAAAATCACATCCAAGAGCAAGAGGTGCTCCCAGAGAACGAGGGTGTCATCAGGTGGTAGATAGTCTTTTTCGGGAGAGACGAGGACTCTTGTAAGAGGGATATCTGTGTCCGACGGCAGCGTGTCCTCTAGCGCCGGCTCGTGCGTCGTATGTATCGTCATGTAAGAAACCATTTAAAGGTACATCGCCAGCGTGGTGCAGCAGCTGGTGGCGTAGGGAGCTGACTGACCTCCACCATAAATGAAGAGGCCTCCCATTGCATGCTCTTAGTCGGTGTGCAAACATTAGTCCATAATCAAATAGTTTGGTTCAGAGATGGAGGCTGTGTGAACACTGCAGTCACCAAGGGTTAATGTTGAAAAAAATACAGGTGGCTAAACTTTAACTGGCTGCTTGTTAGGCCATGATGTCTTGCTTCCTCCTTCTGTGCAGGTTAAATACAGAACATGTGATGTACGGTTGGAGACTTTGGAGATATTTAAAGTCACTTTTTGACAGGCTGAATGACGAAAGTAAACAAGTGATGAAACAAATGATTTCTACATTTGAGTAATTAGTAAAGTATCAGGCCTAAATGAATAGCCAATATGAAATAAGTTGATTAAATCATTCAATCAATGGCTCACACTAAGCAAATCAAAATGTGTCAACATGTTTGGATTAGGAAATTAGAGTTAATCTTTTTAACGAGCAGCATGAGGGATATTTCTTTTCACCCTGATGGGGTTTTTGATGACTGTAAAAACTGTCAAAAACTTCAGTAAAGCTGCTGTAGTGTTACGTTTTCAAAAGATCACTGTTTTATCTATGCTTGGGTCTGCGAGAGTGAAACGTTTTGGAAAACTCAACTCTGAATTTATTTTTCATTTGAAATTGCCAGGAGATGATACTCCCTGCCAACACTGTGATTGGATTTTTTTTATAAGGCCACTTTATTGCCCGCAAACCCCTCAGAAGCTTCTTACAGCACATCATTGGACACTAAAGGTAATTTAATTCTTTGAGTTGGGTTAGCTGGTCCTTAAGGAGGACTGAGGCAGGTTTCACTGCAGCTTTTCACAAACTGTTAAGTAAATTCCGCCCACACCAGGCCTGAATGATTTCCCTAGGTAACGATGTGAAATTAAAAATATTAAAAGCATATTGACTAGTTATGGTCGGGGAGGTGCCGTCATCACCTTGGAGGTCCACGACACTGGTGACACTGGTGACATGGGCTCAGGTTTCTAATAAAAGGTCTGTTACAGCGCGTCGGGCCAACTTTGAAAATAAAGTGCGACAGAGGGAGGGAAACTGGAATGGGGACAAGAGGAGATAGGAGGAAAAGAGAGAGAGTTGGAGAAGAGATAAATTCAAAGTCTAATTTAACATTTTACAGAGCCGGTCTTTTTCTCTGTTTAATGTGCTTATAAGACTTCCTATCGCCTGCCAACAGCTCGGTCATTAGGGAGGGATGGAGGGATGGGGAGAAGAGAAAGTGAGAGGCGTGGAGCGGAGGGGAAGATAGACAATGGCAGCACCAGCACAAAGCAGACAGAGACGGTGCCACGTGAAAAAGGCGACAGATCAAAAAATCTGACAGGCACGATTGATTTTTTTTTTTTCTTCTTCTTCAGTCGAGTGTTTTCAGCCTCCCGTTGCCTCCCCTCAAAGCGCTGCACCTGAGACGCTGGGCAGCTTATACCTTTCATCCATAATTCCTCTCTTTCTTTTTCTCCCTCTCCTGATTTTGGCGGGGTTTTTTCCTCTCTCCCTGCAATTTCCCATAATTTCTACCTAACAATGCGCTTCTTCTTCCCCTGAAACTTCCCTGCTGGTGATCAGTCGCCTCCCTCTGTCACACTGGAGAGAAGTGATAGCCCATGCATTGTCTTCCTTCCCTCTCAGATGGAAGATTTGCGTCTTGCCGTGCTGAAGACGCGGTGTGAGGTGTATTGTGTGGGTGACAAGATGTAATATGATAATGTGGTCCTGAGAAGTGAGGGTGTTTTCAAAAAGCGTTCTTTGTTGGTGTGTTCAAGGACAAGCGGGGGGGCTCTCGACATGGACACCTTAAGTGTTGTCTGATGAACGGCTCGATGTTTTGTCCTCTTCTGCTCATCCTCTACATGCCTCCCCCCTCTGTAATATCATCCGTTGTCATGGTCTCCACTTCACCTGCTATGATGATGCTGCTCTACGTGTCCATTTTTTTTTCTGCAACCTTATGTGTAAAGTATCCTTGGGTCCCGTAAAGGCGCTGTAAAAATCATTATTATCAAATCCAACATCACGGCACCTCACTCCACCCTGGCTACTTTCATGGAAACTCCCTTTAAAAACTAAAGTGTCCAAGGTATAAACAATGGATTAAAATGGGATCCTCAAAGACGCCTTTTCCCATCAACCCTGCTCTTCCATCCCCTGCGTGCTCCATATTGTGCCCTTCCTGCCACCGCTAGTCTGGTAGAGGCTCCCGATCAATACGAATCAATTAATCAAGTCTAAAATTCATGGGTTTCCATCATAGGGAGAGTGAGAAAAAAAAAGAGACACTGAGAAGCTGAGGGAGAGGAGGGGAAGGATTGATGAAGATGCGGAGAGTTATTGAAGGAAAAGACATTAATGGAGTGGTTAAAAATAAGAATGAGGACTGGTCCTCAGTGTGGAGCTCCCTCCTCCCGATGCACACCGACTTTAAGGAGCGTGTGCAAATCCCGATAATAACTCTCTGTCAAAGGGGGTACAACACGTGCATTCACACATGTATGCACTGCGATCCTCCTTCCTTCATCTGAAAAGACTAATGTATGAAACATGCAGCCGCTGATGATTGGGACTGAAAAAGCAGATCGTGATGAAGTAACGTTTAAGGTCAGATCAGTGCAGAAGGCAAAGGCTTAAAAGGCTTATGTGGTATTCACTTCAGAGAGGGGATGAGAGACAGACAGAACAGACAGACAGACAGAGAAGAGATGGGCTAAATCAGGAAAGTCTTTTATTAATGGAAGCCATGGAGAAATAATTTCTCATAGTTTATTGTTTGTAGTGTTCCTCTTTGCCTTATGAACATGTTGGATATTCTGACTGCACACATCATGACAATGTTCACCAAGTTAGTCACATATACTCTGGGGCCGCAACTACCAATTTTCATTAGCGATTAAACTGCCAATTATTTTCTTGGTTGATTGTTATGTCTTTAAAACAACTGCAACCAGTGAAAAATGCCCTTCACTATATACAGGAGCCTGAGGTGATGTAACCAAGACAGAGATACTCAGTTTAATGTAGTGTGTCATGTAAGGCCGAAAAAGAGGTAAAGTCTGGAGCCAAAAGATAATAAGTAATTTCAGCAGATTCATTCTCATTTGATCAATTAATTTGCTCATCTTTGTGTATGTTATTTACATATCTTTGAAAATAAGCAAGCAGCGTAAGACTGTTATCTATCAAAAGCTTGATATGTAATTATGAAGTAGACTTGCTTTTAGAACTAGAGGAACTATCCCACTCAATTTGCATTTGTTTGAAGAAGAAAAATGTAACATTTGAGGATACAGCGCCACAAGTAATCACTTTTTGCTTTCTAAATATATATCAAATAAATCTATTAAGGTTACATTTACATAGAAATACACTTGGTCTTAATAAAAGACCACCACAAAGAGCAGAACAGAAAATCCCACTGCTGAAGCTTGCATAGATTAGTCCTGCGTGGTAAAAGAAATAATCTGATCTAATCTGGGGTTTAGTTTAAGGTACGAAATCCTACTGAGTGACTATAGATACTAAAATACAATCAGTACAGAGTACAATCATCAATTCTGGCTAAATGTTGTTGCCTCATTCACCTACCAGCCGGACATTCAGCCAGCAAAAACGACCTCACATGACTGGTGATACATCGAAAGAGTCAACTTACCCCATCTACTGGTCACATATCCAATGACAGACATTAATGGTGCTTTTTAATGCCATCTAAATTACTAACAGAGTGGCATTTTGCAGCACTGTGTATATGCCACTGAATGGTATCACCTGCATGCCACATTATCTGATAGACCTTTAACGCACACCTCCTCCTGGCCCCTCAGGACAACAGTGACAGACCTCTTTTCAGGAACTCAGGACCTCCATCTGGGAGGAGGCTGACCCCATTTACAACACGTCCATAGGAGTGCAACGCTATTTCCATCTGGGTCACAAAGACAAGAAATAATGTCCTCCATCTAGAAGTAAGTCTTGTTTATGTGACCGAAAACTTCAAGCAACCCAAGTGCCTCTACGTATCCATTACTCGGGTCCCGAGCAAGCAAATACAGATCAATCCTCTGCCATAAAATCTGGGACTATTTAAAGCCCTTAAATCATGCAGGTAAACCTATTCTCACCACTCACACACAGAGAATAGAGCGATTTGTGATAATAGCCTCCTTGGCACCGGGCAGTGATTTCACTTTCTTGAAATATTAACACCCTCGTTCCTGTTCCTGTTTAATCAGAGGCCGTGATTCTCTCTCTTTAACTGCTTTCCGATCACCCAAAGCACGCAACCTTCTTCTTCTAATAAGGTCCCTGACCACAAAATGCTCTCCTGCAGTTTAATTTTTAATCATAAAAGTAAAATCAATCATTCACATGCACAAATATGTCAGCATATGGAAATCCATGTACATACGTTCTTTACTCTTTGCTTGCCGGGTGGAGATATAAGCCAGTTGATACCACAAGGAATGAGAAGATATTCATTTATATAGTATTTATAAAATATTTATGTAATATTTTTCAGAAGCCTCCTCAAAGCCATTCTTTATGAAATATTTACACTGCAAAACTCATTTTCACAGTCATTAACCGCTTCAGTCCTGTGGCTGCTCCACTGTTCCCTCTCTCTACATGTAGGAGACATTATTGCAGATAAATGCTAAATCATACTGGGCATTTGCATATAATAACAGAAAATGCACATGTGGACTCAGATGTGAGAGAAATTTGTCCCAATGAGTCAAAGACAAGAGCAATATGTATGCAAGGCCATGCTGTAACCACACAATTTTAACACGTTTTTGTGCTCACAAAATCACTGTGGACACACACAAAAAAAAACAATCAGTGCAATCCTTTAAATGCACTCGACTCTGTTCGCACCAGCAATTTCACGCATGCAAATGAATAAAGTGCACAATCAGAGAGCATGGCGAGCGATCAAAAAGAGAAGTGTGGGCAGCTATTACGGCAAACAATGCAATGCCGAGGACACGGCGGCTTTACAAGTTACAACGTGTTCCTTCCACGGAGGCAGTAAATCAAGCGTTTGGTGCGGCGCTGCGAACACTTCGAGCCGTTGCCTTGAGAGAGACTTGCGTTCCCCAGCATACGGCTCAGGTCAGTGCTGCATCTGTCCGCTCATACAAGGCAGCGGGGGGATCCAGCCGCCCAACTGTAGCGCGCCATGTGCTTGCGTGGGAAGGCCCGGGTTCGAGGAGACGACGAGCCGTCTGACTGCACAGTTGGTCCATCAGAGGGAGTCGTCAAGCTGTAACATTCGTCGGTCATGAAGTGGATGTGGGCGGGAAACATTTGCTGGGTTTTCGGTTGCGCTTTGGTAAAGGTGGAGGACCGAGAGAGGTGGAAAGGAAGAGAGAGGGAGCAAGAGAGCAGATAAAAAAAAACAGGATTAAACAAGAGGAACACTGATGGATAATTAATGCCGCTGTTTCTCTTCCTCCCCTCCCTCCGTCTGTTTTTGTCTCAGTATCTGCTCCGTGCAGTGCTGTGACCTTTAGTGAGTGTGTAATTCTAGCACGGGCCCTGAGCATTATAATATATGAAAATCCATAGTGTCTGCACACTGAGGGGGCCGAAGGAGATGGGAGGCTGCTGACAGGCCCAATCGTGGCCGTCCACCCAGACAGCTTACTACATCAGCTGCAGGCTCCCTCCCGAGTGGGGGTGGGGGGGAGTCAACTTGATCTCAGCAGCAGAGCTAGTCACAGTTCGAAAGCCAGGTTCCAATTCTTCCAGGGCACATTGATATTTATATGACATCTGTGCTGTTCTCTCTCCTCAGATAATCCCACCGACTGTCAGGAAGCTGAAGATGACAGATACTCGTGCTCTAATGCAACTTGGTATGGTAACTTAACATGTTTGATGAAAACTAATTAGACTAAACACCAGTTCTTAATTCAGCCATGATCGGAACCCTCTCTCCCCACGCTAACACGCGAAAGCATAGCCACACAGCTACCAGGGTAATCCTGTGGATGAATTGAGGATTATACGCAGATTACTGGAGCAGTTCTCACCAACAATATGTCACACACGAGCACACACTGTACATAACGTAGAGCTGGATATTATGAATCACTTTGCTGATTCAATCAGGTTTGTTCAGTTCAAGTATTCCCCATCACTACAGTTCACAACATTTGGTAAACTGTGCAGGTAACTGTCCATAAATTCCACTCCTTCATTAAACATTTTCATTTCAAGTTTCTTTGTATGAGTAATAGAGTCATCACTCAGTAATCTGAAAATTCAATTCCAAAGTTAGAAAGGTTTTGTTCAGAATGAGACCTGAGGAATTTTTGTGTGTATGTTTGTTTGCTTTTCTCACTTGTTCGAACTAAGTGGGCTAATTGGAAACAGCCAGTGTCACTTGGCAGTGTATCAATCAGATTTTAGCAACATTTGAATCTATAGTTGTTCGCTGTCAATCAAATCTGATCCAACCACACCTACACTACATCCTTATTAAATAATACCTAAACCTTTCCAAACTTTTACTTTAATTGTTGCCTTTTTAGTCACAAACATTCAATGTGATATATAAATACATGTTTTCAGGGGTTTTGTAAGAGGTCAGCAGATAATAAATATAAATATAGGCTCAACAAGAAAGTCAATGTTTTCACAGCAAGTTCGATGAGAACATTTGTTGGTTTGAGAAATATACTTTTAGTCTATTTTAAAACCAAAATATTATTACAAAATCCCCACTGATGATATAATTGACATTGTGTGTGTGAAATTGACCCCTAAACAAATCTATAGCATCCACAGATTCCCCTCAGGGGTCACAAGTGTAGCTATTCCTGCTGCAGAGGTGAAGGAGAATTCCTGATATAGTCCTATCCTTAGCTGCAATCAATCTGCTGACAAACAACACCCGTCTTCCTTGTCCTCTCATTTAGCCTCTCCCTTTTCTTTTCCTCTTCCCCTCCAAAACGTCTCCAATGTCAGTTTGTCGTTTTTTAACAGCCCTTGATCTTTGCTAAATGCCTCGGGCCCAGCTTGCTGCTGCCTGCGCTCCCCTGGTATCGCTGCTCTAGATCTTTCCGTCCTGCTCCTGCCAACCCAAACTGGCGACAGCACTGCTAAAACTCGGCCTTCTGGCCTTTCTCCTTGTTACTAAACTACCAAAAAGTGGGTTCAGATGTGTCATGTTGTGCTGGGATTCATGAGTGCTGTCGCCCTGTCCTGGTTTGGTTGCCCGGCTGCCTAAACAAGACACGGGAGGAGTAATGGAGGCTGAGAGCAGCCCGTCTCTAACCTTTGTTACCTGACATATAAGCTCAGGTTTAATGAGGTTCTAGTGTGCACACCCATCAACTACAAAGCATTCATTCAAAAAGTTGATTTAAGTACAAACCTGCATGCATGAGGAGAGAAACGTTACTCTTCTAATGTCCCGTTCAGCCGCTTGGACATCTGAAAAGCTTGTGGTTAGCTTTAGTTGTAGCTCCGGTGTAAATGATATTGTAAGGGCAAGTTAAATAGGACACTGAATCAAACCTCTCTCCTTTCAACCTGCCAACAGTATCACGTTGCCCGGGAGGTGAATTGTCCCACATGCACCGAGCGCCTAAAGGGTTACTGCGCCGTTTTTTAAGCTCTCCAAGGGCTCTAAAAAAGGGGACATCCCTTACTGAGAGAGGCCTCCAGGGTGAAGGGCTTTCGAGGCAGCAAAGTGTATTTTAGCTCATGTCCCAGAGCAGCACGCTGCACCGGCACAGCACTGAGAGCCCAAAAGACACACTCCCAGCCACGTGTGGAAACCGCACGCAACAGTCTGCACACTGTCACACGAGCACACACTGCAGGGACGCACACTTCCCAGGATGAAGAGGGCAATTATTCTCACAGCATCAACTTCCTTCCTTTGTTGCTCGAGGCAATTATTTGCTTATTCAGGTCAAGGATTGTTCTGTCATGAGAAATGAGTGATTAAAAAAACAGACAGTTGCATGGGCATCACAAGGGTTTGACAACACGTGGCACTTCCTAGCTGTATTATATATTTATAGATGTATTATTTAAGTATGTATTTAAATGTTTAAAATGTGTTTGTACAGTCAAGAGTAAATGCCAGCTGTCTGTAAGTTCAACCTCTTTACTGATTCAAGCCTCACTAAATTAAAATCAGTCATTCTTAAATAGACATGAGTTGTTATTTTTACACCCAGTAATTGACAGGTGTGACCCACATACTCGCTGAAGTTAACAACGTTAGCTTGACATTTAGACTGAAGAATATAAGAGGTAATATGGCACATGGATGAAAAACACTTGACCTGAGACTGATAAAATGATCAACATGCTGTTTTTGTAATTGCAAACTGCATCAATACTACTAAATCTGAGACACATATTTATCATGTATGTAAAGTCAGACCTTTACAGAGGATTTAGATTTAAGTTTAATGCATTATCTGTCCTATAAAAGAAAATAGTTTTACTACAGCCTGAAGTTATGCTACAGCTTGACTTCAGAGTTGATTGTTTGAGAATGAACGATTTACGATTTATTGTGCAACCACTCCGGGACCAGTGTCCCCTCTAAGCTCACACAACAGTGACGTAGGTCTGATATTTCATCACGTAGACCAAATCCTCTCTGACTCGTCATTCATCTCTTCATTGTCCTCAGAAACTTGGTTGATCTAAGATTTTGACAATTTAACAGTAAATGTTACCACATGCAGACACACTGGCAAAGCTTTGAGTTTAATGAAGTGACACGGAGCAACCATCAACCATTTTAAGGCCAAGCAGCAACCCCAGAAAAAAAGGGGGTGTAAAATCAATAAAAAGGTGATAAGGAGAGGAAGAAAGTCAGGCTATGGTGAGAAAAACAAAGAGAAAGCTCCAATCGTGTGGCACTCAGGCGAGTCGGGGGTGTGACAGGCAGATGGGAGAGGCAGTCTTTTCCAGCTGTTCGCTGGCACACACACTGACGACAAGGTTACGACCCCCTCCAGCTTTCACTTTTTGTCTTGCCATCTCCATCTTTCCACTTCATTTTCAAACACCCTCTTCCTCCTTATCTCACCCTCCTATTTCCCCCTTCCCCCTCTCCACTTATTACATTTCTCCTGTAGACATCCGACTTACCGTATGACATTTTTTAAATCACCCTGTGAGAAACACCAGCTCGGCTGACATTCCACCTTGATCCATACGCCGTGATCATACATCCTTCTAATATATGCGACTCATATAACAAACATACTGAATGGATCCATAAATATAATTAAAATTTTTGGCAGTGTTTGCGTTTATGCTCCATAGATGTGTAGGTGAACTGTGGGTGCGTTTGCCATGCTGCTTCATCCTTGCCTGGCCACAGTATATGAACGTTGGATATGAGGGTATTCATTGTTACATATCTTATGCTGCTCTTCTTTACATAATGCCATGTTGTTCTGAAAAGATCCACAAATCCTCTCGAGTGTTATACTTGGCGATTACGCTGACTGGGGCTCTGATGCGTATCCCCCTGGCGGAAGTGGTGTGTGGTCAGAAGAACTCGGGTTGGGGGTGCTCCTGCCTAAAAGTCATCACATTAATATAAGGCAACTGCTCTCACTGCTCTCTAATATACTTACATAAAGAGGATTTAGCCTCCACTTCACGCACTCACAACCATAATCTAACTCTCATTCATCCCAGGAAGATTTGACCAAACACAGTTGGTCTGGAAAATCAGAAAAACAGAGAATCAGATGCCTTGGTGGTATTTTAACCGTGGGGTAATGTTACGTCAGGAAACACAATGTCTCACACTTGCGTATGAGGCTCCAAAGGCTCCCTCGATTCCCAAATAAGGCAGAGGCATGCAGCATATGTTATGCAGAGAGGTGGAGAACATTTGGAAACGACCTAAACGTCATGCTTCATCGAGGAGGGATACGAGGGGTAAGTGGAAAAGAATGCCACGCCGCCTCGCCACATTATAGCTGTCTCACTTTCATATTTCCTGCACCGGTGATGAAAAAAACAGAGAAAGAGTCTAAAAATACCAGCACACCCCGACTTTCATCAGGAAGGCAAACAGCCAGCTCAGCGAGAATTTCCCCTTCACCAGAGATCATGTTGCACCCATAGAGGCCCGCGAGCTGCATGATGGAGATATCCCACAATGCAGTGCAGTGCGCTGTTCAGTGGTGGCGCGCAGGGCTCGCCCTAGGCTCCGACGGGAAGATCACACGTTCAGACAACTCCTCGTCTTGCTTGCAGACTCTCTTATGCTCCCGCTCCGCACCCTCCCCTCCTCGTCTCCTGCAGGCTCGGCTGTGAAGTTCACACATCAGTCTGCTGATACCAAGCAAAGAATCACGTCCTCGCTGGTTTGCGGCTCCCTCACTTTCTCATCTCTACCGCAGAGCTGTAGATTACAACTGCTGGAGGTGTGACTCTTTACTACACCTGGGTGATGGGAAATTATGCTTTAGTGAGATTCAAATCAGAAACTGTACAATTAACCTGGTCCACAATTAAATACTAGAGGAGCTCCTTTAGAGAAATGCGATATGTAAATAAGTAAATAAAAAACATCCAAAGACATTCAAATTTCATGTTACGTAATGCTAAATCTCTAAAAACTGGGTGTAGCAATTTCTATTTCACTGACGTAAAAACTTCATTTATGTATTATTGTTTTATAATGTGTTATTATTTATTCATTTAAGGGACGCATATTCACTATCACTGGGGCTACAGAAACTCCCTGGTGTCTGCAGAGGAATAAAAAGAGCAAATTGCAAACAAACACTTTATTAAAGATTACTTAGATCAATCTTAACAAAGATGCAAATGTTTCTTAGTGTTTATTTTGTAACCCATGGGAAGAATGTAAGAAAAGAGTCAAAACTGCCCATCACAATTACTCAAAGCCAAAGCACACAATCTTGCTTGTTTGCTTGTTTTGACAAACCAACACTGCAAAATTCAATGATTTTTAATTTAATTAATTTTCCTTTTCAATTTTGCCATAAAGACCCTAAAACTAGCCAATATTCCCATGTTACCAGAAAGTTTTAAATTAATAAGACATCAAAAAAAGCAGCCAGGCGTGCTCTTTTTAGCTGCACTGGATCATATCACGGGATAACTGTCTAGATGTAACAAAAGTAAAAATTGTACGACCTGCAATAACTGATGGTTGTTGCCACTTGGGGGCAACGGAAACAAAGCAGAGAGGTATGATCACCTTTAAACTCGATAAGGTGGACTTGATAGAAAACAGTCTCTTATTTACACATCCAGGAGTTACGGAGCGACATTAGCGTGGTCGTGTTTCTGACCACCTGCTGAATATAAGTGTGGGTTTGTAGCTGCTAAATGCTCCGCTATGTCCACCAGCTGGTCTCTAACTGGGTCTGTCTGCCGTTTCCTGCTGGGAAAGCTAGTATACGGCAGATTTTTAGAGCTTTTTCACTGAAACCAGTTTCCCGCTGCGGTCGAAAATGACACTCCGAGAGCAGTCGAGAGTGAACCAGGACAGTAAAGTTGCAGCCAGACTGCTGAACCATGAGCTGAAACTCATTATATGCTCTGTAAAGTTGAGATTCAGGTGAAAATTCTCCGTAGGCTCCTCACTACAAATGACCCCTTTCACACTGTCACATTGTTTTCACATTGTCATTTGATACATTGTAAAAATGTAAATCTAAAAAAAGCATAAACATAATAAGATAATCTGTCACCATTAAATTTACAGCCTACCATCTGTGTGAGTGTAATAACACAGGCCATAAGTACCATTCTGGAAAAACATATTTTCCATGGAGGGGATTAAGGCTCCCCATCTACCCCCCACCCCTCTGTGGTTAGTGTGTAAGTGACTAAGTAACACAGATACAACCCACATCTCTGCCGTGGAGAGTAACAGCTTGCACAGCGACGCAGCTCTCTGATCAGTGATAGCCTCAGGAGCTTGAGTGCAATCACTGTCACTGCTCTCATCCAAGACCACATCTACTGTATTATGATGTACTTACAGTGATCTGATCAGCCACACGTAAATATGTCTATATATCTATTTACAGCTGACCACCCCCCTGCTTATTCCAGGCTGTTTGTTTGTACGTTCTTTTACCGATGGGAAATCACACTTGAGCATTTTAATGTTTTTAATTGAGTTATTCTGAATTGCGCTTTTGCTACCCAGTGAAGTCAAAGATTTGACTACCTGCTGCACACCACACGCCAACTCTTGCAAGCTACTTGTTTCCACTCTTTAACTCTCATTAGGAAGTCACAGAGGCGTGTCAGGCCCCATGAAACGCCTCCATCGCTGCTGATCACCAGCATGAGTGCTGCAAAAAATAAGCTCCTCCCTGGAATCAGTAAATATCTATAATATCTGGCATGCTCCAAAGCCAGAAACAGCCCTCATCAATCTCATACAAGAAGCAGTGGCACTAACAATAAGCTGGAAATACGAGAAAGGCATGTGAAAGGCAGAAATTTGGTGCAAGTGAATTCCTGATTGAATGAAGGTTAAAAGTGGGAGAATAAAGAGAAAGGAGTGAAAAGAAAGTAGCATCGGCATTATAGCGGTTCACATTAGAGGAGTGTCACACTGCGCCCTGAGAGGGCAGGCAGCACATTTAATTGAACAGGCTCTACAGAGCAATACTGCTCTTTTGCTCACAGCTCCACACAAAGAAGGTTGCTATGTGATTGCACCAGCAGCTGGAGAAATGAGTCTGCAGTCATTATGGCTGCTTGTAAATGCATCCAAGCCAGCCGGCGCCAGATCGATTTTTCTATTTCTGATTGGCCCTCTGTTATTGCCCAGAGAGCCCTGCGAGAGGCTGGTAAGGGGGGAGGAGGAGTGGAAACGCTATGCTTAATTGATGCTGTCACGGTATAAAACAGGTTATAATTTTTCACCCTGAACATTTTATCTGACTCCCCCTCACTACTGCAATACTACTCTGCTCCCATATAAGAAAGATACAAGGCGAGACGTCCACTACTCTGTTTATATTCATACAGCTGAGGCAGAGACACAGCTGGTGGTTATTCTTCCATAAAATTCCTCACATTCTGCTCGGGCGTAGAGTAGAGCTTTCACGTCCCACGGGGGCAGTTTGGCTTAGAGACAGCGGTCAATAATAGTAAATACAAAAAGAATACAATGGAAAAAGAATCAATAAAATACATAGGCACATAAACACAAGTACACAGGCAAACCCTCGTGCTGCCAGCGCTGTCACCAAAAACATCAGAGAAAGCGGCGAAAGAAAAAAAGGCAGAAATGAGGGGATCTCATCAACAGCCAAGTCACATTTCATAAAAAAAGGAATAAAGGGCCTCGTGTATCTGTTTGTATCGCCTCTAGGGAGGTGGAAGCTCCGCCTTGATGGAAGCAAATTAAACCCAACATGGAGAAGCAAAACAAGTATTTCAACAGAGACTTGCTGACATCAAAGCTTCTGAGCATCCTTTAGAAAACCTATCTTTGGTTCGCCGGTGTCACGGTTCATCGCCAAGGACGGATCAGGTATTTGTGCTGCTGGACGGCAGTCACGGGCTCCCCTTTAATGACGATGGGTCTGTGTACAACTCAAAGCCCTGAGGAGACCCTGTGAAGAACCGTTTCTCTCAAACTCTCTGCTCTCTGACAAAAAAATCAATTCACCAACAAACCACATTCAAATCCATGTTAAAATTGCAGCCTACGTGCAAGGAAAATCTTACATGTTTTTTGTTCCTTTCCAGGTTGCAACACATCTTCAAACCCTCCTTCATTCCTTCTAAGCAAACCGGAGGGGGTCTGATAAAAGGTCGCTCTCTTCTGGTACAATATTTGTTTGAGGGTTGTACTTATCCAAGGCTTATTATTAGACCAGATTGTACACAATTTGCGAGGAATGACCATTTTTTTAACAACATAACACAACACTGTGTCAAATCTGGAGAGAATTCTTCTATAAACGTCCCAGTTTGTGTATCTAAAGCAGTGACTGAGTGTCCGAGTCAGCTGGTAGAGCAGAACTAAATGAGCAGTCTTATGATCAGAGGCATCTAGAGGAGTTTTGCAATAAGATGTGTAGGCCCCACACAGTCCCATAACAAAAGTGCAGGATAGGTAATGTACTGAAAATAAAAAGACTAAGAGACATATCCATACAGAAGTGATTAAAATCCCCCATAATAAGGTTAGGTGCGTCAGGGGTTGTGCTCTGCAAACGCTGCATCACTCTAACGGAGGCTGATGTTGCATTCTCCACGTTTGCTTTGGGGGCGGACGACCGTGATGAAGAATTGCGGAAATTCTCTTGGCAGATAAACAGGGCACAGAGAAAGAGTTCATAACTCGATATCCAGGGCTGAGTTTTACACCAACGGGTGTTTACATACAAACACACGCCCCCTCCCTGTACTTGAACAGTCTTATGAGGGAGCGCCGACAGAGACTTTCTGTCAGATCCTCCATCCTCAGTGCCCTGGATCTGGTGGGGTACCGTCGGTGGCCTACCTTCATAATCATGTGACAGCCCCTCGTTCAGGTGCCACACGGACAGAATTAAAGCACTGAATAAGAATTTCCTGGCTCTTCTTAAGACTCTGGTTGGACCGAACACGGGCATAAAAAAGACCACTATCGCAAGAAAAAAGCCTGCAACCTCCATGACAGCGAGATGACACTGGATCAGACAACAGGACCAACCCCGTCCTCCAGGCAGCGAGCATCAAGCAAACAGACAGGAAACAGCAGGTGGCCACAGGTGCAGCACTGAGACTACGACTGCGTCTTGTTTGGGAGGCATGAAGGAGGCATCAAAATCTAAATGGAAACCATTTAGGATTTGAAAGTCTGGAGAGAGCCACAAGATAAGAAAATATTTCTCCAACGCCTACTGTACAGCGTCTCAGCCTGCAGAGACCAATTAAATCACTAGTCCCATCAGACTGAAGGTAACACTTCTCTGCAAGCTTTTCTGAAATGGACACAGAGAGAGACACGATGGACTAAAAAAAAATGTGCCGAGAGAAGCTGAGAGGCCAACTGAAGAGGCACAGGAAGAGATCTGAGGTTGAGTGTCGGAGGGAATAAAATATGTCAAGGAGTGAGACGGGGAAAGAGGAATATTCCTGTGGCCTGGGAGAGAAGTGATGGATGGCAGCAGAGGAGGGCGGACGGATGCAGAGAGGAGGACGAGATACGATCGCAGCAGAGGTATCAGTTGAGTGTCCAGCGAGTGTGTGTTCTCCGCCGAGCGTTATCAGCTGAGAGCTGTTGCCCCTTTTATGCTAAACACACACACGCACATACGCACACACTCGCTCACACACTTTTCTCCCCCATGACTTCATTAGCTAAACCACATGCAGAGCTCTGGGAGTAATTGGCTGCCCTTTCAGCCTCCTAATGGCGAGAAGAGAGGAGAGGAGGTGAACTCTCAGAATCACTGTGATTTATTAAAAAAATCTCCATTTGAAGCTTATTTTCTTGCTTGCTTTAATGTGTTTTTTTTATCCTTTCTCGTCAGCTCCATTATTATTTTAAGCCCCTGCTTTTGTCTCCTGTTCCCATTTGTTTGTATGCTTCTATTGGAAGAGGAGGAGGAATCACAGAGCACATCTGTCAAATGATTTCCAGTGTCTTTTGGCTGGATCCACTGGAGAGCTCCCTACAACCAACCATTTACACAATCATAATAGTTTAGCAGTGGGAAAAATAACAGTACTTTTACTTTTTATTCTTTAATTAAATTTTCATGATGACGTTTGAGTACTTTTGCTTAAGTGAGACTCTTAATGACTGAAAGGGAAATGTCATTGAAAGGAAATACTTAAACATTGCAGTATTTGTACCTCTGCTTAAGTAAAGCATGTAAATACCACCACTGGAAAGCAACTGCAGTCCATTTATAAAAGGGGGGTCAACAGATCCGAAGAATCAAGAACCACTCATTCTCAGTCTAACAAGGACAAACTCATCAGTGGTTGTTCAAACTATGCTGAGTGCCACATTCAGACTGACTGCTTACGTCTTTGGTTTGGCCCCGTCCACCTCCCGTTGAGCAGCTGCTCTCTCTGTCCTTATCGCGGGCTTTATCAAACTGGATGTCTGACGGGCAGGTGTCGCCCCTCCCGGTAGGATCAGGACTGATTATAGGGCCGGCATAAGGGATGGGAACCACAGAGCTCGTGTCAACCCGTGCAGAATCATCCCACTCCCCTACATATGAAAACACGCCACGCATAAAAACATGTTTTTTCCCTTCAGAGTAGCTCTGCCGGTCTGTAACATGCATCTGCAAGCCTTCTCAGCTTATACAAAGGTTTTTTGTCCACTGGACTGCCTGCTGGAAACAGGATTTATGGCTGCTATAGTTAATTAAAGTGGCACTCCACCTTTTTTACACATGAAATTAAGTTTACTACCAATAACACAACTTAGCCTGTGCAAAGCATTGTATAATGTCTTCTGTGGCTCTGGGGGGGTGGGGGGCTTTGACAAATAACACTAAGATGTCATGGTGATGTGATTAGGGTTATTTTGGCTCAGAGACTCCAAATATTTACAGAAAGACTGCATCACAAAATGAAGTGTGGGGTTTCAAAGAAGCAGGCATTTAAAAGGCATTTGGGAGGGTCTGATGGAGGAGGCTGCTGAGTTGCATTATGGGATTTGTGTAGCTCCTCATGAGAGTTTTTGAGCTTTTTGTATATTTGTTTTTTCTTAATGCTTCTCCTACTGGTTTGAAGTGGGCAGGGCTTATTTGGAACATGGTGATGTCACATACTTCTGTGCACCAACTAGTTTCTAAACATTTGATCACATCAACACGTGGTCACCACTGTGGCCTTGTTTGTCAAATAGGATCAAACCACTCCCCACTCCTAACTTAAACTTTTATTTCAATTTGTGAGTTTGATTTAAAAATTCTTTTTTACTAATAAATTAGAGCTGGGAGGAGCTAGGACATAATCCATCTATCTGAACTGTTTATCTGATTTGTTGAGGACAGTGCCGTAAATTCAACAATCCTCATCATTACAATCATATTGATAATGGGTTATGAGAAAGTGGCTGCTCAGAATTAGCTAATTACAACAGACCACTAAAGACAAAATGGAACATTACTCTAATGAAAGATAAACAAAACCAATTCCTCCCCATTACTGTATTACACTACCAGACCACAAAACCATTTTACCCTCAGGCTTTATGTCCATCTTTGTTATTCTCTTACTGATTATGTTCACTTTTTTCCATAAAGCCCTTAGAGTTGTCCTCTGAGAAAATTTCACTGGCCTTCCACATCCATCATACTGCCGGAAGATGTACAAACAGCAGGGCTCTGCGGGGGGGAGCTAACCCGAGCCGAGGCCTGGAGGCCGCATCGGATCTGCCAAGGTCTCCGGGCATCGGGGGAAAGCCAAGATTTGACTTCTCTCTGGAAAAAAGAAGGAGCTCTGAGAGGCTGAGCCTGCGTGTATCCATCCCAAGATCCAACACTGACCTGTGCTCACGAGGCAAGACAGGAACCTTAATGCAAAGTGACATTCAGGCTGCGAACTTGCATGTATTCCATGCATACATGCGGTCGGGGGCATCTTGTCAAGAATTCCTAGCAGCGTCACATGAGAGCAAGGTCACCTATATGAGCAACGCTGGACTGTTCCTGTGGAAGCCTGCAGTATCGAGTACAGAAGGAAGCATACAGCGTGGATATGAACAAAAGAGCCACTGAAGAGGTTATAATGAAACCATTTCTCTTTCCCTCTGTGCCGCAAATCACCTGCCTCATTGAAACACACCTCCACTACAACATCTATCATCCGCTGGGTGCTTAATGCCTCAGGGTTAAAACCTCTGCTGATGTGTATATACACAAGTTATGAGTGTGTGTGTGTGTGTGTGTGTGTGGCAGGAGATTGTGATTGTGGGCTGGAGCGACTGAGAGAGTACTGCTTCAGCACACATTTATCTTCTTATGTAACAACTAGACTAGCGTTAGCACATGCAGGCTAAATGCTGCCTATACCCAACAAAACATCAGCCTGCAGGATTCAGCCCCTTTCCCAACCAGAGCTGCAGTCTTTCTCTGCAGGACAACATTCCCAAATACAGATCTGTTAGTCTGGGCCCTGCCTCCGCCATGAACCACATTTCCATTAACCTGGGGTGAGACCCAACAATGGCCACACTATCAGACCCCTCATCACTCTTTTTATCATCAGCCGCCCTGGACGACAGCAGCAGGATGACCTCAGCTCCCTACGACTGACACTCATGCGACTCCTTTGAATACTCCTGAGCGGATGACGGGCGACTTCCTCCACATGACTTCACCTCTTGGAGCCTAATGCCAGTTCAATCTGAGAGGATTACACCTAAGGCGTGAAACAGCTGGGTGCCGCTGAGGAGAGAAAAAGCAAAGGCAAGTGCATCATATCGGTGAAGCCTGGCAGAGCCTGAGCCAGGTGTAAACGGGCTTGTTATCGGAGGGAGACGGAGAGCAGACATCCCACACGCCTCAGTGACGGGAATGAGAGGCGGCATGTCGTATACTGGGCCCCTGCCTCTTATTTTATTTCTTTAGTCCACAGCACTAATGTCAGTCAGCAGATGAAAAGATAAATCACGTTTGACATGATACAGGAGACATCAGACAGCAGCTACGAGAGGATGTGGGCTAACTGAGCAGACCACAAGATTATAACCACATGGGCTGTTAGTGAGACTCTTATCAACCTGTTACAAAGTCCACAACCTGAGACTCGCCGATAGAGAAAAACTTCATGTCTTGATCGTTCATATAATATTACAGAGATCCTACTATTCTATGGAAAAAAAGCAAAGCAGAAGTGTGACGCTCATATAAATGAAAGGGACGTATGACTGAGATCTCTCTAAACTTACTATTAACAGAAAAAAATATTTTACATTTAGAACATGGATCTCTAACGTTACTACAGAAAACATGTGTCATTTTCAGTGTATTCCATCCTCTGCAGTCTCAACAGGAACATTAACAGGCAATCATCAGTGGTGCAGAAATAAGACAGCAAATAAGAGGATGCGATCCAATCTTTCTTTCCCCCCTCTTTCTCTCTCTCCCTCTCTCTCTCTCTCCTGTCTGCCTCTTTCAGGGCTGTGGGTTGGGGGTGGGGGGGGTTGTTGAGAGTTGAATGTACCTCATGGCTGTAAGACAGAGGCGAAAGAGCAGCATCCATCCTCGCCTCTTGTCCCGGGGTAAGATCATTCATAAAAAAAAAAAAATGGCAGGCCGACCCCGCTGCCGTCCTATTGGCTGCACTACACGGCTTCTTTTTTTATTCTAGTGTTTAAAGCAATGCGAGGGTGATCAGTCTGAGCATAATACCTAACCTAACCTAATAACCTAAAACATCTGTGTGAATGCAACGGAATGTGTTCAGATCGCAGGCTGGCTGCACCCGGCGGGTCGCTGTCACCGCGCAGCCGAGATACGCGCCGCCTGAGCGGGCAAACAAAAGCGTGTGCGCCGCTCTGCCTCCTCCAGCGGCAGCAGCAGCACGGAGCGCGCTGATGCTCTGGGATGGATCACACAGCTTAGATGCACACGAGTGTTTCGTCCTTACCCGATGAAGCAGAGGTAGCGGGAGGAAGAAGAGGAGGAGGTGGAGGAGGAGGAGGGGGTCCGTGCTCCGGTTCAGCGGGGCCGGGGTGCGGGACGGCCGGGTGGAGATGCTCGGCTCGGCTCGGCTCTGGATGCCTTCCTCAGGAGCCGCTGGAAAAAAAAAAAAAAAAACGACCGAGATCTCCGACTGCTGCTTCTCACTGCACGCTCTCACACATCCACACACACTCACACACACTCTGGCTTGGCTGGCTGGATGGATGGATGGATGGCTGAGTGACTGGGGGGCCCTTGGCTACAGCAGCCGAGCCCTGCAGACCATGTCACCGCGGCAGAGAGGCAGCAGGGACGGCGCTGCGCTGCGGAGCTGCTGCTGGGCTTCCTCTCCTCCGGGGCCGGGTCGGGACGGGACAGAGGACAGAGAGCTGGAGTGCTGAAGCGCTGCTGGAGTGGATTTAAACGGGGGGATGGATTTCGTCGGGATTACGTGGTGGGGGTTTAATTAGACAGCGCAGCGCCTATTGGCACCGACGTTGCGCACAGCCCTCCTCCTCCTCCTCCTCTCTCTGTCTCTCTCTCTCTCTCTCTCTCAGTAAAACAGATAGATGTGTGTGTCAAAACACACAATTATGGCGCACCACGCTGTGCGTATAATAACACACTTCACTGCGCCACATCTTTGTTCTTAGTGCTGAGATGAGGATTGTATTTATGCTGTGGTCCCGAACATACATTGTTAAAATATAAATATATGTGTATGAATATAAATATGAACCCTGCGGAGAAAACATTTACTGTACAGTAATGCTTTTTAATAGTCTCTCATTTTATAATAATAATAATAATAATAATAATAAAGCATCCTAATATAGGACTGATGATCTCTATGAAATGAATTCACTATCTCCATCCTCGATCCTTACTGGTTGTAGCCAAAGCTGAATGTTACAGTTTATTATAAGTGTTTTTTGTTGACATGTAATGTAAACAAAGTCTCTGTAGCCAAGTTTCCATTCAAATGTAGAAAAATGCAAATCACCATGCAAGAGGCTACTGTTATGTGAATGTGATATTTTTAATTGTTAGTTCAGCTCATTTTTCATCCAGGCGCCTTTTAAAATATTGCACAAGAACAGGGCACAGCATCATGAGTTAACCTCCAGTTAAACCTCACATGATGGTAAATGCAACACATGGACACATTTGGTATTACAACTTCCAGCATTTTCTCTCATATCCAGTCCTTAGAGAAGGAGCAGTTAAGCAGTCAATGACCTTTTTTTTCCAAGTGTCACAGACACAGTGAAATGATTCTTTGTATTATCAGGATTTGGTTTATTCAGTCCAATTAAATAAGTCGAGAAGGTCCGCATGATCAAAGGTCCCTTCGACTCAAAAATAGCTTTTCCTTCTTTGTCCCTACAGTTTGACAACAGAAGGCTCTTCATTCATTTATCTGCAGAAAGTGGAAACTCTTTGTGCTAGCTGAATATCCCATTAAGAGGCAGCACTACAAGCAGGTTTTGTGACATCACAAACTGCTTATTAAGTACATATGTATTTAAAAACATCAGCAGAACTGCTGGTCAGCAGGTGTTGCCTTCTTTTCCTTCCTGCAAAGTCCTGCATTGTCACAACATCAGCTTTTCTACCTTTGCCAAGCTTAGAAATGTTTTTGTAAAATAATTACCTTTTTTTTATTACTGGTGTTTTCACTCCTGTTTTTTCATGCATGGTTTGAAAATGCTCATAAAACAGGTGGATGGAAATGCTCTTCCTGCCCTTAACTTTAGAAGGGCAACCTTTCTGTTTTTCATATGGCAGCACACACACCAACACACACACACATCAACACACACACGCATCACAGAAATGGGCCTCAGATCTGAGTCAGACATCGGACAGTCTGTGGATATTAGGATGACGGTGTAAGCCGGGTACCAGGCCTCACACACACACACACACACACAAACACACACACACACACGGACTCACAGACAATCACACACACGAGGAATCAGACACACACTCTGAGGTTCGGCATCTGAGCCAGACATCAGCCGTACTTTGTCACACCTCACAGAACTTGAGAGAGCTTTGGAAAGGTTTTTTTTTTTTATTATTAACTCCAAAGGTTGGAGATGACTCACCGGCGGTGGTCTCCCTGGAGTAAGTTTGGTTGCTCATTGAAGGGACAGCTGGCCTGCGCAACCAGCGCCGCCCAAACAGGAAAATCAAAAACGACACATTCCTAAAGGGACCACGTAAGCGCTCGGTGCAGCGGAAATTTCCTGAGACAATCTGTGCCATTATGAATAGAGGAGGAACGTGAAGCGCAGAGGTTTCAAAGATGGTCAGCTTCTTAATCAGCCAGTGTAGCGTGTGATGATCATGTCTCATTAGCCCCTCGTCGTGTAGACAACACGCATTCTGTCGATGAGGCCGATGTGTGTTCTCTAATCACCACAGTCACTCCCTCCGTGTGATGAATTCTTCTTACAACAGGGCTTCAAATTTAGCTCAGTTATAGCTTCTTTTTCGCAACATGATCAGAAGACCGTGGTCAATTTTCCTGGTCTTCAAAGAGCGTCAAGATGATTATGGGTCGAATGGAAAGATTGTGAACACGGAGCGCAGGCTGTGGCAAACACAAAGTTATGTGTCTGATTAAAAGGAATAATTTATAGTTGAATGTTACTGCCAAGATATCAAACACTGGCATACAGATGAAGGAGAGGAGGAATCACAGCGGGGTTGAACAAATCAAATGCAGAATGAGATGCAACTGGAGGATGACAAGGGTGGAATTGCAATTTCCGTGCACAGCAGGAGTTTCATATCATGCACAAAAGGGGGACCGGGTGAAGTTTACTGCATTCAACGTCCCTGGCCAGATGTTTGAATGTTTTCTTTCCATATGGTTCACTTCACAGGGAAGTGCTGCAAGTATGAATCAAACTGAAAGTGAAAACTACAACCTTCAGCCCTTTAATTCACTCCTCTTCTCGGGGACCTCCGCAGCAGTAAGTATTTGAATCTATTGTGAAACCTTGTGGCTTCAGCACTGAGAACCAAACTGCCAGGTACTTTCCCAGAAGGAAGAAAACCTCATTCAAAAAAAAAAATGCTTGTACGAATACAAATAACTGAGAAACCATCACTATGACATCACTATTATTGTTATTATTATTATCATGTCTTATCAGTAACTCAGCTGATCCTCTTCGTCAGGACTATGTGGGTCTGGTTTGATCAGATATGAGTGATGCTGCCCACAGAAGCAAACCAGTGAATGCCTGCATATCGTGTAGTGGGGAAAATAGGTATTTGATACGCCGCCGATTTTGCAAGTTTTCCCACTTACAAAGAACGGAGAGGTCTGTAATTTTCATTGTAGGTACACACTGTGAGAGACAGAATCTAAAAAAAAAAAAAAAATCCAGAAAATCACATTGTATGATTTTTTAATAATTAATTTGCATTTTATTGCATGAAATAAGTATTTGATACAATAGAAAAATCAAACTTAATATTTGGTACAGAAACCTTTGTTCACAATTACAGAGGTCAAACATTTCCTGTAGTTCTTGACCAGGTTGTGCAACACTGCAGCAGGGATTTTGGCCCACTCCTCCATACAGATCTTCTCTAGATCTTTCAGGTTTTGTCGCTGGGCAACACAGAGTTTCAGCTCCCTCCAAAGATTTTCTATTGGGTTCAGGTCTGGAGACTGGCTAGGCCACTCCAGGACATTGAAATGCTTCTTACAGAGCCACTCCTTAGTTGCCCTGGCTGTGTGTTTTGGGTCATTGTCATGCTGGAAGACCCAGACACGACCCATCTTCAATGCTCTTACTGAGAGCAGGAGGTTGTTGCCCAAAATCTTGCGATACATGGCCCCATCCATCCTCTCCTCAATACGGTGCAGTTGTCTTGTCCCATTTGCAGAAAAGCACACCCAAAGCATGATGTTTCCACCCTCATGCTTCACAGTTGGGATGGTGTTCTTGGGATGGTACTCATCCTTCTTCTTCCTCCAAACACGGCGAGTGGAGTTTATACCAAAAAGTTCTATTTTGGTCTCATCTGACCACATGGCCTTCCCCCATGCCTTCCTCTGGATCATCCAGATGGTCACTGGCAAACTTCAGATGGGCCTGGACATGTGCAGGCTTGAGCAGGGGGACCTTGCGCGCGCTGCAGGATTTTAATCCATGACGGCGTAGTGTGTTAGTAATGGTAAGCCTTTGAGACTGTGGTGCCAGCTCTCTTCAGGTCATTTACCAGGTCCTCCCATGTAGTTCTGGGCTGATTCCTCACCTTTCTCATGATCACTGATACTCCACGAGGCGAGATCTTGCATGGAGCCCCAGTCCAAGGGAGATTCCATTTTCTAATAATTGCGCCAAGAGTTGTTGCCTTCTCACCAAGCTGCTTGCCTATTGTCCTGTAGCCCATCCCAGCCTTGTGTAGGTCTACAATTTTGTCCCTGGTGTCCTTAGATAGCTCTTTGTGTGTGTGGACAGGTGTCTTTTATACAGGTAACGAGTTCAAATGAGCCATTAATACAGGTAACTAATGGAGGAGACGAGGGCTTCTTAAAGACGAACTAACAGGTCTGTGAGAGCCAGAAATCTTGCTGGTTGGTAGGTGATCAAATACTTATTTCATGCAATAAAATGCAAATTAATTATTTAAAAATCATACAATGTGATTTTCTGGATTTTTTTTTAGATTCTGTCTCTCACAGTTGAAATGTACCTACAATGAAAATTACAGACCTCTCCATTCTTTGTAAGTGGGAACACTTATAAAAACCAAAATCGGCGGAGTATCAAATACTTATTTTCCCCGCTGTATGTGACACATGGGACATCTCATTTCCAGCAGAGCACCGCCCACTTCAAATCAAATGACATTCACAGAAATCTCTCATGTGCCATATTTGCAGAAAGCTTTTGTGGTCATGTAGGGTGTTGTAACAAGCCGCTTGAGAAAATGAGTTTTCAGGGGCTTTCACATCACGAAGAGTTCAGATTATAATATCAATGAATGTTAAACCCAAGGCACACATTTAACCTTTTTAGACAGACAGATGAAAGAAACCCTCAGTGAGGGATTATGTTGAACTCTCCATGGTACCAAGTATAAATAATTTTATGACTTTCCAAATGCATTGTATTTTTTAGGGTTGAGCAGGAGAAAAGTATGAGGTGCTTCATGTTTTTCCAAAAAAAAATATGAAATGCATTTGATTCACTCATTTAATCTGTGAAGAAAGTACAATTTATTGGTACAAGATATTTTATTGTTGAAAGTGAAACATGCAATGTATGTAAGCTTATGAGCATGGTGCCATTACTTGTCTTCCATAGGGTTGCTGTCATTTCTGTCAAAACGTAGTTACAAAACTATCACTTTGTGACGGGCTTAGTGTCAGTGTGCAAACCTGCTGTTAATGTAAGCCTAATGCCAATGTAGTGTTTAGTTCAACCACATGAGCATTATTTCATACATAACAGTGTCATTTGACTTTGTGTGGAGAGATTGAAACCTCATCTGGTAGGTCTGTATGAGAAAAAACAGGGCTATAGACAGTTACATAGCACGTCTGCACAAACTCCTTGTAAACTTTGGGCAGGTTTTTCCCAGAATCTCTCATGTATCCGCTCACAATTCGGCAGCTAAACCAACCAAACCCGGTCCATAAGAGAACAGAGCACACAAAATCGAAAGTTAAGCAATGCAAGAAAATTTTAACCTTGCCCGCATCGAGCAATTCACCTGTGACAAAGTGCAGGTAGACAGCTTTCCTGTAGTGCAGTTTTACCACACAGACCACACTCTGAACAAACAACCTGTCATTTCTGTCAGCAAAGTGGCTCTTTCTCCAGGACTTAACAACATGCCAACAACAACTGACGGTGACCTCATTGAAAACAGCAGAGGATACACTTATCACTCATTACTCAAACAGACTAGGAACAGAAAGCTTTATTGGAAAACCTGAGTCAACTAATAAGTACGAAAAACAATGTCTTTTCTGAGATCAGCCCCCTGAGATTACACACAGGATCCCACTGGACCAGAGATACAACAGACATTATGACATTTAGTTTACAGTTAAATGTGTGGAGGGGAAGAAGCACCCTGGAAATGCCCACACATCCAGTATCACAGATCTTTGTTCTGATTTCACTTTGACCCACTTACACATTATATACATTATACATAAATTGGAACATTAATTGGACTGAGTTTTATCCAAAGACCAACATCACCAGATGTACAGAGACCCATTGTTAGTAACTGTGGCTCAGGGGTCCTGCCATACAGTTGAATGTACTGACAGCTATATTAACACTATTTTACACAACATCAAAACTCTGTTTAGCCAGCTTATCAGCTTATCAATAAATCAGTAAATTAAAGGATATGGAAGTACCTAAAAAGTTTTCCTCTTTTCTAATGATTTAGACTCTTCAGGACCTCAGGACTGAAGGCTGTGGCCAAAGCGTTCCAGCACTAACCAGATTGCTGTCTCCTGGACAAGAAGGTCTTTTAGTCGTTAGAAATCACCTCAACACATTTTGAGTTGGCAAGCATTCTTTTCGGGTATGCAGTTTTGCAGTGGGGAGAAAGCATTCCCCTTCCTGTGCAGATAAATATCTTGCAGAATGGGAACAGACACGTTTATTAAATCTTAGAGTTGCTATGTCTCCAGTGCTCGCTTGACATGTTTGACATCTGGATCAGCTCAGCTCAATTGAAACCTAATCTAAAATGCGATATAGTTGGATTTTTTAAAACCACTGTCTACAAGTTATTATACAAACCGTACCTTCAGAGGTCTGACAAAGTCACAATTGATCAGAGCAGTATTTGTACTTAAATGTATGGGGAGGGACGACTGCCTTCTTCACGGTACTCTGACCTACAGAATATACAGGATGATTTCTCATGGAAATGAAGGCTGAAGTCAGGAACACTTTATGGGAAGGGGAGATTATGGTGGAGGGAAAAGAGGGACGTTACACGCCCTCCACTCCCTCACATACTCTTAGCACCTCAGGACAGACCCTCAGTTCCCAGATTAATTCATTTCAAACAGACAAAGTAAAACTTCTTCAAGACTATCATCTGATCACAACAACAAGAAGAAATGTACATTTGAAAAACATGTTAGTTCACCCTGCTTTCAATAAACAGATTCATCAGTCAACAGGCAATAAACTGTATTTTGGCGGTTGGGAACATTGGATATTGAACCACGCCCCACGCCTGCGGTCTGCATGCCAGGTACATCCTTTTTATGTGGCAAAGTGGAAAGTAATGGTTGGGAAGTAACGACTTTCATGGGAAAGACTGAAATGGATTTTCCTTTCACAAACCTGTAATTTGGCTATAATTTAGCCAGCTGAGTTGTTTGGTTGCCTCATCGTAACCGGCTGTAGAAAGGTACAGTCCTTCAAAGTTCAGAGTTATTTGGGGTTTCGCAGGATTGTCTGATATCAGCCCATTCTTTCCTGGAGATATGAAGCTGGTTGACCACCATCGCTGCTGATCAGTAGGCGAAGAATGGCCTCGGACTGTAAGTTATGCCTCAGACCTGGTGGGTGATCATTGAGCACAGCCTTGGAGTGGAGGATTTGAGATTTGTGTCTTCAAGGCCTGATAGTGTGTCTGTGTGTGTGTGTGAGATCATGCATGCACTCCTCAGCTCAGAGGGATCACGGTGGATGGGAGGCATGTCAGAGTTTCTTCTCCCATTGATACGCACAACCTTCTGACCCACAGGAAAGGAGGAGTTACTGCAGCAGAGGGTGAGCACTGCGTTTGCTCCCAGTGTTTTATCTGCCCACACCTTCACCCCTCTCCTTGTCTCACCTCTCTGTTGTTTTACTGAGACCGAGATGGGGACAAATATCTGACTCAGCTTTTGCTTATTTCATTAGTTGTTCATAACTCTGGCTCTCTCCCTCTCTGTCCTGTGAATGAGGACACTGATGTGATTGAATTACCCCCTCCTCCTCTCAATCCCTCTCTTCTCCCTCGTGCTCTCCTTTGTGTTTTGTGTACTGTTGGCACTTTCCCTCTTCTGAGCCAGGGTTCAGTGCTGTTGTTGCACTTTCTCTGGTCTTGCGTAACCGTGCAGCGGTCGTGTTGCGTTGCATCCTCCATCTCCTCTTCCCCAGGCGGGATGGCCACTGTGGGAAACAGCGGCCTAGAAAACTGACCTTCATTTCAGTATTCTAGAAAGACTTCCCTCGCCACGTGCGGAGCGCCACTCCCCAAAGGAGAGCGTCATTAGACCTGTTTGACCTTTGTTGAAGTAGGATGAAGCACTGGGATCTGCTGTAGACAAAAGGCTCACACTCTTGAATGACAGGAGCCACAGTCAGTTTATTTCATTATTTATTGATGGTGCTTCGGCTTTCTACCGTTCTCAATGTCGTTCACCGCTGAGGGACACACAGGTGTTTAAAATACAGGAATTCACAGGCAAGAATGCAACGTTTCAGTTCAATAAAAACAGCCCTGTAGAGAAACGTAGCCTGTAAGTATGTAGATAAAATACCTACTTACTATGCCGACATTCATTTTGTGAACTCGATGCTTCAGACAAGGACAAACACAGCTATTCTCTACACACACTCAGTGAAAGAAAGAAGCTTACTCTTCAATTGTTGGATTACTATTTGGCTTTTAATGTCAATTTCATAACAGGAATTGCATGAGATTGACTTCACCATTCATTCAGGACCCCTTGGTGTTTTATGTTGGCTATGTAGGGGAACTGATTTTACACACTTTTCACTGAAGTCTACATTGGCTGGGCTGAACAGAAGAAGTTTGAAAATGAAAGAAGTTTGAGGAGATATGATAGAAAGAAGTTGAGTTTACTGAACCTCTGCTGGGAATTCTCAGTGACTCTGAGCAGTAATGATAATTCTGCTGGGAGAACTAATCCCCCTTTAATCATCACCTATGTGAACATTAGAGCATCTTAGTGAAATGTAATCAATACCAAAAATATAGCACAAAAGGAGGAGGCTGGGCCGGTGGAGGGAGCTGTAGCAGCAAACAACAATGGTTTAAGCATATCAGCAGAGTAATAGTGAGAAGTGTCGGTTTCTGATGGACAAACTGTACACATGTATGAATATGACTGCTGATGAATGAACCAGTAATAGCAAATCATGAATGAGACGACAAGCATAGTGGTCTAGTTTATGAAAAAGTGTTTTAAAGCAAGATTTAAAGGCTGAGATGGTGCAAACTAAGTTAACATTTTATATTAACATAATGGAGGTTTCAACTAATAGGGCAATGTGGCAGACTGTAAACGTATCTAAGCAGCATAATTCATGCAGCAGATGGTGTTTCAAGACACTCCCAAGTAGACATGGAAGTATTACTGATTATGGTGAATTATTAGGTAAAATAACTCAAAAAGCATTTTAATGGGTACATGGGGAGAGAAGCATTTTAAAAATACATAAAATTGCAGTAAAACAGAGATACTCGGAAAAAAACAAACAAAGAGAAAAAATAACCTCAGTAAGAGCCACAAGGTGAAAAGAAATCTGTTCATACTGAACATTACTGAGGCGATATCTGATTTAATCCATTTTAAATTCATACACAGAATTCATTTAACTCCCAGAAAACACTTTTCATTAAATTTGTTTTGCTTGACGTTTTGATAGTTTTGGAGACAAGTATGTTCCCTCGATCTCAGTGAACACCAACCCTACTCCAAGTGATCTACTATTGATAAAACCAAGGCGTTTTGTTACTTAGTTTTCCTATTTGCTGTTTTATGGAGGTTTTAACTTTACCTATGTGTTCATTTTCTTCCCTTCTGTGTTGTCTTACATAATCTCATATTCTGAGGTCATATGGTGGATGTGGATGTTGATGGTGACGGTGGTGTAAGGTGGTTACGTTGCCAAGACATGCTGTGTTTTGTAGGGACTCTTCCTCTTCCTACTCCCCTCTTATTCTACATAGTCTCGCTGCAAAACTGATCACAATAAAGTAATTCAGAAATAAAAAAAAGACATCATTGTGTTTGTGTTGCAGATCATCCACCATTCTGAATTATTTCTGTATTGTTCATTTATGAAGATCAAGAGATTTGAGATTTATTTTTGCTTCATTCTCTTTTGGGAGGCTGTGCCATCACTGACAGGAACAGTCTAATTTAGTTTTAGCT
Source organism: Scortum barcoo (assembly GCA_023238725.1). Lineage (NCBI taxonomy): Eukaryota > Metazoa > Chordata > Actinopteri > Centrarchiformes > Terapontidae > Scortum > Scortum barcoo. The sequence goes on along the minus strand of CM041548.1, from coordinate 4,952,410 downwards.
TCATGTTTGAAGCAGATATGAGATGTGAGCTAAGATCTGTTAAAGGTTACATCCCTACCAAAAGTCACATTCTGGACTTGTAAGGTGAGTTTTTGAAAACACAAATATCTTGTGCCTTGAAACAAAATATGAGCTGCACACCGCTTGAGGTGCCGATTCAAACAATCTGCTACATCCGCCAAAGGATGTTTTTTCCACTGGAGGGGTGAATTTGAAGAAGGTGTTAAATTCAGCTTTCTACAACTCCCAACAATCTTTTGACACATTGTAACAGCACCTTGAGCTGCAGGTCTGTGGGTCTGTGTCTCACAGAGTTCTGCATATTATCACCAGATATTTCTCCTGTGAATTACCGTCTGGTTCTTAAGTATTTACATGTCCAGTCCTGCAGGCATCACTATCAGAGGAAACTTTTATTACAGAGCTGAAGTGCCCGGGGTTTGTTTTTCGCCTCCCAGTGCGCTGCTGCAGTCAGCAATAAAGCCAAACAGCAAACAAACACAGCTATTGTGCATTCAAGGACCAGTTTATAGACTGCTTCACCACAGTTGTGTTGCTAGGAAACAGCTTGGGTCCATGCTTATTCCTGCCAGTTATTGATAGTGAAAAACATGGAAATGGGAAATAAACTTGACCAATTAGTTTGCTTATGGAGAAAATTATTCAGCCACATTTCCTGGCAATAACTAGCTATTCCCTTATGGCAAAAAAAAAATCCTGTCAGGAGTATTTTCCGCTGCTTCATGTGACCCAAGCTCCATGACATGTGGAAAAGCCATGAATGAGCTGGACATGTAACTGGATATTTGTCTTTTCAGGAAATACAATGGTGGCGGCGTTGCTCTGAAGCTCATCTGCGTCTCCAGCGCGGGTACTACAGTAGCTCTGCAGGGGAGCGCTGCCTCCGAGAGCTGAGCGTTCAATGAAGAGCAGATATCGTTTCAAGAGCAGCAGAGAGGGAGAAAGATGGGTGTTCACAAATAGCCACACTACTATGTCCCTGTATGTGTGATCACCCTGCCACTTGACCTGCACTTCACCCCTGACACACGTATCAAACACCGGCTAAATGTGCTCGACAGGGACAAAATTACAGGTTACAAAATACTGTTAACTCAGGCTCATTTGCACTTATATCATTGCATGGTTTTCTGTTTTAGGTCATAAATGATCTTATTTTAAATTCAATGCATGTATTAATGCAGTATAGCATTAATATATATAAAAAATATCTATCCGACCCTGCTTGGTCTTGGGGCCTGTTCGAACAGAAAAACTACTAATCATGGTCAAGGTCTGCAGAATATATTGTTGGGGTCAGATTTTGGGGTTCCCGAGGTTTCAAGGTGGTCAGGTAAGAAATCACTCACTGCTGCCTCTGCTTATGCCTCCTCTTCTGTCAAATAACACATTTCTGTAGATGTATGTGTTCATTTAGATTCACAAGACTTCTCCTGAAGCTCACCTTTGTCCAGCTGGCCTGGCTCTGGCCTGCTGTATGACATACTGATGCAACTGCAGAAATAAATCAGAGTGTGTCGGTGTGGTTGTGGGTGGAAATGTACAAACGAGGGTGTCCAGACTGACAGCATGGCTACTGTGAATCCACCTGAAAGTTACTGTCGATGTAGATTTAACTGAGCCCACGAAACACCCACTGTAACTGGAACAGACAATCATATCCGTCAGCAGGAATCACTTTGAGATGGAGCTGAAGATTTATGGGTAATGAAAACAGTGACACATTAAACAGTGTAAAATATTTAAATGTTTGGAAAAATTAACATGCAGAAAAACAGACTCCACTGACGGATTCTAGTCTAATGTTATCTGCAAGAGGTGAGTGAAAATTCATGTTCTTTGAATAATTTTTAACTCTGTTATTTACATCTATTTATAATGACTGCTACTATAATGACAATCTAATTATAATTATGTAATTATTATCATTATTAAGGTATTTAAGGACAAAATATACTCTTCATGATAAATGTTTAGAATTACTAACAACAATATTGTGCAATATTTTACAAGCACATTATTCCATATAGTGCACAACTAATTGCAACCATATTCAAAAAAGAGTATATTACACAGTTTTTAATATATCTCCATAAAAAATAATACATTTTTCATCAGTAAATGAAACATTCCCATGGCACAATAATTCAAATATGTGAAATCTGTAGTTAGTAATTATGCCAGTTTAGCCATTTCACCAAAGGATGATTTAGTAATGAGAGGATGGATTTGAAAATTCAAGTGACCAAATGATCGGTCAGGGGAAAACCAGGTTTCCCTCAACACCTGTCTGACGGTTAATCCTGCAGCAGCGGATATCACCTGTGTGCAGATAGACGGATTATGCCAGAGCTATTTCTGAGGGAGGAAGAGGGACTTTCTTTTGGTAATCCCAGTGAAATGTTACGGTCGAAATGTTACAACCAATTAAGAGGAGCGGTGAATACATAATGCCCAGTGGAATGAATCAGAATCTAAAATGGCTTCAGCAGCTCCTGTTTCGGTGACGTGCAGCTCTGCTGGGCTTGGTTTCACAGACTTAGCCCAGCCAGACTGAGACGGCTAGTTTTAATGCACCTAGCAACTCTCACTAATGCTTTGACTGCACACTGTAATGCTCCCACTTAATCTCCTTTGGCTGTGAGGAGAGGATGTTCTCACCTGTAAGATCAACACAGGGGAACTTAATGAACGTGGGAGGACAGGGAGCTGTGACCGAACTGATGATGATGAATGACTGCCCTTAATAAGCTCCTCAGACACGCACATCTGAAATTTGTACTTAGCAACATTTGGGATCAATGAGATAGCTGCACTTCTAATAAACATTTTAAGATGTTTGACCTCCAGTGATTACAGTCGCGAAACCCTCTCAGTTGATAAAATGATTGTGGAATTCCAAGTCACATTTTACAGGTCAGTATGCAGCGTGCTAAATATGACTGACTAAAAAGCCTCAGAGAGTCACATTTATGAAGAAAAATGCCACCGTGTACAAGAGTGCTTCCCATCTCTGCAAGAGTCCGTGCATCATAACCTAATCATGAAATTGGCGGATGGTCCAAGGTCCTCTTGTCCAAGGTGAAAACCGTACGTGTTTTCTTTTCCGCTTATGAAGCAGAGAAGCAGAGTCTTCGGTGGCGAGATGAAGAGTGTCATCTGTCAGATGAGGGCGAGTGACTGTGCATAAAGCTGCAGAGAAGATCGTTCATTTGCAAACGCATCTCCATACATAGTTCAGCTATGTATAATGTTAAAGTACTTCCCTTGAATATTCACATTTTACATGACCTATGTATTTGATGCTGGAGTTGTTAGTTATTAACTACAGTGCTATTTGATGTATGCATCACCATGCATGAAATGATCCAACTGAAGAGGAATAAAGAGTGCTCCATTGTTCTGCATTACATCTGACAAAATGAATAAATTAAGTTTTTCAGGAACTCATTTATGTAGTTATAGCCAATAATACACAGTACATAGTACCATATTACGCTCAATGCAGTCATTCCCCATCATGAGTATTTTCACTGATTAATGAATAATTAATTGCATTTTGCTGGTGATATGTATGTAGATGTAGACAGACCTTTGTACTTTTTAATGGAGCTCGTTTTCATGTTGGTATTTCTCCTTTTATTTGAATAAAGGACCTAAATACTTGGCAATACTGGCATCCTCTCCTATCCAAATGGCAGAGGTATCAATGGTCATGGCAAACAGCAGAAGAGGGCAGCCCTGTCTAATCACCTCACTTAATTTATAGTAAAAAAAAGGGTATGCCTGGCCTTTTGTGATAACTAAAGTACTACATCCTGAATTCATGATGCAACCACTGAGGAAAAACTGTATGAATACAGAATACTGAACAGAAACCCTCACTCCACTTTGTCAAAAGACAGACACACTGAGCCTATACATACTATATACTGTGCTTTGTACATTTATAATTTATAATTGCGGTGCTGCGATGTGATGAGTGGCACTTGATCCAGCTGTTGCTCACTGGCAACCTATGACATCACCACCGATTGTATGAGAGGATTAGACTTGGCTAAATGCCCAGGGCTAGTTAATTGCATCTAGTTGAGAGTACACCAAGACTACTCAGTGGTTATGTAACATACACACGCACATAGACACACACAGCCCATTGCTACAAGCACACTTGTGACGTCAAAAGTGTTGCATTTGCTGGCTGTCTGGTGCAAAAGCCCTCCCTGTAATGACTACAAACTAGCCAAAGTGATCAATATTAATATGTTGCTGCTGGACTGTTACTGTGGACAGTTTTCAAAGAGCGGCCTTGAAAAACAAGCCCAGCCCCGTGGTTGACCTCTTGGCGATTCAAGGATGCATAATGCAGGATCAATGTCCAATAACACTATAACTGTCAAAACCAGAGGAAACCAATGAGGTGAGGAAGAGAGTGACCTTTGTGGTTGTTAGAGTGATAAATCCCACTATACTGGGGATGCTAATTAACAATACAATACAAGGAAAGGAAGCACACACAATATGTGTTTAAAAATGTAATTCTTTTAAATAAATCAAAGTACACATCTCCTTGTTCAGTTACTCCCTGCATTCAAATATCCACAGTGGACTAGCTTTTTTTTTTCATCAGACACACAGTAGGATTGGTTTACTAAATCAATGGCTCGACAGCGAGGTTTAGATCTCCTACAGCTTGCAGGGACCTTCGGCTCATCGCCACGCTCCTTCCAAGCTCCTCGACTCATCTCAGCAGGCAGAGGTGAGGCAGGAAGGGAAAACAGAAAAATAAAAGTTAAATTAGTAATGCGGCCCGGCCCGCTGGCATGTGGAGGGAGGGTTTTGTAATATTGATGAGATGAGTGCAGCGGGAATGACTCATCTGGAGCTGAAGATGAGGAAGGAGAGCATAAAACATACAGTACAACTCATGGCTTTATTTTTTTTTAACTCTGAGTCTCCAAATCATGGCACGGACTAAAGAAAAAACAACAAAAAACAAGAATCGCTCCCATTTTTATGCTGCTTACTGTTTCCAATGTGATGTTAAAGTTCAGCTGAAATTTGTATTCTTCTCAGTTTTTGTCCAAAGAAATATAAAGTATAATGATAATAACAGTGCATTTTTTTTCTCCATTTTTCAGAAGAGGGTGTTTTTAGATGAGGCTGTGCTTCTAACATCTCAGTGGGCCTTTCTCTTGGCAGCAGCTGACATTTGAGAGCTAACACTGAAAGTAGACAAAATCTGTGGAACTACTGCCTGAAGAACATCATATATCCAGCTGTATCCTCTGAATGTGGACACAAGATGTTATGCTTTTAGTAAGCACTCCTTGTGCTGTTTATGCACTGTCGCAATTGAGCTGTCGACATTAAATATTTGAGATCACCGTCACGCTGTTTTTAAAGTGACAGTGACGGGTTTAGCTATGTGAGGGATTTAAATCAAATCCTTCATATGTGAGTCTTCACCTCCCTTAAGAACCACATCAGGAAGATTGCTCCGCTCAAGAACAGTTTTATTTTATTAGCGGGGTTTGCTCATCAACTCAAAGAGACATTTATGTAACCACACACAGTTCAGATGTCTCATTAAAAATGTTTTATAATTTGCGATTTTATGACACATATTTAATATTTTAACACAACAAAGTGTAACTAGGAATCTACAATAGGCCAATTATCAGCCACACTCAAAGGAGAAAGCTAGTCAGCTTAACTTGCTGATGGCGTTAGTTAGTGATTTCCGTTATATATATATATATATATATATATATATATATATATATATATAGATATAGATGTACAGCTCCTGTACACTTGTGTTTACCCTACATTATTAGACAAATGAGAGGCTAGCTGTTTCTTTCACGGGTCCCGTTGCAGTGATGTAAAATGACCAGATTTTCAGAGCTCACAGCTGCAGGACCTGTATGTTACATGTACAGTGAGTCGGAGAGATGGAGTAAAGCTAACAGATATGAATTTCAGTGTCAGTGCAACTTTAAAAACCATATTTATTTGTAAATCATCACAGAGACCTCACTCTACAGAAGCTGACAACAAGTGCACATTTTATTTTGGAAGCTTTTTTTCTAAGTCTCGTATGCTGTCATGGTCAAACACATTGAGTACTGGGTAGGTTTATACGACAAATGCCCCCTATGCACTTTATAACTTGTCAAATGATATCAAATGAAACGGAGAAATAGCTATTTGATTCTGCATTTGATTTATTCTCTCAGAAACTTGCAGAAACAATGTGAAGCCCTCTAGCCATAGTTTATCATCTGCAGAGGGGGAGAGTTAATGGGAAAACTGGTGACTTTAAAATCATTATATTAAAATCCTTTGTCCAGCTGCCATAGGCCTGATTTAACTACCTTTAGAAAATAGATCAATACTTAAATCTCCATCGATGATGACTAAGCATGTTTGGAGCACATTGTTTTTGGACATCACAAATGAACACTCATATTCCTACATGGCTGAAATTGTAAATGCATCATACATGTTGTATCACTGAGCTAACAGGGCTGCCTCTGAGTCATGCAGCAAATCTGCTGCTGGAGTCATTTATGAAATTGTCCGAGACTAATTACCATCACATACTGTTCCAAACTGAGCACATTACACGAATAGTCAAAAATGATTACTGATGATGTTGCTGCCTCGTTGTCATACATTCACAGCGTCGTGGTTTGGATCCCGACTATGACCACAGAGGAAACACCAGACGATGGGACTTATCTGCTCTGACATCGCTGCGTCATTGCTGTTCTAAATTAATACTCAGCCTCATGGTTTTAGCTGTTACTCGGCTACGGCCTCTCCTACAGGAGAAGAAACACAAAGTTTCTGGGCCGACTGCCACACAAAATTAATTCTGATCATTATGGTTTATGGGCAATATGGGTAATTTGGTCACGGAATAAGTGTGAACTCAATAGAGACAAAAAGTAAATAACTTCCACACTGTTTTTTTGAGAACCACCTACCTTTACAGTTTCCTGCCTTTGTAAAATTGGAGGACTTAATTGGTTTCTGGATTCACCGGTAATGTCAGTTGAATTGTGTTTGATAGTTGGCCATACAAAGCCCAGGACACATGTTCATATTCTACTTGCTGCAATATGTTTCTAACCCTACTGCTACTAAAACACTTTGCAAAGTCTGGGGAATGACAATTTTTTTTAGCCTAGAGACTCTTTAGAACCTCACTTTATAGTCCGTTTTTCTGCACATATAGTCAAATTTAATTGCTCGGGCCATCTGTTCTATCCGTTGCAGGACGTCACCAACGTTAATTCCTCATTGCATGGCAACAGTGTGCGCTCAGCCAAGGCAAGTACAGCCAAAACGGATGTAAACAGATCATCTGGGTTGTTATTTCACCATTTACTTTTGGGAAAAAATCGTTCCTCCATAAAGTGATATACTGAATGGCTGCTCTGACAGAAGTGATCACTGACTGGTAGAGCACCTTTTAAGTCATATAAGTATATTGAAAATACAGGAAAATCAGAAAATATATCTCCCCTTGGACCTACGGCACTGACTGGTTAATGAGTATGTATATCTTTGTGTTTGCCTTCTCTGGTCTCCATATTCAATCATCCCACAAAGATACCTCTGGTCTGATGTTCACAATCACAAAGTTAACAAGCTGCAACCTCCGGAGGTGTTCGCTGTGCATCCTGAAATATTGGACTCTCACCTCATTAGCATGGTACAGTGCAGCAGCCATTTTGTAGCACACCTCAGGACAACGGTGCAACGTAGATGTCAACAGCAAGTGAAGGAAGACAACAGAAGACAAATGGATGTTGACAAATTTGACATCTGATGGTAATCACTGGAAAAATTCTGGTTTGATATTTTTAACTGTTTCGTTGAGCTGTTTCCTTAATTTGAAGCAGAACATTAACTTCATATTTTAAACACACACACACACACGCAAAGGTTTTTGTAAGTACTTTGAGCACTAATGCATTTTCATTATTACCAATGAATTGTAACTGTTTTGACAGACACAGATCTGTTGACTTCAGATGAACACTTATCGCCTTTAAATTCAAACATTGGAAAATAATGGGAAATATTACATTTGTTTGTTTCTATTTTCTGTCTCTTCAGTGTAAGTTTAGTCACGTACTTGGTGATTTATCCACCGAGTCTGTTTCCATCGAATTTTGTTACATGTTTTTTTCTGCCGATAGACGAACTTTTCCACCAAGTGATGAAATGATGAAATACTGAATGTTGGTGTTATTTTGTTCAAAGACATAAAGTAAAGTAAACAGTGATCCTCCAGACAGCTATCCGTACCTGTCCTCGAGATGCACCAAAGAGAGCATTTAATTTTTGTACTTTATCAAGTATGCTTTCTTTTTTATGGTAGTGGCAGTACAACTTCTGCCAAAACTTGATTTGGACTTGTGGTAAAGTTGATGACTGTAGTGCTGGATCGGTAAGAGTCGGTAAGACTGAACTCACCCAAGTCATACCTGCCAATCTCACCGTACTGCAAATAAGGAAAAGCATGATGAAAGCCCAGTGTAATCCACAAGCACCTCAAAAGCAAAAAATAATATGCCTCATTTTTTATTAAAATGTATGGAGGGCTGCATCTTTGATTAAACCTTGAGTGACTAATAAGTCTTTGGATTTTAGGGTGGATGATTAAAGAAAGAGAATCCAGGCAGAACAGACTGTCAATCCAAGAGTTTTATTGTATTTGAAAAGTGGGGACTTAAGGGCTCAGATGAAAAAAAGCTTTTTGAAACAGCCTTCAACACTTGCAGTTTTAGACTGTACTGGGGGGATCAGAATGAGGTTATAGCGGATAATTACGGCAGGTCGGGGAAAAGAAAATGCAAAAGGGCATAGCCTTGACTACTATAGAGTCAACAATAGGAAAATACTCATAAACATAAAACACAACACAACAACATCAACCTAAGAAGAATAAGAAACAGTCATCCTTATATATCACATCCACAGCCGCAACACCATGTCAGTAGAACAATGCCAATATCTCATCTCCTGTAGAAAAAACACGAGCATGCAGTAATAAAATCCAACATCACTGCTCTAAAATATGACAAAATGGAAACAATGGGAGGAAAAACATTCACAACGTTGGCTAATTAGTTAATTACTCAACCCTACTTTTAGATGTCAAGTCAGACTACCTTGTTGTTTCGATACGACACTCTTTTAATGTCAGAAGAGCAGAGAGTTGACAGAAGTTCAATCAATTACAACTCACTCTAAGCATACGGTGTAAATATCAAGCTGCGAGAACGTGAAATAAACTGGAGCGTGGATTTTATTATTCATGTTATATTATTTTTTCATTCACTGCTTTAAAATTACACACAATTAAGTCATACATTTCAAAATTCAACCCAAATTCTGCTTCTAAATAGTGATGGGCAATTTCAAAAAGTGGTGGGGACCGTGGCTCCAGCTCGCCCAGTGTAAATGACACCCATGTGTCTCTCCTTTCTGGGCTGCTTGTCTGAGGCCAAGTGATTCTGGGAGCGGACGAGTTAAACTCTATGCCATCCATGCACCCTCCTACATACATTTTCAGTGCGCCACTTGTGTGAACCTCACATTGACCATGTTATTTTCGCCCTCTAATTCAAATCTTCCTCACTATATTATATACCCTCAACCGTAACCTTGACTCTAAAAGGAACCTGATAGTAATTATAATCTTAAATCCAAACAAATTTTCTTTCTTTCATCTCTCTACCCTTGAGAAGCCATCAGGATCTCAGAATACAAATACACATACACACACAACAGATACAGACACTATTCTACAATATATTTCTATTACTGCTCCCTCTGCCCTTCTCAATCTTAATTTCATGCTTTTCTACCAACTCAATAAAACAATACCCATATTGGCAACAAACACATCAAGCGATGCTGGCTCGGAGTAAGGAAGATAAAAGACTGAGACGATATAGCCACCAGCAAAAGAGCAATGACTTTCTAGGCATAATAAATGCCTCCTATGATGCACATGACAATAATTCACAGTTTTTAAGTGCTTGCATTAACATAATCCGCCTGTAGCTGTGTTGCACGGAGTCACGGATGGGTCACCCAGCTGTTTCTTACAATATCACCTCATTAGGACTGTTGTGGACAGTTGATCACCCATCAGACTCCTAAGTGATGTCAGCGTGTGTGTGTGTGTGTTTACTGTGTGCACTGGGATGAAGAGATTACTTAGTGTTCTTGTGTCACTGTGTATTTGTGCATGCATACAAGGCAAGCGCGTATGCCTTGATGAGTTTTCCTCATTTAGAAAGTGCATGCGTCGTTGGGTGGATGCAGATGTCTGTTGCCCGAGCAACGTTTGGCCTCACCCATAAGACCCTGCCAAAATATGCATGAGCTAACAACGACAACCAGCCCAGAGATTATAATGACTTCACTCACACTTTCTGGGATTCTGCTGGGATTAAATGTTCCTAGAAAATGCGGGTGAATGTGTTTGCGTGTGTGTGTGGGCTCTTGTACCATTATTTATAATAATCAAATGTTTGCGCAAAGATGACGAGTTAGTTTAGTTGATTTAGGGTCAGAGCCAGGTACGTCATCAGGCGGAGAACGTCAGTCTCCAGACATTTGAGACTGACAGCTTCAATTTTTGTTGACAGCAATATAATAAATTGTGATCTTTTTAAATTTTTGAAACAACACAGGATTCAATCAGCTGAAAACAAATTGTTCCAGTTGCTTTTATATGAGAATATATGAATAAATAGGTTCATGAAGCATCCAAAGGAAAAGCTCCTGTCCTGTCAACTGTGAGTGTTCTGTACATACTCTGTACATACAAACAGAATTTCCAATTTTAAATTCAGAAAACCACTTCAGAAATGTCACAGACTGGCTCAGGGAAAAGTGACGACAGGGAAGCACACACAATGGACGTATTGAACTAACACAGATTTTGATTTGAGTTCACATCCAGTCTGGGACCTTTCACATTTCATCCTGTCTATCTCAGCCCTATGAAATATTTTACAATGATAGCCCCCAACAGAGTCTTATCAGCTAAAAGTGAGTTCTTGAAAGCAAGAATCCTCAGTAAAAAGTGGAGGCATTGGTGTATATGCACAACCATATCAGCACAAGCAGCTTATGGTCATTATTGCTTTGGGGTTTTAATGTTCTTATGGCACCATCTAAAATTTCTGAAAATTGCAATGAAATTTGGTGAAGAATCAGGATTAGGATTATGCGCAAGGAAGTCAGGGTTAAAGCTGGGCTCAGGACATAACAGTAGTCAACTGAGATGTGAAGTAACAGAAACATGTGTCTCTCATGTGTGTGTACTGTGTGTGTGTGTGTGTGTGTGTGTGTGTGTGTGTGTGTGCGTGTGCTACTGCATGCCTGCGTTTCAATCTGTGAGTGTGTGGCATATCCCTTTACACAGTCCTCCCAGCCGGGCCTGTGTGTGGTGAACGTGACACATCAATTATAGATAGGCAGTAATGCACACTTTGCCTGAGTGCGTTCCCGAGTGGCACCATTAAAGATGAAAAAATTCTGGGCCTCGCTCACTGCAACATCAATTAATTACTGCAGTGTTCCCTTAAATTCTGGATACCTCTCTTCAAAGTTTCGGTCCCTTTCCCAGTGAGTTTTTTCGGAGGGCTGTGAGGAGTGCTATTAGGAAAGCTGCCCAGAATATGTTGGTGGGAATGTGAGGGCTAAGCTGCATGCCGGAGAGAGGTATCTAATTATTGATTCCTCCGCCGACTTCACACTGAGCAAAGGAGAGAACTGAAGAACTCAAGTACTGCTTGAGCTGAGCTTTGCTCCTCAGTTCTTATCTCTGACTTCATCTTCCAGTTAGCGCCACAGTTTTTCCCTCCTTCAGCCTAGATTTAGTTTCTTGCACTGCTGCGTTGTAACTGTTGTGATGTTTATGCCTTTGTCTAGATCTAAATCAAGGAATAGCTCTGATCATAAAGTTCAACATAAGCTGAGACATTATTTCAAATTGCACATAAGAAGAAGTTCTTGAGTTTTGTTTTTTTTTTTAATTACTATACCTTTTATTCTTTAATGAATGTGAACATTTATTTTTATTATTTATTTCTATTTCAAACACAACGCTCCACAGAATGATGGATCAACCAGTGAGTTTATTTGGTGTGCCAGGTCATATAACCCAGTATTGAGATTTGGGTGTTGTGGGCTTTAGCTTCTCAACAACCTCAGGCATAATGTCCTTTTCTGCAAAGTCAAGTGAAGACAGCAGACAAACACACAGTAATGTTAGGACCACTGATTTGGCAATATCCCACATGAAGTGCATATAAATTTCAATACTATTTTTCCTCAGTGACACCCAGATTTATGTTTACATCCTGCCTGGAGATACTGTGGTTGTTGATTGTTGAGCTACAGGTAGATTTTGACTCTCAGAGAAAATGTATACCAGGCCGTGAAAAACTTCCATCCTTTCAAATGCCACTCTCAGGCTTGATGGCAGCATTATTATCCCAAATTCAACACATAAAAACCTTACTATTGAATTGGATAATTGCTATCTTATTCTGGTGCAAACAATAGAGAGCTATTTCAAACTGAATTGTTGTTTTAGTCTGTTTTTGTTGTATTTATTTTTTGTGTGTACATGTATTGAGATACTCTGTGAGATTATGCAGTTTGAGACATCTTAAATATTTCCTTTTGATGGGATGGTGCAGCCACAGAAAACATGGATCTTAATGGATTTTTTTTGCCAATCAGGAAAGCGGAACAAGCTCTGAACACAACATTGACATATTATCACCGTATGTAGTTGATATGGTGAATGTGTTGGTATACAGTTGCGTATTTACACATCCAGCAGATATAGAGTAACATCCTTTTAGCTCTGTTTTGTTCTTAACCAACTGGCTGGAAGAAATGCCTCCAATTTTGCTCCTAAACACTTTGCTGTGTTTGCTAGATAATTATTAACCATGTCTGTCTGCTATTCAGTGCTAAGCAGGCAGCATACCGTGCCTCTTCATTAAGAACAATTCGCTTGATGTTGCTGGAGCAGTAAGTTAATAAGTTTATTTAAACAGCAAAATTGTAGACTGTAAAAATACAAAAGTAATGTTGCTGAAGGGCTCTAAAATGCTCAACAAAGTTAAAGGGAAATGGAAAGTTTGGAATAATTCTCTGTGGGTTTCACAAGCAAAACCACTTTTACAGTAAGTGCAACCATTTGATCCATTGTTAATAGAAAAATATTGATTGGTGCAGCTTTGATGGGAAATAAAAGGACAAAACTGGATGATAAGGGCTTAAAACCACAACCACACCCAAATCAGCATACTGTAATGTTCCTGAGTTAAATGTGTAAGAGCATTTTCTTTGTCGTTTTTTTCCCCTCTGTTTCCCCTTTATAGATGTTGTAATAATGGGGCGAGGCAGTGTTTTGGAGGTTTTTTTTAGCTCACCAGCTCTACTCCCTCTCCCGCCCCTGCTGAGGCACCCAGTGCTCCTTCCTCTCCCTCCTCCTCCCTCTTTTCAACTTGGTATGTCTCTTCCCCTCATCATCATCCCGTTCTCCCACTGTCATAAACCGCTCGGTCAGACATTTCCCCCGTTCCCTCTGTCACGACTTTGTCATATGTCTCTCTCTCTCTCACCCTTTCACTTTTGCTCTTTTGCCCATTTATCTCCATTTCCTCTGTGCCTTTTCAGCTCACTTTCAAATGAGGCCATTGATTAGCCATAATTTGATTTTTCTTTCTTTTTTCCACCCCCCTCTCTCCATTCTAGTAAATGGCCCTTTCACCTACAGCTTCAATTATGTATTCTTCAAATGAATAAGAAAGATTTTCATGAAGAAAAAGTGGACAAGACATATTGTGTCTCATGATGTTCTGGTTTGTTAGTTGGTACAGTCATTGGACGATTTGTTGATGGCACTCTATATTCTGTATCCATCCCTTGGTGCATATGCATAAAATGGCCTCAGGTAGGCTGAAAACATGCACGCATGCACACACACACACACACACACACACACAGACGTACACACACACACCATGGCTTAAGGTCACAGCCTACCCCTATTGTATTCAGTGTTGCTGTGCAGAAGCTCATTTTGCCCTTTAGCTGATTGCTATCTGCTCATTTGGTTCATTTAACATGTAGTAAAAGGCTTTCTCAGACCAACAGCTTAAAAATACACACACACACACGCACAGGACAGGGATCGGACAAAAACCAGAGGATCTCAGTCTTTGCCAGAAGTCAATACTAAGCAGTTTGCTATGGCAACCATTCTCAATCCAGGCCCCGGCAACACCCCCTGTGGGCCCTCATTGCCTTTAGTTGTGTTTCTCTTACACACATGTGCACACACATCCTCACATACACTGATCGTAAGAAAGCAGAAGGACCTTGTATCATCTGGTCACCATTTATCAAAGTGGCCTTAGTCGCAGGAAGGAATAGAATAGAATAACTGGTGTCATAAAGGTGAGATGTTCTTTTTGAAAATGGGACGTTCTCAGAGAATTTATATTTCAAGCACACTTGAAAAGGATGAGGAAGTTGTACTGTAGAAGGCAGCTTTGAATACCCAAGCTCGGCTCTGACAGACATCCTGATATCTCTGGATATTACCTGAGAATAATTCCTCTGTATTTCTCTCAGGAACCTGCGAGGACACCTACCCTTCCAACAGATGAGGCCCAGATTTGAAGTGGATACCAGCAGGGAGACAGTTTAATGAATTAATATGCACTGGCCCAATTAGCCTGTGCACTGCAGTAATTATCACATGCGCGCACACATTTATGCGCTGGAAATCGGGACATCCCATTGCGCAGTCCTGAGAACCCAAAGGATTGTGGGACTTATTTTTAAACTGGAGGAGGTCAAATGTTTCAGATTTGTTCTCTCTGCACATTAATTAGCTGGGATTTCGCTTGCGTGAAGAATGTGATGTGACACATGAATGGTCTGATATCTAATTCCTCTGATCTTACCTCCAGGGACGTGGGGGAGGGGACAGCACGTTGTTAGAAAGCAAAACACAGTTTGTTGCGAACATGCGATCAGGGTGTCAATTATGCCTTTTCTTTCTTTAAAAAGTGCTTTGTTGTTATTGTTAGGATAAGACTGAGGGTGCAGAGTCAGAGTGAGGGAGAGAGCGAGTGCTTTGTACACATATAATTACACATATTCATAACTCTATTCTGATTAGCTGTACAAATCACTAACAATGGGTTAAAATGACAATATGTGTTGCTCGTAGCGACAATCCACTGAGAATGATTCATTTTTAGCATCTTGCAGCGAATTGTTTTGGTTTCTCGGCCCATAAGCTTTTCTCTTCAACCTCTTTCCTAAAAAAGTTTTTATCAAATCCTCAGTATACTCTCAGCCCAGCATCAAACAGCAGACCTACAAAGCTAGCAACTACCAAAATAAATTGGTAAATGTCGCTGGTGCTGACATTTACCCATAACAGTTTTTAATAAGTGATTACCAGTGACATGTTAGAATTAAATTTTTATTTTATGTTATCTATCAGCCCAAATTGCTGAATATTTATTGGTTCCTTTGCTAATGTGAGGATTTGCCACCCCTGTTGGGTTTCCAATTGTGGCTTAACAAAACAAGCACTGACAAACAAGTCACTGCTACTTTTGTTATTTCATTTTAGAGTCAGCCTTCATTTTGATTAGTTTAAACATGTCATAATCATTGAAACTTAGCTTTTTATCTTTTTTTTCTCAAGCCACAAAAATGTGAAATAAAAGGAAGGATCTGACCAGACCATTATTCATCAACTTTTTTTGGAATCGGAGCGAGAGGAGGTAGAAAGTGGGGGAAAAAAATCCATCACTCTGCATGAGGGTGAAGTTTTCTGACATTTACTCTTTTGCGGTGAATAACTAGCTTTCTATGTGCCACATGCTGCTAAAAAAAATGTGCCAAAACCGCCCTGTATACGGTAATCTGTGACAAAGGCGGGCACTGTTTAAAAATGAATGATTTAGAAACAGAGGGGGTCGGAGAGATGTTAAACATACATACAGGAGGTGGGGACGGAGTGACAGAAGGGAAATGTGTGTGTGAGTCAAAGCAAACACGAGAGGACAGAGGCAAGGGAGGCAACGACGAGACTGGCTGACTGGCCTTTGGCATCTCTCACACTTTAATTAAAATAGATTGGAGATCGAGAGAAAGACGGAGAAAGAGGAGGGGACTGTTACCGTGGAAACCAAGTTTGGGTAGACTGAGATCTTGAGTCATCTTAAAGGGGGAGACGGCTGCACAGTATTCTCTACATTCCCTTACTGTTTTATAGCAGTATTCCTCATTCCCCAGTGCCTCATATTGAGATATCTGCTTTATTTATTTAATTAAAGTGAATGTTTTTGAATATTGTTTTTTTTATTTGATGTGAGGATGAAATCAAGCTTCATTAATTATTCAAACTGTGTTTGGCAGAAGCATATGATCGCACTCAGAATCACACAGACTATTACAGGCAGAAATATACATGTGTGTGAATCTGACAGTGTGTGTGTGTGTGTGTGTGTGTGTGTGTGTGTGTGTGTGTGTGTTTACATGCTCACCTAGGTGCATCTTCCATATTACCACAGCCACAGCTCTGTGGACCCTGTGTGTGTGCGTCTGACTGCAGACACTGAAGTGATGCTATGTCTTACTGTAACATGCCAGCTGATAGAGCCACAGTGCTGTTCGGCAGAGGCTCCTCAGCCACCCCACAGAGCCTTGGAGGGCGGATGGGAGCAGTTTATCACTCACACAGGATGGGGGTGATTACTTGGCTACTGCGTTCTGGGTCCTGGATCTAAATATAGAAGCGCTGTTGCGCTGGGGAAGGGCCTGGCTGCCGGGAGGATGGTGATGGAGGCATGTGGTCATCATTGATTTAGCAGCGGGGGCAAGACAGCTTTTTAACATTTATGCAGACAACACTGCGCTTTACATTCCCACAGACACACTGATTAACTCAGTGCTGGTAAAACACACATACTCCTGTAGGTCACTCAGTTGCTCAACTTAGCTTGAAGTTTGACTTTATTCAGCCTACAAGCAGAATCTGATTTTTTGCTTATAATTTACAATCATGACTCAACAATAAAAGTAAATATAGTATAGTAAATAAAAGTAGAAAACAGTATGTTTGTTCAGTTTTTATTGTTTAGCCTCGTCTGACATGAATCTTTTCAAACCTCAGAATAAAAAAATGGAATCAGTTTTCAGGTTTACAAAGAAGAAGAAAGAATGAGGATTAAATCACCGTGGTTTACTCCCACACACTATCAGCACCATTTGTCATGGTTATAGACCTTTCCTGATGTCTCATGTCTAAACTAATAATAACTATAAAAACCTTATATGTGAGAAGATGCAGTGCAGTGCTATGGGCCATAATAGTGAATATATATATAATGATAGAAATAAATGATGCAAGGCGAGGCAATCTCACTGAGATCTTGGTTTATACTGTAAAAGCAAATCTAAAGGGAAATAACATTTTGTACCGTTTTCTTTTATTCTTTTATATCTTTTATTTATTCTATTATTCTGGGCTTACGGGTGACTCAGCCAGGCATGCCATGAACCGGCATCCTCAGACAATTGTACATGTTCTATGATGCTGGGATCACAGTATTGATTGGAGGGAGGAGAGGAACACCAATATCAGAAGGCTGGCGTGCTGCGGAACATCGAGACACTCCTTTTGTTGAAACCATGGTGGGAAATGACTGTAACCGTTATCCAAAAACTATTTTCTTCTAGTTTGTGTTGAAACATTAATCTAATGACCTGAAACCAACCCTGAGCTGTGTGTGTGTGTATGCAGCTTGCGAAGGAATGACCAGCATCCTTTTTTTGGCGTTGGCAACCGATGGTGAACAGTGCATGTTGCAGCCTGTTAATGGCTGGTAATAATGAATAACCCCTTGACATGACAACAAATTTTGTGTCCAGCGCTACCTGTGTCGTGACAGCACACTGACGCATTTAGTGTCCAGAAGCGGCAAATGAGTGACCCACAGGGCAGAGCAGTTCTCCTTATCTGTGGTGGAGCAGAAGGCAGGTGGTGTAACATGAGAGTTTGAAAGGGTTGGAGATGACGGCCAAGAAGTTAGGCCCTGCTGGCCGCTGCCGAATTGCACAGGACTGTGAATATTGCAGAGTTCAGTGTGCACACAGTGAAGAGACAGGGCCATTGCAAAGGCTAAACTATCTCTACAACAGTCTACTGCCAAAAGGAGTGTGTAACAAACACAGATCTCAAGTGCTGCTAAGTAGGGTGACACTGCTTATTGTACACAGATACAATTGACACAGGCATTTCTTTTTAATACCTGACAGAACAGCTCCACTCCGTGATGACCACTAACTGTGTGGAAAAATAAGCTGTGGTATGCAGCTGAGAGCAGCACTTCTCCCTGTTTGAAGGGCCATCGAGAGAATTGTTCCCACGGGCGGTGGGATGAGTGAGGTTTCCACTGGGGTTTTGTGTGATCTGTTGCTGATGCGTGCAGCTGCGAGCAGAGGAGGCTGTTGCCAGGTAGGTTTTAAACAGCACGTCTGGTATGTTGTCCTGCGGGCCAATCAGCATCTTCCGTGAGGACGAGGCTTTAATGAAACCATGTCCAATGTCCACTCACACCTTCAGGGCATAACCCCTCTTTTAACCTGGTCTATATAATTACCATCATGGGCCTCAAAATCCGTTTTGCTCTCTCCTCAGTTCTCTCTTCGGTCTTCTATTGACATCATTATGCACAAACATTACACACTGCTAATGGAGCCATAATTCACTTAACACATGTTGGTCGGTAGGTTCAAATTTATGAGCGATTATTGCAGCAGTACTGTGCACATTCAGTCAGTGTAAACCTTTTCACTCACCCCAAAATAGAAAGGAGGACATTAACACGTAAATCTACAGGTGACATTACTGTATATTAATCTGTTGCTGTGCTGTGTGGACTGCATCTCTAAACAAAGCTGCCTAAGGTACTCTATCAAGCCTTGCGTTTCCCCACATAGTGGTGTGCATGGGGCTGCAGCAAGACAGATATTAAGTATTCAAAGAGCGAGAGTTGAGAGAGAATTGTGGCTTTTTTATTAAGGCTTTCCAAAACCAAAAACACTTTAGCATCAGAGTAATAACCCAGAATTATGTCCAGACACTAAGAGCGTATCACTAGATAAGTACTGTATTCATCATTGTGAAGCTCCATCAATGCCCCCTGTGCCAGGCCTCTCAATTAGAAATGAGTCAGCTGAAGACAAAGTCTAACCAACTTGTCAAGCTAACATGAACTTTTCAGTAAATTCACTCAAACTGACAGAGTTAATGTTAACAAGCTCGTTCTCTGCCAGCCTATTAGGAGCTTGAATAGTAAGTTCATTGAATGTTGGACATAAAAGATCATGTTCAATTCTAAAAGTCACAGATATCAGCTGGCTGGGTTAAAAAGGCCCCCGCTCCACTTTACAAATACAGTTTAACCTGTTTTATGATGTTTAAAGAAACCAGAGTCTGAAATAATCCTAAAACACACTATGAGCTAAACGACCAGTTAACATCCATTTTCATTCTGCTCTGATAAATCACTGCTGTTTGATTTTGTGTGTTATGTTGTGAATACACAATAATATAAAACATTATTGATCTCCGTGGGGAAGTTGAAGCAATAAAACTATACAGCAGAATAAACTATATTGTATATATAAAGTAGCATGTCAATAAAAACAACAGAAATCATTTCTTAAACACCGTGGGTTAACACGTTTATTTATAAGTGTTGACTGCTCTGTTACATAGCTACTTCTATGTTGTTTTTCTGAGACAGGTTCACCTCAAACAGAGAAATTGGACGAACACGTACGCGAGAACAGCCAGGCGTGGTATTACTAAATATTACAGGCGCTGGTTAGCTTAGCTTACTGAGCTTTAGCAAGGCATACAAGCTAGCACTGTTCTTTTTCCTGTTTGGAAGACAATGGACTTTATATGCTGACAGGCTGGAACACGATAATGAGCCATTATGAAAAATTTGCAAAAGGAAAATCAGACAACTGTGACAATTGTCTAGACTTATTAACACCTGATATTAGGTGCGCTCTGTGGAACAGACTCCCTTTTGTGATGTACTCCGACACGAAAGCGTGGCCATCGTTGGTGGCTGTAGTTATGCTGCAAGCTGTTGGGAAACTCAGCAAAATCATCAGTAAAACACACAACGAGTGAAGCTTGACCAGCCAGCACCATCCCTTGGCCAGAAACTGATAATTTCGTCTTAGTATGTTCAAAACTGCTGCAGGTATTTCTCTTACACTCCTGCGTGATGAGTAAAATCAATTCAAATCAGCTCTTGATTTTAAGAGAATGAATATCCCACATTATTGTACAATGCATGGAAGGCTAGCTTTTATTTATTTAGCATTTATTTCTGATAGAAAAATCTGTGAATGTAAAAACACCTTTAGAGATTAGTTGAATTTTCCCCAGCCCCACCCACCAGATCACCAGTCTCCACCAGATGAATCATGGCCATTTCCACCATGATGTTAAAGAAAAATTATGTAAAAGACATATTGTGAAAGAATTACAGCATTTGCATTTGCAAATCTAAAAGTAGGTTTAAAATGTATTGTCTGCACAGTAAGTACAGGCAACAGGAGTAATTTGTTTCAAATGGAAGATGATATATTAAAGTCCACAGTCTGAGCGTAAATAAATAATTATACTCACAATTTCAAAAATCAAGACAAACAAAAGCACATCTTATAAAATCAAATCCAACCTGTTGCAACCTGTTTTCTGCTGTGAGTCGGAGTTCAGTTAACAAACACCTCTCCTCCTTCTCCTCTCCTCAGCCCCTCAGTATAACAGCAATTCTACAAGCCTGTGCATTGCACTTACCACATATTGAAAACCCTGCTGATCGATGTGCACATGGGCCCTGAGTGCGTGCTTATGATTATCAAGGTGTGCTCCAGCGTGTGTTCAGCCACCCAGGTGGAATGAGCAGCAGGGCTGGCTAGATAATGAATCCAGGCCAAACACGAACATACACTCATTCCCTTCCTGTCACAGGAGGTGTTCGAAACTAAAGGCTCATGCCACATTTGGCTTGGGAGACACTGTAGTTTGTTACAACACTTTTATTTCTATTGTCCTGTATTCCAGGCATGTTTAGGCAAGAGGAACTAAGCTTAAAAGCAAATTAGAAACTAAAAATCCATTTTGCTTGTTTCTGCCTTGTTTCTGAAGAAGCCTGAAGGTTAGACAAATTAGTCCAAACAGATTAAAATTAAAGTTTTATCTGAGATGCAATTTGGGTACTTTTGGGGTCATCGTGTTCTTTGTAAGTGAATGTTACACGACTCTGACATTTCAATAAATGTCGCAAAGGAGATGCACAAATGTGGAGAGAGACTGAATCTAAAGTACTCACATCCTGCTGAGTGCTTGATGTTTATTCCTCCTGTTTTAGCATGTGACTGCATTGAAACGTCTAGCAAATAAAGTTGTTTTGTTTTACGTGCTAAACTAAACTAAACTAGTTCTTTCGCAGCAATTAGTAGTATTAGTTCTAAACTGCTGTTTAGCCTTAACGTATGGCTAATAGAGGATGGATACATACCTGACACATGATAAGATGCTGTTCAAAAATGATGTACTGTGGAAAGATTTCACAAAAATGACACGATATACCTTAAATTGCAAAACGTTACGTCAATAATGTCAGACTAAGTGACCAAATAACATCATTAGCTTAGCATGAACTTTATATGTAAAATTTAATAAAATTCACTTCTTTTATGCATGAGTACAGAAAAAATCATTCATTTACAAAGGTTTGGCATTTATATTTAATGTGTCCTTTTTCCCCTTTTAAACCTTTCTATAAACTGTCACATAATTGAGTGCTTTTGACGGGATGGTGCTACATGTTTCCTAGCAACCCACTGAGCACTGAGGTCTTTACTAGATAAGAAATTTCTTAAATTTTAATGGTGCAACCCAATTTGATTAAATCACTAGAGTGGAACTACATAAGAGTAATTAAGCACTCAGACAGAAAACAACACACAAGCACAGTATTACATTTACAGAAGAAACTTTGCTTTGAGGAAAATCACTGTGATGAAAATGGACTAAAATACTTGCAATGTCTAGTAAAATATTATATTCTTGCCTAAACATTGTTCACACATCTCATTTCTTCAATTATTTGACCACAGTATTTTTATAACCGTAACCAGCTCTTTGACTTGCTGGTTACAGTTAATGGTGATCGACAGATATTGGAGGCCAGTAAATCAAAGATGTGTTTAGTATGAACATTTTGTGTTGGCGGTAAACAGCTGGCACATACTGAGTTGCAGATACTGACCTGCTATACCATTTGGGAAAATCATAATAATCTCGCTAGTCTTGTCTCTGTTTTTTTTAAGTTTGTCCATTTATCACTGAATATCAGTGCTCATAAGGACAGCCCAGTTCTCCACCTGAATAACCAGCAAACAAAAACACCACATCGTGGGTGGTTGTGGACTTTCTGAGGTCAAGACAAATAGGCACAGGAAGAGGAAATATAAAAGCCTTCCTGCAGAGAGCATCATTATAATGATTGGCAATTCATTACTGTGACTTTGATCTTTCTACAACCAGACAACAAGTCAAAGGGGTTCAGCACTCACTGGACTCCTGTGTGAAACAATGGAGTGTTTGTGGGAAGTTTCAGAATAGAAACCACCTCCACAGCCTGAGCACCAGTTCACACCCGCAGACCGTTTCCAGCTCAACAAACACTCATCTGAGACCCCGCTGACCTCAATAAGGTAGAGGCGGTGTGTTTGCATGTGTGTGCTCACAGCACAGGCGTGCATCTGCTCGTTGGCTGTGTGTGTTGTCGTGTGTGACAGGCCATCAGTCATGATTGGATCCCTGTGCTGCGGCGGGTTAGCGCGGTAGTGGCCCTCGAGGAGCCAAAGACGCGGTATGGCAGTGATGGAGTGAGGTGTACTCGAGGTTGTGTGTGTGTGTGCACGTGCATGTAAATGATTGAACGTGTAAGGCTGGTGGGTTGTACTGGTTGTTGTTGGAGTGACAGCTGGCTGCCTCATCTGCTTGGTTCTAGCGTTACAGGACCAAGGAAACACATCACCAGCACTCCACCCTCTCTGCTCACCTCTTTTTAGCTTTTATTCTATCTTTAAATCTCAGAACCTCCCCTCTTTTCTGAAAATCTACAGTGTAGATCTCCGTGCCCTCCTATTTCCCTCTTCTTCTGTATATTACCCAGCTGCTCTGTGACTCATACCACCAACTGTGTGCGTACGCCTGTGTGTTTGTGTCTGTTTGTGTGCAAATTTCTCAGAGGAAAACACTTTAAACTTGGAATTTTTATCGGTCCTCATTTCTAAGCTAAAGATTAGATTTATGGTATGGTTACAGACTTTCTCAGCTCTCCCAGGTCTCAGAGTTTGGTGAGCTTTGAGTCTGGACAGCATGTGGAGCAAGGTTTAAAGGAATAGTCCCACATTTTTTGAAGCTCCCAAGCTGAGGAAAGCTACAGCTCAGCGTTAATTAGCTTAACTTAGCATAAAGACTGGAAACTGGGGGTAAAGCTAGCCTGGTTATAGGATATTGTGAAGCACTTCACTGTTCTGAATCATTTCATCAAGTTCAGGTCAAGTATTGAAGTGGAGTATTGGCTTTGTCCAGTTTAATGATTGCACCACGTTCAAATGCACGTGAGTGTGTTCATCAGTAAGAGAACACATCACTGTTCACACTGCCACTACGTTTGGTGCCTGATTCAGTCTTCAGTACCCTCAGCCAGCTGCTGTATTCAGCTGTTTTGTTCCGTTCAGTACAAAAGCAGGCCTGTACAAGTACTAATTATAAGAGCTCCGCAGTCTACTTTTCATGATAGCTATCAGATGATGATTGTTTCTGTGGCTTTTGCTGTCTTTTATTGAACGTTTAAGCAGAAGGTACCATACTGTGTGTTACAGCTGAACTGACAATGATGAGAGGAGCTCTACTGCTAAGAGCTACTGATTTGGTGACAACGGTGAAATGTTGATCTATTCTGGTCGTTCATAAGACCTGGGATTTTTTTGTAGTCCATACATCATGTTTAGCCAAGCTTAGCCTCAACACTGAAGCAAGAGGAAAATGCTAGCATTTCACTGCCAAAGGTGGAAATAAAATGGTATTTTTGTACTTTATCATGCATATTTAAAAACAAGAAATAGATGTGTAAAATCAAATCTGTATACATGGACCTGGTCCTCACAGAGATAGAAAAACAAAGGTGTGCGTGAGTGTGCGTTTGAGCAGGTACATGGGTCACACAGTGCTGAATGGCTGTGTCGTCTTATTCAAACAGCTCAAACAGGAAATCCATTCTGTCAGTCTCCTCCCTATTTGACAGGCCACACACACACAGACACACACGCACTTTGAAAGTGCATGCTTATAAAATCACACAAATGGCCACACAAGTCCACTGCACACACTGAAAATCAGAGACACATGCAAGACTATTATGTGCCCCAGTGTACCCAAACATGCACGCTCCTACAGTACACACACACACACACACGCTCACACACACGTATAGATTACTCTGGCTAATCTGAGCACATTAAGACCATTAGTGGAAACATTATCTCTTTGATCAGTGATTATAGCAGCCATATACCAGAGCAGCAATGAAGCCTTTTGCAAATTCAGAGTGCTTTAGACCATCTGAGGGCAGCCGCTTCTTTCTTGTACCATTAGAGACTGAACTCTACATTTTCCTGACAAGACACTGAATGGCCAAAGAAATTCACGGCTCCGTAAAAACCCACAGCTGATAGTAAAAAGCACTTAGGCCTAATTAGCCTGAGTTACATGCTAGCGTTTCGGCAAACAACGACAAATGGTATATATATCTTCTCTTTTTTTTCACAGTTAAAGGAGGTGTTGATTGAGTCCATACTACGTAATTCCACTCATTTCTCCAAAGGATTACCGCACCTGGACGCTGCAGCTTTGCTACATCGTGACAGATCCTGACATCAAATTTTGTGGTTTCTACTCTCATTGCTTGAATGACTAATACTGCATGGGTTTCGATCCGCAGGGGCAGCCTGCTCTCCTTACCTGAGGCACCGCAGGTTGATCCTGTTTAACCAGATTAATTTCAGCTGTTGCTATGGTAACTGGGAGGTAACATGCATAGAAATAACAAGTCAAAATATTAACAGTGAAGTGTGAACCTTCAGTAAATGAACACTTCTGCTTTCTGTGCACATTTTGCGGTGCACGTGTCAACAACAGCGCAGATTTAAGTAAATACTTTTCTTTAAGCAGGATGGGAAAACTCAACATTGCATGACATTTTAACCCAAAGTGAGCCTCCAAAGCACATTGTGCTGTGGGTTAACAAAAAGTTAGATCCATCCCCTGCTGACAAAGGTGAACTGCTTTCAGCTTCAATTAGCGGGTCTGTGTCCATCTGTCTAATTGCTACAAGTGATTTGTGCAAAAAGCCTTCTACCTATGGCCTGAAGTAACGTTTTGTTACCTTGGCATGAAACAGCTTAATATGGAAATGCTACACTTGGTACTGATTTACTGAAATTTGGCACAAAATATCAACTTTTCAAAAATGGTATCTTACAAAAACTAATTCAAAAACTTGTATTAGTCTGTGGAAAATGCCACATTATGATAAGAACAAACAACACGCAGCTGAAAGTATGACATGCACATTCTCATTTTACTTCCCTAAACTTCGATAAATATTTTTCTATTAGTTACTGCTGCGGCTGTTGCTTTGGCGTTTGAAGATTAACGGTCATATTTTCTTTTTCCCGTGATTCCTCTTCATCTTTGCCCCCCAGCTGTTGCTCAGAGTCTCAGTTCAGGCTCTGATGGAAAAACCTGACAAAAAAAAAAAAAAAAAAAATGTATTACATATCGCATCTGTGAGTCAGCCCAGTCACATTATAACCCCCTGCTGCCTCCACAGTGCTTTTGGACATACTGCTCATTTTGAAAACTTCACTTCCTCTTCTTCCTCATAACTCCAATGACTGTACCAAAAAGAAAACATGAGGCAAGTGCAGGTTGGTTCTTGCACCAAACCTTCACAGGTGAGTATGTATATAACTTACATGTGTATGATATTTAATCCAAAGGCAGAAAAATCTAGAAGTGATCTTTTTGTAAAGAGGAAAAGGTCTGCTTCTTTTGCCTGACATCACATTTAATCACTTTTAAGTTATTCACACTATTAGAGACATTTTCCCTGTCAAAGTAAAGTGAAAGTTTCCCAACACAGCAAAAAGTGATGTAGTCTGATATACATATAATGCCATGCACTGTCTTAAACATAGTAATCAGTGAGTAAGTAAACAACATGTTTTGCAGCTAGTCTTGTCACTCGGGTGTGTAAATGTGAAATATGAAAAGCAAAATATAATTGACTAAACTCCAATTCTGTCACTGAGCATGCGGCTCGCTGCTCTTTTCTTTGAATGGACTTGTTTTGCTGCTCCTGGCAGCAGCTGTAGTCAAGGTGCACATGTTAATTAAAGGACAGGTTCCTTTTTCAATCCTGCTTTGCATAATTGATGCAATAATTATAAAACAAATACAAATTGTACTATTTTCACTCCCAGGAGGTCACATTTAATTTGGTATGCATGCATCAGAGAGAAATGATAATTAACATCCAATCAATATGCCTGACATGATTTGTTTGCATGACATCTGCTTTAATAATTACAACTGGCCTTTATGTCCCTATGCAGATAATGTAATGCCATGGTGTCTGCGTTGTAATGCAGTCCATTTAGTTTAAAGGACTCGTTTGACATTTTGGGAAGTACACTTTTAATACAATAAAAATCCCTGTCATGTGTTGAATATGAAGCTAGAGCAGTGAGTTGATTAGCTTAGATCAGCATAAAGACTGGAAGTTAAGATAAACAGCTAGCCTGGCTCACTACAAAAGCTCAAAAGTTCAGAAATTAACATTTTGTTTCTCATTTGTTTCAGTACACAGACCAAAGTAACAATTTGTGGTTTTATGGGGTTATGTTATGTTATGTTATGTTATGTTATGTTATGTTGTGTTATGTTGTGTTGTGTTGTGTTATGTTATGTTATGTTAATACAGTTAATATGAAGCTACTGCCAGCTGAGGGACAGCGTAGCCTAGTATAAATGTAAAGGTACTGTAACCACCTACCAGCAACTCTGAAGTTAACTTTTTCACAATTAATGTGACACATTTTTTTATAATTCCCAAAACCCAAATGTAATTTACATGGTCGAGCTGTTTCTTGGCAGGGTGCAGTGACTGCTGGGAATCTCAAATAACATGTGAATTAGTGAGCCTCAGAGCTTGCCCACACAGACTACATGTTCAATTACATTTTGTTAGCAACAGGTTACAAGAAGTTGTCAAATATCTATAAACAACATAATTGGTTTCTCTTTTCAAGTTCGTCAAAGCATTACTATGCATGTGGTATTTGGCATAAAACTGACTGACTGAATTTATTGTCACCTACTGGCCCAGCATGCTTGTTTGAGTTTTTGGAATAATTTTTGCGTTCTTTCAAAGAACTGTATCTCCCAGAAAACCTCCATTAGCTTTTGACATTTGTAGTGTTTGTGTTCTTTATTTTTGTAAATAAACTGGTCTTAAAGTCACTTAACACACAGGAAATATTCTTCTTATCAAGTCCACTTCAGACTGCAGATCTGGTCTGGTGGAGCTGGATATGGTGGAAGCAGGCTTAGCTAAGCTCTGCTCGTATGTTGCATGGGGAAAAATCAATCCATCTCATGAAGTAAAACCTCTCCGCCAGCTGTCCGCCTGCTATCTCCCCCTCCAACCACCTCTCCCTCCAACTGTCTTCCCTTCCTTCATCTCCTCAGCCCCTCCTTTTGCCCACACTTCCATCCCCTCTATCTCTGACAATCTGTTAGTGCTTAGCAACATGCCCGACCAGGTTTTCACTGAAGTGTTTCCTCTTGGGTTTGTGTGCGTTCACGCACACTTCAAGTAACATTTCTGGTGTAAGCTCTGTGTTTTATGTTTAAGATGCCTCAGGTGTGTGCAGACGGTTCTGCAGATTCTTTAACAATTGTACATGTGTATTGTCTGTATAAATCAAAATATGTCATTCGATGAAACAAACAAATATTTTTCTTTCATTGCTATTTCATGGCCCTCACATCTTTTCTTCTTCTCCTACTTTCCTGCCTTTATCTAATTTCTTTCCCTTTTCCCAATCGGTTCCCTCTTTTTTTCCACCACTCACATCCCACATCCTGGATAAGGTAGCCATGGAAACACAGTCACAAGTCACAAGTGTGTTGGTGACAAAATAGATTTTGTAAAGGCCAATCCATGGATTACCTACCTACCACACACACACACACCTCACACACACACACACACACACACACACACACACACACACGCTAAAACTTCTGTGTTCCCATCTCTCCCTTCATCTCTCTCAAGGGATAGCCTTAATCTGTTGCTATGGATACCAACATAGGGAACTTTGAAGCACTTAAAAGACACAGGCATGAAAGAGCGGAGCGTTTTAAGGAGACTGTCATGTTGGTCAACTTTTCTTTTCCCGTTCACCGATAACACTCACTCAGTTTGGCTGTTCTAAGAGAGAGAAACTCTACTGCAGGTCTGTCCAAGTCTGCCCGCTGTTTAATAATCTATTACACACTGCTGCAATGAGCAAACTAATTTTAAATAACATGCTGTAGAGTTTGTAAGGATGCTGCACAAAGCCGAAGGCATGGCAGCGGCAATCGTATCAAAAGCAGCTCCAACCTGACAGAGCTGTATGTGAAAAGGTCAATACACATTTCCAGCCAGAGGTTACTGTCATGTAAGTATTATATTTGGAGATGGGTGTTTGTAGTTTACCATGGTTTTTAAAAGTGGTCCAAAAAGCACACAGAAAGGAGAATTCTTGGGGCCTCCATAGTTTTTTGGGATTTTTTTTTGTCTGGAAGTGCTGTCTTCATGAAAGATTATCTCATTGAACCAGATGTTCTCTCAGCCCAACAGAGAGGATTATTCCTGAAATAAACTCTGCAGCGAAGACAGTACAATGATTTTGTTCTGAGAACAAATGAGCCATCAAAGAAACAAACCATTGGCTCCCTGTTTGAGAAAGTAACCTGTTTGTTGTGTTTGTTGCTGAATTACCACATTACAGTTCCTTATAGCCTGTTGACCCTGGCAGTGAAAATCATTTAATGTAAAAATTACATTTATGAATTAGCACTAAGCTCAAAGTACAGCTGAGGCTGATGGGAATGGCATTTGTCTGTGAGTACTGGATTGATTTAAATTTTGACCTGATGATGGCGCAAGAAGAAAAGTCAGTGGATTACCAAAAGGATTAGTACGAATCCTGTTGGGAATGTGAATGTTTCCATCTGTTAGCATGGCTAAAAATGCAGAATAAAAATGTGTGAATAAAAGCTTTTCATTCATCGTCAGCAGCTGTTATTTGTTTCTTGATGTGGGTTTCCATGTCAGCTGTTTGCTCACTTGTCACAGGAGCAGTTATTTTGCTGTCAGGCGCCAACGCAAAACCTGCGCGCACGCACAGATACACACAGTAGTTTGTTTGGTGAAACTGCCATTTTTACTTATCACATCTTGACAGATCTGACTGGCAGACTCTTGCGCACACACCACACATTCCTGCCACCAGCTGCTTTTCATCCAGGGTACAGAAACAGAGGCTCTGAAAGGAAGCCTGTGCTGAGTGAATGAATACTCAGTAACTGAGCCCAAAGACACACACACACACATTTTGAAGCAGCAGATTGATTTCACCAAGGATATTGCTCATTACAAATCTGAGAGTTCGAGGTTATTAACCCGGCAGTCCTTTTCTTTTTTATAAAGTGACACCGTCCAGTTAGAGGAGCCCTCTGAAAGGTGTTTTCAGCTCAGCTCCTAATTAGACACTTTGCAGAAAGTCGCTATTTTTAGGACTCCAACGGCTACAGTTCTTGAGTTGCATAGAAGACAAAAACCGTGGTTTCTGGAGCAGATCGAAAACATTTTGTGGACTGGTCTCCCACTGCAGAATCCCTCTGAGTCTGACCAGCATCTCTGCCAAGACACAATGAGTCACCCATCTTGTCCCTCCACGGGTGCTACTCTGCTTTGTAACCGAGCAGAAGGAAACCAACGCTCGTGTTATCTGTGTCTTTGGGGCAAGTGCTCCTCTCCATCTGTGTTTCTTTCTCTTTCTGCTCGGATTTTCTCCCTCCCCCTGCCTTTCTTCATTGTGTTGTTATCCGCCGCTGATATAGGCCGAGTGGAGCCCCTACCCCCCGCTCAGCCCATCCTCTGTAGGGCACATCTGGCAGTAAGACTGCTTATATCTGAGCTTATGGTCAGTTACATAATGTCCCATATCCAGCCATCAATTGCAATCAGTGGAAGGTATCTCCGATCTATAAAATAACTGTCCTCTCCACCCCTGCTCTATTTCTTTTCCTGCACTTTTGCAGTTGGGTGCAACCAATCTTAACATCTCTGCCTTGAAGAGCCCGAGTTATAACGAGCGAAATGAAAAAATATCCCAAAATACATCATTTTGATCCACAATTTCTTTTTATCTCCTCCTCACTTGAGCACCTTTCAGCATTTATCTACTAACTGGGGTATCTGTGAGATGCAGGATGGCAGGTTGTTATGGTCATTTCAGTCCCCAGGCACCGACTCAATTTGGCCTAGTGAAGCACAGAGCCATCCTCTTTCACTATTCTCCGCTTACATTAATGGTTATTGTCTGCTTATGGATACAGCTGGCAGCCTGCGCATGTGTGTCATTATGAACTGTGCATAAGCTTTGCAGAGTTCGCCAGTTGGCTATATCTTATCTATCTACCCCTGCTCTCCACTGTATGTTGCCAGCAACATCAGCCCTCTTTTTTGTAGCTTATAAAATCCACCCGAGGTCAATCCATCAGCGTTTACCAGCAGGGTTCGTCCCAGTGGTGTTGTTAGCGATATGGCTCCAGATAGACTAGCACTGGATGGTGGCGAGTTCTGGCTTTTATTACCCAGACTCTGCTGGGAAGATTCAATCCAGCTGGGACTTACTGTGAATATTAACACATTTATCACAGATATGTGAAGAGGGGAGGGAAAGTAATGTGATTCTGCTCATGGTGAAGACTGAAAAATTTGAGTAAACAAGAAAAAGATGAGGAAGGCTGTGTTACAAAAGCAGAAAATAAAAAGACATTAAGAAGGCAGGAATGAAGAGAAGATAGAATAGATATAATAGATAGATATAGAATAATAGAGATATGTAAAGGTAACATTTGACATATTTTAAGATAACTTTTTTGGTGCGTGGAGTGGTAAAATCAATGTCATGCACTCATTTAAACAACGTGTGGTGTATAAGGGTGAGTTGCTGCAGCAGGTCATTTATTATTCCAGTGCTGCCACTCACTGGTGGAGTGAAGGAGTGCACATCAGTGACTCCCACTGTAGTAGTTGTGTGTAAATCTATCTTGTTTAATTACAAAAGTCATTCAGTCTGAGGATATTTGATTAATGAGGAAAAACAAGCGTGTTTATTATTTGTCTTTATTTGTTCTTCATGTACATTTTTTCATTGCAATGATTTTTTTTGTCAATAAAGTGTCAATAAAGTCATCATAAACTGTGTTCAGACATGGTTTCATCTGCATTAGTCCATTCCTGAATGTCACCCTAAAGTCCATACTGCCCTGACTGATTAGCTCATCCTGCTGAAACTTTATGCTCCAACAACTCAGCCATCGCTTTAGGACAGACGTCTGCCAAAAGACACATCTGTTTAATTATGTGTTTTGGCTGCGAAATTAAGCCGGTGAATTGCTTGTCACTTTCCTGAGCTTCAAGGCCCCCACAAGGCTGGTGAGGTTTAATGAAGTGTTACTGAATATAATCTAGGTGGAAGATTTCTGAGGACTTGCCAGCAGTGACAGAGTGATGCGACGTGGATTGACATTTTCAAAAGGCTACTGTGGCCGTTCTGTCAAGGAAAGACAGATCCATGTTTTTCAATCAAACATAAGTCAAACTGCAACTGGAACAAGGTATAGACTGCCAGATTAGTTAAATCAGTTAAACTTTACAACAGCAGTCGATGCCACCTTAGCAGAGCACTAGCCTTGATGTACAGGAGAGGGCAGTAAAATCAAGCTGGCTGCTTGCTGAACATCCGTTATTGTGATACTTCACTTTGTGAGAAACCACAACACAGGCTGTAATGTCCACACATTATCTATCAGGATAAACAAGAATAGCCACAACAGGCCCGTAAGGCCCGTAAGGTGCTAATACTCATCTAATACTCATCATATACACTGAAGAGCTAAATTATTGAATGGATTAAACATGGCAATAACACTTGTGGAGCAAACATGTTTGGCTCCAGTGAGCAAAGCAGTGTACAGTATCCTGTGCATAGTCAGCCTCAGATGTACTTAGGCTCAGATCAGCTTTAAGACCATTAACATTAGCATGCGACTGACATGAACTAAAATGATGAACTTAGAGTAAGTTTTGTTCAGTTTTGAATTGTTGGTGGTGCTACATGTAAGGGGACAAAGTCCAGGTTGTTGAGATATTTCTATCTGGAACAAAGTGGACAATACAGTTACATGGCTATAGAGTTGTATGCATTGAAACTAAGGCACCATCTGAAACCTATGGCTGCCTTTATGTTTTCGACTAACAGAACAATAACAATATTCCTATATTCAGTAGAATGAAACATGTTTAACAAGCTAAGACAGAAAACCTTAGCATGCTAACGGTATGTACAGCCGTAAGTCAAGAAATCAATCATTCGCTGTGGAGGAATCATCCCAGTGTGTGAACTTGTGGTGTTACAGGAAAAGTTATAGACAGCCAGACCAAGTTGCTAAGATAGATAAGAAGATTCTCTCTGAACCAAGATGCTGCTAGCATGGCTTTAAATAGTATTAATATTATTATTATTACTTGAAACTAAAGGCACCCACTGAAACGTATGGCTCTCTGCATTTAAGAAGAATAATACATATTTTCTTTGATAATATGACCTCTAGACCACTACTTGACCAATTTTGACCTGTGAAACAACATGAAAAGTCAGGGGATGAGCACCAAATTCATTGGGTCTCATTCTCTGCGGACCATAAATGTCTGTACCGAATTTTATGGCAATCCATCTGACATTTGTGGAGATATTTCCCCCTGGACCAAAGCATTGGACCGACAAATAGTATGGCTAAAAATAGTGTCTTCATTGAAACAAGGCACCAACTGAAACTTCTGGCTTTCTATATTTGTTAACACAATATTAGATAGTATTGCTATCTTCAGTACT
Source organism: Scortum barcoo (assembly GCA_023238725.1). Lineage (NCBI taxonomy): Eukaryota > Metazoa > Chordata > Actinopteri > Centrarchiformes > Terapontidae > Scortum > Scortum barcoo. Next base: position 4,918,900 of record CM041548.1, on the reverse strand, counting down.
ATATAACACATTTTGTATAGTTGCAAACAAACGATTTTACATTCTTGTGAAGTAAAAATCTGTAAAATGATTGACACATGAGCTTTAAATTATGACTCTTGTGCTACAGTACATCACTATAATTTATATTATAGTCACTATATTATCATACCTCTACACTGTGCTCATGGCTCATTTCTTGACAACATACAGTGTAGTCTCTGTGCTTTACTAAAACAGGAGCCGCTCACCCATATTCACTGAAGAGGCGTCTTCATTATGAAGACAAGTAGTAGTGAGAGAAATAGCAGGTCACTGTGGCAGTCAAGCACCTTCGAAATTCTCGCATAAAGCAAGATTTGACAAAACACTTAAGTACTGAATAGAGTGAGGCTTTGAAATGTAAAGCTGAGGGACACTTGGCATCCACATCATCTCTGGTTCCAGACCTCTTATTTGACCTCTACCCAGACCTTATCTAACCCCTAACATGATAGCATTAAGCTGAGACCCTTTACACTGTGATAAAACAAACCTACAATACAATTGCTACAGTCCAGAAATGATGCATTTCCACATACAACTCAGTACAAGTTCATCTTTCCTAGCACTCTGAAACTTCTCAACTTCACTTCACTCTTCTCTAAGATGTTTCTCACTCCCACCCTTCTTCTCTTCTTCTGTTTCTGGCTGGATGACAAGATGGCTGGATGGCATCTGGGGTCCTTCTATCTACTTCCCCACACTGGTGTTGTGTTTGGGGTATTTCTGTGCGATGCCGTAGGGCACGTGGGCAGCAATGGTGCCCATCTCAGCTGCTCCCTCCACATGAAACATCTGATCATCGAAGTAGATGTGAGGCCTGATCTTCTCCAGCATTGGACCCTTCGGCGCCCCTGCGAGGAACAAGGCCTCGTCGATCTCCAATCCCCAGGCCCTGAGGGTCTTCAACGCCCGGATCCCAGAGCTGGCTGCGCTACGAGCCGTGACCAAATATGTACGGATGGGACAGTCCAGGCGCTGACCTTTAGCGTAAAACTTTTTCTGGAGCTTCCCCAGTGCCTCCAGAAAGCCCTTTAGGGGACCCTGTCAGAGAGGAAGGGAGATTGTGTTTCTGTGCATTGTTTTGTGTATCTTACACCTTGCATCACCAGTTGTTATTGCCTCGTCATGGCACATTTGCTCGTACATGTAGGACAGGCGCGGTTTTATGGAATTAGCAACATTTCATTTTAATCAGGATTTTGAGGCTTGCCTAGCTCAAAGCTAATTTCATAAATTGCTGGCTGTCTGACAGAATAACGTGCCAACTGACAGTCTGAATCCCAAAGCCTTTTGAAAGCATTTATCTCATAATTTAGCATAATTTATTCATGGAATAATAAGTTAATGAAATGGATTTTATATTGAGTACATCTGCATAATCATTTACAGGTGATTAAGGCTGCATAGAAATGGCAATGTAAGGTGAGAAAGGAGAGATGTCACCTACATTTTGTTGCTTTTTGGTTGGTTGAATTTTGGTGAGAGACATTTTCTCTATGTTTAATTAAAACTACAAAAAACAAACCTTGCCTATTCTGGGATAGAGGGAAATGCAATCTGTATTCATTCCATCCATCTATTATTTAGCCCAGAGTAATACAATGCATTTGTTGTGTCAGCTCATTAGCTACTGTTCAAGAGAAAATGTCCAAACAGACATCCAGTGAAAATTACATACATGATCCAACAGCCTGTCCTCATTGTCCCGCTCATGCTCGAAGAACTTGTCCAGCCCGTGGGCCTTGAAGATGCGTTCAGATTCATCAGAGAAGAGGACGGCATCGCCATCAAATGCCACCCTCAGCTGGGACTCTGATACCTCTGTCAGCTTCTCCGGCATGAACATGGTGGCCGCTGCAATGCCTGAACACAAACACAGACAGAGACATCAATAAGTGACAGGTATCAGCTGAAGGAGGTTAGAGGTGAAGTGGGAACTTCATCCCTCTTCATCTCACAAGTAACACTTTACTTTAAGTTACTGTACTTCACTTTACTTCTACACTTCACTCCCTATAATTTAAATTAAACCCATAGATACTTTTATACCTGCAGATAATTGCATGCTGGGAAGATCAAAATAAAGTGAGCAAAAACATTACCTGCCAGGGAAAACCAGCGTTCACATGTCACTTTACTTTAATAAATTCAATAGATACTTTGATATTTCATATTAAAGTACTGACACAGTCTTTCTAAAGGTTAAACCAGTGTTTACATGTCACTTCACTTCACTCCACTTTAATGGAAAATGAACCTATACATAGCTTGAGTCCTGCAGATAATCTCATGTTGACTCAGACAGAATAACGTGATCACAATGTAAAACCAGCTTTTACATAACACTTGAATACACACGATAGTATCTTTACTTCACTGTATAGATACTGTGTTACCTGCAGACAGTCGCAGGCTGCTCGGATCAGAATCAAACAGAAAAATTATTTGCTAAAGTAACTAGCTTTCACTTCACTTCCTGACTTAATTTCCTGCTATAAATAGATGTTACAGTACAGCAGCAGTTTTATTAAAAAACACTCAGAACAAACACTTGTAATGGCCTTCATCTCACAAGAAGCATTAACAAATGGCTCCACGGCTAATCAAAACCTTTCAAGTAAAATGTCAAGGACACTTCCATTGCTTGACTCTTTCTGTGTGTGTGTGGGGGGGATACAGAGTCTGCATTAGTGACATTAAGCGTGGAAGTCACATGAACAATGTCCCTGAAGTCATCTTGAGAGGTATGTGCTCACGCTGTGCTCAATCAGCGCTCCAGTTAATTTCCCTTCAGCTCCTCTACATACAGAGACTGTGACACAGTAGAGACAACATGTTTTCAGAAGACTTCAGAAAAATAAAACACCCCCTGTCAACTAAGCTAATAAAAGTCTTGTTTCTTTCCACTTTGTTTGAAACCGCCATCTTTCCTCCTGCACTAGTTTACAGATTTTTTTTTGGTTCCTTTTGGTTTCAGCTCTGCCTGTCTCCACTCGGTCAGCCCTGCTTTGGTTTGTGTTCTTCCTTTCTGACAGCAGCAATAATGCAGCATGAAAAACAAATTTAAACCTTAAGAGGTGGTTATCACCTCGAGTCCCACAAATTTCACATCAGTATATTCTGGTTCCAGCTCCTTGTCAGCAGAGCATATTAACATCTTGTATTTCTTTGGCTGAAAGCAATTCATGTTTTCAAATATTGATAGTCAGTCAGAGCCACAGGCAGAGAAAATGAGATATTACTCTCTGCTGGTGTTCTCTTTAGCACAGGCTGATACGCTGTGACACGCTGGCATCCGACAAGAAAATACAACAAGAGGAAATAATCAATATGCTGGTTTATGGTAATGTCACTGCAGCATCAGAGAAGATGTCACTCACTGCTGCTCATTATGCAAACAGGACAGGAAAAAATCACAGTGTTTACTTGCAGTTTGTGTGTGTGTGTATGTGTGTGTAAGAATCTCATAGGATCTTACTCCTTTCCATTTGAATTGAGGTTTTAAGGCAGTACTACAGTATTTGCTGTGTGTTTTATTACATTTATCTGCATATTTCTGCAAATACATGCATAATTGCACATATTCGGGGGGAAAAGTGCCAAACATTTTCGAAGAGTTTCAACTCATTCTGCTCACAAAAATAAAACTAGATAGGAACGTCTGAAACAAGTTTTAAGTCTTTAAAAATAGATGTAATAATGAAATCAATGAAAATAAGATTTGCTTTTATTTCCTGTCTTTCAATATGAAATAATAGGAAACTGGTTTAAAAAAGAAAAGAAATACTAAATAAAACTAAAAACTGTCTATCTAATCCTACTCACTGAGGTACAAAGTGTTAACATCCCAATTTGTTTTTTTGCAGTGGTAAAACATTTTGGTTTTGCTGTACTGTAAACCATCAGCTTTCTTCCTAAAGTAACAGATACCTTATACATTTGGACTTTATCTTTCTCATGTATGTGTGTGTGTGTGTGCTCACCTTCAGCCAGAGCCTCCCTGACCTTGTCAGCGTCAGCAGACAGGTACAGGTTGGTGTGCCAGGCCTTCAGGTAGCCGATAGGACTGCTCCCCCCTGTCATACAAAACCTCTCGATAAACAGGTCTGTGGACGAGAGGCGACAAGGTTTTCAGTTTCAGTACGTCACCCAGTGTTATATGTCAACACCATACATTAGCATCAATGCAATCCATTACAGTATCGCAGTTACACATATTTATTGGAATCTTTCAAACCATGAGACACAGAAAGAAAACAGAAAAATCCCTGTTTATGCTGGAAACTGGCTTTGAATTAGTCACAGAGCTCATGATAAGACATTTCATGACTCAAAGAAGGTGAAGTGGAGGGGAGGTGGCAGGTAAGGACATGGTGAGTGTATAAACTTACAAGCACTTAAAAGGTGGAGAGGGTCCAAAGAGGGGGTTAACTAGAAGGGAGAAGAGGGGACTGTAAGAGGGGCATGGCTGTGCGGATGAAAGGCCGAAAGACTTGTGGGAAAGTATCCGTTTGCATTTTGGCCGAGGGAGGATCTTAATTTGCTGCTGTGGGCTGATTCAAAGAGCAGCGGGGAGACGGTATGCGGAGAACGAGAGGAGACTGATATTAGGTAATTAGATCTATGATTGCAGAGCTGTTCAGGTAAAATGAGCTATATTCATGAGGGAATGGAGACAACACAAGATGGAGGTCTTATGGAAAAGGGCAGGGGAGTAAAGTTATAGTCTAATGTTGGGATGGAGATGTGATTGAATGAGTTTGAGGGAAGCTGAAGGTTATAATAGAATGAGAATAGGTGGGCGACACCCAAGATAGATGGAAACTGAACCTTAGTGTGGGTGGGAGATTGATGAGCTGATAATGAAAAGAGGGGCAGCAAGGTTATGGCATTTATTTAAAGCTGCACCAGCTAAGACACTTCATCCACATTAAAGGGGCACTTCAGCAGTCTAGTATTCCACTTCCACTCAGGAGAGACATATTTAATCAAAGAATGATCAAAATCACTGCAGCAGACGCTCAAATATCCTGACTTTGAGTCTTTAGTATGAATCACACACATCCTACATTTCCCATAATGCAGCCAATTGGAGATTTTCAACAGGCCCTACCTGCCTGTTAAATGTCCATGTTTTGCAAACTCCACAAGCCCTGTTTGTAACACTTTTTCTTTTATAAATTTCTAGTGTATGTCCAAGCAAAGGTAAACCTGATGAAATCACTATGACATCACCAGGGTTATTTTATTTTACTTGAATGTTGAGTGAGTAGGTATAATCATGTAAAAAAAACTGGAATATCCCTTTAAGCTGGATGATGCATCTTGTTCTCATCTTCCTTTGCTCTCCTTCCACACCCCAAAAACACTGAAAAGTAAACTAGCTGTCTGTCTGTCACCCAGCTCTCTCTGCAAAGGTGCATTTTAAAATACAATATAGCTGATCACACAATGAAGCTGCACTTACTGCTCATTTTGTCAGACTACTTCACAATGAAAAAAATGGGACGTGATTGTCTCTGCGCAGCAGTGCAGAAATCACTGTTTGTCTGTGAAGCACAGCTTTGTGTTTTTATAACTGACAGAGGATGAAGACAAAGAGACTTAGCTATTTTGGTTTTGGTGTGTGGGCAGAGGTCTTTATGGACTGGATATGCTAATGTGGACAACAACAAAAGGTGTCCTGCTTCTACAAACACACACTGTCTTCCCAGAATCTGAAGTCACGTACAAAACTGTGAGGAAACTGTTTTTGATGTAAAACTCTTACTGTTATTTGCACTTGCCGCAGTGCGAAGGAGCACTGAAGAAGAAAACAAAGACAGCCAGTATGACTCATAAACATGCTGGAGGCAGATGGAGACTAAAAGAAACAGAGAGACAGTGTTCTTTAAACCCCCCGAGTGATCCAGCCATCATTCAAAGAACCAACTGTCCTCTGTTGATTTCTTAAATGGTTTACTTAGCTTTTTAGTCAGGCCCTGGTGAGTTTGACCCCCTCAGTGCGCTGCACCTCATCACATCAAACCTCCCAAACGTCCTCTGCCCTTAAGACGGGTGAGTGTGAGAGTCACCCAATGGAAAAATGTCCTCACCATTGATGTGTGTGTACTTTTTTTACCCCCTGTGCAAAAATATTTTCATATCATCTCTCTCTGAATGATTTATTTGCTTGTTCAGAAGATCTAAAACATGGAAATAAGAAAGCAGGAAGTCAGCCGGACCCCAAAGACGCTGCTGTCACATCAAAGAGGGAGCAGCTTCACTGTGCAGCTTCACACGCAGCTCTCATGGCAGCTCGGTGCTGTAGGTGTCCACGCAGGATGTGACGCACTTAGCATGCGGGTTTGAGCAGGTGAAGTTTTCATTTCCATCGAGAGCGATAATGTCATCACATGAAATCCCAATTTTCTGCACGCGGAGCACATTACCAGACCTGCCACTCATCTCGGCCCCTGGGTCCTGTGATGTATAGTATGCAAAGCAGACGCTTGAAATTGCTGGAGGGGACCTTGTCATTCGCAGCCACGCACTGTGATCATCCAGTATACAAGGTGGGAAACTTCGTACCTCATCCTGCAGCTGGTGAAAATAGCTGGCGTAAGCAGCTGATGAGAGATAAATGAGTATCGGAATGGTTGTTTGATGAGCCCATCTTAAGTTTCAGATGTGAGGAGCTAAGGAGCACGTGAATATTGCTTTCTTAATCATTTTGATAACTATGGAACCCAGGGAGACCCGCTGCCAGCCAACACTGCAGGGACGATGTTCAACAAACCCTTGCCTGTGTGATATCAGAGAAGCCATGTTTCCCTTTAGCTTGGTAAGAAAGGTCAGGGGACTGTTGGGCCCCTCATGCAGAGAGCCACCGGTGAGATCTAACATGGAAGCATCTGAAAGGCCGTGTGTTGCTTCGGCGGCTCCGTTCGGACTTGTTTTTGTTTCGGGCCTCTCGGATTATTATTACATCCCCGGGGAGGCAATCTTGAACTGGCCCCGACCTGCGGCTCTGAGGATGTGAAAACATGAGAGGAGCTGAACAGGAAGTGGTCTGTGTTGAAGACGTCACCACAGGGCCTTAGATTTCCCTGGGAAGGGTCCTGTCAGTCAGCTGTTCATACACTTTGTTGTTTGTTTCCCAGCTGAGCTTGCGTCAGCTTCAGCATCCCGAACAAAGTGGATTATCAGGTTATCTCGTTTGTACTTTTACATCTTTTAGTCTTATGTCTATGTAATGCACCCGTTTTCTCATTTCGGAGCCACCTCTACCTCGTCGTTAAATCTCTGTAAGACTTACTGTGATGGTTGATGGTGTTGATGAGCCGGATTCCGACGTGCGCGTGGTTGTATGTCACCAAAACAATGTCAAACAGTTCCTCACTTTGCGGGTACAGCTCCCGAAGTCGAGCATTCACTGCCTTCCAGAGCCTGTCAGCATACAGAGACAGTCGGTCAGAGGCTCAGGACAGCAAAGATAAAAAAGTCATTATGTTATGTCTGCTATACCTTGACGAAGGGGAAAGCGGGCCCGGGGGCGAAGGGCTCGTTCTCGTGTTCGATCTGGTACCTCAGGTACTCCTCCACTCCCTTCTGTTCAAACACCTTCTGCTCGCGCTCGGTCCGAAACAGGACCCGAGAGGAAACGGCGATGGTCACGGCGTTCTCTGGCTTTGGCTGCAGAAAAAGAAGAGACACAAGAGCGAAAATGGTGTGATGGTGAGGAACAGAAGGAAAGGGATGGTGAGCGAGCTGTGATGAGCCACTAAAATGATGACTTGAAAACACAGAGGAGAGAGAGGAGAGGAGAGGAGAGGAGAGGAGAGGAGAGGAGAGGAGAGGAGAGGTGAAAGGAGTCAGAGAAAATGGATGAGCCAATTTTTACCTGTGGGGCAAAACTGACCCTCAAACTAAACCCTGCTAATAATACTTTGAACTTTTCCTTTTTACAAGTGCATGCATATACGAGCAGAGAGACCTCAAGGGGCAACATCATTAAAACTTTATTTGGGTGCAGTTAAAGGAATTATTAGAACCACTCATGCCAGACTACATGCAAAAACATGTGACACATCTCACTTGTTGTCATGCCTGTTATCTGCTGTAATGCCATTACAACATCTTAATTATCTAGGAGCTGCAACAAAGTATATGAATGGAGATCTATGATTAGTAGAATGGTGTCATCTCTAATCACCAGATAAGAAGACTACGTATGTCAGGCCACATGGGAGAGACATTTGCCAACACTTCATTCACAGCAGCAGCAAAAATACACACCATTAGAGCGGCAACTACAACTACCTGAGTACATCTGCTGTTTGAAGTTTTAGATAAACCTTTATGTTAATATCTTCCTTGAACTGTCCCCTTTATATAAAAAAAAGTTCAAATGCCTCTGACCAATATCTTAAAAAAATAGTGTTGAGTTGGTAAAACTCATTTACAATTTATTATTATTATTATACCCTGATTTATCACCCTAATAGGAATTATAATAAATTATTTGAAAATGCACCTGCAGAGCTGATCATATTTGTACCATACACAGCCACATCCTTGCACACATGCCAGAGATCTTTTTGACATAACTATTCTGATACATTGTAAATGTTGGGAGAACTGGAATCAAGTTAAAAATGGGGAAAAAAGAAACTTTAATAACTTTCATACAGTAAATACTGTATACAGTAACTTTTTTTTAGGTCTGTACAGAAACGGTTGAGTGGACAACCTGCAGAACTGACAAATATCTGCCTGAATTGTCCCCAGAATCACTTACTAATACTCTAAGAAGCTCATTTCTACATCTCATGAGCTCACCTGCACCCTATTCCTACAACAAATCTCCTATTTGAAGCTCATGAGTTCGAGTTCAGTGTTTGTTGACACTGTAATTCAGCACTGTCTAGTTGTGTTGTTAAATTACACGGCATTAAACTCAGAGGTGACTCTAATATTTTGCCCTTTTCAGTGTGGTGGTGGTCAATGTGCAGTGACTCACCAAATGGACATGCAGTGTCAAAGCCCTGCTGACAGTGTGATGATTTTGGAACTGTGTGTGTGTGTTAGCGTGTGTATGTGTGATTCTTGCTGAGAACTATTCCTCCGTGGACTCAGATGAACGGTGCTAGATGGCACCGCAGCCTCATGTTGCGCTCATGCTGCTTAATGTGTGTGTTTACGCTTGGGTTCTGGTGTTTGGATGGGGGAGGGCAGCATTCCTACGGGGGCAGCCGGCATTAGTGCCCACAGCGGGCAGCTGAACATAGACTATGTCTGGGTGGTGGGAGGAGAGGGGCTAACTAATTTAAAGTAGAATAATGTGTTCTTGAAATTGAGTGTGTCTGTGTGCGCTAGTATGTATGTGAGGGTTGCACCTGTGCACACAATTTAGTTGAATGTGCTGCACAGTAATCACATACAGTATCTTTTGTTTCCATTTTTCAAAAGAAGCTCTCAATCATGCACATTGCTTTTATTTATGATAAAATAAAGGGATACAATGCAATAAATGATGCTAAATTGTGTCTACATCCACTCAGTGTTGTGGACATGCATGTGTGTATCCATGACCCCATGGCTGTGTGTTGGTAAATAGGCCACCGGCTGACGGGGGCTGTGAGCCATTGTCCCTGTATTTAGCCTTATTCCATCACAACACTGCTCCCTGCTGACAAGTCACCTACTTACCTGTTAACACACACACACACACACATACAGACACACACATGACCATGTCAGGATTAATCCTGACCCACATTTAAATCTGATTAAAACTTCAATTTCATTACACATAATCCAATTTTAACATTTCTTCCTTTTTTCAGTGTTCTGTGCACTGGACTGAATTGTAATGAGCGTTTTTACACACATTAATACTTGCACACTCTACATGCAGTACAACATGAGCGCTGTCTTTTTTCAGGTGAAAATGTTCACATTGGACTACGGAGAAAAATGCACGACACTAAGAGCTTGACACACATCACCTTCCTGCAGGCCATGCCTACATCTGGCAACATATACAAACACAGGCGTACGTAAAGGTGGTGTTTGTACCTCACACTGAAACCACTGACCTTATGTTGTCACACAGAGACAGACAGAGCTTCTCCCCAGTGTGAATGTGAAGGTTGCTACTTGTCAGGACAAAACTAAATTAACACGCAGGACCTTTAAAGTGCAAGGTGAAGGTAAAAATAATACTTATGTCCCAAAATAGGCAGCTTTGCCTTCTACTCATTTAATATTAACATTTTGTTTCTACAATCAAAGAAAAACTGCCCTGCTTTTAGTTTTTAACTGAAATTACAACAGATTTTTGCTAAGGAATAAGTATTTACTTATTCTTATGAATGTACTTGGTCAAAATATCAATAACCAGAGAAGACATTTAAGTTTTATTTACATTTCTTCAAACAATAGGACCGCGCATTAGTTTTCTGCAGGTGGCAGAAAGTTTTGGTGCCAGCTGTGTGTATCTGTATAGTGATATCAGTATATCTCAGTGTAAATCAGTGTGCATGAGCTGATGGTGACTCAGCAGGTGATGAAATAAATATCTGTTAAGTGTTAATCAGATGGCAAACTAAGCCTAACTAACTTTTGCAGGACAGCAGTTAGCCTAGCTCACGGGCTTCCATTTTACAAGCGTGTTAACAGCACCAAAATGTTCGACGTTATAAAGGAACACAAGTCTTAAAAGGCTAACGGGACAACATCAACACTATGTGGGAGGGAAAAACATCTTCAGTTGGTAGGCCTTACGAACCCAAGACATCGTCCAGTCAGTAGCATACCACACAAGCTGTGTCTCCTAGCAACACCGCCCCTTAAATATCAGTCAACTGTTGCCATGGGAAACACTCAACCACAGGTTTGAACCTTAGATGCTGTTTCCACAAAATATATCCAAAACAGTTTACTCCTCATATGAAAAAAAAAAATGGAAAAAATGGACATGGAAATGGAAAATTCCCAATGAAAAATTCCCATTGTCCATGTCGTCTTCATATGCACCGTGGAGGTACCTTTTTTTAACCTACAGGAAAGCTGTCAACTAATATTAAAATTCGGAAATGGCAGGAGTATGAGTTGACAAATCAAAGAGCCTCAGTCACAGCTGGTGATTAAAACAGCATGTTGTTTCATCAGCCCAGTCCATCCGGTGGCTCAATATGAATCAACATGACAGCACACGTGACGATGCATCGGGCCAAGTTGTTGGTTAGTAGAGTGGGAGTGTCCGTGATCATGCAGGCGCGGCGACGGCCATCACAGAGGAGGTTAAAAGGACGTGAAAGGGCCGTGGTGATGGTCATTCAGTAGGCATGGACACAACCTTTGACCTCACACGATGATGGGACATACTTACGAAGAACACGCCTCCCTCCACCTTCCGGGCTCGTCTCCCTGTCACCTTAGCAGAATGACAGTGTGTTTTTATTCATCGGGCATTCAGAGAACATTTATTGACAATTGATTGTCACTGACAGTCTATCTAATCCAGAAACCCACCCCAAAAAACACAATCTGAATTTGTTCTCGTATGGATTAATTAAACGGCCTGTTAAGATGAGTATTTTTTTTGCAATACTGACGTCTGAATCACATTTTCATACACGAAGACAGATGGACGCATGGACAACATGTCTGACACAGTTTGCAGTGGAAAATGTGGGACACTCAGAGACGGCCTTGCGGATGTACGAGACCTTTGGTGCCGCTTATCCATTAGAGTCAGTTCACTCTATGAATAACATGTCACACAGTCTGGGATTGATCCCAGATCTAGAGCCTGGTTCTTTGCTGTGATTTGATACTGGCAGTGTTAACAGTCTGCCCTATCTCAGTGGACCTCCTACCCCCCGGGAATGCATCGGCCCTTCTGATCACCTCCTACTTATTGATCTACATGAAGGCGAGGCACTATAATTAAACTGGCTCGGGATGAAAACTAAACATCCAGGTGTGTTTATTTTATGTTACATTTTGAATTCAAGCACATTATACTGCCTCATAAAAGACAAAAAAAAAAAGGAAAGAGTTGTTGAGCCTTTCTCTTCCTCTCTTCCCCGCCTTGTATATTAATCCTGTCAGAGCTCTGCCAGATCAGCAGGACTGGTGTCTGTGCATAACCCAGATCCGTGAGTCATCTGTTATTTACATATCTGAGGCTGTGAGACATCCCTTCCGTTCACCCGGGAATGAAAAGAGGAGCGGTGGAAGGGATTTCCAGACAACAGACAGGCAGAGGGGAAGCAGTGGGAAAAATAAAAGAGGTGAGAGTGTGAGCAGAAAGTGACAGGGTGGTGGCGGCGGGGGGTGAGAAGCAGTGGGGGGGCTGATATTTATAGATAAGTAAAAGGCCAGTGATGATGCAGTGTTCAGGCCTCAGCAGATATGGTAACACAGAGGAGTGACTCTGCCGGTAAAAGCTATGTTAATGTATTGTTTTGTCTGAAATCAGGCCACCGTTGGAATGAATTAAAAATCACACATGAGCCAGGGAGTGACAGAGAGTGAACAGTAACATGCTTTCATCCCAATATTTCTGATTTGTGCTTTTAAAACATTCTTAAGGTCTGGTAGTAAATAAACCTTTAAAGACTGAAGAGTACCATGAAGGATGATCAAACTACGGAGCCCCTGACAAAATATCCTTTTTTTTCAGTGAAGAAAAAATATATATTATTATAATATACATATTTAGAGGTTAATACACAATATTTTAATTCTTCACATGTTTTGATTAATTTGTACACATGATGGTAAGTGTAGAAGTGTAGAAATAAGTGGCCTGGGAAAATAAATGTATTTTTCTCTTCGACCACTCTGGGGATCCATACAGAACCATTGTTTTATTATTCAAAATGACAAATTAAAGCTAAATTGCAGTAAAGTGAATGTACGTGGAGATAAGGCAATAAATGCTGCATACAAGACGGTCAAAGTTTTTTTCAGACAAATGGAAACAGTTTCAGCCTGACTCCCCCTGAAATGACAGTTACTGGCAGCACTGTTTGATCTGCTGTAGTGGATTAAGGGTGATCCATTTAAATGACGTGGAAATAAATAAACAATTATTTTTTACACTGTAGAGACAGTTATTCTCTGTAAGTTTGTTAAAGAAAAGTGTCAAATCAGTCACTTAGTTCATTCTAACATAACCCTGTTTCACATTTTTTCACATTAGCTTACATCCATGGACAATCAAGATAATTTTATTAGTTATTTGATGCTATAAAAAGGGAGTCACGATTGACGTCATGATTAACAGCTGTCAATCACAGTGAAATAGTTACAGAGGCTCCTGCGGTTGACGAGGTGCTGTAACTTTAACTCCATATTTATTTACAGTCTATGAGACTCACCAATTAGTTTGGCAAATGTTTTCTTGAACAACAAGTTTTCTTCTAACATGCAGGCATGGCTTCCACAACATGTGGTTAATTAATTATGTGCTCCTTGGCCTGACTTAACTTTCTGCGGGTTAGACAGATATGCTGGTGTTTGCAGCATAAAAACAACCAATTAAGTCCATTAGTTACACTTTTGCTCTGTAATTCTGCAATTTTGACATCCAATTTATTACTTTGTTATTAAAAATAACTTCACCACCCCTCTAAGGATGGAAGATTTAAGCCTGAAACTCTAACCTACGGCCCTGAGTCACAGTATCCTTCTTGGTCCTCACCTTCAAATTCAGTCTACTTGACAAGTAGCTCTAATTTCAATAGATAAATATGCTACTTAATCACATGGACCTGGCAATTTAATTTTAATTAAAATTATATAACTAAAATGAAAGAAGTAGAGAATTAGCACTGCCTTTCTTTTTTTATTAATGAGGCCTGCGTTGTTGAGTAAATGCTCCCATTACCAAAGATTTCCATTATCATCCCTTATTTATCTTTTATCTTCATTCTCCTGGGTACAATTATGCATAACAGGGCTGTGATCCATGAAAATATATAACTAGGGACAATGCATCATGGGGCGAATTTCATTTCTCGTTTTCTTAGGTAAATAAAAAGTCTTAATTTATTGTTTCTTTCTTGGAGAATAAATACTAAGCCTACAGCATGTTAACATGTATGTTTTAAACCATGTCCATGTCCATGGCAACGTATGTGTTCCTAGGAAGAGAAAATTGAGGGATTTTGAAGTTAAAATACCCCAAAATTAATTTTATTGTCATATTATTAGCATCTGGCAAGAGCTAAGTGAACGATTAACACACGGACACAGTATAAAAGCTTGTAATGTGTAAATATTATTTAATTCTGTCTTTAAAAATACATTATGCATTATGCTAAAAACATCCTATCCAGTTTAATGGGGCCCTATCTGTGTATTATGATAACAAGAACACAAAATTACAACAGAATCAACTTTATTCTCCTCAGTTATAACTGAATTATAACTATTACCAGCCATTTCAGCCACTTCAATAAAAGGACCTGTGTGCCTCTGTGAACAATCTCATGCAGTATACACCACTGCTGCTAAGTGTCTTAAACACTAGCATGATATCCTTACAGTTAAAAGGTTATGGGGCAATTAAACCCCCCTGGTGTGCGTGTCAGATGAAGGCAGATATAAATGTGTGCTGTCCATTAATCCAGTGTCATGACTCTATTACAGTAATGTAAAGCTGTAATATTTAGATTGATAGTTAAGCAGTATCACTGGTACACGGTAATGGATGTTTACAGTCTGAAAATACACCACTGTGGCCACGCTAATCCTCGAGAGATTACTCAGCTTTTTGCTACTTTTAGCTCAGGTACCTTGCCTTCACTTTCTTTTCACACACTTTCTCTCTCTGATGCTCTATATGTTTGTACTTTGTGTATATCGCTGCCATAATTCAGTTTCAGAGGCAGTCAGAGTGGCTCAGCGCCCTGTCCCCTGATTCTGTGGACATGCTGATTATGTCCTGTGCACTACGGCAAAGTCCTGCCACGCTATAAACAGCACGAACATCCTGCCACTGAGTGTGCCTAGTTCTATTTCACTTGCCTCACCTCACTGGACTTTCACTTCTGAGAGGTTTCTCAGAAGTTGCTCTGGAGGCAGAACAATGGAGCTGCTGGTGGAGCGCAATCTTTTTTGGAGAATCCAAAGGCAGTGACATTATTAACAACAAGGATCAAAGTCAATAATTCACTTTCACTGAAGAACATCTGGAGTGTCGGTTAAAAGCGTCACATGATCATCTCCTATACCACACCGCTGCAGCATGCAGCTCTGTAGGTGCAAATTCTTTTGATGTATCATTTACATTGCCTTGTTAAACTGCTATGAGTTTGGTTTCACACTCGTTGTTTTGAAATACAAACCATGTCATACAGCTGATAACTGACCAAATTCCAGAGAAAAGGGAAAGTGATGAAAATAAAAAGAGACAATAAGTCATGTAGGTTAGCTTGTTAGCCCAGTCTCTTAAATCATGACGAGGTCCTTTTTTTTTTTTTTTGCCTGGTTGTTTGATGTCTTATGTATCTGCTGTTAAAACCTCACTCAGAAGTTGAAAGACGGGTGTAACAGACACCAAACTCTGTGACCTCAAAAACTCCCCTCACCTCATCTAACACCCGGCCCCGACCTGAAGAGTAAGCCGGGGAGAGCAGCAGCAGGGCAGAGAAGAGGAGAGGAGGACGGGGGAGAGGAGGATGGGGGGGTAACAAACTCAGACACACTGACAGACGCGCTGACGCTCATGAGTGACACTTACTGGCTTTGGCTTGGTGCTGAGGCCCAGGTGGTCTTGGTCAAACTCTTCCTTCTCTTCCCATGATCCCCTGCTGTCCCCGTTGGATGAAGGGGTAACTTTGAGCTCCTTGACTTGTCCGCTCATCACCTGCACAGGGTCCAGACTCATCTTCACCATAGAGACTCCCCCTCTCTGTGCTCCCAAAGGCGCCCCCCACCCCACCCCAAAACTATCCCTCTAACTCCTCCAACAAGCGCGCAGTTTTCTTCGTTGGTGAAACCGAATGAGCCGAGTGTCCCGCCACAGTCTGCAGCATTTATCGAGATACCCCTACCACGCACATTGGTAATAGGCTTACTACAGTAGTTTGCCGGCCTTGCACCTGCCCCGTGAAAGCAGCCGAAGTGTGAAGAGCAAAAGTGTTCACTCTGCTGTGTCTGTATCCTTATTTTCACCTCCCCTCCCCACTTCAAGAGGATTACTGCTCACTGCGTCCAATTCAAGAGGACATGAAAGAGGCTTTCTGCTGCACCCTCACTCATTCACAGCCATTCTCCTCCACACGGCAGTGTCTCTGCCATGCATAAACACACACACTGTCACACATGCAGTCTATCCCTTTGTGAGTGTGTTGCCGGCTGTGCAGCAGTCCATCTGCTGCTATCTCTGTGCCTCTCTCTTTCCCCACTCAGTCCCCCCCCCCCTCCCCCCCTCCCTCTCTGTCCCATTCAATCACTCTCTCAGCCTTAGTTCACCACTCACCCCCCTCCTCCTCCCGCTGACCAATCACGACCCTGGTTCCTTATGCAGCATGGCTCCGCCTCCCCCTCCGCTGTCAGTTGTTGACGGTGCAATTTGCCCAAGAGGCTCATGGGACGTTCACGAAGTACACAGCAAAAAATAGCCATCATGATGAGCCACTAAATCTGGAGGCACATTGAAAAATGTTGGAGGGGGGGTTTGTAGGAGGTGGACTGACATGATTGTGCTAGTCAGTATGATAGGAGGCAGGTGATAGGATGCATAAAATGTTTCTTTCATTTGCCTTTAAGAAGTCAAATAAATGTTTAAAAGCTCACTTTGGCCGAATGTGTCTTCATTTTTTGCAGTGTAACTGCCTTTACTTCTCATTGTATTCACTCTGATCTAACAGTGGTAGGTTTAATTGAACTATGCATATTTTGATATAAGTATTCAGCTATTCATAATGGTTGGAAATAAATAACAGGCATAGGAAAGTAAAAAAAAAGTCATAGCAGGAATGCATAACAGGTCTGTGAAAATCAGTAAGCAGGAAAGATAGAAGGCTGAGAGAATGAGAGTGTGTAAGGGAGGGGCTGATCAGGAAATGGGCAGTTAAATTAGCCTAAAGGTAGCAAATAATGGATGTAACCTTCATCTAAAACCAAGGTTGTACACCAAGTTAAACACAGGGCCATTAGTGTCCCATGTTGAATACAGCACAGTGAGGGCTTACAGCAGCCAGATGCCTCTGTGGTTTGTTGTCATGTTTAATACAAAGGTGGATTTACAGCCTCATTTCTCTTTTATTTTTCTGCCACGTGTTATCTACAGCACATTGTCCAAACTGGTGTGACCAGATTTTTCCTCCGTGTACCAGGATATTGGCTTCACTTTATTGCCTATTAGTGCAGCCAAGGATTAATTTCTAAATTACACTCATCATCTGTGTAGCACATTTTTGGACTTATTGTTATAATGTTTTAATCTATGTCAGTGCTAACACACTTTGATCATTCAATGCATTTTATTCCATCTTTTTTTCTAATTATCATTCACCCTTTTATTTATCATATCGACACATTTACTAGTAGTATATTACTAGTAGTACTACCACCACTAGTTATAGTAACCATAAAAGCTGTAATATAATTTGTAATTTTAGTAATAGTATTCAACACTTCATAATTGCATTACTTTTGAAATGCTTGATTTGCAGAATGAATTTTTTTACAGATATGCACTGTTCTCTGAGGACAAAACACAGTAACTTTGGTGACCTGACTTCATCTGGGATCATCATCAAGGGAGGGGTTTTTTATTCTTTATAAATGCTTTATGATTACATGTGTCAGTAAGAATCCTTTGATAAAGTTTAATTTATCACTAATAGGGAATTGACTGGAAGTAGTTGCAGTGATGTAACTGTACTGTTGTAGTGTTAGTAGCTTGATTACCTACAGTGTTAGTTACTACAGTAGTGTTACTGGTAATAGCAGCTCTAGAAGAAAGTGTTTTCCTTTGTGTACTGAGTAAGCATGCTATACCTGAATATAAGCTTCACATCACTTCCTATCAGCTCAGTTAAACATATATTTCAAATTTTTTTACTGAATATATTTGCAGATATAATTTGTATCTTGTACAATACATACATTTGTATACTAAATGAATGTAATGTAATTTTGGACATATTGCCTTTGCTTTAAATCAGATTTGTTCATATCCAATTGTCCAAGGTTTAAGATTTGATGGAAACACAGAACATTTTATTTGCACTTATTATCATTGTACAGTTGATATAATATCAGTTTAATATTTATTTGCATTATTTAATGCTAGTACTATCTGTGCAACAATTTAAAGTCGTTCTCCAACTATTTAGAATTGCACTTCCACAAAGTTTGAAGGCTTGCAAGAAACTGAAACAACATATATCCTGAGTTGTAGTAGCTATGTTATATCGATCCTTACATTCCCCATAATCCAATTTCAAAGCATCTTTCATTGTATGGAGGCTGAATCCAAATGTCTGGACTTTGCCGGTCTCACAGACTCTTGAACTTTGCAGGCTCGTTTCTGGGAAATCTGCCAGTGTTCAGAACTGTCCAAAGCCACAATTCATCCAACTCACACTGAACTTCAAGTGGACTTCCAGAGAGTGTACTTGGGGTGCAGACCCCACTGATTGGATTGGCCATAATTCACTGCAATATGGGCGTGACAATGTAGTTAACCTATTATGAAAGTATAAAACAATGACCTCATTAAAATGTTACTTGAATCATGTAGGAAAGAAATAATATTCATCCATAATAGATATGTATAAGTATAGGCTGCAGAAGAAAACAAAATGTATTTTTTAACTGCAGTCTTTAATTTATAACAGCTGTGCAGTGTAATGCCAAAAATATAAGTGTACTAAGAAATATACAAGGGAAATAGCCCAAAAAGGGTCCTCCAATGTAAGTAATACCCAATTTATGTAGCCACAGTCCGATCCTTATAGACAGCCTTGCAGTGTCGCACTCTTGCAGAGTTGAGATGATGACAGTGAATACATCACAGTGCAATTGAAAACATTTGTCCTGAGCCAAAGTGTGCTACCTTCTTAATTAACACCCATGCCTTCTGAACGCCATGCCCCCATTTGTAACAAAGATTTCTACTCTGATCCAACACCAATGACATCATCAGGGTTATTTTCTCACATTTTACAAAGGTCCTTTAGGGCCACAAAAGACATGACGCAACGTGTTTTTCACAGGCTGAGTAATACTCCTCGTTACTGAGAAAACTGCGGTATGTAAAAGTGCAGGACTGCCCCTTTAATGTTTGGACCTGTGGTATCAGCATTGCATGCAGGTCACTTCTCTTGATATATCTTGGCCAATAACTGTGACCTCTGATGATGGACCTGTGTGAAATCACGTAACTGTTAATACCAGCAGACTCACAGTGAGTAGGGAGCTGTGTAGAAGTAGTTGGACTAGGGTAATACTATCAGTAGTACTAGTATTTTTGGTGGTAGTAGTAGTAATAGTAACACTTGTTGTGTAGTGGCAGGTGGAGTTTTCTTCTGTCCTCTGCTTATTACTCTCTACCCGTCCACATGTCCGCCTGCCTGATCATGAGCCAGTGCGATGGTGACTCAGTGTGAGTGCATGTGTTGTTTTGTAGTTGGATGCCAATGTCTGCCACCCTCGCTTCACCAAACCGATCACTTGAGACGTCCCATGAGCTGCTGTCCTTTGCTCTTTCTCTGCTGAGTTTCATTTTGCTTTTACGTGGACGCAGGAATGTTGTAAGGGGACTGAATCACTGACCTTTGCACGGTCTCTGCACGGCCCGTCAGCGACATGACAGGACATTGCAGCTGAGGGTGACTGAGCCTGCAGCCCCATCCTGTGGCCACTCCACAAACTGCACCTCTTCGGCATGACCTCGATTGCTGCAGAGTGATTCACTGATTTCTCTGCTGCTCAGCCTCTTTGCGCCCATTTGTGATGTTTGGGGTTTCTGTTTTTTTTTCACTAAGCTGAAGCCTGATACAGCGAGGCTCAGAATAGATTTATATTGATCCGTGATGGATGGCTGGAGGAGGGGCAACAGAAAAAACAAGTGTTTAGCCAACCCAGTTCAAACAGAGGGAATGCCCTGAAATCACAAAGCAAAGACCAAAGAAAGAAAAAGAGCAAAGAAAAGAAATGTAAAATCTGTATTCATTCATATAAGCTTTATTTTTGTGAGGATATATATAAGCTTTATTTTTATTACATGGCAGTGTTGTGTTGTGTTTCTGGGGTCTTCTACTAGATGGAAAAAATAACTCTTTAACTCAAGTGGGAGGTGAGCAACATCGTCTTTTAGCAAAACATTTGAACAAAACAGGAAATTAGTCTCTGTCAGTGTTTCCATCTCTCCTGGGAACTACAGGTCCATAATAATTCATAAGTCAGAGCTCAATCTTTATAAACCATTTAATTGTGTTCAGTTACTTCTCCATTGTTGTCCAGCTGAGTAAATGAGAGTCCGCAGACACCGGAGGCTAAATTCATTTCTGCACAGTGAATTACAACTCTACTAAGTGTGTGTGTGTGTGTGTGTGTCTCTTGCATGTTCTTGTACAAATATGTGTAGTGATATAGGTGTGAGAGTGTGTTTCATGTGTGTTTGTGCACTCATCTCCCTCCCTTGTGGCCTCAGCATGGTTACCATGAGAACAGCATTAACGGTGACATCACTGCAGCAGTGTGATGTCATTGCTGGATGGTGACTCATACTCTTGGCTCACTGTCGTGTGTGTGCGTCTGTTTAAATGTGTGAAGATGCTACCGGAGTAAACGCATCAGGCCGAGGCAACACAACAACAACAGTCATTCTTGACATCCATGAGTTTTATTCTATGTAACAAAAATAATTACATTGTCTTTGTTCTAGGAGCCTAACAATATTGAAAACAAAAAGAAAGAGGCAAAATCATCAGACAGGACAAATAGACATTTACATGAACATCATAGAGAAATGTTGAAGAATAGAATTATATTGCACGACCAAGCACAAATGATCCCCCTGTCAAAAAGAAAAGTATAATATCCACGTTGATGTTCATGTCACACAGCTCAGTGCGTCTGTCTTTTGATGGCTGATGAACTGCATCATGTGATCAACACAGCATCACTGCATGTTTAACTCCACCTACCACCACCAAGCAATCATATATTAGTTTCCTCAGATGACACAATCCTATCTTTGGCACAGAAACTCTGCAGAGTAAATGTTGGGCTTTGTCTCAGTTGGTTTTGAGTTGGATGCTGCGCTTTTTAAAAAAAGACATCAGATGAGAAAGAAATCAGAACAAAAACAAAAAAACATTTGCGTCGACAGTGTAGGGGAGGAAAGTGTCTCTCTCGATCTGAGCCGACACTAATTAGGACGGACAGAATCTAATAAGCAGAGGAGAGCGGAGATCAACACATCGTGAAGCCACTGAAGCCACTTGTGTCGGCCAATCTGCTCTAATCAAACTGTTTCACTGCATACCGCTCGACGTAAAATGGGATGATTAACCAAGCCTATGACAATAATATAGTGAGTCAAAACAAGAGGCAGCAAGAGGCCGTGTGACTATTTGAACACTGCCAACAATTTGCGAGAGCTTCATGGTAGTGTCAATTTTAATCTAAACATTAAAGCCACTATGTTATATTATATATATAACAGAATTGTTTTTACACTGGCTTAAAATCCCAGTAGTCTCTCTAATACTATTACTGGGATTCGCCAAACTAAGAAAGTTTCAAATCCTGTATTGTGTGTGTGATGGGGTGGGGGAGGTGGGGGTAATTGTCCTTTTCACATCCAGCAGATACAGAGCAACAGTTCTTTGTAGCTTCTGCCCAACAAATGTAAGTTCGATATTCACTCTGTTTTGGTCTCCACCACCTCCTCAGGGAAATATATGGCTCTTTTCAGCTAGCTTGTCTAGCTATCTGAAAAGTTTGTCGGCTGTCGGAGCTGGGCAGGCAATGCGTTTATCAGATCTTTCTCATTGAGACCTGCCTGCTGTGGCAAGAAAAATGATTTCTGAGAAGGGAGCAAAACAATGAGCTAAAACCGATATTATTATTGCAGCTTTAAAATATCATGATTCATTCCAACAGTACATCCAATAACATAAAACCTGCACGAAACTGTTTCTTGTAAGTGTCAAAGATGTCAAACACATCAAAGGCTTGTTTTTTTTTTACTTCCAGACACTCTTGTTTCTTATTTTCACTTTCACATAAGTGACCTCATTCCATGAAAGCAATTTCATTTCTGAGAAGACTCATCAATTTGTTTCACATATGCTGGCCTTTATTTCAATCTCCTTCACA
The DNA here is from genome assembly GCA_023238725.1 of Scortum barcoo. Lineage (NCBI taxonomy): Eukaryota > Metazoa > Chordata > Actinopteri > Centrarchiformes > Terapontidae > Scortum > Scortum barcoo. The sequence continues at coordinate 4,896,538 of CM041548.1, read as the reverse complement.
TTCATTTCTCACTTAAAGATGTTACTTGATTCTAGAAATCCTTGAAACAAGCTAAAGTAAATGATAATAATAAAAAAAATCCAAGCCAATTTATTTTAGAAAATTGTGAAATGATGTCACTCTCCTCTCAGATTGCCAAGTCCAAGTCTGCACAAGGACTTATCGACCTTTTTACCTCACATAACATTGTCATTTTTTGATCTTGAGGCATGTTCATGACATAATAAACAAAGGGGAGCTGTACAGTTGTTGAGCTGATGTGAGGTGTGACATTTTACCTCCATCCACTGGGTGACACTGTGACACAGGACAGTTATTTTTTTTACACCCCTCTCCTCACACTTCAGGCCTCTCTTGCCAACAACATCTCAACAACCTCCATTTCAGAAAGACCCCCCGTCCTCCCAACGCTGGCTAATGACCCATCAACTCTGCCATCTGGTGAAACCTAACGTCTATATGTGAGTATTACTTGTAGAACTGCAACAGTAGGCTACAGCAAACGAAACGACACGTCCCATATTTGGAGACAGTACAAACCGTATACCAGCGGACCACAAAAGCAAGTGTAGGTGTGGGTAATAATACTCAGTGCTTCGGTGTGAGGGTTTACACTCAAGTTTTTACAAAGTTTAAACTAGACTGAGGCATCTCTTGTTACACAAATGATACAAATACAAAACACGTGTGAACACTCGCAAAAGTGTCCCGACATACAGCACACACTGAGCTTTCACGTGCACTCACAGTTATTACTCACAGTCGCTCTATCACTCTCTCTCTCTCTCATGCACACATTCACACATACAAACACACACACAGTAGCTGTGTCATCATATGAAATTAGATCTAAGCTAGTGGTACATTTACATTTACATATTGTTTATATTCATAAATATGATTACAGTCGTATCATAATGTACATGTAGTTTTATCATTACATTATCGCACAAAGGAGGCTCGTCCGTTAACTTTAGGGAGGCTTCATCGGCTGGGTGAGAAGGAAGAGACAATCTCATTTGCTGACAGGAGAAGAGTCAAATGTTTTTACTGCTGTGCGGAGCTGACAGGAAATCAGACATTTGACTGATCCACAAGGAAAAATGTGATGGTTCAACCCAGGGATTCAGAATTTGTGGGTAATAGAAGTAGTGGGGATCCTAATCTGAGATACTGAGTGTCGAACAATCGAACTGTTGAATTTCATTAAATTGTGTGATGCCCGTTTGTTCAAAAGGTGCTTGTTCAGAAAGGGCCGATTGCTTTTTGCCTCCCGTATTGCTGCTCGCGGCTTTCTCGAGAACCGCTCATCCAAACAACTTCAAACTCGACACTGCACCTCCTCTGGTCCTCAGCAACACACCAATCAAGTGTGAAGTGGATGAGATGAACAGTTATTGAGATCATCAAAGGACAGACAGAAAGACAGACACTTCCTCCATTTTAGTTAGATGCTAACGGAGGAGCTAAACACTCAAGCACAAAGAGCAGGTACTTCACTGCTTCCTTTCCTAAATCTTTTTTCCTACAGTACACAGGTTCATTCTTTGTAAGGGAACAGAGATAAGCCGTCATTAGAGCTTATACTAATGTTTACATCGCCAGTTCTGAGAAAATCAGAAGAACAGATCACGGTTTAGTTCATCACTTTGTCAGAATATGACTGCAACTAATACTGGGTGTATAAGGTGTATTTGATTAGACATTTTGGAGAATATGCTTATTCAATTTCTTATTGAGAGTTTGATGAGAAGACTCCTGTTTGCACGCTAAATATGTACCTACAGCCAGGCGACAGTTAGCTTACCTTGCTGAGCACAGAGATTTAAAACGGGGGGAAGCAACTTTTGCTTATTAGCTTAGCTTTGCCCTGTCCAAAGGTTAAATGAATTACACAAGGTTTTATACCTCTGCCAACCAGTCGAATTACACTTTACACCCATTAGGAAGTTATCACTATATTGACATGCATGACTACAATGAATAATTTTCAGTGAGAAACATGCCATCGTCACTCAGTGATTATTTTTACACAGGGGTACAGAGGACTGATAGAGAGCTCCACTACATGGTGCAACCACCTTAAACTCAATATCAGCTAAACCAGAGGAACAGGAGGCCCCTGTCTTTTTGTTCATCCACGGAGAGGAAGTGAAGAGGATGGATTCATAAAACTACCCTGGGGTCCAAATCAATAAAAAAAATTCAGGACACTGTGGTGTCACCTTTGGGGGGAATACCATCACTTCATTATTTCCTCCCGTTAGACATTTGTGTGAAAAAATGACATGTTTTTATGAGGTCACCACATCAGTTCATTATTAGGTCCAAATGGACGTTTTGCCAAATTTAAAGACATTTCCTCAAGGTGTTCCTGAGATACCACATACATGAGAATTAGACATACAGATGGACAGACCACCAGGCGGAGGCATATAAATCTGCCTGTAGCCCCTTTAAATCACTAATTAACACGTTACATCTTGTTTGTTCAATTAAAAACTGAGCTTGCTGGTTTCCTTGATTTCAGTCTCTGCACTAAGCTAATCATCTAATATCTTAGCTTGGTACTTAAGATATGAGAATGGGATCAATCTACTCATCTAACTCTCCACAATATACATACAACTAGATGTTAAAGTTTATAGTGGTGAAGATATTTCTTTGAATAAATTTTCAGTAAAGTTACTGTTTGTAACCGAATGACAACACAATGGCGAGTGGAGACTTTTCCCGGAATAATCACAAGTGGTGCACAGTTACGTTCTTAACAAGGCTTTTAACCCAACAGGTTTACTCTTCAGCTCACCTGTGTATGAAGCAGTGTACTGTTTTTTTTAGGTCTCTGCTAGCATGTGCAACGGTTACATTAACTTTGCACAAAAAAAAAATCTGTAACATGCATGTTGTGATAATAATGATAGCTCCAAGCTTTAAATGACTAAGTTCTTTGTATTTAATGTGCAGGTAGCTGTACACCTTCCAGTTATCTACTCATTCGCATTCACAAACTGGTGAGCACACACACACACAGCACCCAAGCTTCCTCTCCAACCTTTTGCTCTTTTTCGAATTGATTTTAGATCTGAGCTGAGTTCAGCAAAGTTCCTCTCCCTCCACCTATTATCAAAGCGCTTCCTCTCTGACATTTAGGGAGGAAGACGACAAAAGGGGGGGTAGAGCAGGACGGTGGGAGAGGAAGAGGAGAGACAACTATTTCAGCTTTTCATGTGAAACAACAGTGAATCATGGAGGCAGGTTTGGCCTTTCCGAGAAATACCGATTCTGTCATACGGTCTGTAATTACTGTCCTGATTATCCCCACTCCACACTGTTCTAGTGGCTCTTTCTGCTGCTCAAATTGCTGGTCTTGGAGAAGCCAGATCATGTTTCATATTATTCCGCATGTTTTCCCTATTTCTGGCTCTGTTTAAATCACATATATGTCAGCCTGTTGAATTACATTACAGTGAAGAAGACAAAGCTGATGTTTTTGTTGTGCTGAGACGCACTTATCTAATGCACCTATACCAGCTGTAATAATGTAGCAATGAAAAAACTTAACTTAAAAACAGAATTAAGCTGAAGTCACCTCTAAGCTTTTGATGAAATCAATATAGTAATAGTGCATTTTTTAAAATTGAATTAGCTATGGATTGTTATTAAATGATCAACTGATTATTAATTTGGCAGGTTACATGTCTAATTAATTAAGGGATCTGAAACATCAAAAAGTTTAACTAAATGTCAGTTCTCACATTTCCTGTTGCCTCAGCGCGCTGCAACCGTAGCTTCAAATAAACCTAAAGATAATCACAAATACAGCCATGCAGAGAAGATGGTCACCTGCTGGAGAGAGCCCAGATTACATATGTGGAGGACAAGCTAAAGCTAATGACATGTCCTTCTAATAAAATGCATGCAATCATTCAGATAAGATATCGATTCTTTTAGCATGTGTAGAAACGCAGCCAGAAGTCACTGAGAAGCACATCAGTATGCGTCACCATGCGTCTGAGACATTCATCACCTCCCCGCCTCATGCTCACAGTGTAAAGAATGCGGACGCCGTGCTGTAATCTATCGGAAATGCTTTCTTTAAGTGTCATATAACTGGTTGTGGATTTGGCTGTTGTGAGGGGCTAATAAATGCAAATCACCGCCACACACACACGCACACACACACACACACACAGACATGCACAGGGGGCAGCTTGATCTGGGTACATGACATGCATTTCGCTTATAAAACGTCCACACACACATCGTCGCATTCATTCTCACACACATATAGACAACCAGAACACAAACTCAAACACAGCTCATGGTGTTGTTCAACATCAGTGTAACATTTGCTTGTCTCTTGTCGCTCTAGATGGACCGTGTGGACCAAACAACAGGCTTTTCGCTGGTTTGATGCCATTCCTTTTTTCAAACTGTCCCGCGGTGCACAACATCCAAACACTGGGTGCCAGATTTTACATTAGAGTAAGACATTAAAGGAAAGGCTTTGACATGCTGGGAAATGTGGACTCTCATATCTGTACGGTAAATATGGAGCTGGAGCCAGGAGACACTTAGCTTAGTTTGGCATAAAGACTAGAAACGGGGAAACAGCTAGCCTGGCTCTGTCCAAAGGTAAAAAAAAAGACTTGTTAAAAAACAGACTATTTCTTGGTGCAGAAAGTTCCTCAAGTCTTGTTGTCACTAAGAGTCTGCTGTAGAACCACTACTTGTCATTTTGTCATTTTTACAATTTTTTTTTTTTTGTTACAAATTAAATGATTAATACGCTTGAGATGTGCTGGGAGGAAGATTTCTTTACCCTTGAACAGAGACAGACTGGCTGTTTTCTTTCTGTTTTTAGCTTCATATTTACCCAGCAGATGGAGAGGGGTATCAATCTTCTCTTCATATCTCAGAAACAAAGCATATATTTTATGGAGAATATATTATACAATGCGCAAGTGCACTAAAAAGACAGGGGACCGTTGCACTTGAACCACCCTGCAGTCTTGTAATCTCACACAGACACAGAGCCCGACAGTGTCAAAGTGTGAGGGACACTTCCTGAGTGATATCTCCTTCGTAAATCCCTGCAATATTTTTTAGGTGTGCGCCAAAGGGGCTGGAGGACTTTCCACTTTTCGCAGGTCGTCAGATTGGATTTGCAAAGACACCCAGCTAGACTGACGCAGGAGCGCTGCAGGAGTGTTCTGCACCAAGGGACAGTCCTGAAAAAAAGGGATGGCATCATCCACTGTGTCCCAAACGTGGCTCATTCCCAGAGAAAAGCTTCTCTACCTCCTCCCCAAACTACATCCCTCCCTCTCCTCTCCCAGCCTCTCTGTTCTCTCATCCTTCTTTCCTGTCTTGTTTCAGTTCAACTCCCCCCACCCCCCCCCCGGTCCCTCCCTCTGTTTCTCCTCCCATCCCTCTCTCTACTTCTGCATATCACACTGCAGCAGTAGGACGATGGAGGGGTCGGACTTGGCGGCCTCTTTGAACTCTTCCAGGGTGATCTCATCATTGTGGTCCTTGTCCATCTTGGAGAAGATCTTGTCCACGCGCTGCTGCGGGGTCAGCCCGTCCTCGTTCATACGCATCATGATCACAGTGCCCACCATCTTGTAGATGGCCTGCAGAGGAGCGAAAGGAAAAAAAATGTAGTAAAATGCACATAGGCTATCCCCCACTCCCTCCACACAAACACCTACCTCGATGATCTCCAGCATCTCCATGCGTGTGATCTTTCCATCCCCGTCCAGATCATACATGTTGAAGGCCCAGTTCAGTTTCTGCTCAAAGCTACCCCTGGAGGTGATGGACAGGGCGCAGATGAACTCCCTGAAGTCGATGGTGCCGTCGCCGTTCTTGTCAAATGTCCGAAACGCGTGCTGGGCGAACTTGGAGGCATCACCATACGGGAAAAACTGGAGAGTGAAACATGAGAAAAACAAAGTGGCATCAGTGATGCACCACTTTCATTGTACATAACATCATTGAAACACCCAACTGAGTTGCAGTATGGGCAACGTAGGATCCAGCATTTTTGGAGAGCCATATTAGGATATCCCGACTGATTTGTGAACACAGACTGCAGGTCTCTGTGGCCATATTACAATTGTTTTAGTTTTTTATCTTCACTGAAAAAGTATGGAGAAAAAACGAATCTGCTCTCGGTACGTGTTATCGTTACAGTAGTCTTTGTGTAGCACAGCACAATGTGTGTATAAACAAGTGATATAAAACCAGAAAGCTGTTATATATGAAAAAAAATTCTAAGAGTTGGAAGTCTGGATGACTGAGAATCTTCACAGACATATTATGAAAGAGATCAATGCCAAAAATAAGTTATTTGAGCAATGAGTGAAGAAAAATAGCAAAAAACATTTTATTTTTTATTACTGTCATATATCCTGAAAAGCTTATGGAAAGTTTTTATTTGCAGCTCAGTCTGTGTGTATAAATTACATGTCCTAAAGAATCATGGTTTGTACTGTCAGAATGTTTGGCAAAAGGCCCATATATTAAAGGTTTAATATTTCATTTTAGGGTTAATAACAAGACCGTCTTATGCATATCTGTTGGCATAACTGTACTTTGAGAGACAGTCCTCACATAAACACAGGGAATGTTAGCTGTTAGCTGAAAGAGATATTTTAGAGATGAAGCACAGCAAGTGGAGACTTCGTGTTTATAGAATCAGAGTACCCTCCTAATGCAGGTGGAAGTTCAGTCCATCCATTTTCTGCCACTTATCTGGAGCAAGGTGAGTTCCTCCTACTTCCTGATATCTTGATGCAGCATTTTGTAACAATTGCTCACTCACACTGACAGATCAGATTAATACAAGCCACACTTTTCAAATCTATGCACTTTTGAACTGAATGGGAGTGAATGAGAGGATATGCCAAACTGATCTAAATTATCTTTAACCCCTGTGAATCCATGAAAAATCATTCAGCTTCTCTCTAGCACTGTGCCAACAATGTTCTGAAGGAGATTTAGGCAGTATTAGAAACTCCACTTTATGCCCCAAACACAGGACCATTAGTCAGCCACAATAACTGAGGCTTTCTATGTGACAATGCAAAAATGTTCTGAGTCATTTAACGGGTCCGTTTTCATTTATATAACTACAGTTGCAGCCGCTTACAATGAGGAAAACAAAACTCTGAGCACAATTTTAACCATAGGCAATGCAGGAAATAGCTATGAAACACCCCAGGCCTGCTTATTACTGCATAATCAACTGCCATGACTTCACTTCCTCTGCTCCCCGTCTCTTTTCGGGCCTCTCACCTTAACATAGAGCTGCTGAAACTCCTCCAGGTTGAGGATGCCAGAGGGGCAGTCTTTGAGGAAGCCTTTGTACCACTGCTTGAGCTCTGCCTCGTTGAATTCGGTGTTCTTGGTCAGGTCGTCCAGGACCTCCGGAGCCAGCTTGCTGTTGTGTTTCCCCATGTCGCTTCGCCTCTCTGGGGAAGAGAGATGCGGGGAGGGAGGAAGAGATGGGGTGAGCACACGGGTGAGGACGTGCTAGACAAACAACAGCAACATCAGCACTGGGCCTGTGTTGTTGCAACGGCGCAGGTCTCTGAGGACGGACGCAAACAAGGAACTACCTGCACAGACACACACGCAAGGAAGCCTGCGCTGTCTTTATGTGGCTTTGTGTGTCAGAATATACAGTATAAAACAATAACCCAGAAAATAAATCTTCTTAGCAAGCCATTTAAACCTATTTTTTTTAAATATATGAAAGAATTAGTCAGTAAGGTTAGTTCTTTTTCAGAAAGTCTATAATGAATTCAAAGAGTGTTGTAGTTGGGTTTGTTTCTTAGACCTGATAAAGGCTTTTGTTTTTGTCAAACATGAAATTTTACTGTCTAAGCTTTCCAAATTTAGATATCTAAAAAAACCCACTTTCCTTTGTGAAATCTCATTCAAGTTAACACAGTTACAGGGCCCACCTTTCAGATTAATGCTCCAAGGTTTCTTATCAACCAAAAGGTGCTACAAGTCTTTCTGTGCATGCAGTGGCTCCCTCTGCTTCTGCCTCCATGTTAAAGCAAATGGACTCAATCTATCATCAAGAACTTTAAGTACTCTATGACAAGCCCAACTCTTGTCCCCACTGTCAATGAGATAACATTTTTTCAGTATGAAAAGTTTAAAGCAGTATGAAAAGTTTAAAGCAGCATATGTCATTCACATTTCAAACTGTGAATGCAATGACACCTGTTCCTGTGAGCAAAACTCCACTTATGGAAATAAGAAAGTGCAGATTATACTGCTTTTATAGAATCAAACATAAAATACTGTTCACAGCTACTCAGATATGCACTAATAAATGATTGTCTTGAAGTCTCGTCTTAGACTGATTCTTCTGTTGCTTTAAGATTATTAGAAGTTAGAAGTGTTGTCACACATTTTTCCCATCCCATTTTCTTTGCAACTGTACTTTGTTGCTGTACTGTTGGTTCTTTTTATCTTTTGTCAGTTTTTAGTCATATCAGGACTGTATACAAGGCACATTTACACTGACGTCAGTGTTGGTTAATGTGCGCTGTCCTCCATATATAACTTTTCCAGCACATACTCACCTGTTAAAGGAATTTACCAGGAACAGGTAAAAAGAATTGAATAAGCTAAAGCTGCTGGGTAAAGAGTAGTTGTTATCAAAGAACGAGTAAATCTGCATCAGACATGTGGAATTATCTGTTTGAATGATGTGTTGAAGTGGACAGATTTAGCAGAGCGCACACACACTACAGTCAGGAGTTCATGTTCATGCTACAGAAGGTCTCTCCATTTCCATAATGACTCATGTCATTCTACTTCCATAATCACCTCATAGCATTGCTGCTATTTTGGCCATAAAATGGCCCATTAGCCTGGCTGCTCACCACACACATATTCACATGGCTGAAGAACACTGCAGTGGCTTCATGACGCCATCCCTGACTCATAGCCCTGTCTGACAGCTTTCGCACTTTGACACCGGGACACAGCCGAGACAAGCAGCCACAAATCCTCCTCTAAACTGCAGAGTGTGGGGATCGTTTAGCGGCTGGAATATCATCCTGCTGTGCTTTATGGCGAGTGAGTCACGTAGACAGAGGCGACAAAACCCCGAGTCACTGCAAATCGCTCAAATATTTTGGGCTTTGTATTTCCATGACAAGTGGGAGGCACCGTAGGAGAGCGAGGACCTTAGAGGAAGAGCAATACAGGATATCAGTAGGAGAGCAGGCCATCCCAGCATTGACTTGCTTTGAAAAGGTCACCTGTGATCTTATCAGGTTGAATCACAGAAATGAATGTTTCTCTCTTCTTACAGTTGTTTAAGAGGGAAAAAAAGAAAGATAGCTGTTCAGGAAGAAAACAAAAGAGAAATGTGAACCGGTGACAAATGTAAAAGTCAAAGCCTGAACGCTGAACGCCGGGTGTTCATGTCTTCACTGCACTTCTGTACAATTCAAACAGCTTTGACTTTTTTTTCCCAGTTATTGCCAGAAAATAGCTTCCGCTTTTAGCGTGCTTATAATAGAACCCAGCGTGTGTCGACCATCAAAGAGCAATTGTAACTGTTCCATTTCCACAAAGCAGTCTGTGCTTAAATTGTGCACTGACACAGACGGATCCTTTCAGAGGTGACTCAGGATTTTTTTAGGTCAGGAAGGCGACTGTTGTTGTTGTTGTTGGCGTGTGGCCTCTCACAATTTGTGTAATGCACAGACGCAAATACGTGCTTACACACACACACACACACACACACACACAGAGTTTCACAAGGTTAACTGCTGCAGGATGGATGCAGGCAGATGTTGAGGGCAGCAGTGTGGGTAAAGATCACATGAGGGGGTTGATGTTGTGCAGCAACACCTGTAACACCATTTTCCCCTGAGAGGCCATCATTAAATTAGAAGTATTCAATTGATAAATCTCTGCTCTCTCTCTCTCTCTCTCTCTCTCTCTCTCTCTCTCGAATGTGTGTGACTCTCAGACGTTTGAAACTAATTGTTAACCATCCCTAAAATCACTGACAGTGTCCGCTCAGGTAGTTCTGTGAATCACTGACTGCATACCTTGTGTCACAAGCTGTGAGTTTATTCCTTTCGCACACACACACACACACACGCACACACTCCACAGAGCTGCAGCATTGTTTCTCGCTCCTGACTGGGGCAGATGAGATTTTATCCCTCTGTTAGGGAAGCAAATGTAGCAGATAATAGAGTTTCCTGTGGAGGACAGCGAGAGGCGCGGCTACCCAGCCGAGCAAACACATTGGAAACTTATCCCATCTGAAAGAATCACAATAAACACTGCTCACGCCGGCAAAATAAGCAACCCGTAAGTCCGCTCTAATCGTCCCCAGGTCGGGAGCCGTCTCCCAGTCAGGTGTTCACGTCTCCGCCAGCTCGTCTTACCGAGGCAGAAATCTATTGTGGAAGACTATTCGGGTGTTGGAGGTTATCTGGACACAACCCTGAGTGTTTCTTTTTCTCTGAGCTGACCGCCTTTCAGAACAAATAAATCTAATACCCGGGGAATCAATGAGATGCATTCAGAATACAGATGACCTGGCTTCCATGCCATTTTCTCATTCTCCCTGCCTAAGACAACGATGCTTATCTGAGTGCATTAACGTACGCGTATATGTGCATGCATGTATTTCTCCCCGGGTATGTGTGTGTTGCAATAAAGATGTGCTTGTTGTTTTAAGGGAAACAAAGAATGGGAAGGCAGACATGTGAATGCATAAAATGTGGACTCTTGATGTCCCTTGTTCACGCAGCCTGGATCCACATATACAAGTTCTTTCATGATTTAAAAAGCTGCAGTGTGGTGCTGTTAACTGTCCCCAGCTGCAAAACAAGGGGCCAGTCTGAGCTTTGCGGGCAGGATTAAGAACAAGGACATCAACTTTCTGTGCCTGAACCAGGAACAGCTGCATTCATGAAAAAAAACAACAGAAACATCAGCAATAAATAGCAACACTCTTGGATTAGGTCAACACTAGTGTACAGGTTACTGTAAATTGACCAACGCCGGCAACTCTAAAAGCTACAGTCAGTAATAAGTATGTGCAATGTCAAAGGGCCAGTTTGTAGTGATGAAGCCTCACATAGTTATTAACCAACTCCGCAGTCCTCCACAGGTTTATATAAAGGTGTGTTTTCGTATCTTTCGGCTCATTGTTTTGGTTTTGCCGCTTGCAGCTTTACTGGTATATTCAATCTCAGCCCTTTCATCAACCACATTTTCACAATGCTCTGATAAAGTCACTGTACTCTGTCTGTCCTGCACCAAACAGCAGGGAGTCAGAGATCAGTTGGTGAACACAGGGGAGCATTTAGCAGCTACAGTGACAGATATTTCCCTCAGAAGTTGGTGGAGACCAAAATAGAAAGTGGAGTGAATATTGGACATTTGTTGGGTGGGCACACAGGCCACTGCAGATTAATGTTACTCCATGTTTTATGTATTTGTCAATAGGCCATTATTAACAGCATAATAACTATACTATGATTTGTCTGTAGATTGCTGTGCTGCCTCCAAATGTGTTAAATTGGCACATTTATCATCAATCTTGCTGCTGATCAGTTAGGCCAAAACAAAACAAGCTAACCCCGCACCCCCAGAGAGAACTTGGCTAACATGGACATGATGTAAGGCTAAATAAATTAAGTGATACAAAATTACAATTCACTAGGGTTAGTGGGCTACCTGTTTATGTTGATTCCTTTTTGATTTTATCAGAGAAAAGACTGAAATTGAGGAGACAATAATCCTTGTTTCTTTCAACTCTCATCAGCTTCATTTCTTTTAAGGAATTGTGAACAAAGGATAAAATCCCAGGGGAAACCCATTTATGCTCTCTAATGCCAGTGCGCTCCAAGTCCCTCCCTCTGGTGCTCATATAGCTTAGAATAGCTTTATTCCCTAAATGCTGCCGTTTCCCTTGTGCAGCCCTGAACGCCTGCTCTGCGCATCCCGCCAAATGGGATCAATCGGCCTGGCAACATGCTGTTGCTGTGCAGGATGACGTCTTTAACAGTCCGTTCACGTCAACACGCAGCGGAGGCCCGAGCACACACACTCAAATACACACACACACACACACAATCATGCCAGTTTCAACCAGGGACGACCAAGACATATTAGTTCCATCACACACAAACTGTCTCTGGAATTCTTGCACGTATAGACACTCGTGCACCGACGTGAGAAATGCAGCGATAAAGGAGGAGAGAGGACACAGCAAGGGATGATGAAGGGGCTGCGTGTGGAAATAAAATACGAGCGGGAGGATGACTCAATCTGGATTCACACCTCTGAGGGAGAAGACAAACAGAGAGACGGGGAGTCAAGGGGCGATGAAGATGGAAGGACGGAGAGAGACGGGAGGCCGCAGGCAGGAGAGCAGACCTCGTAGAAAATTTGTCCCAACAGGCGTTCAAAAGAAGAAGACATGTATCTCATAGAGGCTGAAGGGGCCTTAGCGCATGTTCATTGCAGCTGTCAGGCTGATAGTGAATGCAAAGTCTAATCTGAGATGTTAATGTGTGGGAGACTCTGTGTGTGTGTGTGTGTGTGTGTTTGCCAGCCCAGCTTGACAGCAATCTAGCTGATTGGACAAGCTAGTTAAACATGTTTGCGTGCCAGAGTCAGTAGTGATAAAGCCTGAACATTTTGATGGCAGTTTTCTCAAACTCGAGGCACTTGTTATCGGGCTGATGTGTGACAGGAGTGCTGTACACAAATGACAGCGGTTCTTCCTAAAGTGGCATCTTGAGGACTGACAAACCCCAGCTGTGGAGGGTCCACAATGAAAGGAGCTCCTCTGAAATTAGCGGGATGTGTGTAAGATGACAGTGCAGTTATTCCAGGTAGATATGTAGAGTAAACTTTATTTATTCAGGTCTTACTGAGATCAAAATGTGTCTCACAAAGACAGACCAAAGAGCAAATTACAAGAAAATGAAGTCACACACCTTCTGAAAGTCTGTCTTGTCTTGTTGACTGCAGGTAGTTTCACTTCTCACCTTGCTGCGGTGATGTACAGGTGTACTCCAGGGCCCTGTGACATCATCTTTTGTGCTCTTATGATATGAGATATATTAGGTAATAATATGGGAGAACCAATCAGGATCCAGTGAGCATCAGCAGTCTAAACTGTGTGCATATGGGGGTCCGTGATAGGAAGTACTGTATGTTGGTGCAAGGCTGATTCCAGTGACGTTGGCAGGTCGTGACGGATGGTACATTGAGGATGAAATGATAAAACGTGAATTCTGCCTGTACGACTGACATAGTGTTGAATAGATTAGTTGATTAATCAAGTGGTCAAATGACAGATTATAATCAAAAAGTTTGATGACTGATTAAAGCTTTAAGATGTTTAAGGATTTACTAATAACGTTAACAACGGCTCCATTTTATTCAAGTCATCCAATGAGCACAATACCAGCACCCTGAAACTGAAGCAACTAAGTGGAATTCAGCCATCGTTAATGGTATTATTTATATCTGTGCTTTTCCTACTGAGGCAGGTCAACAGGTCGGCTGTGAGGGCTTTTTAGTTTTCACATTAGTGAATCCTCTTGTGGTCCAATTGATCTATAATATCTCTAGAGGTGCTTTTCTTCGAGGCTATGTTTGGCTACACCAATCAGACATAAGACATTAGACGGCTAAAAGTCTACCCCTCCCTTATAAATAAAGCTGTCCTGACAACTGTGATAAAGTATTTTCTCCTTTGTGAACACACACAGTAAGAGGTTCCACGAGGCACAAAATAAAGTTGAAAAGCAGTGGGCCTGCGCTGTCATTATTATGAGGCTCAGGCACTCTGGCTCTAACTGAACGTAGCCCGGAGGGGAAAATGTGTTGGTGTCGCTGTGACTGAAAATGATTAGCTGGCAAAAGCTGTAATTGAGTTGGAAACAGTGCAAAATGGGAAGCTAGGCCTTCCATACAGTAGTCATTTCCTGTGTGTGTGTGTGTGTGTGTGTGTGTGTGTGTGTGTGTGTGCTGTACTTTTGCAATGACAATAACCTCTGTGAGAGTGGAAAAAGTACAATGGACTGTAGCAGCAATAGGGGAGCAATCAATAGGATACCAGTCCAATACCAGCCCTAGCCATGAACTACGCTATAAGGTGTGTGTGTGTGTGTTTCAGAGTGAAATACTAAATTATAGAAACCCGATGAGAGGTGCATGGCCAGGATATTGACGTGTGAATGATAAACCATCTCCTGAGCGGTCTTCATGGCAGCTCCCCAAACCATCAAAAGTGAAACAGAACAATATGTTGTCTTGACAACAGTTGCCCGGCGCGCTGCCAAACAGACGCCCGGCCAATCGAAGCGCTCCCTCTGCCAACTGGACCTGACCAATTGGCTGAGTAATATATGGGCCTGATGCGGGGTTTATTGAAAATCTAAATATTGGCCAGTGTCCTCCACATCCCACATGATGCCCTGTGTTTGATTACATATTTACTGTCGAGTTGAACAGTGGAGTTTTGCTCTGGTTGTTTATGAGAAGCAACCTGATTTCCCTCTAAATCTGCAAACACAAGTATGAATACCTGTTGTTACTTTTTATAAGTGCTATAGTAGTACGACCGGACAATAATTTAGTAGTAACAGTGCTGTTTTGTGAAGATATGATCATATTGTGTTTTATGTCACACATTTCTGTTGTCAATTACAATTAAAACTAGCCAAAAGAAAATTAGTTGTCAAAAGTGTTGATTTTACAAATTACAAAGCGTTTTGTATAATGACAAAAAAACATTATAAACTGAATATCAGTTTAATTATTTTACAAATCCTATGACAATACATAACTTGAGTCAATAGAAGTTTTTCAATTTTGCGGTACCTTTAACAGCTCCCACTGTCCAGCAAACAGTGAAGTATCCTGTGATTACTTCTTGTTTTACTTTTGTGATATAAGAAAACATTAAAAAATTTTTATTGTAAATAGTTAAAATGCATTTGTCCAACAGTGTGACAGTGGGACAAGAGAGAAGAGCCATAAATCGGTGAACTGACTAATAGTATAATTATTAGTTATACAACGTCTACAGAGGTTTAATAGCTGCAGCAGGATAGCAGTGCAGCAGCTTTAGTCCGTCTGTGTCAACAGAAGATGTATTCACACACAGTATTCTTCTTGTTAGTAGTGCAATGGTGCATGGGGAGCACTTAGAGTCCAACACACAATTACTTTAGTTACACTCAGAAAACAGAGGAAAATGGACCTGAAGCATAAAAATACACTTCACACACCATCATTCGGCCTGTGTAGACAGCCGGATTGATCCAAACAGAGCTGTATCTGTTATGTCAGATGGACTCAAAAATGCAACTGAACCACCCCCTGCGTAGACAAGCTTGTACACAGAATTGAGACCTGGACATAAGTCAGACTTAAGTCAGGATAAGGAGGACTTGAGTGTTGACTTAGACTTGACTGCTGTGTCTGACAGCCACAAGACCTGAGATGAGGTTCTGTTCTAGTCATGTTTTTGACTTATTGAACTCCTAAAGCAATAAAAATGAATGAAAGAGCATCTGACAGGTTTCGCACCACACAGCTTGAGTCAAGGACTTGGTCTCACTTACTGAAGGTAAAGACTCTTTTAACACTTGCCATGAGAGGATACATTTCATTTGGTTAGCTACTGTATCTGAAGGACTTGTGTACTTGTAGTCTGCTTGTAGACCTGACTTAGACTTACTTAACCTTGCCCAGTTGTATAAAGCAGTTGTACTGCTTCACAGCACTTTTTGCATCAGTGTGAAAAAGAACCAAGTGTATAATTCACTGGATTAACCAAAAACTGCGCTTCTCAGTCTCTTAATTGAATCTTATCCATAGGAAGATTTTATCCATACCACCCAATCTTATTTGGTATTTTGTTAAGTATACTATTATTGTAAAAATATGAATAATTTCATGTTATTATTATTATTATCATTTTTAAGCCAAACCCTTAGTCATGGTGATAGTAGCAGTTCTACTCTAGTGGTAACAGTTTGGTAGCAGTAGCAGTTTTACTAATAGTAGTAGTACATATATTAATTTTGTTATCATGGTGAAAGAGGATGGTTATGTAAGTCTTTACAGACACATGAAATAAAGCGTGTGCGCTGAGGTGTTGCTTCCTATCAGTAAGATCTCCATATTATTCTGATCTCCATATATCTCTCTGGTGACTGGAGCAAGAAGGATGCATCGCTATAGAAACGCAGCACACCTCTGTGCAGTTCAAACTCTAATTTAAGACCAGGCAGCATGTCGAGCCTGGGGAGAAACACGGGGGACAAAACGGCTGTGTGCGTGTGCCCTTATGAGTCAGTCTCTCAGCTAACCTTTATCGCCCATATCTCCAAAACGACATTTATTCACCCCGGTATTTATTTATTGCCACGATTATTACACATTTACTGAGATCCGGGTGACTCATGTCTGAGTGCTGCTCTAATTGTGGGCTATTGTTTCTCTCTGCGCCCCATCAAACCTGCAGAGTCCGGTTAAATGCAACTAGTAATATTCCAGCGACACCTTTAAACTCAGAGTCAGAAGTGGAAAGATGCCAGCATACACACACACACACACACACACACGCTCAAATGCACAAACACACAAAAACACACCTTTCTACATTTCATAAGCCCAGGTGGAGAGTTGTTTGGTTGTAAGGCTCAGGTGTTGCAGCACCAGACAAAAACAGTCTCCAGAACAAATACACCCATGTCCTGTAAGCACACACACACACACAGAGTAGTAGCGTGTTTGTGTGTTTTTTTGGGTGGTGTGTTGTAAGTGGTGTAGAAGAACACGGGAAACTTACCCCTGCTCATGTACTTGGAGCTGTCCTCTCATCACTATCCTCTGCTGACACGAACACTTAGTGTGTCCTGAAACAGACTGCTAATCGGCGGCAAATCAACGTCTTACAACCTGCAGAATGATGTCAGCACACTGTGTTCAAAAGCTGCTGAGCGTGTCATCGTAAGTTTGATTGATCAGTCACATTAGAGATGCTGGCAAACACAACCACATCCTCTCTATACATTACACTGTAAATGGGATATGTGTACAAGGGATATAGTTTCATATTCTAGTGGAAAGGTAGTTCCAGAGCTGCAGTACAACAGAAGACCTATTTATGGATAAATAAAGTGTGTTATAGAATACCTTTATGTTAAACTTAGAAGACTTAAAAATACTGTTAATGCCAAATGAACCAAGCCATTTGCCTATTTATAATGTTATGTTGAAAGACGTGTGCTGCTTTGTTTTGGAGTTTTTGCTCTCTCCTATCCATAAGCATTTAATATAAAATAAGTGTAAGTTCTCTACGTCTTTCAGGTGTCATCACATTGAAGTGCTTCACTTCTGCTGAAAAGAAATTTGTAAAAATGCCTTAGAAAAACATAGCTATGTCCAGTGGATGGAAAAACAGCAACACAAGCCACCACCTCGGCATAGAGAGAAATACTGCACATGATCTTATATATATATACATATATAATATATAATCATCCTGCTCAGGGGAGGCTGGAGACCCTGACAGGTTGTCAGTCTATCACAAGGCTGACGCATACAGCACAGACAGACACTCACATTCACACCTATGTGGACAATTTTAGTTTCATCACTTCACTTAACCTGCTTGGTTGTGGTAGAAAAAACTGCAGCTCCCCCGCACAGATCTGAACCCGTGACCTTCTAGCTGTAAGGCAGCAAAGCAGTGAACCACTGTCTTATTGTGTTAAGGTAAAAAGAAATGTGCTGCGTGATTCAGCGTCATGTGTTTCTTTTAAA
Source organism: Scortum barcoo (assembly GCA_023238725.1). NCBI lineage: Eukaryota > Metazoa > Chordata > Actinopteri > Centrarchiformes > Terapontidae > Scortum > Scortum barcoo. The sequence goes on along the minus strand of CM041548.1, from coordinate 4,878,682 downwards.
TGTCTCTTAACGCTGGTCACAACAGGACCTGATAAATACCACCTAAATACTTTTTGTCCCCTTCCTGAGGTCAGTTCCTCACTGCAGTTTCTGGTGTGTGTTACCTTTCCATTGTACCGTGTTGGATCTGTCTAGCCACTGGAGGACAGTCCGTCAATGCTGTCCGCTGATAACTGTAGGTGTTCATTAGTTATCCACCACTGATGCCAAACTCCGTCACTCAACATGCCTTTGTTATTGCTCAGCCACCATCAGCCGGTCCACGGGCTCACAGGAGCCTCTAGTGTGTGTCGCGCACACACACCAGCACACATAACTTTATATTCCTACATCTGTTTCCCTGCGTAATAAAGCCTGTGACAGGAATGGATGAATCAATCAGTCAGACACACACACACACACACACACACACACACATACAGCAGCCATCCCCTACAAAACACAAAAACACATACACCACAAGCACACGCACACAATGAGCCAGTGATGCATGAGACAGATGCAGAGTACACCTGGCCACGGGCTTTCCACAAAATGGAAGTGATACAAAGGGAGCGAAAGAAAGAGATACAAAAAGTGTGTGTGTGTGTGTGTGCCACTATCAACGAGGGGGGGAGAAAGAGGAGACCGGAAAAACAAGCAGCACACGCATACAGACACAGGCAGGAAACTGTAGTGTAACATGTTGCTCCGAGCTGATATTATTGCCTTCCACAGAATATGGATCAATAGCTCTTTCCAGGGCAGATGAAGCAGTTATAATCATGTGTTTTCCCACCCAGTCAGCTGTCATGTGTAGCTGTGGCTCCCCTCCACCTGCCGTCGGAAATAACAGGCAGTTACGACCAAGTCCGACACCAGTGCGAAGAGCAGGAAATCAACTTCTGCCGCATCGTTTACGTAACAGCCTGTTGCTCATCTCACATGATGAAAAACATAAGACACCCAAAGGATCCACCGCTGTAGAAGCTCCAAAGCTAAATGCCGTGCACCGCTGAGGGGCAGCTCTGTAAACCCTGGGGAGATTTACTGAGAATATACAATAACATCGTAATGCTTTGAAATGTTGTAAAGCGGGACAGAGCAATGGCAGCCTGTGTTTGTATAAAGTCTTAAAGTATGCTTCAATGAGAAAAACATTAAAATGCATTAGTGAAAGCACCGTCTTCTTTATTTGGATTACTGGATTAGTCAGAGGTACAATCCTCAGTGTAGATGTAAGTGAAAGGTAGGTCCACTGCTGACGTTTAAAGCACAGCATCTGATATCACTCCCAAAATGTTTGACAGGTCTTTCATCACGTATACTAAACAACAGCAAATCAGTTATTCATGTTTTAATGCTGAGAAAAAAAAAGGTTTTTAACCTGATGTGAAAGCCAACCTCGACTCTACTCAGTATGTGAACAGTCCTGTCTGTTGTATGTCGGAAAACAAATATCGAGTGGGCATTTAAAGGTATTAAAATAGGGGCCGGGGACGAATAGGGGACGAATTATGATGTTTTAGGAATATTGTGGAGGAGACAGTGGTCCTGGATAAGATGGTAGAGACAACCTGACTCGTGAGAACTCCACGCCGACTGTAAAAGTGGGTTGCAGTAGAAATAAAGCGACAGAACCAGCTGTGTTTTTTTTTTTTTTTTTTAGAAGGTGGGGGGGAACACCTCGTTTTATTAGTACTGATCGGCTGCTGTCACCTCAAGTTAACACAGATGTTTGCATCAGAGAGGGAAAATGTGATAAGGTGGCAAACGCGTGCTGTCCGGCTCACCACAAACCAAAGGCCAGCTCCTGGCAGCGAAAAGGGCCACAGAGCCAAAGTGAGCTGTCGCTGCCGCCAGCTGTCTGTCATGGATGTGCCCGTGGATGTGTGTGTGTTGTGTGTGTGTGTGTGTCAGCTTGTTCAATTTGTCTGTGCCTTTCCATTTTCATGGCACATTGCTCTTTTGTCTGCATATAAACACAATCAATAATGTATGTATAGACCCGGCTAGGCACACAAAGACACATGCAATAAGTCATCTGACATGACCCTGTGATGCACAGAAGGCCACCGGTAATGTTGGACAGGCTCACACACGGCCCACGATGAGAGCCGGTCCTTATTGATCACAGAGAGGGGGCGATCGGGGTGGAGAGGAGAGACTGGTGTCACTGACGGAGGGCTGGATTACGCAGATGAAACTGAATCACTTGTTCTGCATCTCTCCGTCCGCCTCTCTCTTTTATCGCAAAACTTGAAATGACTTTGATGGGAAAGCAGTTGCAGCTCCTCACACACACATACGCGCTCGCTTGTCTCAGTTGGAGCAACCACCAGCCACTCAGAAGGCGCCCTGCAACTGCAACCTTCGAGCACAGATGCAGACAAACGTTTGATCCCGTTCAGGTTCTTGTTTCGTGCTCCACGTGTGCCAGACGGAGAGCAAGACAGAGTCCGGGTTCGGCAGCGAGGCTCACAAGGAAACCTCATTCCTTGCTCATCCACTGATTGCTCCCCGAGCATGAAGGGCATCCTGGCTCCGACTTCCCCCGGCTGCGTTTTTTCAGAGCACTTCCTGCACCCGTCCAAGACGTGACCTCTCAGCCGAACGCGACGCGGCGACAATGTCTGCTGCCGCCATGGCTGATGTGCCCCCCGTCTTGAAAGCAGGGGGGTCCACCTGACTCCGGGGCCCTAACGTGTCCTTGAGCAACCTGCCTGCAGCATGACGGAAACCTTGACCTGACTCGTCTGTGGTGTCAAACAAGAGCAACGCGCCAACACTGACAGGGTTAAAAGGTTCACCCCCACCCCATCCCCACCTACCCACCGCCCCCTCACACCTCTTCCTGCTGAGACACCTTTGATGACAAACCTGTAACATAATGACTTCCTCCTCCATCACTCATTGCTCCTCTTGGTTAGGAATGAAAGCTCTGGCACATTTTGACCAGCACTTGGACACATTAACATGATGGCGCAAAGATGAAAATAAAATAAAATAAAAAAAAAAATGTCCTCCACTCACCCTGTAATGTTTGGAAGAAGAATAAGCTCCTCGCAGCTGTCTCCTCTCTGCTCCTTCTCACTTGTGTCGGCAGTGTTTGGGTCCAAAACAGTTCCTCCCTCATGTACAATAACCTTCGCGCTAACTCAGCCTCTCTCTCTGGAAGAAGATGAATGAACCGCTGCGTCTCCCCTGCCAACACATTAGCATAGAGGCCGCCTCCCGCGCCAGGCCATTGGCTGGGCGAGAACACCGAGGTGGATCCTCGTCGTCTGATTGGACGGAGCGGCTTGTCAACAAAGAGGCGAGCCGTGGCCGCGCGCGCGTCTGTGCCCTCGCGTCCTCTCTCTCTCTTTGTAGCGCGCGCGCAAAGAGAGAGAGAGGTAATATTGTAAAAGGAAAATCAAATGCAGCCAAAACAGAAGAACACACGTGAGGACTGCTCAGTGTAAGAGGCATTTATCTGCTTCAAATTCACCTTATTTATATAAAAGATTGAAGTTTTCTGCAGACTTTATGTCTATGAGGCCATTCAGGACAAATGACAGAGCTGGTCTGAGAAAGTCCACAGAGAAACAACATCTGTTAAACTAATAATGTAACACTATCAGCAAAAATTTTGGCAAGAGCTGTAACATTTATGGCCGGATTATTATATTACACAGTGGTAAGAGAACATCTGACACATGGACCACCACACAGGCCCTCATGTTTAGGTAACTGTCTGTCTTAAAGCCCCACTCTATGCAATTATGTGTTTTGCCTATTGTTACTTCACTGTGTAAAATGACGTGAGTTTCATCCTAATTTGAGTTTTTAAACACGTGTGAGCGGGATTTTATGACATCACAGCCGGCATGGCAGCCAGTCGTGGGTCAGTTTGCAACTCACACAAGGGTAACTGATACCCGCACATTAAGGCTTTACTGTTACTGCAACGTTAAAGTTTGCAAAGTGCAGAATCACCCAAAATCAACATGATTTCAACATTCCTTTCTGATCTTTGCTGTATTATTCTGAAAAGAAATATCTGAGATATCTGTTTTTGCAGATGAACCCATCATATGATTTCCACTGTCAGTCAAGCTGACGCACACTCACTTCACCAGGACGACGACTATGACTACAATTCTATATTTCATCTATCAGTGAAGAGAGAAAAGCTCTATTCTTACTTTGGAGACAAAGGACACTGTCTTTTCTTTGTTCCTTAATGGCACAAATGTTAGTTTAATGGAGAAACTGTGACGGCAGAGAAAGATTTTATCTGAGTTCATATGAGATATTCACATTAAAACAGATTGGACAGACGTCAATTGAAAACGTGACAGCTGACATAATTTCACTGGTGCAAATGCATTGAGTGTGTGTGTGTGTGTGTGTGTGTGTGTGAGGGTGGTGAGTGGGGGGAGCGTGTATTTCTGTAAGTTTCTCCGTCAATCTACCATTTGTGCTCATAAGTAACACTGAGATAAAAAAGGTAGTTTTATAATTGTCAGACATAAATACAACAATTCCTGCCCTGTGATAGCGTGTCTCTGCAGCAGTCAGACATGGAGAGGTGTGTGTGTGTAGGTGGACTGTGGAGATGGCAGGAAAAGACATAAAGCGGAGTTATAACAGAGAGGAGGAAAAATGTGTTACAGTCTGATTAGCCAAGGTCGGCCGGGGCCTCTCGTCAGGAGTGACATAATCTCTAACACAAGGTAAATGTCCATCACCCGGCGGGACCACTGCAACACACACTCACTGGGTGCTATGGTATGTGTGTGTGTTTGTCCTTCAATCCAAGGCGAACGTCACTCACTCTGCAAGAGACTCAGATAACCACATAAAACAAGCCGCCTCAGCCCGAACGAGGAGGAGAAAACTGCACAGCAACACGGGAGGTGAAGTGATGGAGGACACGATGAGCAGTTCTATATTGCTGTAAAGGAATTGTCTGACATTTTAAGAATACACAGAATAGAAGAAGAATACACAGTCAGAGTATTTGGCTTTTTTTTCTGGGTTTCTTATCTCAAAGGCTGGACACGGCTAGCTGTCTGAAGGTAACAAACCCCGCCAACTAGAACCTCTAAAAATGATTTTTGTTGAATTTAAAGGTTTTTTATTGTCTTAGGACAGAGCCAGACTGACCATTTCACCCTGTTTCTAGTCTTTGTGCCACTCAACGTTGTAGCTTTATAGTTACCGTGTCAACACGAGTGGTATCAATCTTCTCATCTAACTCTCGGTGTCTAAATTTGTCCTCTCTGCCTCTCCGTCCCCTCTCCTCCCTCTAATTCAAATATGTATTATTGAAACCGCATTAATTGATATAAAATGAGTCTCTCGCCCTCTAATTGAAACATGCTTTATTGAAAATGGCATGAATATAGTATGAACCTCTTTCCCTTTTATGAATATTCAAGGGTGTGTGTGTGTGTCCATCTGCAACATGAGGGTTGCCACGGGAGACAACCCATCGAGCCTGTCATCTTCCTCTCATCCCTCTCTCCTCTCTTTCATCTCTCCTGTCCTCTGTCACCATCCGACCATTAATCTCCACACTTTGGCACCGCTCGCTGTTTTACTTTCCTCGACCCCCCCCCACCCCCCTTTGCCACTTGCTGTATTCTACTTTTTTTTAACGTTTTTATGCAGCGTCACATCATTTGATTTACAGTTACCCTCAAATAAATTCATCTCCCACCAAGAAACAAGTGGAATTTTCTCTTCACAGGCTATTTTTTTCACGCCACCAAGTGAGGCAAACGTATTAATATGGATGTTAGTGTAGATATTTTTTTACAGTGCGCTGTTAAAATAATAAGGGCAAACCTGGAGGTATGTGTGGATCGCAGCACGTAGCTGTGATTTCAGGCCTATTCCCCCAGCGAGAGGTGATACAATCTTATTTATGCTAATTGATGGGCAAGTTGGCAGCATGTTAATGAAATTCAAACCTCCATTTATGTCTGAGGCCGCGCGCGCACGTGTGCGTGTGGCGGCCTGTAAACTGTCTAATTGACCTTTCCACACCCCGCAAAGGACGGCTCCTACGCCCGGCTGCCACTCCCTCCCTTCTCCTCTTTCTCCCATCCTCCTTTTCCATCCTCCCTCGACACTTCCGCTCCTCCTGTCCTCCAGTCAGTGTCTCCTCTCCATTTATACCCCTCTTCACTTTTCAGTCATCCCTGTGTTGATGCATGCAATATATCTATTACAATATATCTATTTTCTAATGATCTCATTTTTAAAGACTCCCACGTCATAGTGATTTGTTGATTTTTAGTCACTGATCAGATTCTCTTTTAGACGAAATTTAGTATGATGCATCTCAAGATGGAGATACAGCATTTAAAGCTTATGCTGTCATCTACATCTTCAACAGACAGCGGTGTGAAGTAACTAAATACATTATCTCATGAGCTGTGCTGCTCTCGCTGGCTGTCAAGAGTGTGTGAGCGCAACGCAGAGTGATGAGTAAGTTTCTAGGAGACAGGAATGTGTCCTAGCAGCTAATTACCAGCACTGATGATTAAATACATCGTGGGGACAGTGTGTGTGTGTGTGTGTGTGTGTGTGTTTCGGTTTTGTCAATCGACTGGCAAAAAACGCTCAGCTGGTCTACTTCACTCGGGCGTGCAGTGTGTGTCACAACTTTTACTGTCGCCTTTTTCAGGCTGTGTCCCCAATCAGTGACCTTTTGAAGAGGACGGACGAGATTTCTCCCGTCTCTCCTTTTAACGACCCTTCTTTTCTTTCCTCCAGCCTCTCTCCTCCCTTACTTCCTCTCCTCGCTCCTGTCTGCGGGGATGTAATGAGATTAGGGAAAATGTCTCGTGACGACCCCTCCGTCGCAGGTCAACATCTGCCATTTTGTTCGATGGTGTAGATAGAAACTGGGAGCCGCGCTGCCTCAGGCGATGCGAGCGCTGTAGCATCGGACCAGCAGACGAGTTATTATGCATCATGTGAGCAGGTGTTTATTCAGGACCAGCTTATTATTCTGATTGAGCTCAGCCTCCTCCTTCCAGATAGCGGAGGAGTCGTTTTTAATTAGCTGAAATCTTAAATCCGCTGATAAGAGACGTGTTTCTCTGAGTCAGTCAGTCTGTAAAATCTGCAGTGAAACCTGCTTTTAGGAGCTCCTAATGCACTGAGGCCTGTTTGTGCTCAAATAGTGGGGCTCTCTATCGTGACATTCTTTATTTATTCTTTATTCTTTATGTAGCAGGGCATGAAAGCTGTCTGTCATATACAAAGCATGTGAGGCTCCAGGTTCATTTTTAAAACCAGTCAGGATTTATCTTATGGTCCTGTACTGTGTGCCGAGCAGAACAGTGTCTAACAAAAGACAGTATTGAGCTGCGCCTGTGGGATTTGCTGAATCCAGTGTTTTTAGTGAGTTATCTCTGCCTCTGCTGCATCAAATACGACTGGTCGTTTGAAGTCTTTCTGCTGTGAGTCCACCAACTTTTTGGAAGGACAACTCAAAATCACTGGAGAGCCCCTTTAAGCCCCACATCAACTGTAACACGTAACTGGAGTCGTGAACTAACTTTTAGAGCAAACCTGAAAACTTCTGTCTGACCTCCACAGGCTTAACTTCTACAACCTGCGGCAGGTGATGTCAGCAGGACACAAACGCTACTGAGGAGTCCGTCCATTCAATCCACACCCACTCCAAGCTCCAGTACAGAATCTCTGACCAACATATGAAAGAACTGGAAAATCATAGATTTAGTATACTTAATTTATAAAAATAAAAGTCTTTTCCTTTTAAATAAATGCAATCATGCATGTTATTGATTTCTGTGCTTAACATACAAGCATTTCTGTTCTCATCATCCTTTCTAATGTTACTGCACAAAACAGCACCAGCATTGGCAGCATGTTTATCTGCATGTTTTTTTTTTTTTCACAGAATCGCACTCACTAAAGTCTCACTAAAGACGGTTCCTGCTGGACATTTACCAGTTCACTTGTTGCATTTCTTCATCTCTGTAGTCTCCCAGTACCTGCTGAACACATAAAAACCTCTACCATGCTGGAATAGTAACTGTCTAACCTGAGGGGGGTCACTGACACATATAAATAGGTATTTTCTTGTATATAAATTGTGATTTTATTTTTGGGTAAGGCATTACTTTAAAAGCCAGCATTAATTTATCCATCTAATGTACTTTTTTTCAAAACATAGACCTTAAATATATTACAAAATGCAAGCTATAAGCATATTCAGTCCAGAAAAACAGACATTAGCATTGGCCTCCGAAATCCAATATTACCTCAGACCTTCTCCGCTGGTAATTCATATCACAGTGTGAACTTTCTCTCTCGCCACTTTTTTCAACTAACGACTCTCACCTCTCTGTAGATGGAGTTCGCTGGTGTTAATGACCCTGTCTTTTAGCAGACCAATGGATGTACCACCTTGGGCACTGAGGCACTTAATCATAAGGGGACAAAAACAGGGAGCAGACAGAGAGGGATGAAATGCAGAGTGGTGGATGGGTGGGGGGAGAAGAGGGGGGGTGATTCCACTCCAGTGACTTCACATGGAAAGTAGAGCAATGACAATGATAAGAAAAAAAGGAGGGATAGAGGAAGGGGAGAAAGAGCTGGTCTGACAGATCCTTGACAAACTGTGGTAATGAGTAAGAGAGAAGGGGAGGGGGGGGTGAGGAAGGAGCAGGATCCTCAACATCCTCACACTCGAACTACAAAGGCGGTCATTTTGACTGTTTTGAAATTTTGCAATGTAATAACTTTGTTGAAATGAAACCCATGTAACTATAGGTACCACTGACTTTTCCTAAATGTGTGTATATTTTATTCTAACATTTTTATTTTCTTTAAAATTACAAAACACAAAAGAGTATTTCTACCTAGAAATCCCATAACAGTCATATTGACCCATACCTTATATTATGACCTTATATGACATTATAGACAGTGTAGAATTTCAGTGTTTCATACTTTTCTCTCTCTTTTTTCCTTCTCTTTCATGGTTGCCTAGCTATTTTTTTTTTCTAGTTGATTTGAAGACAATTAAAGAGTAGAGTAGAGTAGTGGAGTAGACACTGGCTGATACTGGCTCTGACAGCGATTCAGAGATAACTCCTCCCTTCGTAAAAGAAGCCGACTGGACACCTCCAATTCTGCATCTGCTGCTAATTGTTTATGCAGTTGATTGTTGTTGTTGATGTTTATTATTACTTATCATAACGTTAAATCTAATTTATTCTTAGATTTTATATAGATTATTGAAATTATATGCAAATAATGTATGAATGGTCAAAATGAATGGCCACTATGGTAATTCTAGTAGTTATAGAATTCCAGTAGTTGGAGTGTTAATGCATCTGCAAGACTTCATTATACACAATCCAAGCAGGCCGCGTGCCCCCTTTGTTACTGTTGCTACGCCTGTCAAGCTTTCTATCGAGGCATGTGCAGTTTAACACGATAAAGGTGGCATATTCACCATTAAAAACTTTTTGGAACGACGGGTTCTTCATTTCAGACAGACAGATCATTTCAGATGGAGGCAGATAAGAGCTTGTCATTTCTAGTTAACGACTGAATGAGAGGTACCTTCAAGAGATCTCGCAGAACTTTTTCATTACACTTGTGTTCTTCCAAGTCAGTTCGGCACCACGGGAAGAGCCGCACGAATAGAGTGCACCTAATTCTTTAATTCAGTAAATGGATCAAAAGTGTGCCAAATGAACTACGTCATGATGCCAACCTGTATAATGTCTGAATTTATGCTTTGTCAGGTCTTTCCAAAGATAACAAGCTTGGGTTTGATTGGGGACTCAGTGTTTAATAGGTGGTTAGTTATGAATGGATTCAGGGCAGTAATTGGATATTATAAAGTCAATATTTTCATGGATTATAGCTGCATCACTGTATAGTGTGAAATATTTTGTAATTGCTTATATGATTCAGTTTTCTGAATATTGCTGTAATGACATGACTAAGATAATGTCACCATCATAATTATTGATTGCTTCGGGTCAGTGTCCCCACCATTATTTCCCAACATTATGTGACTCTGACACAGTTTTACACACAAACCAGCACATGCACACACACACACACACCTGTTCACACACTCGCTTTTCATCTCCCTGGCCTGTCTATTTCCAGAATGCCCCCAACCTGCACACACATGTCACTGACTCACACACACACCTATCTCAGATCCAAACACACACACACACACACACAGATGCACACATACCTGTCGCAGGAGAACACAAGCATTTCACTGCCATGGCCACCGTGAAGCTGACCCAGTTTCCATGGCGACAGAGACGGGGTCGGGTGCTGACTGCCGATCCCCCCCAGGACACACCCAGTTTTCCTGAATACACAGAAAGAGAGAGGGAGAGCAGGAAGTGAGACAAAGAAAAGATGCAGATGGAGGACTGAAGTGATGAGATGGTTGAAAAGAGGTAAATGAAGAGGTGATGACGGTGAAGGATGAAGCGATAAGGGAGATGGAGGGATGAGAGGAGAATGAGAAAGCACTTCAAAAAGAGAGAGAGGAAGTTGGACATGGGGAAAGGATTGAAAGGAGAGTCTGAAATAAAAGTCTAAAACACAGGTGAGAAGATACATTTAGTTGTAAAATGCTACCAGATATGATGGTAAAGTAATCCGACCAAGCACAGTGGTGGAAAAAGTACTCAAACCTCTTTCTCAAGTAAAAGTTGAACCATGTAATTAAAGTACCAAGTGGTACCTCCTGACATTTCAATATACAGCAATTGCATGAAACTGTCACCGGATGTATGAATAGTAATTTGGTGTATTTATCCAAAAACGTGATCCTGTTAACCATCAAAATGAGACTTACATTTGCATAAAGAATGTCCCACATCACAGAAAAAAATGCTTCAGAAAACACAGTGTCACCATATCTTTACATTAAAACTGTTTATTAGCATAACTGTCCCAGCATGTCTGCATTTAAAGTGCCTGGACATGCCTACGATACCGCTCTGCTGTTTTCTTAATATGAAGCTAGCATCAGGACCTCCACAGTGCACAGACTGAACTGTTCTATTTCAGCTAATTAATCTGCACTAATAAAAAGAGAAAAAATGACAAGTTGCTGTGTTACAGCATAAAATTTGACTATTTCTTATGATCTTCTTAGGTTTTTGGACAAATGACTTCCAAATAAATAAAATCTCCATCCTGTATGTAATGTATGAAAGTATTGAGGCTTAAAAAATGAAATTAAACAGTATATGCTGTTGTTACAATCGTGTAACAATAGCTGCTCTCTGTCTGCTCTCTCCTCCAGCCATAAAAAGATTTCTGTGGCAGAGCAAAGTTGGAAATCAGTTTCTATTCCTGTAGATATAAATGTATTACAGCAGACAGAGGGTGATGTATGTTAGAAAGGCCCTAAAATAACTGCCGGGGTAAATTTAGGCACAGCTCGCCTCCAGCACAGTGGAACAGAATAGAATATATGAATGAGGGCCGGGGCACTGCGTTTACTATGACAAAGGTAACAGGTGGTGGTCATTTGTAGTTAGTTTGTGTGTGCGCACAGAGAGTGAATGAGCAAGAGACAGAGAGGCGAAGGTGACGGGGATTTTCACTTCAAAGGCGGGCAAGAGCACAGCACAGATTAAAGCGCACCAGGAATCAAAGAGCCTCAGGTGGTAGGCAACACACAGGTGTCCCCCTGTATGTGTGTGTGTGTGTGTGTGTTTTGTGTGCTGTATTGTAGAAGAGAGAGAGCCCATCTATTTTTTACCTCCTATCTCTCCCGACACCTTTCCTCGGTCCTTGCCACTCTTCATTTTGTCTGCGTGATTCAGGCCTTTCAGCGTGGATGTGTTGTTGTCGGAGATGAGGGGAAATCTCCCACAGACGAGCGCTGCTCTCTCTGTGTGTGCGCGTCCACAGAAGATACAACATGAGGACCTTGTTACAGTCTGCAGCATCCTGCGAATGCCCTGCACTCAGCAAAATATGATGTAGATACTTCTTATAAAAGGCCATTATATGCAGATTGGCCTCTTTAAATGTGGTATATTAATATGTCATTTATATTACTGGTTTGATACTTAGGAGACATTTGCCACTTCAGTTCTTAGAATAACTCAAAATAACAAGGCTTATTTGACTTTTAATAAACACCTAATGTGAAGATTTGAAAAAAATCAATAAGGATTTGTATGTGTGATGGTTTCTGTTTTAAGTGATAGCAAACAGCAGCACTATAACTAACAATGAATTAATAACAAATGGACCAATAAAGTTTCACTCAGAGTAACTTTTACTGGACACCCTGTTCATTGGTCTGATGTTCATTTTGTAATGTATTTAAGTTTGTGACATTCCCTTAACATCACATTTAGGTTTACATCTCTTTATGCTCTTCACTCATTTTCTTTAACACGAACAAAGTTATTAGTTTTTTCAACGTGTCCACCCACACGCACACAGAAGCCCCCCCCCCCACCTTTTTCCTCCAGCAGGCCGGGTCAGCAAAGGCCGGCAGATTATTTAACAGCAAGAGGAAAATAGAAGCAAAGAGAGTGCGAATACTGGGAAGAAAGAGTGTGGAGAGATAAACAGAGAGAGAGAGAGAGAGAAACGTGACAGCTGAGGGGAGGAAAAATACATGAGAGAAAAGTGAGATGTGTGAAAGGGTAAAGTGAGGGCAGAGACTGTACGCGGCCTTAAACAACACAGTGTTCAAATCTATATTTTTCTCCCCCGACAGAGCTGACACATCTCCAGCTCCGACATGTTTACTTTGAAATATCAGCCTAGATAGATAGATAGATAGATAGATAGATAGATAGATAGATAGAGAGAGAGAGAGAGAGAGAGAGAGAGAGAGAGAGAGAGAGAAATATGGTGCAAGGATCTGGGGATAATGAGAAAAGAGAGGAAGCCACTTTAGACTATTGACATTTACTTTGTGTTTCACCTTGTAAGTGAAGTGTGCAAAAGTAGAAGGGGAAATGGAAATGGGGGGGGTTCACACCCACTTGGAATCATACACACACACACAAACACCACACACTCATACACTCTCTGAAGTGCTTCCCCCTATCCAGGCCAGAGTGCCAACCATGCAGACAGCCATCAGAGCCCCCACCACCACCCCACCCCCCAACACGCTCCCTCCCTCACTCACTCATTCCTGGTGGAGAGGACCCGGCGTGGGCCACAGGGCTGAACCTCTCAGCCTCCCCTCTCCACGCACCCACTCAGCACTCCACCATTAGGAGAGCAGCGTGTGAACTCCATTTACCGCCCCAACTGCTAAAGTAGTATCGTGCACTGCTAAAAGTGTGTCCATCTCTCACACCGTGCAGAGAACAGAATACATCAGCTTAACACACATTTTTTTACCTCTCTCTCTCTCTCTCTCTCTCTCTCTCTCTCTCCTGTCTTGGCTGTCTTCCAAGTACACATAGCCACACACATGGGTAAACACACAGCTATACAACAGCTACACAAACACACTTGCACAGGCTGACAAGTGTCTGCTTCAGCACAGGTTGCCATAGCAACACGGTCAGCAGCGTTCCTGCTCTTTGGCTTCGCCGAGCATGACAGTGAGGCTGGTCAGTGTTTGAGGTACACACGCACAGGTGTACCACCCCCCCCCCCCACACACACACACACACACACACACACACACCTTTATACACACACAAACGCACACCTGCACATGCATCCACACTCACACAGCACTCAGGCTCACTCTTCATAGTCATGTCTGTGTGTCACAGTGTTGGTTTTATTCAGTTGTTCTATTTCTGCTGGTCTTAGAGGTGATTCTGCGGCTGTAGACATGACGAGATGGCAGCAGCACACTGCCACCTACAGCACACACACTGCAAATGAATCAGCAACCACAGTGATCTCATATATTGTACATTATGTGACCTAAAGTGTGTGGACACCTGGACTTGACGTCTACAAAACGTAATCGTTGAACATCTCATTCTGAAGCCGTTAATGTGCTGCTCTGATGACCTCCACTCTTCTGCTGTCAAGTCCGGCTCACAGTTAGTGCTCCACTTCTGTGTGTTGGATGGAGTTGAGGTCAGGGCTTGGTGAACATGTGCTCTTTTCTTTTCCTCACAGGAGTTTTGTCACATTGAAACAGGAGAGGATCTTCTGCAAACTGTTGCACAAAGTTTATTATCTTCTGAAATATCATTGTAAGGTGTAGCTCTAAGGATTTCCTTTCATTGGAGCTAAGGCGTCTCACCATAAAACATGAAAAACAGCTCCAGTGCACAAAGGTACGAGGGCAGTCCAAATACTTTTGGCTGTATAAGCCGAGCGGAGAAGACTCAGGACCACGGTCAGCGACTGACAAGATTGCTGTAATGAACACATGTGACCACTAGAGGGAGATACAGCTTCACACCAGCTGCACTGTGACCACCAAGAGGTCATCAGTGAGCGTGTGCAAGTGAAAAGAGAAGAGAGAAGTTAGACTGTGATCATACGTGGTATCAAACGTGTGATTCTGAATTATACACTGACTTTGTTCGGCTGTTTATGAGCTCAGTTCCCAGTTTTTCTCCTGCTCTGTCTGCTTGGGGAGGAGTGTCTTGAAACATGTGACAACCCGAGCTGCCACTCAGAGCTCTACAAGTCTCTTTGTCTCCATTTTTTAGCAAATGTCTCACTTTTTTTCTGCACTGAATAGCTGCCCTCCTTTTTTCCTTTTCCTGCTGAGCAGACCGAGAGGCCCACTGTTCCTAACAATGAAGGTTGGAGCCTAACAATCACTGCCGGTGTCAATTAATTCTGCTCAATGAAGGAGTGAAGCCAATACCATTAATAATGTGATAATATACAGATATGATCCTTTCTGCATTACTGCTCTTGTCTACTGAGAAATCAGAGACTTTGCCAAAGCAGAATTTCACCCTTAAAATGTCATTTATGAACCAGCGCTGTAAAAAAATACCAGAAGCACAGTGGACTCCAGTACGATACAGATTTGAAGCTTCATAAAGCACCTGGTGTTTGTATTAGAGATCACAGGACACGCTGAAGTCAATGACCTGTAGCAAGCTTTCCCAAAATGAGAAATAAAATGAAAAGAAAATCCATAAAAACATCTGAAATACTTACACTGCCTTGAGAATCTGAAAAGGGTACCATAAACAAGCAGTTCAACACTATTTGTTTGTGTGAGCAGACGCTTCAGTCAATAACCAGCAGATCACATTCTCAAGGAGAGAAGAATAAAAACCTATTTCTTTTTTATAAATAACATGAAGTGCTGTTTGTTAGAGGTAGAATATATGACTAATGGACAGTTTTAACCAGCAGGCAGTCCTAATTGACTTGTTATACACAGATGGAGCGACTTTCCCCAGACTCTGATTACCAGCCCCAAGAACTGGGTAAATGTAATTTTGTGTTCAACTAACAGGACTAGAGACAAAAACTCAGTTTTACATAAAAACAAGAACAAAAAAAAACTTGCTCACCAGCAAAATGAAATCATAGGGAAAACAAAGATACAACTTTACCTGCAAAATAACAATAAAGAAATGATTTGGTTGGGAAAGTCCAGAAACTATTAGGCTGTTTGGAAAACACAGCTACTGTGAGGCAAAACAAGAACTTAAACTGGTTTAAAAACTCTTTATTTGGCTGCATCGTATTAACTTTGGTGCACAGTGATTAATAGTCACAGAACTACGGTATAATCGTGTGACACCATGTACACAGGTAAAATGTGACAGTTACACCGTAGAGTATGACGCCCAGGAACATGTTGCATAGGTGTGATAAACACGATATTCTCACACAAATCAAAATCCCTTCGAGTCATCAGGAAAATAACAGAATACAATAACATCGTTTACTCCTTATAGTCTCTGTTAACAGCATGTCAACCTCTTCCACCATACACACCTTTAAGGCCACTGGACACATCACCCTGTATTGCATTTTGAACAGTAGGACATTAAAAAACACTACAATCTATAACAAACCAGATATGAGCTGCGTTTCTTTGAACACATCAGTCCCAACATTTAGTCAGCAGTTTGAACCTCTGACAGGCTGTGGTGGATTTCTCTGTGGAACAGTTTGTCATGCAGTGTGTGGGCTGAGATGTTTCTCAACACTAGATTATCTTCCAGTAATGCCATAAAGATTTTTTTAAGCGACACAATATATACTTTATAAATACACATATTCAATATATAGACAGCCTACAGGGGTCACTGCTGGGTCAGATACTGTGCACAGAGCTCAGTGTAAAGATCAGAAGTCATGATATAAACGATGTGCTGTGTATACAGCGACTATATAATCATTGTGTATGCTTACTTTGATCAAATAAATAAAGACATGCTTGTTAAATGGCGTGTGTGTTTTGGTCTCCATGTGCAGCACAACAGTTCAGGTAACGGGAGTCGCTCCTGAACTGTCATCTAAGCTTGACTGTTGTACTTCTTCTTTGGTGCTAAGATTTTAACATCTCCTTCCTCACTAGAGGCACTGTAGAGCAACGATATTTTGATAAGCAGAATAATAATCCTTTTGAAATCATGGCTTCTGTGCTCCGCCCCTGCACATCACCACATAATGTGCACATATTTAGACAGCTGGTGGCAGTGAAAGGAAGAGATGTACAACACGGGCTTCATTATATATATATATATATATATATATATAAATAAAAGCTTTGAAAACACTGTATTGTACTCATACTATGAGGTAGTAAACGCATTAAATGTGTTTGTTGTGCGTTGATGGTACAAGATGTTTCTGGTTAGAGAACAATGAGTGTAAAGAAAACTACATTTTCCCCCACAGTAAATCTCTAGAAATTAGTAAAAAATTAAAGTTGCTACAAAAACAAATGATGCATTATGCCCCTAAACCTCGGCACTGAGGAACACACAGAGTTTGTTAGCAGTATGGTAGCACCTTGAAAAACTTGTACATTTAAACTTTAAACGTGATAACAACTTTGCAGTCGCCGCTGAAGTGAGATCGGCGCTGGCGAAGCTGCAGGAGGAGAGCTCAGCCGACAGATCGGCTGCAGGCCTGCGGTCACTTTGACACGGGCGGCTCCTCCATGCCGGCCTGCGTCATGAGCTCAGCCACGTTCTTCTCAAGGTCATCAATGCGGGTTCCCATGGCATCTAGTGTGGGAGTGAAGGGAACGTCTAACAGGGAGGGGATCTGTTGTTCTCTTAGCAGCAACACAACACAGAGAACAATGTGGATTTTTAGCTCTGTCTATTTTACCACATCCAATACGGTTTCCTTTTTTTTTTTTTTTACAAGGGATCATAAAGGGGAACAGGACGGGGCTACAAGGCTAAATACATAAACGGTGGTACAGAATGGTGGTTTCAGGGATAATTTACAAAAGGATCTGAAATTCTCAGAGCTACTACGGGGGGACTTTAAGTCAATTTTATGGTATCTTAATCATTGCTCCTACATTTGTGCCTGTGCCTGTTTGTGCAAGTTAAATGGATGTTTGCCTTCGACCTTGCATTGCACATCAACTGGTTTGTAGTGTTGTATTTGTCTGTTTGCACTGTTTTGTGTTTTAATAACGTTGATGCTGTTTCCTTGGCCAGGTCACTCTTGATGTTAATCTCAGTGACACTTTTATCTGGTTAAACGAAGGATATTATATAACTTTACTTTGAGGCCTTTTTCACAGAAGACATTTAGACAGCAGCACAGAAAGGAATCCTAAAAATGATCAATGCTGACGGAGCCATCATTAATGTTCTTCGTAATACCTGTGTAACAGAGTCAATTATGCTGCAGTGGTATTCGGCATTAAAATTACACTAAATCTGCAGATAATTATAACCTGACATGTTAGGCCTCCAGGATGAATGTGTGGAACGTTTCATACTTTGTTTCTGTCTTCCCAGGCTCACATTTGTCTCCACTCAAATGGTATTTTTAGCCTTTACCTCTCCCCTTTCGTCGCTGTACTCCACAAGATGTAAGCCACACTGTTTTCGTAGATATTTCTGTGTTTAGCTTTGCTTTAAGCCTAAATTTATTGTGTAGCCACTAATATCCATCCATGATGTGTGTGTGGGCTCGCACGTGATTGTGACAAGCGGGATGATCCTGTTGACCTTTACCTCTGTCAGAATGGACAAAGATGGCCTCCAAAGACTGGTTAGTGTCTGTTCATAATAACACAACGTGTGACAGTGACACTTTTTGACAAATGTGACTAAGATCTTTTTTAATTAAGTAACCTAAAAATGACCTTACCTTAAATAAAGGAGTTTTTTTATTTATATTTTCATATAAGCTGCATCTGACAGATGTATATCTAATAAACCAAACATAACTCCACATACAGAATAATGAAGCTTTATATGTGACAGCTTCAGGTTTGGTGTTTGGCAGCTTTAGCGCCCCCCAGCGGCCCTGCATGGTAACACAGGTGTGTGTGTGTGTCTTACCTTTGATTACTAAAGTGCTCTCAGGTGTGTTTTTGCTGTCAGCTGGACACACACACACACCGCAGACAACACACACTGAGCGGACTTTACCCACAGGTGACGTGAAGCTGCGTTAATCCAGAATAAAGGCGTAAACAGTTCAATTATAGTCTTTATAGATTATTAAAGGATATTTTTGGACTCCAGCTGCTCGGACACGGCCTGAAATCTGCCCTGGAGCCTCTGCATCGTCTTCTCCATCTGAGAGGAGGAAGAAACGATCAGAGGAAAAGTACTTGAGCAGACACACAGCTGACACACACTCACTCACTCACCGCCTCCGTCATGTCTCTGGCCGCTTGGCTGTCTGTTTTTGACATGTTTTTGTCTTCACGGACACTCCGAGCTGCGGGGGGGACACAAACTTCGGCCATACGACCCGGACAGAGACCGCAGAGGGACCCAGTCTGTCTGCCGTGAACACGTTAGCCTTCACTCTCACAACTTTGCTGCAGGTCGACTCCCCAAGTCTGAAAACAACACCACTTCCGCCTGAGTGTGCGTCATTTCAAAATAAGGGGCACGTCACAAAAATTCAAATTTGGAAAAAGGAAAAAAAAACGTGGCCACATTTTTTTCTCTTGTTAAGGAAAGAATCGGAGATAAACTAATAAAACTATTTGAACAGTATTCTGAGCTTCCCCAAAAATTACTTACTTACTTACTTACTTACTATTTACTAAGTGTTTCAATTTTCACGTTCATGCATCATCTCGTGTGTATGTCCAGCACAGGCAAAAGTCAAAACTGTGTCACCATCATAGCATCAATGTAAGGTGATATGTGTCAGCCGAGGCAGTGATGAGTTGTGTGTTTTGATTCTACAGTGGGCTTCAAAACAAGCACAGAAAAAAAAAGCTACCAAGCATGCCAGAAAACTTCAAGGTATGTCACATTAACAGTGTTGGGGGAGTTAGTTTGAAAGTTTTACAAGTGACTTCACACTGGAGGAAGCTGAAATACAGCAGAGCGACCCTCAGTGAAAATCTGGTTTGTTTAACTTAAGCTACTTAGAAAGAGTAGTTCAAACTAATGTATAAAAAGAAAATTGACAATGTGATACATGTGATGTGTAATTATAACAAAATATCATTTAAAAAAAAAAGTCACACACCAGCAAAAATTGCCTCACAGTCGAGTTTATTGCAAAAGGTTCAGACGTGTTCACGGGTCATACATAAAACAAAAGAAAAATATAAATAAAATACACCGTTATTTATGAGAAAGAGCAGAAATGTCAGCTTTGGTTTTGTGTCCAATGTCAAAATCTGAGAAGTTCAGGTGGGGTTACTGCACCAGTCAGGATTACTCTGTGAGCCAGATAACTTTCCTGGACATCTGTTAATAAAAGACAATAACAGAATCTTGACTAAGTGACACATTTAGATTCAAAATATTAAAAATTATAACCAAAATGTTTTTTTTATTCCACAGGCAGGCTGGAAATCCAGCATTAAGACTGTGAAACGTGTCTACAATGCAAAATATCAAATCATCTTAACAAGACACGACAATAATTACATACAATTGTCTGCAACACCCCAACACACAATTCACTGAGTGACTGTTTTAAACTCTTTTATTATGAAGGTACGTGTTACAGAGTTTCCGGTCCCGTGCTGCCTCACGTTGTCTAACTTGAATTTGACGTGGGGATTTGTATGCAGCTGGCATATGGAAGAGCATTTTATTAACTCTTTGTAAAG
This sequence comes from Scortum barcoo, assembly GCA_023238725.1. Classification (NCBI taxonomy): domain Eukaryota; kingdom Metazoa; phylum Chordata; class Actinopteri; order Centrarchiformes; family Terapontidae; genus Scortum; species Scortum barcoo. Next base: position 4,858,482 of record CM041548.1, on the reverse strand, counting down.
TGGTTTGTCCCGTCAGGCGGCTCTCTGTGGTTTCTGTGTGATGTGGATGAGGAGGAACTATTGCCCCCCCTCCACACTGAAGCTTTGACTTAGAGCATAAGAGCTGATCCTGGATCATAGTGACAGATGACAGATGAGGGGCCGTCTGCCGTGAGGGTTACATAACTTTGGTTAAGCCTCTCTAAACCTTTGTAATCTGGATTTTTGTGTCACTGACTTTCACTCCAGCTGAATATTCATAATTAGAAAGGACTGTTACTGACAGGCCCTGCGACTGACTGGCGTCCAGTCCAGGGTGTACCCCGCCTCTCGCCCAGAGATAGCTGGAACAGGCTCCAGCACCCCTGTGACCCTGTGTGCTCAGGATAAGCAGGTTTAGAAAATGGATGGATGTTACTGACAGTGTACTTCAAGATGCACCAGTGTGACTAAAATAAACCAGGTTACCTGAAATATTTAAGATTTGGCTCCACTGTCGGGGCAAGAAACAGGCAGAGAAGACTCTTCACTTCCTGTCAGGCCTCCTCTGTAATGGATTTTACTCTTCAAAACAATATTTATTGCAAAGCACTATCACATGAGAGTGTTTTGGTCCATACAGAGACAGAGACAGGCCTTCTTCAGTGCAGATATTCTGACTCGTGTTGAAGGAAATGCTTTAGTGTTATTAACAACAGTGGTTCAGTCTATTCAGGTCTCCCAGTGAGCCGTGACAGTGTGACTGTGAGCCAGGTCAACACCAGGACCCTCAAACTGGAAAAGCTAAATGGAATTCATCCATCGTTTCGTGAAAAACGTTAAGTATAATGAGTTAGAATCTCACATTAGTGAGTCATTAGTTCAAAATAATGAGTTATATGAGTTAGTATATCAAAAAATTACTCTGAATATCAAATGAATGACTTGGTATCTCGAAATAATAAGCTAGAATCTCTGAATACTGACTTAGGTTCTTAAAATTATGAGAATCTGACATAAATAATTATTGAGAGATATGAACTCACTATTTCGGGAAAGTGTCTGGTTGTAATGACTGAGGCCAACAAGATCTTTCTTCACATCATATTTATGGAATCTAATGACGCTTTATTAAGGCGAAAGCCAAGTTCAACATTCATACCAGTAAAGACGTTGACAGATAAGTCAGCTAGCTTTTAAGACGCTGATGTTTAAGCACATATTTCATCATGTGTATGGCTGATGATTTAATAACGTTTCAAAGACAAAGCTGAAGAGCTTACCGCGTTTATCAGTAGTCTTTGTTGACCCCACATGACCATCAGGTGATGGGGGTGAACTATCTTGACCCAGCCAAGCATCTTTGTAGGGAACGCGTGACGTTTCAGGAAGTGAGCGCAGCACCGTAGAAACACACAGGGCCAGTCAGAAAGGAAACAATTGAAACTAACACACACACACACTCCGCTCAAACACCCCCACGAAACACTGCCCTGTTTGAAGACTCCGGCACACTCCAAGGACTTTTTAAGACACTCAGGGACGCTGGGAGTTTCTTCATCCACAAACAACATCACCTGCCTCCGACAGAAGTGTTGAAACCGGACGCGTCCGGCCGGATTATCCCCCACAGACGCTGCCTTCACCGAGCCCCGCCGCCGGCTCTTTATCCCCCAGGCTCATCTCTGCTCGGCTTGTGATGTCGTGGCAGTAGTCCTTTGTGTGCGTGTGTGTGTGTCAACATGGAGGGCGAGCTGTTTGACCAGGTCGTGGCCGTGTTCAACCAGCTGGTTTCGTGGGTGGCCGCCGGTGCCATGGTGTTTGGAGGGGTGGTGCCCTACATCCCCCAGTACAGGGACATCCGGAGGACACAAAACGCGGAGGGCTTCTCCACCTACGTGTGCCTGGTCCTCCTGGTCGCCAACATCCTGCGGATACTCTTCAGGTAACGAGAGCAACCCCTCTCTGTCGTGTGCTGACAAAGCTCCATTCAAAATGCTGCTGATTTAATACTTATTTGCTTATAAGACGATGATAAGACATTGTGGATCAAGAGTTTGGGTGTCTCGAGAGTCAAGGAAATGTTTTCTGAAATTCGGCTTCAAAGTGATCATCTCAAGAGCTTCCATTACATGATAATAACACATTTGAAGACCATCAGTTCACTTGAGTAACAGCTCATAGTGGGTCATATAAATTATGTAGAGATTGCTAATTATTCATAAAAGGACTTAAATTGTTCTTAAAGTTAAACTGAAGTACTAATCAGGTATGTAGCTATATACAGCTTTTTAGAAGACCTGACTATTTTTAGGCCAACTTATCTAATGTGGCAGGTAGTTTGTGGGTCTTTGAGATTTGGGACCTTACTGGGATACTTTCTCCAGGGGTCAGCAGATGGGTTTCCTCCACGATGTTTTCCTGCAGGTTTTAACCATAGTTTCAAACTGCTGCAGCCGTCCCCTTTCACATGTTATTGAGACACAGCTATTGTAAGAGAAGTGGAGAAATCGAGCCTGTGTTGCATCCCCCAGTGGCAAAGCTCTGACTGTGTTTCGTTCACCCTGTGCTTTTCCTCCTCGTCAGGTTTGGCCGCTACTTTGAGACGCTGCTGCTGTGGCAGAGCATCATCATGATCGCCACCATGCTCATCATGCTGAACCTGTGCACCAACGTCCGCATGGCCACTGAACTCAACACCAAAAGGCGCTCCTTCATAGGTCAGAAACCCTCGGTCAGGGGGGGCTCTTTACAGCGCTGATAATGCTCTGCTACATCAACACACAGCACATGCCTTTAACTTCTGCTTCTGATGTGTGTGTGTGTGATTGGTGGTGAGAAAATGTGTGATCGAGATAAGAGTGAAACAGTATAAAGATATCTGAGAGTAAGCAGGATGTGTGTAGGCAGGCGCATGTGTGAGTGTTTGAGAGGTTTGTGTGTGTGTGTGTGTGAATGAATACGCTTGAGCGCGGTGTCAGCTGGTCGCCTCACCTCCCAGTAAGAGTGACTAGAAGGGCCGCTTTTTGTTAGTCATGTTTGAGTAATCCAGTTGGACCTCCTTCAACACTTTGTACAGAGGGGAGGTTTGCCTGCGAGCGTCTTCTGAACACACGTCGCCTGTGACATGATGTGCAGGATGACGTGTTTGTTAGCAGATGATTCGAAGCTGATTCTGAAAAATGCTGAAAAATCAGCCCTCTGAAGGAAAAACTGGCTTCATACTACACCTTAATATTTGTAAATGAACGGTTTTAGATGTTTAAAACGATCATATCATCAAGTTTAAGGTTGACAGCGTCACCTTTTTATTACCATTTTCAGTTACTAGTTGCTGTTATTAGATGTTTAATTTATTGGTCAAATTTACTTTTTGATTGATTATCAAATATCTTTAGAGAGTTCAGAGATTTAGACTTGCCTTATTTTATTGTTCTGTTAATACTAATACATAAGAAGCAACAGAGATAGATATCAGTCAAAATGTCCACAGTTCAAACAGAAGTAAAACCTACACCGTAAAGTTTAAAGTTTAGTACATGTTGACACATTGGAATCAGTTTTTTTACGCACATCCTTTTGTACACAATTGAACAAGGGACAGAGAAGTGTGAGAAGTCATGTGATTTAGAGCCTGCGTCATGTGTGGTATTCAGCGCTGGAGTTTTTCATAGAGACATACTGTACTGTACGCTCAGTTAATTCAGTCTGGAGACGGGGGGGGGCTTGAATAATGAGTGCCAATGTCCTTATGCTCAGTGTCAGATGACAAGATACAGACAACCCCCTACAGAAAGAAATACTGTGGTCTACATTCAAAGAGGGAAACCAGGATCCTCATGTCAGACAGTCATCTTGAGCATCAGTGTGAGTCAGGAAAAATGTTCAACTTTAAAGTCATTTTCTAGACTGCTTCTAGATAGATCTGAGAGATTGTTGTATTTAGCAGAGACTCTTCCTTTAGTTATGCTTTTGGATGCATTTTGCACAGACCAGTTATGATGGGATAGACGTTTGTTGGTGGAGAAATGACACAGGCCCACTCAGACATTTCAAAACCTATTGATCTGTGAAGTTTCAACATGAGGGGATAGAAGAGAAATACACTTTGTCCATTTCCTGCTGAGAGTTGGATGAGAAGATTGTTACCACTCTTTTATCTTTCCAGAAACATACTTCTACATCGAGAAGCCGATTAGCTTAGCTTAGCACAAAGACTGAAAGCAGGGGTAAAGTGTTAGCCTGGCTCTAACCTATACAGCTCCCTGATTATCAAGTTATATCTTGTTCGTTTAACAAAGACAAACTCAAAGTAGAAGTACGTCATGTTGTAGTGTTACGGGGGTGTGAGCAGTGTGTGTGTATTTCTTGGCTGGAAGCAGTAACTTCTTGAAGTCAATGTGAGGTTGCCGGGCAACCAGCGATGTCAAACTGTTGCCCTGAAAACTCCAAATGTTTCATTTGTCTTGATAACATGAAACAGTCATGATTTTATAAGCAACCATTAAAGTTAATGTGAAGAAAACCAAGCTCTTTTTTTATCTTTCCTTTCCTGTCCCTTTTTTGTTTTGTTTGTTTTTTTCCTCATTTATTTTTTTCGTCTGTAGCGACAGACAGTAAGGACGAGGAGATCAGAATCCCTAAGAGGCTCTTTCTGGGTATGTACAGAACTTACTGTGTCTGCCATGAAACATCAGCTGTAGTTCACCTGTCTCTCCATCCCTTGTGTCTCGTGCATGATGACCCAGTGTGCCCCCCACTACCCCTCCCTGGCCTCAACCAACGCTAATCGACGACTAACACCATTCCCCACGTGTTTGGATGAAGCATGAGCCCATCTCACTTGCACGTCGTTTGCATCCATGTCTGATTCATGGAGCGTATTTACTGTCCGTCCGTCGTAGCCGCTGCTGTGGCGCTTTCAATGCATGTCACGCTCCACACTCTCAGTACTAATGAAGGACCAGCTTTCATTGGTGAATGTGATTTTTGCATGTATCGTTTGGGATTAAATCTGTCATTTATATGAAATGAAAATTTAGGAAGAAATCCAAGCTCATGTATTCTGAACTGACATAGATTAGTTTTTAGTGATCAGTGATTTACACTAATTTAACCTGTTGACAATGCAACACTTACTGACATCTCGTAGTTTTACTTTTTTCTAACCGTATGCTTTTGAATTTGCAGTGTGAAATGACTGTGTGGTATTAGCTCCAAACCAAATGTGTTGAGTGACCTTTGAACTGGTGCATGCCTACTGAAATGTGAATGTAAAGCATGTTTTTAATGGCTGATTGGTGCAAAGAGAAATATTAATAACCTTTAATTCATGTTACCTAACTGGCTTTTTAAAAATTCTTCTTTGAACTACACTTGGTTTTAGCACAATACCCCTTTTTAATCTTGGATATGTCAAGAAATCTGTGGTGTGGGACGTACCAAGCATCGACAGGAGAAAAGCTGCTTGTGTCTGCTTAACACGCATTACCAGTCTCTCTTTGTGTAGCTTTGTATTGAGGTAGATTTAGTCCGTTTGCCATTAATACTTCGTTCTTGTTGAAAGGCCCAGTCAGTATCATTTTTTACTCCAGACATCTTGTATAATTTCCTGACAGGATAATGAAGTTTAAACATAAAATCTGCTGATGCCCAGCCTCATACAATGAAAGCAACAAAACCAAAAGGGATTCAAAGTATTGCCTGATCCCGATTTATCTCATAATGCAAACCCTTTTTCATAGAGCTTCATTATTGTCCAAAAACACATCAATGAGTCACACTGTTGCACTCGGTGAAACGTACTTTCATTACCATGAACACACAAAATGAAGCTTGTTTTGACTCAATCCCACACACACCGTCCTGCTGCTGTAACAGCTCACCCGAGCACAAAATGTGTAATAATAATAATAACAACAAATGTACTTTTTCCTCCTGTTTGGGTAACTTTTGCTGAAACCTACAGTGCCAGCCTTTTTTTAGGAAATTAATTACTAATTTAGATAATGAAAGTATTTATTTAAGTACCATTTTTAAAGGTCGAAATAAATCTTTAGTGGCTTGGGGCAAAGAGGCACAGGAGGCAGGATAGGGAAGATGGAAAGTTTCTTGTAATGAACATTGTTGGTTTTAATGGATTTGCAGAAAAATATAGGGTAGCACGAGACTCAACCTTTATTGCAACGGCACCTTTATACTTAGTTGCCCAGGTAAGCACTCAGGGTGGTGATCTGCCGTCAGTGATGTCACAACATGTGTTCTCCACCAGCTTCTCACAGGCCTTTTTCACATCACACACATCTGGACTCACTGTAGGACAAGTACAGGAGTTACTAATAACGATGGTCTCTCTATTATTTTCAGGTGTCCCCGTAAGCCAGCGTGCACAAAAACCAGGGTCCTGAAACTTTTTAACATTTACACCTGGGCTTTTCCTTCTGCCACATGCAGAATGTCTGCAGTTATCAAAGCGTGTTGAGTCGAGGCTTGAGGTGCAGCTCGTGACAATGATCCTGTAGAGAGACTCGCTGTGTCATTTTGAAATATTTAGCCATCTCTTATTTAAGAGGCTTTGTCAGTTGTGATGGAAGGAAATGTCTGCGAGGCTCCATACCAAGCTTAGCTGCTGCTGATTCACATACACATTCATCACATGACCTGGATGAGTTGTTGAGCTGCACCCCAGTTCATTACTACATATCCACTACATCCAAGCAGGTTTTTAGTATGAAGTGAGTCCACACTTGAAAAGTGGCCAATTAAGTAAGCTTTTTTAAAAAAAGTCGATATCATTGTGCTCAGTGTCCCGCAGTGCACAGTCTGTAAGCATTATCCACTGTAAAAATAACTAAACTATGGTGTTTTAAATTTTGATTGATGTCTAGTGAAGCAGGTGTCACATTAAACTGCACTGTATTAAAGTGTAAAGTATAGTGGTTTCTTGCGTTCTGAAAACACTTAAAGATAAGCATATAGTGCACACTGTTTACAACAACTGTGGATTCAGGCACAGCACTGGTGGAGACAGGCTTGTTGTCCTGGTGTGGACACTAGATGGCAGCAGGAAACAATATTTGTGTGATGCGTAAAAGCACAGCCTGCACTTGGCTCAGTGTGTTGTAATATATTATAAATTATCCTCCTGGGACTGACTGAGGCAGACTACATGCATTGAAGTGTTATTTTGTACCTTGTCTCTGAATGTTTTTAATCATTGTAAGAAAAGCAGGAGCAGAAATGTAACAAGTTTAAACCAGCGTCGTGTCTTTGTTTGGTTCAACCTGCTTGTCTGTTTCTGGCATCAGAGATGCTTCCTTCGGTGCCCCGGTGTGGTGCTGCTGGCCCGGCTTTGCCCACACGTTGAAGCCGGCTGCGCAGCGCCAGAGGCATCGAGCCTCTGTGAATGGCTATCGATCAGAGAGCTCTGCCAAGTATCATTAGAAATTACACAAAGCCATGTTCTTTGATCGCTGCTTTGCTGGTGTGCGGCCGCTCATTGATCTGCGAGTGGAAATATCAAGCATAAGCACGTTGTAACCTTCTGTTGATAGGAGCATGAAAACACCCAGAGAGAGAGTGAGAGTGAGAGAGAGAGAGAGAGAGAGAGAGAGAGAGAGAGGAAAAAGTGAAGCAGAGCAATGGGTTGGTTAGACACGCAGCATCACTCAGAGGCCTGGAGCAACTGTGGCCGGTGTCAGGGCTGCGAGATGAATACAGGATCAGAGAATGGGAACGCGAGAGAGCTAACAGTATAACACACAGCACCAAACTGGTGTCGGTGCACAGTCGTCAGGTGGAACGGCCCCACATTGTACCTTTCTGTGGTGACTCACCACAGTGTTGTTTAGTCAGCAGGACAAATTCTCAACCTGTACACTTCTGATTGTTCACTTTGTCCCCTTTATGTTCTCTAAGCCTTCATCATGGCACACATTTTTTCTCATTGCAGCGGAGCATCATTATCACGCCAGGCGCTTCCATCAAACAGCTTGACATTTGTGCTCGGAAAGAAAAACACAGTGAAGCTGATTTTTAATAGAACTTCCCAGGACGCCTGACTGTGAGCGTTTTCTGTAGAGACATTGTACTTTGTAAGGTGTAATTTGGGTAAGATGATGAGATAATATCATGTAAATGAGGGCAGGCACAGGTTCAAAGAACGCCCATGGTGCCTCGGCCACAATCAGACGTTTGGTCACATCTGTGCTGTGCAGGGGTCGTAGGCAGTGTGGCTCTGTTTTTCAGACAGGAGAGATCCTGGTGTAATAGCAGCTCAGTGTGATTTATATGGAAGACTGCCTGCTGCAATCCTTTAAGGAGATTAAAAGATCAGATCATTTGGCTGTGTCAGAATCAGAGATGCTGGTGATCACTCAGGTAAAAAGGTAGAAGAGTTTTGGAGGGAAAAAGATGAAAGATGAAATATTTGCAGAAAAAGTTCTGTGACAGTGGGGAAAGTTTCACTTTGGCTGATAAGAGTCAAACTTAACTTTTAGTTATTGTGAAGACCTGAAAGAGGAAACCCTGATTGGATTTTTTTTCCTTTTTCAAAAATCTCCAGCAGCATGTAAATTCATTTGTTTCAGCAAGCAAATCATTAAACAGAGCTCTGCTCCATGATTGAAAATCCTGTATGCAAACATCAGGGCGTCTGTGTTTTCAGACTCCGTGGTGGATCGTCTGTTTGTTCCAGAGTCTGTCAAAAACTGCATCATCCATCTCATCCAATTTCAGCTCCGTTTAATCTTAAAACTTAAAAGTGAGTTTTTAATGTTGAAGCTGTAAATGGTCTGTGAATGGAAATCTGTAAACTCTTAGCGTTCATCCCAGTGAGGACATCAACGTAGTCTCAGAGTAAAAAAAAAATTAGATTGCGGGGAAAAAAATGATCCACTTAAACTTTTTTTGACTTTTTCCTTTCCTTTTCCAGCCCCCACTAACACTGGGCAAGAGTTCAAACACAACAACTGGTTTACTGGACAGAAAAAAAGATACACAGCATTTTGTTACCTGTCCTTCACTCTGGCTGTGGTCCGCTCCAGAACAAATCAGGAAACGATGTTTTAAATCTGCAGTTACCTCGATCATGTCATGATGACTGAGTGACCCGGCACACAGACACGCCGGCCTAATGATGTTACAGAGGCTCATGCCAATACAAGAGATCCCCGTTTCTTCCTATTGTTTGGTTTGGGCTCATTGCTCATTCTGGTCCTGTGGGGGTCTGTACCTGGGTCTGTCAGCTTGGAATAAATCACTCTATCCTGTGGGTGCAGTTATCCGCTCCCTAAGGGCATATAGAGGCCTAACTGTTAGCCCGGCTCTTTTTTATAGAAGGGACGCTGCATGTAGTCTAGGTGGCAGTGCAGAAAAGTTGCTGTGTTTTGGCTTGCCAGCGAAAGCCCATTAGTCATTATGAAAAAGCTCCCCGTCCGTCCAAACTCCAGCAGATGAAGCCCGTTGAAATGTGAGGTTCAGTTTCCCGGGCTGTTCTAACTGTCTTTCATAATAATGTTCCTGCTTCTCCCACGTTTGCGCTTGAGTGACAGCGAGCCATTATTTCAACTACCCCCATAGACTTTTCCAGGCCCCAACTGAAGCTGGCAGGGTGGTAAACATGCGATTGAAATCTCCAACTCTGACCCGTCTCTTCCTACACATGTACCGCAACTCTGTGGGACTTGAAAACCGAGCTGCACGCAAGGCCGCCACAGGGAGCCCATTGTGTGCCGCCGCAGTGTGTTCCCACACAGCGCTGCGGCGGCTGCCACGCGGCACGGGGATTAAAGAGGAGGAAGAGGGTACCCCGGGGTACAGAAGTGGCACAGCGAGAACAGGGCCTGTGGCAGGGGTATGGCTGAGGTAGAGCGCGGCGATAAACAGCCCTCAGTGGTCAGTATGAAACGGTGTGACACGCCGATCTTTTCCCGCAAGATGTTTTCACATTTGCTGCCGCTGCTCTGAGTCGGGAGGCAGGTTTGTGTGCAGCCTCAAAGTCGGCACACGCAAGAATTAAGAGATGATGACAGCACGGCACCGGCACGAAAGAGTGTAATTACTAAAACATGAAGCCGAGTCAAGGACTGCACAAATAATTGAAAAGCATGTCATAATCGCAACCTTTTTTTTTTTTTTTTTTTTTTGTTAGAGCCAAAGGTGTTCATCAGAAACTCCTTCCGCTCCTCACAGAGTCCCTGGCGACCAAAGGGACTCGCAAGATGGAAAAACTGTCTTTAATTTCACCACAGAGGAAAGTGAATGCGTTATCTCTCCACCTCCACTCCTCACACCCTGACAGCAGAGACAGTGAGAAAGTAAAGAGAAAGTTCTTAATCTGTTTATTTCAGAAGCTGAAATCTTGCAGATAACGCCATGCTCATGAATATGCAGTCTTTGTAGTTATGTCCCCAGACACAAATTTTAGAACAAATAAAAGGCGTATCTCAAGACGTTTGGGTTAGATGCCATAAAATAAAATGTAAGGTAAAAACAAACAACATAGATTTACTAAATTAATGTAATACAATTTGGAGGAACTTCTACTTTCAACTGCATCCCAAAGATACTATTACTACATTTATAAGCTGAAGAATGACATAGTTATTAAACAAGCTAACGTTATGGAGTAACAAGGCCACATAACATTGCATCATGAAAGCTACGTTTTTCATTTCAAGGATAAGTTTAAAGGATATTGCTAACATTAGTTGTATCTTTTAACCACTTGGGGACAAAAAAAAAAGCAAACTAACAGACACACAGTGGAGTTACAGCTAAGGTGTTAGCAAACAGGTGCTCTTTTACATATTCAGCAGGCAACATTAGCATTCATTGAGTATTTTGGGGGCCTTTTTTTGGGGACTTTTGCACTGCAGAGTAAATAGTAAATGTGTTGAAACTAATTTGCTCACACATTTGTGACACTATTTTGTGTAGCCTCTGCCCGCTCCGACAGTCTGCTCGCAGTAGGTGGAGTGTGCTGTTAGCTCGCTAACTAACCAGCAGGCTAGCACAGCACAACACTGTAAATGTTTCCGCCACTGTACGTGTGTGTCTGTTACAGTAGCCAAGCTGGGGCCTCACCGGGGGCCATACATTACACGTATCATATGTTTCAGTTTAGCGTGAGCCGGGCTGGTGTTGAACGGCGCTCCACTGCCCCTCGCTGCCTCCCTGTGTGTTTGGCTGTTATCAGGCAGCGCCAGCCTGGCGCTCGTTGGCCCAGATTCGCAGTCCACCGGCTCAGCTGCCAGCCGGCCTCCTCAGCCACACCAGGCATCTGCAGCCACCACACCTACAGAATGAACACCTGCCATACAGAGCAGCTCTCAAAGGACGAGCTTAGTGTTGATTATACTCAGAACAGAAATACATGCCCTGTTATACCTTTTTAAGAACAATTTGCTCAGCTTTTGTTCGACACTGCATTGTGTCGCCATCCTACACAGCTGTAAGGTTTTTGATGTGTGCAGTGGGCTGACAGAAGGCTGTGACCTGGTTTGAATTGCTCTTTGAGCTTTATTGGGTTACATTTATGGGATTTATTTAACTTGTCTTGTTTAGAAAGGGACAATTGGATTGTCCCAGTATTGCAAAGCCGGGTAACCTTGCCCGCGTACGCGCCTGCCATGTGTGTTTGTGTAGAAATGCCATCTAAATGTCAGAAGCGGTCACTGTTAGTTGTCTAATGAAACAATATTTCATTAAATTGTATACTCAAATGTCTGATTTCACGTCGTGAAAAATAGCAGGTTTGTTCAATTTAGCACGATGAAGTTCTATTTATTTTCTTTCTTTCTTTCTTCTTTTCCCTTTATCTACTGTATGGGCCCTTCCCCAGCTGCAGGCCTACGCAGGGGGCCTCCTTGGAGTGCTTAGATGTGCCTCTTTGATAAAGAGAGTCTCATTTAAACGTGATTAAATGAATCGGCTCTATTTCATTTGAGGCTTGTCGAAATCCCATTTAAGATACAGCAGCGCAGAAACGCCATTCGGTAGCAGCCATGATTAGATTTTCATGATAAACTCTTTCAATGTCCTCCGCTCACGCATTAAACCAGCGGCTACATGTGTTCTTTTTTCGCGGGCCTCCTACAATATAGATATGCTGAACGCGTAGAAGGAATTGGAGGCAAATAAATAGGTGCTTATTGTGCCTGCTCTCTCATCGGCTATCGTTAAAGTAGTACCTGAGGCACCTTGCAGCCTTGAGAATATCATCACGGTATGATTAGTATTGGCTCTGTTGCTTATTACAGGAAGCCGGTGGTGTTGTGCTCAGAATCTTTATCTAATCATTTCCTCTGAGAAAGAACGCACACGTCAATGTCCACATCCCCACCCAGCCCGTTACTACTGCGTGGATAATATTAGAACCTCGGCCGGCCGTCACCCTCCCCCGGAGCTTTTCACCTCCTCCTCTCGGTCTCACAAAGCCTCGTCCCTCCAGACCCCAAAGTTAAAAAGCTTCTGTTTTCCAGAGAATCTCAGTGAGAACGACTCGACAACCGTGCGCAGTTCAGGCGACTTATTTGTGGCAGTGACATATAGTTTTTTTCCGAGAAGGGGGATCGTGGGAGTCGTGTGAAAATTCACAGCTCGAGTGTGAAGTTAGTTAAATTTTTCACAATAATAGAGTTTTGTGTGTGTGTGTGTGTGTGTGTGTGTGTGTGTGTGTGCTTCCTTTTATTAACTTGATTCAGCTCAGAAAAGAGCAGATGGAATTAGCAGATAATTATTTCCTCCTGCGCTGGAAAACAAGAAGCGAGGAGAGTCAGGGACATTTGATTGCATACAAGTACAAAAAGGTGTACAAGTGTCTCACAGCTGATTAATTCACCTGAAAATAAAAACACAATTTTGGTCCAATGGGAGTAGAAGAGTTTCACACACTATTAAACTGGACCTCTAAAAGGTAGCACCAACATGTGAAGTCATTACTGAATGGCACCGATGTAGAATTAATGACTTTTTTCTCCAAAATGACATTTTTATGCAGGAGAAAGAGCTCCGACGGGCCATTATTTCATTACAAATATAATTACTCAGTAAGGGTCAAGCACAGAGTCCTTCCTGAATTTTCCATGATGCAACCAAATGTGTCATTTGTCTGGTAAACACCCATGTCTTTCAAACTCCTATGCTCCCTGGCTGAGAGGTGACATCATTGGGTTATTTTATCACCCTTTATAGACATTATACAACTAAATTTTACCCTTAATTTAGTGGATTGCCCCTTTAAGAAAAGTTAAATCATTGCCATGTTGTTTGTTTTTTGGAACAGCAACACTTATGTATTTTTGGACGCAATGACTATTCTCTCAGGGCCACTAAACTAAACTTTTGATAAGTTTGTTTTTCCCCAAGTTCATTTTGGAATGAAAGTCCTCCACTGTGATGTGTCTGAAAAGTGCTTTTTTGTCTCAACCAGGAACAAAATTACTCTTGCGTGTCTCTTTCTTTTAAAACGGCTTTGCTTTGCTGTCTTTATTTATTTTTTTTACAGGAACAGTGCACATCAAATAACGTTTCAGTGACTGTGCCATTATCAGCCAGCTGGTTGAGAACTGTACTCCCTCGAGTGGCTCCTTTTTTTAATAAATATTCATTTCTGTCCACTCATTTGTTTCTCTGTGTTGTGCACCTTTTTAGACTTTGACTGGAGCTACTTCTGGTCGTGGAGTCATTTCATGGATTACGTGCAGTGCGTGCTGGCCTTCACGCTGGTGGCGGCCTACATCACCTACCTCCTCCTGGACTCTGCGCTCTTCGTGGAGACCCTGGGCTTCCTGGCCGTCTTCGCTGAAGCAATGCTGGGTACTCCACAGCTCCACTGCAATTATCAGAACAAGTCAACAGAGGGCATGAGGTACAGATTCAGTGCTGAACATCCTTGTTTGTTACCTACATATACATAGATTTTTTTTTATTTTGGCATTTTGCCTTTAGTGACCACAGGATGAGAAAGAAGCCTTCGGTCAGGTCATGGAGAGTGGCATGTGATTTTCCAGTCACATGGTACACAGCTTCCAGGATGCTTTGTTTTACTCCCATGTTAAACAGGTTAAATTATACATTACACACATGCATTATTTATTTTTTTATTTTCATCATCTCATTAGCTGCAGACTCAGATAGCACTGTAGAAATATCTAGACTTTAAAAACACAGACAAAAAGCAATACACAACTTGGTTCTGTACATGTAACAGAAATCTCCAGTCGAATCAGTTGAAGATGAGAGTGCTTTGATTATTGCCTCCTCAGCTTCATTAGTCAGCTGCTGTCACACTGTGTCATATACTCTGGTGTATCTCTTCAGAAAATCTCACAGCTATTCAATTCTATTGAATTCTGGAAGAAAACAATAAGAAAAAAAGTGGATAAGGTGCTACTAATACTAAAATGTGTTCAATGACAGACCTTACACCTTTTCTCGACCTCAGCCACATGCCGCTCTGATTAATTAGTGCAAACAAACCTCCAATATGATTAATCAATCGGTGTCATCTGCTGAGCTGAATCAGACAGATGCTGACATCCACCATGTCGCAGGGCTGCCACTTTAAAGTCACTGGAGTTGACTCACATTCTGTCCAATTGCTAAACTTTACTTAAAAATGCAGCTTATGAAGTGTTGCGCAGGACAGTGTATTCTGTGTCATTTCGTGCACATTTTGATAGGTTGGTTTGTGAACGTGGTTCGAGACTGAGTCCAGTCACACTTTGAGAATTTGGTGGCAGACTGGCTTTGTCCAACAAAGCTCTAAATGGGCCGTTGGTGGATGTTCCTCACAGTGCGATCTATGACGAGCGTTTTCCACTGACGACCAAAGCTTTCACCACATTGTAACAACAACCAGAGTTACACAATGTAAACTTTGAATGCTGAAAGGTTATTTACTGTCACTCTTTCTTTTCCCTCAGCTATCTGGGCCTCTAAATATAATTTACCAAGAATCAGTCAGATGGTTATCAAAACAAAGCTTGTTGTATCCCTGATTAATGATAATGTCTTTATCCTGATGAGTAGTGTTTTATTTATGAGTGCCACTTCATCACAGGCAGCTCGGAGGGTGTGTTGCACTGTAGCACAGTCTTGTGACTAATGGCTCCAGATTATATTGTCTCACATACGATCATTAACACTGACACGTGCTTATTAAGTATTTCTGGCACCTGTCGAGCAGGAAGTAAGGACGGGGCTCCTGACAACCATTTATTAGACTAACATGACAATTGGCCCTCTGAAGTTTCTCTGAAAATCAATATGGTAATGAGGCATTCTGTCTTACTGTATCTGGTCGTAATGTATCATTTCGACTTATTAACGTTGATTTGCATCAAGTGTCACGGTCTAATGAGAGGTTTTGACGTGAAGTAGATTTTTGCTATTTCAAAATCGATTCCTCCATCTCTCTGATCTGTAGTGGAGCCCTGGAAACTGTTTTTCAAAATATCGTACACAACCTTGATTGTATTGTATCCCTTTCAAACACTCTGTGAAAAGCACTGGGACGTGAAGGGATTTTTAAAGACCCCAACAACAGCAGCACACGATTAAAAGTAGAAGAAATATGACGAAGCGAAATGCTGCGAGGAAGAAATTGAAAAGATCAAACTGATAATGTACGTATTAAAAGAGTTCAAGATTGTCCACAGGACTCACAGGCCTGATTTAAAGCTTCCTCACAGTGTGTGTACAGCCTCAGAGCAGTGTGTGCCTCCCCCTCTCTGCTGGTTGGCTTTCTGCAGTAGACCGATAACAGAGCTCCAGCAGGGCTGCCTGTCCACTTAACCGGCCATGACAGCTCCCACGCTGGGCTTTTGCATACCCTCTCTGTCCCATCCCTTATTTATTTCTTTTTTTGTATTTCCCACTCACCTGACACTGTCTACCACCCTTACTGTCCACCAAGCTGTCTGCAGTATGTGTTTACAGTTACGCTTGTATCGCTAACATGGGTAAATTTCCTGATTTATTTTGTGGTTTAGCCAGTGGATCTGACATTTTGGCGGTTTCCACTTTCCATAATGTCTTTAGTCAGTTGTTTGCCATGGTTTTCCAGAATGCATTTCAACAAACCCCAAGACAATGGTTGTAAAAATGCTTTCAGACATGGTGGACATATGGGCACCGATAAATATAGACATATAGCACGCAAGTACATGTGTGAGCTGTATCCTAAAAATGCAACATTTCTTGTGATTGCAGTGCACTGTGCTCTATTTCAGAGATGTTTGTTTCACTTCCATGATGTCTGTGGCAACAGCAAGTATGGTTCAATACTATAGCAAACACTCCTTTAGCAGCCACTAAAGGAGCCACAGAAAGAACAGGAGAGCAACAGGCGTATCTGCTTACAGTGCAGCGCAGCAAACTCTCACTGTTCCAGTAACACAGACAGTCAATAATAATTGCAAATGCAATCTGATTTCACACAGCACAGGGCCCAAGTAGTTTTCCACACAGCAGCAGGGGTTCTATTACTCTCTTACAGAAATTAAAAATGTCAAAAAATGCCAAAAGTGAATAATAATAAGACTGGGCTGTATGAATGCATGCACCATTTCCAGTGAACACCTTGTGCATGTAGTCAAGCATGGGAATGGTGGAATCCTAAAAACTATTATGTCGAGAGGTAAATACAGAATGTAAATACATAGAAGGCTATTACATAAAAAATGCAGATAATATGTACTATCAAAAATGTTCTACTAAATGCATGAGAGAATGTAGTTTAGAAAGTTGGCTACATGAATTAATATCTTAAAAGACACCCCCTTAAGCTGATATTGATAGTATGATGACAGCATTTATTGTAGTATTTTATTAGTAACTGTTAGTATTCCATGATTAAAGATCTTATTTTTATATTGGATCATTTGATTGTTCCATATGAAGTACCTATAGGGTGGAAACTTGTTTGTATGCTAATAACCAAGTTGTCAGTGCTTGCCTGTAAAGCTAAATTGGGATTTTATCAACGGAAGTCACATTTTAGAAAAAAAAAAAAAACTTGATACCACCAATTGTATGGTTTTGGAATATTTTCCCCAATTACCTGTTTCATCCTTGTTTTTTAAGTATTCAATGACCATTTAATCTCAAATTAATTATAAAGAGAGATAAAATCTAGAAAACCCAGTCACTGATCTTCTTTTTGGTGTTACACAGCATTTCACTTTTTAAATAATGAGACTTATTACTTATTAATTAGACTTATTACTAAGTTCTAAAGAAAAAAATAGCCAAAACCAAAAAGCAAATAACTTAAAAAATAAAGACATGTTCGACTGCAAAAACAGCCTTGTAGAAATAAATAAATAGAATGAAACTATCATCAAGGATGAGGTCATTTAATCAATTAAAGCTCGTACTAATCACATTTGAACAGATTACTGATATGTTTCTCCTTCATGAATCCAAATTGTTCTTCATCACTTATGTGTAACCCCCTTTTTCAGTCTTTTTGAAATGACTGGCACACATACTAATTGGTCTCCAATTATCTAAATCTAATTATCTTTATTGGGTTTTGGAATAAGTGAATAATTACTCCTGGTTTTAATGATGCTGGAGTTCACAAGTTTCAGCTGCTTCTTGAAACAGATGAAGCTAGTTATGTACTGAATGTCATTTTTTATCTTTCAGATTTCTTATAGATTTCTTATACAATTGCTTCTTTTAGAGAAAACTCTCCTCTGTGTGTGTGTGCGTGCTCTAATTGATTTAGCAATATTAATAGTTGAAGTGATTCCTAGTTAGACAAACCTCAGTTTTATTTTGCTGTCAGATAAATCATTTCTGTAATAACATTTTCTTCTTTTTCCTGCTAATTCCAAATTTCATTAAGTCCCAGTTGTATCTATATCTATTCATAATACATGCCTGTGCCCAGTACTTTCCAATTATTTGTCTAGTTTCTGTCATAAGCAATTCATTTTCAAGTACTTTCTTATTCACTGTCCAGTAGCCCTGAGAGACTTTTCTGGAGCCGGTTCCATTAATATTATAATATTAACTTTTATAGAGATGCCCGTATGGTGTGGACAGTTCAGTCCTAACTCAATCTGTGTTTTCCCCCATTTCCTCAGATACTAACAAAAAATCTATACGTAATTGTAGAGATTTATTTTTATTGCCCCATGTATCTTGAAAAATAAGGCGATTGTGTATTTTGTTGTTATTGGCATAGTTATGAAGAATAAATTGTGTGTGGTCAATCTCAACCACTGAATTAATCCACCAACCTAAATGATCTGTATCCCGTCTCAGTATTTGACCACCTAACTCCCAACTATGCAACGGACATTACTAACAATTATTTTCATTATCAGTTCATCTGTCGATCATTTTCTCGATTAATGGATTACTTGTTTGGTCCAGTAAATGGTAAAACATGCTGATCACATGTTTCTCAAAGTCCAAGGCAACATCTTCAAATGCCTTCTTTTGTCCACAACACAGAAATATTCAGTTACTGTCACAGGAGTGACAAGACATTTGAGCACATTTTCTTAAAATAAGACTCAAAACGATTAATCAATTATTAAAATAGCTCGCAATTAATGTAATAGTTGACAATGAATTAAGTAATCAGCTAACCATTACAGCTCTATTATCATATTCTGTTTTAGCATTTAGTTCCTGTTTGACAGCATTAATCAGACTGGTTTATTTTAACATGCACCAGTGATTAAGATTCAGTGATAAACAGTGTTGTGATGCTGTGATAAATGCACTGCAGCATGTATTACCTAATCTGATTCAGGCGTCTTCATTTTATGAGCCGTGCGAGACTTTGAGGCCAAAAATAAGGAAGTAAGCATTTTCTGTTACACAACTCTGTTGCGAAACGGAGCCAAATTAATTCTAAAATACCGTAATACCCAGGCAGTGTGAAACATGGCGTTTCATGTTGGTTACCCTGCAACGTATTCTGCAACCATCAGCCGGTGCAGATAAAGCTGCCATAGAAGGCAGAGGACATTGTCATTTCCCGTTCTGTTTATTGTTTGTGTCCTCTCTCTCTCTCCCTCTCTGCAAAACCTGTTGAATCTGGCAGGCTGTTGCTAGGTTACTTTACCTCAGCACTCTGTTCAAGGTTTCTCATTTTGTGTGTGTGTGTGTGTGTGTGTGTGTGTGTGCGTGCATGCAGCGTAATAGGAAGAAAAATCCTATAAACGGAGGATGTTTTGCTTTCAAACTGCAAAACAGTTTGCTTTTAAAAGACCGTAGCCCCAAACCTCCGTGTGTGCATGTTTAGACGTGCATAAGTAATGAATGAATGTGGGTTTGTGTGAATGAACAAGCGCGCACATGCATTTTGTAGAGACAAAAACAAACAGACAGGAGAAGGAAAGCAGAGTGCAACTTCCTGCAAGTGTGTGGAACAAAAAAAAAAGAGCCCTGTCCATGTGGAAAAACATCACGCTGACTTTACCCCAGCTAATGGCCCAGTCAGTATGCCCCCATTCAGACTGGAAAACGTTTGTAACAAGTGTCTTCTTCCAGTCCTTGTGTACTCAGGCCTGCAGGTTGGAAGATTTGCCATCTTATACACCTTCCTGCTGAACTGCACTCCACCATGACACGCTGTCAGACAGGTGGTAACAAAGCACTTTCTAATAATGACAGGGTGAGTCCAGCGTCGGAGGTGTTTTCCCCATGAGGACACAGCTGAAGGCTTTTTAGTATTTTTCTGATGTTAATTCAGCCCCAGGTTCCCCGTTAACCTCACTGACGCTGACTGCTCTTTTACCATAATGGCTCCTCAGAGGTTTGCATTAATGCCACCATACACTGTGAGAGCGCTGTTCTCCATCCCATCCAACTCTCCAGTGTTATTTTATCACTCCTCTTCTCCCATTCAACCTGAGCACTTCACGGTGAAACAGTGGCAGATTTACCACTCGAAATGTTTGGTCATTTTTGAAAAAGTGGGTCCTTCAGAGATGGACAAAAGCGGGTCCTTCAGAGATGGACAAAAGCAGGCTCATCATCTCTAACCGAAGACTGTCCATTTTACTGTTTGAAATGACAACTGTTGCTGGCTGGTTTTACCATCCAAACCTGGCAAGCCAACTTAGATCATTTTTTTTTTTTCCTTTATTTTCCTTTTTTTTTTGTTTGTTTGTTTGTTTGTTTGTTTGTTTGTTTTTAAAAGGCCTAACAGTCAGTAAGCTCGTAGTTAGGACCTCTCGTCCTTATTACAGTCGATGCGCATCACTTTAGCATGTGGAGAAATCCAAAGGTTGAGAGGTTTAGAAATCAGTCCAATAGAAATCTATCAGCGACACTGTTAAACAACAACATGTTGTAGTAAAACTGAATATAATACCTTTGGATAAGTGCTGCAGCAAATGACACCATTGTCAGTAGGACTGGTAGCCTTTTTCACACTGCTAATATTTAAAGAGGTGTTGTGAAAGTAGCAGTCCTCCTCCTCAGTCTCAGCTGGTGTGTGCGTACTCTCTTTGGCTCAGGATAAGCATGTTTGATTTTGTTTATTGTCTTTTCACTCCTTCCACCAGTTAGCACAAAGTCGGGTGAAAATTGAACCCATATTTGGACTGAATATAACGACGCCGTTTCCTTTTGTTGCACCATAAAGTAATCCAGCTGTTGCGTTTTGCACACCTTCCCAAAGGGTCCCGCCGTTTTGTTTTTTTTTTTTTTTGGGGCAGCCTACAGAGATCACTCTGCACTCAGATGCAGTTATTGTGGTCAAACAGCTCACATACGCTGACCTCTCACTTTAGAGCTCATCTTGACCCGTGAGAAGAAGAGGCACAGTGAAACCTTAAAAAGCACGAGGTTCATGAAAACAGAGATATCCAACAACCATAAATGAGGGAGTGATAATAATGCAGTGTAGAGGCCCAGAGAGGCGTCCTGTGTTTTTGGAAATAGGCTTGTGTGCTTACCATAATTATCTGCAGTAACTCAGACATTAACATTCATTCTACCCTTTAATAAGTTTCCTAGAATTTAATTTTGGAAGTTAAACAAAACTAAGGTTTCCTAATGCAGACTGTGTTGTAATGGCATCATTTTTCATTTCTATTATTTCTGTGTTTCGTTTTTGTTTCATTGTGTAAATCGACATCATTCAGAATTTTACTTGACTCTTTTGAACCACTTGAAACTGGATTTGGAACCAAGTGAAACTATCTCATGCAGTGCTACTGTAAATACTTGAAGACAGATGTTTTATGAGGAACATTAGGCCACATGAAAGGTGTTTGTATATACATATGTGTGTGTGTGTGTGTGGTGAAGTTTTTGTATTAATAGTGTGCGGACAGCTGCTATTATTAGCTGGTCTTGCGCTCGAGAGGTACACGCTGATACTGACCAGCCTGCCATAAAACAAATAAAATACAACACACAGACAAACACAAAACAGGGAGCCGGGACACCCAGACAGCCAACTGCAGCCTTATAAGGCTTGTGGTCTTGAGCTGCATCCCAGTATGCTAGATAAGAGTGCCAGAGCCTTATTTAGCCTGGAGGCTGCTAAAGGCTGCTGTCCACACACACACACACACACAGAGCCACGTGCTGGGATGGATCTGTATTGACTGCCGGTGCAGCCGGGCCGTGACCCCCTGCGGCTGGGTGTGTACTGCTGCTGTGTGTAACATGGCTGTTGAACAGAGCAGCTCCGGCTCCCCACAGCGGATCACCGCAGCTGCAGAACCGTAAGATCATCTGCCCGAGCCATCCTCCCTCCATCTGCTCTCATCACTCAGGGGGCTGCTTTCTCTTCATCAGGGTAGATGAAAATGAATCAATTTGTTTCTGTTCCTTCAGGGGTAAAGTCCTGTTGAGATTCAGTGATGCAAATGGATTTTATTTTGCGAGGCAAACGTCTCTGCG
This sequence comes from Scortum barcoo, assembly GCA_023238725.1. Taxonomy (NCBI): domain Eukaryota; kingdom Metazoa; phylum Chordata; class Actinopteri; order Centrarchiformes; family Terapontidae; genus Scortum; species Scortum barcoo. Next base: position 4,836,639 of record CM041548.1, on the reverse strand, counting down.
TCTTGTATGCTATGTATTTTCACATTTCTCACATTCTCACAGAACAATTGGCACATAATTTCATAAAGGCACCAGGGAGCACTAGAGGCCAGCACCATAAAGAACCGCAAAATTAATTTCAAACAAGCGGCATCTATTCTCATAAAACCACACAAAAGAATAAGATAAACTAAAACAGATTTATTGGAAACTCAGCGCAAGTGCAAGTTGAAGTGCTTCATCCATAAAACAATAATGCTCTTACAATCCAGACTTTCTGTATTAAATAAAATTGAGTGATGAGTTTGAGCGAAGGCACAGTGAGTTTCCAACCTGAGATCTCTGCAAATATTTATACAGTGATACATAGGTTTCTTAAATATCACAAGTACTGTGTGATATGATACTACATGAGACTAACCCTTCACAATCCAGTTTTCCACTCTTGATGAACCAACGTGTTATATTTGCAGTAGTGGGCGGAAACACGGATTCATTCATGTTTTCTTTTGCCAAATTTCTTTGAATTTGTTTCAAATGTGCTCTGTATGTGGATTGAAACTTGGCTACAGAGAGTTCTCCTCTTAAAGCAGTAAAAGATGGAGGACAAAATCACAGGCTTTCACAGTCTCAGTTAGACTAATCAAGTGGGAATGTTCCAGTATTAATTTTTCTAGTACAAATTTCCCTCTTTCTGTTGCCATCCGCAGTGAACGGTGAAACTCGGAACTCACTTCTGCTTCAGCCCACCATCAGAGTCCTTTCCCCCCCCCATCACTTACATTACATTTAGGAGGAACTGTTACATCAGGAACCAACAACACTTAAATATTCATTGTTAAATATTGTATTACATTGTACTTGAAAACATGTTAACCTATCCTTTAAGTAGCTTTGAGTTTAGAGAGTTCATTTTAGTCCACACTGTCTGAATGTGTCATGCTGTATGTGCATGTTACAGCTCTCGGAGTATGAAATATTCACACCGTTTTTTTTTTTTTCTGACTGCACCCTGACATGAAATGGATCTGCATCATTTTATACACATCGCCCTAAAATAGAGCCCGACATATTTGGTACACTTTGGAAACTCCTCTAGAATTTAAGATAGAAAGTAGCTCTCTGGGCTTGAGTAAAGTTTTGTAATGTCTGACCCGCCGATGAGTCAGTGGGGTTGACGAGTTTAAAAAAGGAGCAGGTGCTTTTATTTTGGGATGCATAGATTTTTTTTTTCTTCCACAGTGATTCCCCCGGTTATACCTCCCAGTTTAGTATGTTTGTAAGTACATGATGATTCAGCGCTGGACTCCCCTTTACCTCCACCATGCGCTCACCTCCTAACAGAGACACAAAAATGCACACAGGCTGGAGGGAGACGATGAGATTTAGAAAACGAAATCACTTTAGTAAGATACGGCTACATGTGGAAAAAATATTCTTTTAATACACCAAATATGTCTGGGTTTGGCTGAGCTGCTGCTGTGTCAGGAATAACCGGTACAGCTCAGTCCTATACAGCACTTGTCAGTAGAAATAGTGTCATCCAGTGCAGCTTCAACTCTCCACCTTTGTCAATATTATTCTGTCAAGTTGATTTTTTTTAACTCTAAAACATTTCCAAAATGCGTGTAGTTCTTTGCTAATTCATTTGTATTGGCCATAAATAGCCTATAAATATATCAGCCGATGCTTTAACCATCAATGTGTCTTTTTGTATTCAAAACAAGGCTAATACAAAGACAGTGTTGCTATTTAATGCATCTACAGCCGGCTTCTCCAGCGGCTTCATTTGAGCTCGGAGTGCGGCATGCTCTTCCTCCGTCTATACATGTCTCTGAAAAAGTGACAAATAAGTAGCCAGACATGTTCACACCATGTTCCCTGGCTCTCCTCGTGCTACCTCTTATTAGGGAACCAGCGGAGGAATTGATCAAACACGAATCCTGCCTCTCTCATCATTACCTGCAGTTACACATCGTCATATCTCAGACAGCTGCCGCTAAGGAGGGAGGAAAGGGGGTGAGCAGTGTGGAGGGAGGGTCTCTTACCACAGAGCTAACAAGCTCCTTACTGAGAGAGGAGAGTGTGAGGGCGGTAGGCAGGGGAGGGGAGGCAAATCCAAACAGGTATAGAGAGGCGAAGGCGATGGTGGAAGGAGGTGGTGGGAAGATGAATGGACAGGAAGGAGGAGAGAAGTGCTGTAGAGAGTGGGCTTAAGAAGAAGGAAAAAAAAAGGATGTGAAAATGGAAGGCAGAAGGGACATTTGGAGGTGCTGCAGAGAAAGAGCCTGTGAAAAGTAAGAAACAACTACAAGGAAAATAGCAGGGTTTGCACAAATTGGCCATACAAATGAAAAGGGAGAAGGTGAAGCAGGAGGCATGAATAATGCAAGAGGCTGCAAAGTTGTGCACCAATGAGGCGAAAAGACGGACAGACAGACAGACGGTTGGGGTTACACTCAGCTCTGCTGATTCGTCCTTTACATCTGCTAAGAGGCTTATGGAAAGGCTGGAAATTTGCAAAACACAAAGACATGCTGTCACACCACCATGTTTTCACCTGCTGCAGGAATCAGAGCTCCACAGGGGTCAGGACACGTGAGAAAACTCAGTTGCGAATTTACGGACAATGCTCAACCCCCACCATGGTTATGATCCTATTGTCAGATTACAGCCGTCATTGATCTGTCATACATCAGTGGAATACACAAAAGATGTGGTGACTTATTTCATCGGCCTGCGGTCAGTTGATGAGCGCACAGCTGTTGAGAAAAAAGGACATGAGATGAACTAGATGGGTCTGTCCATTAGCTTTGCACTCATCTGTAAATTATTGTGCTTAAAGGGTTAGCTCCTCATATTACAAAGCAAACAATTACACCCATCTTACCAAAACCACATGTATTAATCTGCTGCTACGACTAGAAAGTCTTTCCACTATTTCACAGTCAGCTCAGCCCAGTCATCTGCATTTGATGGTTCTGATCTCCAACGTTAACGTCCAGACTGGAGGTACATCGATGACTTAAATGCACACCGCTAACCTACATACACTAGAATCAGATGGAGGCAGACCATCTCAGAGACAGATATTTCAACCTGGACAAATAAAGGCAAAACCAGGCCAGGTACCACTGGGGACAAACCACCTCATAAATTCAGTCGCACTTGACTCAGTGACAAAAAAATTTCCTGCAGAGCTTATTCAAATAGTGCTGACCAACCAAACCGACATGCTTGAGTGAAAGGATTTCAAATGTCTCAGCATGTGTTCGTATTGTTGTAGGCAGGTTGCTTCAGGAGGCAAATCTGAAGAGTCCTTAGTGTGTGTGTAGTGTGTGTGTGTGCATGTGTGTGTGTGTGTGTGGCATTGTGATTGTAGACATTGTACACAGTGCTGCCTTAGTTCTTTATTTGCTGTTGCAGCGTTGCCTACACGTATCCCTGCCTCAAGCAAAAAAAAAAAAAAGATTCAAACGCAGGTGAGCTCTGCAGAAGCTGATGTTGTCACAGTTTGTGTAGAAAACACACACAAGCAGCAGCGCTTTTAGTGGCATCCTTTAAGGACTTTTAGTGGCGGTGTCCCCACACTTCCTCCTCCAGTTGTATGCAATGTCTTTGTCTCTAGTTTTGGAGAGTGTGGTGTGTGTACAATTGCATGTGTGGACCCCCGGCTCGGTTCTTTTCCTGTTCCTTCTGTTCTCGTTCGACTTCCTTTTCCGTCTCATTAGCTGAGTTCACAGTGCTCCGCTGTGCCGGCGAGAGGACAAAGCCTTTGCTTAAAGGAATTCTGCCTTCTCAAATCACAGGGGTGCTTTTCTAAAGTCTCCCTTTAAACAATGAGTCTTTTATTTTACTGTAACTCATCCCCTGCATTGTCTCATGAGCACCCTATGAAGAGCCGGCTCAGCACCTACCGAAAACGCTCTTATGAGTTTCATAGTTAAAAAACGTGCCACAGGACGAGTAGTCGATGAGAAGCCCGCACCCCGAGAAGATTCATTATTTCAATTTCCCATGGTTGTTATTGCGGCACATTTGCTGTTCCCATCTTGACTGAACAGATATTGCATTTCTCTGACCCCTTTTCCTCCTGTCATTAAAGTGTTCTTGGTGACCAAATTGAATTTAGACGGGCCAAAAATAAATAAATAAGCAGCAGAAATGTATTTAAGGTGCATTAAAAGTCTGGTTAGGCAAAACCTTGGTGATGAGAGAAGATGCTAATGACAAGTGGAAATATGCAAAGTGAAATTTGCGATTATGATATATAATAGTTGCTAATTTTCCAGCAACCACTCACAGTATTGTAACTAAAAATCCCCTGCAGCTCAAAAAGCATTTTCCCCATAGACCAACCTTATATAAGATGTGTCTGTTAAACTATTGAAAGGAAACTTTCAGCTATGAACATTTAAACAATTTTTACTCTGCGTAGTTTTAAGCCATGGAGGTTTAGTCTCTGTATCCAGAAGGAAACCTTGAAGCTGAAAACCTTTTTGGCATACGCACCATGTGAACAACTCTTATTGGACTGAACAGGCGCCGTCTTCGGAGCCAGTTCTTATAATACATCCACGGCATGTACTGGACTGAATGGTGAGGGGGTGGTGCTGACTGTTGAGAACACCACTGTCATGAAAAGTGACAACATGAAATAAAATGTGACATGAATCAAAAGTGTCATTTGGAAAAATATCACAATTAAATAAAATAGATGTTTGCAAGGGGGTTTAAATAAATATGTGCAGAATGACATAAAAATGACACTTTTTTTTTTTTTTTTAAATAAATTCCACCAGTCTCCTTCATTCACCCCCCCTTCTTCTTCACTTCCTCTTTCCTCCCAGTATCAAGATGGTGCTGATGTGGACCAGCGGCGACACCTTTAAAACAGGATACTTCCTGTTCACCCAGGCTCCCGTGCAGTTCTGGACATGCGGCCTGCTGCAGGTCTTTGTGGACTTCGCCATCCTGTTCCAAGTGTACTACTACAGCCGCTACCCGCAGAAGCCCGTGTCCCACACAGTCTCCCACACCACCAGTGCCAAGGCCCTCTGAAAGGGCGCTCTGTGAGATCTCCGAGGACACATCAGCACTCAAAACAAACAGCCGTGAGGAAGCACTTGTAGAGGGGCTGTGGACATGTATAAACATACATGAGTACCAAAGCACCTTGACACAATGCAGTCTGCTCACCCTCACCCCTAAGTATACATAAAGACACATGCACTCCCATAAATAAGGCATGAACATACACAGACTCCTTGTGGCGTCTGTGTCTGTGGCGAAACCTGAAGGACACTTGTTACAAACAAACCTTTTTTTTGTTTTATCTATCCTGCTGATGTATACCCGCCGCGTCACTATGCTCGTGTCTCGGAATGCAGACTTCCCAAACAATATATCCTTCAATCAACCTGTGCATGTGGAGAATATTATGCACACACGTGAATATATACAGTACACAAACTGCAAACGTATGCACTGAAATCTGCGCTCAAGGAAACGCGGACCAGCTTTTTGTCGTCCACGTTAGCTGATGATTGTTGCATGGACCCTCTGCCTTAAAACACACACACACACAAACACATTCAAACATGGCTTGCTGCATTACCAGCAATATAAATGAATAAATCAATCAAAAAATAATAATAATAATAAATTAATATACAACCTGACTGAATGTACAAAAATGGCATTTGTTATTTTGTAGTTTTTTTCCCCAACACAGTGGAGAAGTGCTGGTCAGTCTACCACTTGTTGGACAGATGGTTGCCACATACTGTGACACACAGGCGCAGTCTTGTTGGATAACGGAAAATGAGCTGTATGAAACTAAAGGCAATCACACATTTTACCAAAAGAATCCCAAAGGCTGAGAGGCAATGCCTTGGCTTTTTAAAAAAATGGTCATAAACATCGTTGGCCTCGAGCAAAATGGAGAGATGAGAAAATCAGGCTTTGTTAAATGAGGGTGGCCTTCTTGATTACATTTTGTACATCATTTTGATTCCACAAATCCCAATTCCCCCCCACAGGAGTTCATTTGAGTTGGATAAATTTGAGCAAAATCAGGCTCATCCTGGGGGTCTTTGAATCACTTTCATAAAGGTACGGGAAGAGAAGGACTGGAGTTAACAACAGAAACAACTTCCTGCTGAGGCTTCACACACTTTACATACATTCAGTCTGTGTGTACGTTATTCAGGCCTTCAGTTGATACATTAGCTGTTTGGGGCAAATACATGCTTGCGGCGTTTTGGCCACCATATACATACACTGTCGTTCATTTTCACCTGGTGGGAGCTGATGTGTGACTCAAAAGTGCAACTAGGGAGCTGGCAAGAATGTTTTTTTTTTCTCACTTGGCTACTCTGAATTACAGTCTAGACAGCACAAGGTCGAGGTGACATTATTTTGCAATTTTGGCCGTCGTTCCTGTTAGTGATAATGACGTTATAAGCACAAAGTGAATTGCTGAGATCTGAGAATGCAGCTCCATGGACAATGATGGGAGGAAAATCTCTGGAATTATTTTTGTTTGTTTGAGTTATGATCACCAATAGAGATTACAGACTCATCTCCACTTCGCATCATATTGGCTGTAGGTAACACTGACTGACCAGCTTATTATTTATATTGCAAATCCAATAACATCCCTCAGTATCCATACTCATGACTCGGCATCATCGCTGTGTGCTGCTGCTCCGGGCAGGTTGTACTCATCGCCATTTTGCCCCAAGAAATTAATTTCCTGTCCAGGGAGAAGCAGCCACAAAGATGAGCGAAGATTTTCTTTGTTATTGTTGTTTTGTAATCTTTCTCCGGGGAGGGCAGACATGCCAAACCAGGAGGTGCCCGACTGTCAGCCCTTCAGTGAACTGTGTACCAGAGCAGACCTGATTCTGTCCTCTTTTTAAACCTCAAGAAAAACTTCCCTTTTGTTCCACTGGGACTTGGCAGGAGTTTTCTATAAATAACATTTCTGTCCTCGCTCTTAAATATACAAAATATGATGGTATGATTTTTTGGTTTCTTAGTTGTGGATTTTTGTGTTCACATCTGTTTAGTTGCCCTATTTATTTTGTTATCCTTTTTTATAATCTTCAAATGCAATTGTTAGATGTGTATGCTTGTTTATTCGGACGGTGGGGAAGAAGGTGACTGTGTTGTTTGGATGATGTGAGATACCTGACAGGTTCTTACTCAGCGGGATCACAATGACCTCAGAGTTTCACTTTCCTGTTTTATTCCATGTTTCTGATTTCACTTTTTTTACTTTGTGTTTTGTATCATTTGGATAATTCGTTTTATCATGTGAAGGTATTTTTTTCCATACAAACTGCCATGTTTTGCAGTGTCTTGTCTGTGACACCCACACCTACCAAAAAATCTTATCTCCAGTATGTTTCTTATGCCATTTTTACTGTTATGTCCGATGGTTTGTGTTTCATTTTTTTTATCCACCTCAATAAGTAATGACTTCCATCAACACTTGTTGGCTGTTTAAACACAAGTATTGTTGAGAATCTAATGTGGCATTGTCACCCAATAAAGAGGACACAGAGAGACTCGTGCGTCACGTTGTGTTTGATGGAGATGTTTGTGTCAGTTGTGCAGACATCCACCATTGCTCCCGTCCGCGCTGCAGCTCTGGCAGACATCAATTGTCAGAGGAAGAATAGGCCCACCGGCCCTGGTCCTTCTTTGGGCTTTGAGCACATCTAAATAATAAGCACATAAATTATAATGTGCTTGGCTTTCACATCAAGCTCTCCAGTGGCACAGAGAGGAGACAGTCCACCGATAATAGATGTACCAGCCAAAGCGGGGCTAAAAAGATTGATTTGAAAAGGCATTTTCTAAATGCAGATTGGTAATATGTTCTCTTTTTAAGTCTCTCCCTGTGGTATTTAACGAGACATGTCTGTCTCTTATAGATTAGGCTTGAATAACATTTGTGCATTAGCTTTTGATAATTTAAGTTGTTTGACTGCATTAATCTGCTAATCAAAATCATAAGATAATGAGAAGATCTGCACTAAACACACAGAACTGTATGAATGTCTGATCCTATATAACACAAAGCACTTCTAGAACTCAACAGTCAAGCTCATGCATTCCATGTATTTAAACATTTAAGCAGAAATTCATGAACAGCAACCCTTAAAATAAAATTCTGAGTTGTGCTCAGGGCCTTGGGAGTGTGAGTGGGTGTGAGAGAGCTTCCCTGTGTGGTAAATCCTGTGAAATGGCTGGTACCGACTTTTGCAGGTCCCTCAGTGCCTTCTGCTCTGCACGTATTAGCAGTGTCACCTCGAACCTACATGTGCATCGCTGCATCACACTGGGAGTGACGGTGAGGAGTCTTTCTGCACTTTATATATTAAACTGCTGCACTACATGAAGAGACAGTCTGCAGCTGCTCGGCTGGGGTATTTGAGCTCTTATACTTAAAGCTGCACGAGTTCATATTTTTATATTGACAATGGATTTAATGACAATGATGCTTTATTGTTTGTGTTTTCAAATGGTATTTTTCCCTTTTAAGATTACGGGTTAAAAGACTTATTAGGACGAGGACCAACCAATGTGTTTATAATCTGTGCAATATAGCATTTGGGGCTGGCTAACTCTTTATATACCGTACAGTACTTGTGGAGCCTTGAGAACACCATGCATAAAAATCTGAAGCGTAAGTAAGTAGCTGCTGAACCTAATGCAGTTTTTAGCAGACTGAGGTGATTTTTTTTCAGGAATTGGTGATCAAACCAGAGCTAAAAGCAGAGTGAATACTGGACTTTCACAGAACCAGGGCTCCAAATTCCTCCCATTTATACACCCTTCAAAATATTCTCTCACCGCCCTATTTACACGCGGCTTTGGAAACTCCAAATTGCCCAGGTGTATTATGAATCCAGCTCTGGGTCTATTTTTCCCCTTTGGCGGCGTGATCTTTAGCCTGACCTCGCAGCGCTTACAGCATGAACAGGAAAAGCCTTTGAACAGGCTCCTTCTGAGTCTGAGGTGAACACTTCATTGAAGCACCGGCAGCATTTATCAGATTTACAGTGCATTGAGCCAACATCACTCCTGGAAACAGAACTCATTTATTATTAATAACGGATGTGGGGAAAAAAAAAAAAAACATGAACCAAGCCACAGACAAACCAATTTAGGATGTTCTAAGTGCAGAAGTACAGCTCGCCCTCTCTTGCAAATTTCAGAGCGTCCTTGTGTATAATAAATTGTTAAATCAAAGCCTCTCTACACAGGGCAACGCTCATTACAATCTTTATTACATTTTTCAAAAGAGGCTATTTCTCCGGCTATGGATTTATGACGCAAAGCACAAATCCATTAAAGTTGGATTTCTAGTCAAATGCTGTCTGGTTGCACCTTCTTCTTCTTATCAAAACAATATTTTCATTTCTTAAAACCTAAATATTGCAGATATAATAGTTTTTAAGTGTTCTATATAATATTTTCATGCTTTTTAATGATTCAGTTAATCCAGTGACTGCGATTCAGACTTGGCAGACTAAACATTACCTTATGGCATATTAAAAATATCGAAACCTAATATGCACTCTCAAGCACTTACACCGCTTTGATGGCCTCTGACTTGACAACTATTTGGGGAAATGGTTTTTTAATGTGTCACTTCAAAGTACAAGGCACTCAAGTCAAAGAATATGAAGTGCTGTATTTGCAGTTCTACCGCGTAAGATTGCAACATCTGAAATGGTTGTACACTGAAGCATTTTGGGGTCTGTTGTTTTCACTGCCTGAAGGAAGAATCTTTGCTGCAGTCATTCAGCCTCTTTGAAGAGAATCAAACAGTAATAACACCTCTCGGTAAGTGTTTGCCGCTCTGACTGGTTTCGTTTACATCAAAGAATTGGTTTATAATATTGATCCACTGGTCACTTCTCCCCTAGTGTGAGACACCAACACTGCCTCCTTTCCCCTGACAGATACAGCAGCTCTAAGTGGCGAAGTAATCAAAGATAATATCCAAAAGACGAGAAAAAGAGTGCAGTAATTCTAACTTTGAATGGTAATTTACCATAATGACACACATCAAAACCTGCTGGACTTGTGTAGAGGACAAACAAAGCTGTAGCTTCACATGAAAACCACAGCTTAATGTTTTGCAATGTTAAATTATGCTCAGCGAGTGAGCAAAATCTTTCAAATGAATCAATTGTGCACGATGATTATTCATTTTTATACCTGTTTACCTCCGGTGTTTCCAGTGTTCCAGATAAGTTAAGCTAAACTAATCATCTCCTCGTTGTAGCTCATATTTAGTGTGTAGATATGAGATCTTTTCATCTAACTTTCAGCATAAAAGTGAACAAGCATGCTCCAACGATAGCAAACAGAGCATCAGCATGTGCACCAGACAGAGCTGTATAATGGAGACACATAAATGTGGGACTGATCCTCTTGGAAAAAACAACTGTATAGCCCTTTGACAGATAAATTAGTTTTGTGCTATGACGATGGAGATGAATTAGCTCTGCTTCATTGCAAATAAATGTGCTGACATCATCATGTACCTGTGTGAACCTGGTATTACAGCCCCCGGTACAGCAAGTTATTTGATTTCGCAAAACACAATACAGAGTGAATGGAGTAAATAATGTTGGACATCAATAATAAACTACATGTCTGACATCTCAGCATTATTTAGGTCAATCCTCTCAAATGCAGCTGCATGAGAAACATTAATTATTAGACTGATGTAAAAAAAAACAATGTGATGTTTTGGTATTTGGTCTCTTTCACTTATCTCAAGTCTGAATCGCAGCCAGTGAGGGAACCGTCTCGGTCATTTTTTTTAATCTCATTTTACTTCAGTTGTTTAATCGTGAATATTGTACTGTTACCCATCTTTTAAAGTCAGATTTGTGAGGAAAAAAGATCTCTCTCTGTGGCTCCTCTGTAAAACTTAAGACAGTCAGATACACTCTAGTGAACACGCGTTTCACATGATCAAAGCAGAGACCTCAAGCTCCAGAGGAGAAAATCTCCTCCCCGCTTACAATCCTGCAGCTTGTCAACTTTGAAGTCCCAGCACTGGGTGTCACAGCCTCCCAGGCTGGCACTTGAACACACACAGACAGAGCGGCTAAGTTTGCAAAGAGGCTCTAATCCCAGCAGCCCTCTGAACCGCCATGGACTTCCTCTGCTGCATGGATGTGGCCGCGGCCTCCGTGATGCCGTGGTAGCTGTCCGTCTCCTGAGAGTCCTCACTGTTCTGGGACTTGGTGCTGTCCTGCGAGTCTGGCTTCTGCCTCAGCGCCCGGTTCTGCTCCTCCTTCAGCTCCAGGTAGGAGCGAGAGAAGGTGTGAAAGATGGACGTGACAGGGAAGGCCATGAGGAGGATGCCGCTCAGGATGCTGCTGAGCGCCACCACCTGGCCGGGGATGCTCCTGGGCACCATGTCCCCGTAGCCGACCGTGGTCATAGAGATGACGGCCCACCAGTAGCTGCCGGGGATGCTGGTGAACTCCTGCTTGGCGCCCATCTCGCTCTCAGCCAGGAACACCAGCGGGGAAAAGAGAGCCATGGCCACGCAGAGGAACAGCAGCAAGAGGCCGAACTCACGCGTGCACCTCCGCACCGTCAGGCCGAGTGTCTGCAAGCCTAAGGAGTGGCGGGCCAGCCTCATCACGTAAAAGATCCGGAGAGCGCGCAGGACTCGGAGGACTAACCCCACCTTCTCTAGGTAGTTGTTCCCCGAGCCCGCAGGTTTCCCTCCCACCGACAGCGAGTCCACGATGAGGGTGATGTAGTAAGGGAGGATGGCCACCACGTCAATGACGTTCAGAGGCGTGCGCAGGAACATGCACTTGCTCTGCGTCTGGATGAAGCGCAGTAGGAACTCCAGGGAGAACCAGGCGACGCACACCGTCTCCAGCACAAAGATGTTGAAGCACCTCTGGGAGCACTCGCCCTGCAGGGAAAAAACAAAAGCACATAAAGACAGACATTAAGGCTTGTGTTACGTCACGCACCAGCGATCACACACTCCAGCGTGATATATACGTGAACTCCAAAAGTGCTCCAGATAAGGGTAACATGAACACGCAGCACCACGTGAGTAATTAAGAACCTATTTAAAGGCTGCCATTTGATTTGTGGGTTTGTCACTGACAGAGCAGGTTGATGCGTTTGATCTCACACCACAAAGATGATTCCTCTGAAGTGTAAAACAAAGGCTTTGATTGTCTTGTAATGCTCACCGACATGTACATCAACCCTGAGTGAGCGAGAGGTGAGAGCTGTTAGGGCTGTAGATGTCCAAGACAGAAGGAATGAAGTGCACCAGTCATATATTTAAGCTAGCACAGCTGAAATATTCTCTCTTTTAATGATAATCTTTTTTTTTTTTCAAGACTGCTGAAATATCGTTCATAAATATTTGAAAATATAATTATAAGAGATTACTTGGTTATTAAGTCAAAGTCACCCCTGGAGGAGACTGAGAAAAAGAAAGCATTTCATTTTTCTGCATTTAAGTGTTATTAATGAAAAGAAAAGCTCTTTGCTTCATTTGAGTCAATTTATTGTGTGCTGATTAATTAGAATATGTGGAAACAATCAAGCAGCAAAGTTTCTCCAGTCTGTAAAACTTTGAAATCCTTCCACTTTGAAGTGTCACGTAACACTGTGAAACTGAAACATCTCTTAATGTTTTCAGACTCCCCTGTTGTGGCTCAGATATTCATGACAAGAATTTTTCATTTGTGCAGAAACACATGACGACACAAGCGAGCGGTCAGGGTACCAGCTACAGCGCCGTGGTTGTAAAGGTTATCTCCAGGTGGGAATGTGCACCAGTGTGGATACGTAAGCAAAAAACAAAAAAAAAAACACTCCTCCTCCCAGATTGAGCCTCATGCATTTTTCAGAGCATACGCTTAGTTTTGCATATAGCATGGTTTTTGCCCTGGAGACGTCACACTTGCTAAACCCATTAAGGACCATGTAAATCACTGATGGGCAAAGCTGCAGTTTCAGTTCCTCACACAGCAGCAGCTGAAGTGAAAACTGACAGAGAAAATGAGAGAACACTGTTATAATATTAAGTGTATGGACATCGTGATCAAAATGGGTTTATGCACTGGCTAATGGCTACATTTTAAACAGCATTATAATTGTCAGCGTGTTAGCATGCTGACAATTACAATGCTGTTGAACATCTAGCTCAAGTACAACTTTGCATAGACGCTAGCATGGCGCTTATTATTGCTCATTAAAAACCTTTACCTAAATTTCATTTCATTCACCATATAACAAGCATTTAAAAAGTCAAATCCTTTATAAAATGTACCATCGAGGGGCCACTGCATATACAGTACAGAGACTGTAGTGTAATTGTGTGCTTACTGAGGAGCAGAAACAGAGCACAAAGACATATGGATTCATATTTTCTATTAGTCAGAGTCACATCAGAAAGCCTCTTTTGGCTGAAGTCCACAGTTAAATTAAAATGAACAATAGGTAGTCAGCTCTGCCTCGGCACAGCTCCGCAGGTCCCTGGCCAGCTGCTAACAAATAAAACAATGTCCAGTAATACCCATTATTTTGAAATGCAAAATGATAAAATACCTCAGAGGTTAGGAGCACAGATTGCCAGCCTCAATTTGAGTTTGAGGATTTTTGGCCAAATTGGACCATAACTTTAAAAACTCTCTCTGTTGATATTCCCCCTTTTCTTAATGCCAGAATAATTTGGATGGATAATAGAGACAACAGAGCTTTGCTGAGTATTATCATATTCAGTTAAACAGCCACTCTTTTCAGTCTGAGGTCAAATATCTATCTGCCCTTTGTAAAGTCTGCATCTCATGTTGTGTGTTTCTCTCTTTAACCCATTATAAGCTCGGTGCCTCAGTTATCGGTCCACCTCTGAGTCCTCGTGCTCCTGCGGCAGATCCTTTAGGGGACCACAAAAGTTTTTTTCCTCATCCCACTTTCCCTAAAATGCAGAGCGATTCGAGCGCCGCAGCACATGGCAATCTTGACGCTCCGCCGGTGTGACAGAGTGATTCAAATCTGAGCTGAAATCCACCCTCTAACCACATGCTGTCATTTCACATCCAAACTAATGTGCGTCTGAAGCCAAAACAAATAAATGTGCAACTGTACAAATCCTTAAGGAGCTCACTCATTTTCACATGCTAACCAGTATGTTTCACACCTCCTCTGTCATTCTGCTCCTCCTGCGTTCACGAGGGACCCTGCCCACTTGTGACACACTCGCACACTGATACCAGCCCCTTTCCTTGAATCTGACCGGCGTGTTTGTATTGTTCTCTGTCAGAGGCTTTCTGGCTGAGTGCATTTTCTGCTCCCACCCGCCCGTTCTCCACACTGCTGCACGCGGAGGCGCGGAGGATCAAATTAAAAGCACACAATTACCCGTCCCTGCGATCGGGGGGACTCTGACCCCGTCACACCAGAAGACAACCACGTAAACCAAACAAAACAGGGAAGTCACGGCTCACCTCTGATCCCCACAGATCAGCCGGAGTGGGTGTGATTCGCAAACAGGCGGGCTTCAAGCGACGAGCTGGTTGTGTCTTCGGCACACCCATTGCTTTTAATGGTTTTATTTGGCGCTCCCATTAGTCCACCTCACCGCGCTCTGCTGTGTGCACAGAGCGTCTGTGTGTTTGTTCTGCCAGGCCAGATTGAGTTTCAACACTTTCCCCTCTCTTCCAGAAACCATCCTAATATGCTTCTTCACAGAGCAACGATCTTATTACAGAGCAATAACGCCGCTGAATGTGAGTCCTCTGGATTTTTAGGTCAAGCGAGTATTATTTCCATCCATGTCTGGGCTTCACTTCCAGCGTTCGTTCTGCATGCATTTGTCTCAAAAAGTACACCTTATTTTGCTGTTGACATAACTGGATGGTCTCGCGCGCAAAGTGATTGGCTGGCGGGCAAGTTGTGTTCACTCATAAATGTTTTAATAGATTGAAACCAGTTACACACAAGATGAAAAGGGCTCTATTACCATGTGGCATATCATGTAAGATCTACTGCCACACAAAACTTTTGGGAACGTTTTGTCCACTGCATGGGAGACGGTTGTAGGTGCTTCTGATAGAAAAACTTCAGCTGAACACTGAAGAACTAACAGAGGTGGGGAAGTTAAGCAGACATACATTTTCCACAACAACCGATTGGTACCCATTCACAAAGTTTCTCTGCTGTTAAATTGATTATATTCCACATATTCATTCATATTTTGGGGTGGCTGTGGCTCAGGAGGGTCGGTTACCGCTGGTGTGGGAGCGTGTGTGTAAATGGGTGAATGAGAAACAAAGGTAAGTTCTATGTCAGATAGGTGCTGTAGAAATACAGTCCATTTAGCGTTCAGTTTCACACGAGAGAGGACTTCAAAGATGAAGACAGATGTACTTCCATTTAACTTTCCTACCTCCAATAAACAGCAGCGCACATCTGCTTCTCTATGCTTGCAAACAATCACTATGTTAAAACACTGATTTTTAGCAGTATGATTACTATTGTCTCCATTTTAACTTAGCATGTTTCCATTTGCTGATTGGCACTGAACAAAGTACAGCTGAGGCGTTTGTGAAGGTAGATGACATAATGAGAAGCACGTTTTGCAGGTTCTTGACAAACTGGAACTTTGACATGATGATACTAGATTTGTAGCTCACTGGCTGTCTGCATCCATCTACTATTTGTTGAGATACAGTGTTTCACTTTGGACCAAAGTGGTGGAACAGCTGAAAACCAGGGACCACATTCCCTGTTGGAAGGTTACTATGGGTGTGACTTTCTTTATTTCTATATATATTATAACTGCAATAATTGTGCAAAGCTAAGAAATAAGTGCAGTGATGATGTACACATGGTCGTTCAGGTCAAATACTTCAACAGTGTTTTATTTCCACGCGCACTTAACGGGACTTAACGCTGGACTGGTTGCTGTTGAAGTGAATTGGAAACAGCCCTGAGAGGAAATTTAGCACCATTAGCACTATATGTAACCTGCTACATTTCACTGTCAGCACAGCCTCATGCCTGTCGCCTGTATATCTGAACACTGTTAGTCATATTTTTCCATCCTCATCTTAATTCTTCTCCCACAACCTAAAAATTACTTTCATTCAATTTGAAATCTGTGAAACTGAATGCTGCGTTTGAGATTATTGGAGGTAACCAGGATGTCTGGAGTGGAGCTGTGGAGCAAATCTGAAGGGCAGCATGGGACAGAGGGAACCTGCTTCAGGGACAAATGTGAGCAGATTGAAGCTCGCTCTAGTAATTTTACACAAATTATAACAAATAAGACCAATGTTCACACTAGGTTTAGCAACCCCGAGCATGTCTTATCATTTCTGAAAACGAACAAATAATATCTTATCACTCATTCCCCCAGTTTGTCCCCACAAACCAGCCTGCGTTAGTTCACAGTTTAGAGAATTTAGTCTCTACTTCTGTGTGTTTGTGCATGTCATCAGGATGCAGAAGCTTGATTAGCAGACCCAGTACTCTGTTCAAACCCAGATTCAATAATTACATAATCAGGATTACTTTGTCTGGAACTTTCGAGAGATTTTAATGAACATTGTCTCTGGTGAGAGGAATATGTTTAATCCACCTCAGCCATGGAAACTGATCACATTTTCTTCATTCAAGTAATTTATTTATTTTTCAATGGCGTGAAAACGTTGCTATAACTCAGGCACATGGGGCACCGGCCCAACACCCTGGCAGTTTTATTGCTTGTCAATAACTATTTAAGTATTTATTACAGTGGACTCTTTGGGGAGGGTGGCCAAACTTTATGGTCGATGCTTTCTGCCCTTTGCTAGACAGGTGTTAAGGTGTGATCCAAAATCTTTGGCAGAATACATACATGCTGCTCCCACATTTTAAACACTTTAATGCACGCATGTCACCTTAATTACAGCTCTGCTTATAGCCTGCACTGTGTTTGCACTTCTGGGCGCACTAACATTGCTCCATCTGTACACCTGATAATGGTATCGCTGATCCCCTTCAGCATGCAACAACAGGGACACCGTGCCTTTACACTGTATGCCCATACACTGTTATTTATACCCTGTTCTCTGCGGCTGTGACAACCCATATGCCCCAGGGGGGTCATTACAGTTTCAACTGATCTAATGTAATCTAAAGTACCATTGATATTGATTGCTGTTGCCTGACAAGCATATACTCTCACTCTCTCTCTGCCCCCCTAACTTAAAATACACCACTGTGACTGACAGGAGTCAATAGAGAGTGGGTAAATTAGTAAGAGTGGTCCAGGTTAAACATGTAATTTTGGTTATTTATTGCTACATTAGCAATAATATATATATGTATATATATATATATATATATATATATATATATATATATATATATATATATATATATATATATATACGATTGGATTTTGGCACAACTGTACCCTCATATCCCTGGAGAATGATCCATCAATATCTTTCATCTTATCCACACAGCAAAGTGCTTTCCTTTGTGGTTACACTGGGAGAAATATTTAAAACATGCTGGGTATTACTGGACATTGTTTTATTTAATAGCAGACTACTCTGGCTGCAAATGCTTACTAATGCAAATGCTTCTATGGTAACCGGAGGAGGATTTTCTAATACCTAAAGTCAGTGGCGTCCCCTCTTCATGCGCCGACAGGCTGTTCAGCTGGGTGTGCTTGCAGCTCCGCAGGGAGGGGCAACGGACAAAACTGAAGCATTTTTTCATTAGCAGTCAGTAACCAAAGGGTAGGAGGAATACATTTAACCTCTGTTATTCTCAGTTTTTGGGGCTCTCAATCCTGAGTCCAAATGGCAATGAAGCAGCCTGCTAAAGCATATGGAGAAAAGTTAGATACCTGTGCCGATAAAAGATTGAATTTATCCCTAGCCTTGACTGTTTTCGGTAGATATTGGTCGCTGGGAAGGGTTCGTTTCAACATGAAAATATCAACACTCGTGTTCTCTGGCCTGGTGTTTTTTTGTTTTGACCGCCTAACCATGAAACAGCATGATAAATATTGCACCATGAAATCTACCTGCAGACATCGACCTAGCTAATTTATTAACATTTAAATCTTTCTTAAAAACTCACAAAAACATTGTCAAACCCACAGTCAACAGAATATGCTAGCAAATTAGCTTACTAGCAGTGTTGCTAGGTCATCTAACCCTGACCCTCCCCTTGTAGGTCAACTTTAGATGTATGTGCCAGAAAAACCAAACTGCGTGTTAGTGGGATAACTATGTGACATTACAAATTAACATTACACTGAGTCATTTCATTTAATTTAAACTATTGCTAAATTCATGATTGAATCACACGTGACAAAAAAAACTCCAAGTAGCTGCTGGATGTTAGCTTGCTTGTTGTTAAGCTCCTTTAATGGTCCATTGACAGCTCGGTGTGGTAGCTTAAAATAGTTTTGTTAGATTTATGTTTTGTGTTGCAGAAAAAATGGAAACGTTTAGAATCAGCATTGTGAAATTTAAATTGATAAATAAATAAAACTGATGCTAAATTGTAGGTACTGTGCAGTTGGACAACTCTGAGTATACATATTACTTACTAAGTGCAGTATCATCTGCTTTTTGTAAAGTAGTATAGTAAGTTTTGCAGCCGAGAGAAAGGAAGGTTTCATTGAAGGATCAGTGTGACGGATTTTGTGACCTCTAGTGGTGAGGTTGCAGATTGCAACCAACTGAATACCCCTCGCCTCACCCCTGCATTTTCAGGTGTGTAGGTGAACATATGGTAGCTGTCATATCAACTTTTCAAACTTTTCTTTGTCCATTCTGGGCTGCTGTAGAAACATGGTGGTTATGTAGATATGAAGGAGTCATTATAAGTGAAAACACAGCAATTCTAAGTTTCAGGTGATCATACACTATTGACAATATAATTGTGAATATTATATTCCATTTCTGCCAATAAATCCCCCTAAATCCTACACACTGCTGCTTTAAGTTTTAGCATACCTGACAGTATTTCCACTTGGATTTACAGTTTGTAGAAATCACTCTGGAAATTATTCACCAAACACTGGATGAGAAACACAAATCATCAGCACCATGATGGATTGCGCATTTCTCTGAACACGAACAGCACTATGTCAGGAGGAATGAGTGATGTGCACCTCCTATTTTCTGCAGATTGTCTCTGTTTTCCCCCAGCATTTGTACATATTTCTCTTCGACCCGTGCACACCCTCTGAGCTCTGGCTCGCCGTTCCCCCGTAATGATATATGGCTGTGTTCGGGGTGTACTTTAAAGTGGCTGGGATTTACATCAGAATGGAGTGTATAAGGCTCTGAGGCATGGGCAGAGTCACTGAAAGGTTAGATCCACCGCCGGAGCTCTCACAGGAGATAGATGGGACAAGAACACAGTTTTCAGAGATGCTTATGTGGACAGAGTAAGCAATTCTGAGGGAAGAAATCGACAAAACACTTGAGATGTTTAATCCCCTATTCATCCAGGGAGTGTGGAAGAGGGAGCATGAAATGCGAAATGCAATACAGCTTCTTTTACAAATACAGCTATTTTTTTGTTGCTTGTGAGTGTGTATGTGTGTGTGGGAGAGAGGGGGGTAGAGAAAGGTCCCTCAGCCACTGAATGCTTCTCTAAGAGCCACATTAGATTAGACAGCAAGGCTAAGTGCTTTTCATTGCAGGCGGCTCCTTAAAAACTTCTGGTTTCTAGTCGAACTCCCTCCCCCGGCTCAAGTGACCGAGTGCATAAAGATGGCCGCTTCCTGGGTTTAGGTTGCATTGCCCTCCTGCCTTACAGTGCAATTCAATTTTGGCCGGAATCCACATGGCCTGACAGCTTCATAACATGACTTCATTCACTGGCAAACAAAGATGTTGCTTTGAGCTTCTTACATGACGTGACAGGGATCACAATGGAGAATGATCACCTGGTTCTGCAGTTTCCTTCAGTTCTATGAAGCATTTTAACAACTTTTAACTTGGTATTTTAGTTTTATTTTAGTTTTATTTTACTGAACTGTTTTGGTTTACCCTGACACCTCTCATATAATTGTTTTTGTGAACAAGAGGCCAAAAAAGGCTGCAAAAAACAATTTTTGCAACATGCCCTGCACCAAATTACAGAAACATGGAAGAAATCCATCAGCTAGAAGACATATTGTAGCAATTAGCAGCTAAACAGCCTGGACATTTCTCTCAAGGGTTGGTGAAGACCAAAAAAGAGCTGCGGAGCAGTGTGCTCAGAGTAAACTCACTAACACAGTATGCCTATGCTGCATGCCCACTGTCAGCACACGTGCCCCCCATTTCACAGTGTTTTCTAAAAAAAATAATACTATATCGTTCCTAGTATCTGTCAGATGCGTAAATAAGCAGCTGTAGCATGAACAACAATAAACAAGTCATAAAATAAAAGGTGATTTGTCAGCAATTTGTTCACAGCTTGTTGTTTCAACTGCCACAAACTGGCCAAAAAAATCATGTTATTGCAGGTTTAAATGAATAATAAGTTATTAATAATAAAGCTTTCTTTATTATTAATAACTTATTAATAACTTATTAGTTTAACATAAGTCAGTGTACCTAACCTGGAGTGCTGCTACTGCCAACACTGGAGTCATAACTCACACCTCAAAAACATTACACATAACAAATACACAACATATTACAATATAAAAATGGGTATCTGAGGATATGATCATTTCATTAGTTTCATTAGCATGGGGAGGATCTGTGCAGATGTAAATGGCTATCAAAGCTAATGGATATGAGGAAGCCGTGCAGTGGAGGAGGATGAGTGGGCGGACTCGACTGAAAGAGATGTGGTAATTAGTAAAAGCAATCCACCAAGTTGAGCTGGATTCACAGAAGTGTTCACCCGCTTAAACGCTCTGCTTGACATTAGCAGTGAATGGAGACAATGCAGGGAGCAGAGCCCGCTCACGCAGCATCCATACATACATACATAGATACGTGCGGACTCAGAGCGAGGCCAGACTCGCCTCCTAACATGGAAATGAGGAGAGGAGACGCTGTTCAGCCAGTTCGGTCTGACACCTCGGTACGCGCTGTGGCTGCTGGGAACATAACAGTGGGGAGTCGTAGGGCGCCATCACACCTCTGTTATTCTTGTTGAACCACTGTGAGAAAGCCGTTCTCTTTTTTTGTGTGTTCGATTCAATTACGCGACCAACGACCGGTTAGGCTGTAAAGAAGTTCATCCACAATATGTTCATGAATTTTGCAGCAATGTGTCACCTGATATTAAGACTTTGGAGGTGGCATTTTGTTTTAATTTACATTCTCTAGTTTTTTGTGGTAAAAAATACACAAAAAAGCGGCAGATTGCACTTTTCCCCCCCTTATACAGCCACCTCATTATACCCATAAATCCTTGCGTTTTTTGGGGTTTCCTGCCATGGCTGGTCCAGGTTAAATGCTCACTCCTAATGAACCACACCACACTTCACTCATGACACTATTTTTAGCTGTCCAGACTCAGAAACACCAGCGCGCCCCAAACACACCTGCTTCTCCTCTCATTCACATAATTAAAGCTGCACATCCGCACAGGCGTGTGATGACTGATGACACCTAATTGGAGATTAAAATGAAGCTGGCCTTTGTTCAGCTCTCACCCATTTTTTTTTACAGATGTATTTTCCCCCCTTGGAGCTTACACACTTTATGCTAACAAACACCCCCCACCCAGCCTGCTGATGAAGACGTATCTCTGACAGGGGGGAGAAGCTGCTTCTTTAATCATACGCTGGTCTGCTGATGTCATTCAAGAGGCGAATTACCGCAATACAAAGACACTCGGGAGCCGGATCTCCGAGGCTTTGTGAAGTCTCTGAGGCAACAGCAGGCATGAAAAGGCTCAGGAGGTAGACACCGTCAGCTTTAATATGCTTTTTTTTGCTCTACTTGTCACGGACTGTAGAAACATGTGTAGTTAGAGGGAACAAAAGCCTGAGGTAGCAATATTTTTCTTCCTGCAAGATGAAAGCTGAACGCAGCAACAGGTGGATGTGCTCTGCTTTCACTTTCAGACCTAATTTAAGAGTGTATTTAGAAAATGTTCCACCTTTGGTATATTATCAGCTGTATTTTTTAAATTTCCAATAGTTTTTGCTGTAATCTGTAATTTGCTGGAACAAAAGCCTGAGGTAGCAATATTTTTCTTCCTGCAAGATGAAAGCTGAACGCAGCAACAGGTGGATGTGCTCTGCTTTCACTTTCAGACCTAATTTAAGAGTGTATTTAGAAAATGTTCCACCTTTGGTATATTATCAGCTGTATTTTTTAAATTTCCAATAGTTTTTGCTGTAATCATACACAGATCCTTTGGGGTACATTGTAATTAAAGGGATACCTCAACATTTTGGGAATTGTCTGTCCAAAAGGGAAATGAAAAGGTTGATCCAGCTGGTTAGACAGAAAATAAGTAAAGATAAAGATAAATAAAGACAAAGACAGAAAGAGAGAAGCAGCTCCTGTTAAGTGAAATCAAATGTGACGGCTAAAGCTCACTAATTAACACGATGTATCTTGTTTAATTAAACACACACACAAACAGAATTGCAACAACTTATGGTTATTAGGGGGGGGGCATTCCTTAATCAGCAGCAGTTTATCTACTCGTCCAGTAGTCGTGTGCAGCGTCTCCAGCCACACTGTGGGTGAACAGATTCTGTTGGTGAGGCCAGGTTTTGGTTTTGGTCCTCAAATCCTCGCCATGATGGAAAAACTACAGGAACTCTGCAAGCTCTCGCCAACTGTCTTGCTCGAGTTGGTGATTTTAATATTCCTTTTGTGACTTTTCTTCTTCTAAAAAAAAAAGAGCCTTGAGAAACGTAGCCAGTGCCAGCTGTGTTTACCAAAAATCTCATTTTAAAACCACAATGAGGTGTTTTAACATTTCTGTCTGCTTGGAGTCAACATTTTAATTAGAGCCTCAGAGTTGTTGCTAGGCATTTTTTCCCCTTTGGACAAAGCGAGGCTAAATGTTCCCCCTCTATTCCAGTGTTTGTGCTAAGCTAAGATAACCATGCCCCAGCTCCATCTTCTCATCTAACTTTCTATGAGAGAGAAAATGTGGTTATTTCCCAAAATGATGACCTATTCCCAATTCCCTCTTCATTTGTTCTTGGTAAAATAATTGGATTATAATATCAAAGATGCATTCTAAAATACCACGTACAGTCTACACAGCAGTTAAAATCCATCTGTTTAACTGAAGCACCAAAGTGAATATAAAATCAGGGCATTTTCCATTTACAGCTCACAATTTGTTTACTGGTCAGCTGGTCTAGATAAGGTTTGCATACACAAGCCTTTAACTGTACAGATTAAGGCTTCATGGCTACATTTTGCATTTGCATAATCATCATGTTATGTAACAATAATGAGCTTATTTCATATTCATCTGAGCTTATTTCATATTCATTTTTGGAAGCAGGTCAAGTAAAATCAAATGCATGGGGAGAGTATCTGTGGGATTCTGCAAATACAGAACTGAAGCCCAAAACCCAAAGAGACTATTCGTTTAAAAATGTGTGAATATATAGCCTGCTTTTTCATCCTCGTGTTGTGCGTGTTCTGGCAATTACCACATACATTTGGGAGCAGATGGATCTCAAGTTGCTATGAAGGAATGTATGCAGCAGAAACAGTGAGGGGAGCTACACGATAATCTGACATTCAAGTGAATGGAGAGGAGGCCTCGTTGTCCCCGAGCCTTCGCCTCTGTCTCTGTCACAATGATTTACAAGAAAGCTCAGGAAGGCTCTGTATGTGGGCTGCAACATCAACATAATCTGAATTCTACTGTAGCCGCTCTGAAGCATTCACACCCCTCAGGCTGTTTTTAAAAAAGAAAAGGGATTCTCAGACCCGGGTTCCTTTATTTTCTAGTTACGCATGTTGTATAATGCCATAACTGTTAAATCTGTTCAGCATGTGATAGTTTTAACATTTGTTCTGCAAACGCCACACAGAGCACACTGTCTTATTCTGCAGAAGACTATTTGATATCATGTTACTGTCTTTTTTGTACTTTTGCATAATTGCTAATTTGATCCTGCCTTACTTTCAAATCCACTGAAGCCTTGCTCTTTATCCTTTATGTGGATGATCACAGTCACTAAATGATTTTGATGCTTGCTGCAGCTTTTACTGAATATAATCATTCCAATCCAATAGTTTGTCAGGGCTTAATTTCAGAAGCTAAATATGGGGAACCAGATATGAGTGTGGAATTTTTGGATAACTTAAATTGAATCTGCGAATAAGAATGGCAAAAAGTTATTAGTGAAACATATTAGTGAAGAGACAGAGTGAACTCACCCTCTCCTCCTCCTCTCTGAGGTCTGGCATGGTGCTGACACACAGCGTCACAGCAGTGATGGCTACAAATAACACTGACAGACAGGCGAAGATCTTCCCTGGCAGGCCAGAGTGGGGGTTCTCCACCATGTCCCTCAGTCTTCTCATGCAACCCCCCGTGCGGGTCTCTTCCTGTGTCCCCACTCCGGGGGGCTGCTGGCTTTCCTCACAGGATTGTGGTGAGGTAAGCTCGGCCTCCTCCTCCTCCAGCCTCTGCTGCTCTTTGTATTCCTCCTGCCTGAGCCGCAGCTTCCTGAGGCAGCACCAGTCCAGGTGGTTCTCCTCCACCCCCCAGTACAGCAGCTCCTCCTGGAAGGACAAGGCGCACATCTCCCTCAGCAGCCGCAGCTTCCCCGCCGCTAAGAAAGTGACAATTGTGCGGAAAGCCGACGGGCTTCGGTCAAAGAAGTACTCATTGCGACTGCCGTCAGCCGTAGTCGTCACACACGTCCATGATCTCAGCCTCATTGCTGCAGGCACGCAACTTGCCCAGCCGTGTCAGGGGGAACTCCTCCAGCGTGGACCAGGGGATGCGGTACTTGATCCCCCCCACGTTGATAATGGCAGCCCCATCAGCCAGGCCAATCTCGTCTCCATCTTGTTGACGGGGCTGAGACTGGAGCAGCAACTGGGCTCGCTTGTAGAACACGCCCTTCTTGGAGGTGACCTCCTGCGGGTTCTCCTACGCGGTTGAAGCGGAAAGTGGTGAACTGGTGCTCAGTGCTGCCTGCCAGGAAGGCCACCTCCTGGTACATGACTGCCAATCTGCTGGGGGACCCTGTCCTGAACAATGCGATGGGAGGGGGGATTTCAGAGGGTGTGTGAGGTGACTGGGACCTTGTCACCCATTCAGCAATACAGCATGTCTCTATAGGATAAAAACACAAGTAAATAATTACTTATTGATATTTATTGTCTTTCAACGTGTCAGTATGCCTCAAACAAAGTACTGGTTGGATGGTCCCTTATTTTAATGTTGAACCTTTCCGACATTAAAATAATGGAGGCAGCATTTGACAATTTATGTAACCCGTCAAATAACCAACAATTTAATAATCCTACCTACTTGCGGTTAAACAGGTGTGGAGGTGACTTAGTAAGCAGGGTTGGAGCAACATCCCAGGCTCTACTTTTATCACTTTTTATGTGTATTAACTACAACACCATGAATGCCTTTAAAGTATGATACATTATCCTCATTTGTATAATTATTGTGTACCTCTCTGTGCTGGCCAAACTGCTGGTCATTGTGTTTATTCAATTTAGTCTAATTGAATTGCCTTGATTAGTGCATTTGCTCATTGAGGCGAAGTAAATCTGCACAATTTTTTAGAGTCTTTTCCACACTGTTAACCAAGAGCAAGCTGCCTTGTCAGTGCTGATTTTTGAGTAAAAATGGGGGGAACTGTCGTAGCTTATTAGCTGTAATATTTAACCAGTGTTTTAACTGCTCCACAAACAACCAATAGACTAGGTCAATGATAGAAATGGGTCTTTTGAATAAAGCTTTTTTTCATATGCTGACCTTCACTGTTTCATATCATCAGCCTGAGAGAGGAAACCCAGTCAAATACTGTAAAAGCATTTCACCCTCACGAAGGAAATAAAATGTGTGTGAACTGGATTAAAGCGATCCACAGAATCCTTACATCATAGCTTGTAACTACCTTTCTTGCTGAACTGAACCGCTGTCTGTTAAAAGAAGATAGATGAGTCAAAACACTCTTCTTTAGAGAAGAATATCAAATACAATGTGCTGCAACAAATTGCAATGGAAGCTCAAAGAAAAGCAACGCGAAGTTGCGGCCTGAACCCGATGCAGAGAAATGAATAGTGTTGTTTTTCCATTTACTACATCACCAGGCTCT
The DNA here is from genome assembly GCA_023238725.1 of Scortum barcoo. Taxonomy (NCBI): domain Eukaryota; kingdom Metazoa; phylum Chordata; class Actinopteri; order Centrarchiformes; family Terapontidae; genus Scortum; species Scortum barcoo. The sequence goes on along the minus strand of CM041548.1, from coordinate 4,810,352 downwards.
GAAATGAGACAGTTTAAGGTGTTGTGTAACAAAGCTAACTACGCCACAATGACCAGATATGGACTAAAGAATCAGCTGCTATACATCACATGTGAAGCAGACATATGTTCAAAGCTTAATCTATGTGGTGATGGTTTATTCATTTTTCATTTCATATGAACACACAGCTTCTGTATTATTCAAACTAGGCTTTTCCTGTCTGAAAAATAGTCTATATTCCAAGGATCAAAAGGACTGTCGGCATTACTGACTGTATCGTAGGGCTGTCCATATTTTCTCTCCAACATCCAAAATGAAACTCATAACGTGCAGATAGATATAATAGATGCTGATCATTTATGTAATAAAGATTTTATGTAAAGTGATTCATGTACTGCTCTTTTGTTGATGGAGGTGAAAAGATTTCAGCCACAACAACGGCAGCTACAGAAAATTTATCAAAGACCAAACCAATAGCACAAGGAAAAATCTCACAGGAAAATGAAAATGATTTCCCCCCGGATGAACTTAATGGCAACATCAGAGTGAAATAAAAGAGAAAGAAAGGAAAGCATACGGTAGAACCACTGAACACTGTGTATAAGCTCATATATTTATTTACTTGATGACATCTTGCTTTTCCCACATTGGAAGTCCGTTATGTCCAATTTTCGTGATTTTAACTGATTTTAACTGATTTTCTGAGCTGTTCCCACAGTACGGTTTATGTTACGTTTTCCAACATACCAAAATCAATGCATCAAAAAACTTAATACGCAGTTCTGTCGCAGCTAATGACATGAGAAGACATGGTTGTCATGGTAACACAACAAGCTCTCCAGGTCTGGGTTTTCATGAAAATAGTGGCCATCAGAAGCAGCAATGGAAAGATCTGACATGGTAAACAGAGAGATCAAAGTAACATTAGTACATCTCAGCCCCCAGCACAGTCTGACAGGACTGAATTGGAGCCCTGCAAACAACACTTATATCACACTCAACAAAACTTCACAGACAGGATTTGGCTGCTCACGAGAGACAGATATCCATCATTGTCCGATAGCTCATTCACTGTGGTGCTGCGCAATCCAAAAAAGGAACCACTGCTCCTGAGGCTGACGAAACAGTGCTTAATGAACTTTAAACCTTTTCTTAACAGAGTTGGACAGACTCTAAAAAGTTAGCTCAAAAAAGCTGATGAAGATACTTTTATAAGTTTCTGACTTCATCCAGACAGTCATGTCCGACCGCCCGCTGGTTTTGCTGACCTGAGTCATCACTTCCTGATCAAAGTAAAAGATGTCAGTCTGCGGAGATTGACTCTTTTTAAATCTTCTGAAAAAGAAAAAGCTATTCAATTACGCATTTCCGAAGCAACGGTGTCTTAACAAGCAGCGACATTTCTTGTTTTATTTAACACTGGCATCTGGACATACAGTCCAGAGAACACGGGCTGTGAGTGTAGCAACAGGCCAGTGATCCACAAAGGCTGACTGTACTGGACCTGAGGCGGTGGAGCTGATGTACAGAGGCTGGGCACATCATCACAACAAATTAGGAGCGGGGCCCCTCCAGCTATCCTCAGAGTTTGCTCTTCTGCTGTGAGGCCAATCATTTCGAAACAGGCCACTTTCTCCCAGGGAGGCGGTCAGAGAGCGGCACCTCTGCAGCGACCCAGCAAAGTGCGTCTGACAGGAGCAGTTTATTGAGCATGACACTGCACCCAGGGGTGGCTTCAGGAGCACAGAGAGAATCCAAGTTCTATAGGTGGAGCTCCACATCGGGGCAGCATGTCAAATGAGGCTTATTGAGTCATGGAAATCTATCCATCCATGGTCAAATGTGTGTTTGGTTTAGTACATTCAGTCCTCATTAAACAAATAGTTTGACATTATGGGAAATTTGCTTATTCACTTTCTGGCTGAGAGCTGCACAAGAAGATTTAAACTACAGCCGGTAGATGGTTAGCTTAGCTTAGCATAAAGACTGGAAGCAGGGGAAGACGGCTAGCCCGGCTCTGTCCAAGGACTAAAGCTCACAAGCAACTTATATCTCGTTTGTTAGATTCCCAGTCTTCCAGGTGATGGTCATTTCTAAGAGTCAGAAGAAAGTTAACTGGACTTGCTTGAGGTTCTTGAAGATATTTCACCTCTCATTCAAAAAGCTTCTTAAGTTCGAACTGACAGATTGGGAGTACAGGCATTTTAAACTCCAGGATGCTCATTGAGATTTGTTAGGGTCATATGTGAGACTCACTCACACACACAGATATTATGTATTGAGAAACATTATCCCTTCTCAAATACCTGCGTGCCCACAGTTATGTATTCCTGGACAATTCAGAGTACCCTTTTACTAATTTTACTAACCCTTAGATCTGGTCCCTGACATTAATGTTATTTCAGTAAGTCAGTTAAACAAATTCAAGCAAGGCTTTTACACACAAAAAAGACACAGTGTATCAAACAAGGCCATCAATGCAGCGATTTATCTATTACATGTGATTTTGAGTGATAATTGCATCCTCATTAGACTGGGAGAACACAATATATGAGGTCATGTTCCTTCCTTTCATCGTCAACACTCGAGAGGCATTTTGCCATCGACATGTGATCCCCAGCATCTGTGAGCTTGTGTTTCAGTGGGTGAATCTGGATCTCCGACAAAAGAGTCAATTAAAAACTGTCTCTAATGCCTGTCTCCTTTCACAAAGCTGGAGGTTAAATATGTTTCTTTCAAGAAGTGAAGCTAGCATACGATCAATCAGCAAGACTTTCTACACGGACTTCACTCACATTCTCTCACGCGCTCTCTGCTGTCAGCTGATTGTGGGTGTTTAGTCTTTCCATTTAACCAACCCAAATTTGGCCACGATCTCCCTGAGTCAATCATCTCTCGCTGCCGTCAGATATTAAAACTGATCTCCTCTCTGCTGTTGTCAGTTGTCATTTTGGTACGAAACTGAGACGACCCCATTCACCTGCAGTTCTCATCACATTCATCTCCCAGGGCCCCTTCCTCAAGCTCATCAAGTCATCATCCAGATCTTCAGCATTCTCACCTCTCCACCACCACCACCAGTGCCTAGACTTCTTCAGGTGGATATTCCCGTCATTGCATAGCATCACTTACCTTAACTCTGATGACGTTACAATGGGGTCTAATCACCAAAGACTACTCGGACATCTAATATTATTTGTACATCTATAAATTTATTGATCAATCTTGTCTAAGTCACTTCTGACTGAAATTCCTCCCAGGAGGACTGGACTCTTTCTTTCGGTCTTCAGAAAAAGCACCTGGAGAAGATGGAGCACTTTTGAACTCCGCATTGTTCCACCAGTTGCTCATGCAAATATAATTTACATGCCTCTTTGCATAAATCTGCACCCAGTGCATCACTGATACATCTGCCTCCCCACATCCACTCAGTCTTCGTCTCCGTAAAAGGCCTGAGGCACAAATCTATTTTGGGACGGACATATCTTGAATGACACTGAACTATCACCTGACCCGCTGCTAAATCAGACTGATTGGTTCTTCACTTCACAGCGACTTTTTGTTCAGTGACAGGCTGTACTCAAAAATATGAGGACAATTTAGTTTCCTGCCTGCGCAGCAATCAGCTGAGAGAAAACGATTTTATAATCTAGAATGACGCAAAGCATCTCTCTTGAACTGCAATAATCATGGAAAGAGTACTCCTCTCGACATAATCACATATGTAAGAGTCTGAGGGGCAGAGATGGAGAGAACCTTTTAGTTTTTAACTCACAGGACCTGATCATTTTGTTGACCAGCCGAGTTTTTATCAGCGAAAAGATGCTTTATTACTGATTCACCATGTCCATAATTGAAAATGGCTCAGCACCAAGACCTGGTTTCTAAAGTATGAATTATAAATGAGCTAAATGGGCTGATCCAAGTAGAAAAGACTCTCTATGCCCCGAAGCCCATTAATTTAGTGATCGAAAAAGCATTAAAAGATTAAAAAAAGTTGACTCTGATTCTTTACTCGTTCAGTTAGCTGCATAATTTAGTTACTGGGGGATTTTGCTTTTGCAGAACACACTGAAGTGGCACTGACCCTCCCAGAAAGCACACACAAGTTTGATCAACATAACAACAATAAAAAATCAAGTTTTAAGTAAAGCAAGACATATTGATTGATTTGCTTGTGTTTAATCTGTTTGATTAAAAAGATACTGCTGAAGGAAATTCTTCAAATGTAACTGGTTCCTGTTGTTTTGACACCAGAGTCTTGCTTTCTAGTTTTTCAGACCATGTAAGGTTAATGTTAAACAAAGTTCTTTAATATGTTAATAAAGAAGAAGAAGAAGAAGACGAAAGCATAAGGAACAACACTGAATATAATATAACAGAGTCTGCTCACCCCAGTTCTTTAGACTTACTAGCAATGAAGTTAGCATGGCCGCCCAATAGTCAATTTGCATACAATCTATGAACCTATTTTCCAGCCATATTTGAAGGTGTCAAGAACAGAAAGTGTTCATTGCCTTTTAGATACAAAAATGTTGCAAACTAAAATTATCAATGTTTCACTCATTTTTCCTTTTCTAGTTTGAATGAGTGTAAAAGTCCTCAAAATCAAACAACAAAAAAGTTGTTGTATGCCTTGGGTTAAAATGACTTTAAGTTTAGGAGGTGTTCATCGTGATGGCTACAATAATGAACACACAGGTAAGGTTTGACAGAGATTGTGTTCATGCTTTAAAAAAAACATGTTGAGTGTCGGCTGGAACCTGGAAACAAAAGTCTGATGTCTTGTCGACCTCGTCCCTGCGTTGACTTTGTGGCTCTATAATAACCGTACCGTAATAACGTCCTCCTTGTTCCCTGCTGCTCGAGGGCTTTGCCACCAGAACACAAACATGTTGTTTTGGGACACCTCCTGAAATGACTGACGCTGGCGTCCTTCTTTGGAAGGGAGTCTTTGAACACGCCATTAATTTTGCATGAGTTTGTTTTTGTGGGAATAGTAACTCGCTTTAACATGGGCCCACCCGGAATACAGTAACCGTCTGTGCCACTGCCGGAAGAGACTCCAGGACTTGATACCCACTTTACATCAGTGCTGATTTTCAGAAGTTTCAGAGGTAGCGTGACAATCTCTAACTGAAAATGAAACCTGCGCTGCGAGTCTGACAGTCAGTGTCAATCAGCTGATTCAAAAGGCTGGATCTAACAAAGTGCGAGACAGGGAGCGGGGGATAATGGGCTGAATACATCGCCGAAGGGGAGAGGATCTATTTGATGGCGAGCCTGTGAGCGGAGAATGTGATGTTTGTGTGGAAGCGCAGTTATTAGGACGGAGAGTTTAGAGATCACAGCAGAAATACAAAAAAGCACAACAACAGCCGCCTACTTCTTCCAAATACAAGAAGAATGTGGCAACCCCCCCCCCCCCCCCCCACATCTCCTTACTCTGCCTCACCTTCTCATTATGTTCCTCCGCAAAAAGACCAGAAGCAGATCTGTGGCTTTCTATCCTGAGTCACCGTGGCCCAAGAGTCTGCAGGTCCTGTGCGCACCAAACACTTTGCTCCCATTAGCTCACCTGCAGCTACAGAGGAGGAGGACTAACAACATGTTGAAAACCACGGCAGTGCAGAACAGGCTGCCATATTCGGCGCAATCTGCTCTCATTAGTTTGTTCTCTCCGGTTTCAAGGGCCCACCGGTGTGCGATCTCATATGTGAATGTACCACACGGGAGCATCGCACATCAACAGGTTAATGATCCCGGCACAGGGAGCATCAGACATGTGCATATAGGCAATCCATGCACACACTAGTAAAACAAACAGGGAGGTGATGTCTCGGAAAAGCACCGTAGCTGTTTAAAAGCTTCTTGTCTACTTGACTCCTTTACTCAAATATTGACAGGCAAATCCAATCAGCCATGGGGGAGCTGCACAATTAGGCTGCTCTCACACAAATTTGATTAAATTTAACCTGGAGCAGTGTTGGGAGACAAAGGCCTACATTACATCACAAAACAAAAAAAAACAAATCTGATGACAGGAGCTCATCTAATATGCAAAGAGACATGAATGAGAACGAAAGGGAGCAGCCTATAGTGATCCTGCGATGCTCCCCACAGGAAGAGTGCAACACCACAACAGGAGGAGACAACATTAAGGACACTTCTGGAGCCAGTCTGTCCCTGAAGGAACATCACAGGATTGTTATAGTAATGAAAAAAGATACCGTGAGGGCATTAAGAGAGCATTAATTGAGAGCCACTGGGGCGTGCAGCCCCTTTACAACCCCCTGTAGAGCAAGCAAAGGGATGATACAAAGAAACTGAAGAAGTTTGTCACATGTATGAAATAAAAAAATCAGAGGGGGGGACAGACTGCGCTGAGTATTTGATATTGGCTTTATCTCCGTCTGCACATCTCTCCCTCTTTATTAAATCGACAAAAACAAGCGGCGGTGTGATGAGGATCCGGGTTCGCGGACTCACCCGGTGCGTCGTCGGGCTGCTGTCCGTCCGGTCGAGCTGGCTCGCAGGTTCGCGCCCCTCAGCGTGCAGCATGCCTCCAAGTTTGCCTCGCAGATGCTCTGGGACATGGCAGCGCGGTCGACGCTCAACAAAGCGCGCACACTTTCTGTGCGCTTCTCAAAAGTCGCCGTGTCGCCGCTGCGCCCGGAGAGCCGCGACTGACTGCGGAGAGCTGGAGCTCCACACCAACAAAGACTCCTCTGCGTGTGTCTGTGTGTCTCTCTCTAAGCCAGAGGAGACGACGTGGCAGATGTTGCAGAGGAGTGTGTGTCTGTGTGTGTGTTGTGTGTGCGCAGGTGAAAGGCTGCCTCTCTGACGGTCGCGCCGCTCAGGTGCGTCCTGAGCTGCGCGCTCCGCCACGCTGCGTCTCTGAGAAAACACCAAGTGCTTCAGTGCAATTTCACGGCGTCAGGGGGAGTGTTTGTTATGCCTTTCTTCTCACTGTTGCGAGATGAGCACGCTCTGATTATTATTATTTTGCTGTTCTTGCCACGTGAATTGTCTGGGCTGATTTATAATGATTGGGTCTCTCATATCTGTGCAGTAACAATATCAACAATACTTATATCCATATTCACCTCACACCTCACCACTGCACATCTAACTGGGTGAGGCTGTGTATGTAAATATGTAAATACTGTTTATTACTATTTATTGTACATATTGTTTTTGTGTTTAGATTGTTTCTATTATTTAATCTCTCTGTTTAATTGTTGTTTTTGATCTGCTGTAACAGTGAAACTTCCCCACTGTTGGATCAATAAAAGATTATTTTATCTTATCTCATCCAAATTCTACCAGTAAAAAGATGTAAAGTTGGTCAGTGACATTGTCTGATGCTTATGTAGGTCATTTAACTGCTATGTTAGCTCAGCTGAATGTTTATATAATGTAAATATAGAATATAAATTCATTTCTAGGACATTTCTCATCATCCAGGTGAATTTTTGAGATCCACAGCTCCCAAAGTGAAAGAATTGAAAAATGGATGACAGATCTCAACGCACACACTGTGTTAATGTGGTTAACACTGTGATGAGGCATCACCACACTGGAGGTGAAGTCAGAGGCGGACACACCCAGCTGATACAGTAGGTGTGGCCTTGCAGAGCTGTAGCAGCTGAAAGCCTGTCTTACTGGCTAGAGTATCTCTTCAGTTTCAGGCCGGTCTGTCAACACGACCTCAGCTCAACTGAGTGTATTCACAATGAGAGATGGCAGAGAGACAATAATTGCAGGAGTCTGATTGATGCCAGAGTAAACAGCAGCAATGGCAGTAGAAGCATCCATTTCCAGGATATCTGGTTTGCTAAACGCCCGCTAACAGCTCAGGGTGAAGGCTGCAAATGTGGTGACATAAAAAATTACTCTCACCCAATTTTAAATAGGGACAATTTTCACAGGCTAAAAATAGAATCAAGGGCAGGTGATTGTTTTCTAGAGACTGCACGGTGCTTGCAGAGACCACCCATGAGCCACTTGGTGTTAAACTCCCATTTATCATGCTCAGATATCTTCGAGCAAAACACTGAGCCCCCACCAAAGCTGCGAGTTTGACCTCTGAACTTCTTTCAGACAAACATATCTTCGAAAATTCACGAGGATATGCGTTTATGCAACACATCTCATTCTGTTAAAGAGATGCTCCAGCATTTCAGCGTTTCATTAATTTTAGGTTTTTCAAAAGAGACAGATTAACAAAAGAACAGAATACGGTCAAAATCAGAGTAGCAGAGCCCAGAATATTCTCACTAGTCCCATGTGAGGATCAAGCACCAAAAATACCACCTAAATGCAACTCAGTGCAAGTATTTACATATGTTGAGTAGCATTGTGAGTGATGAGTTCAGTGACATTTGTGTGTTAATTTGGTGAAGTTCAGCTTTAAACCCCACAAAACTCCCAGCCTGCCTCAGTCCTGCCTTCAGTCAGACACGGTGATGTATGGGTCATTAGAACAAGTCAAGTAAAGCACCTGCAGCAGCCTACGTAGAGTCCAGTCATGGCATTAGTTTACATTCCTCATCCTTGAGAGGCCTTGACTTTATAGTGAGCCTTAGTAACATGCGGCACTTGGCAATTACAGGATAATGGCAAATGCTACAATGTAAGATAATAATAGCACATAAAGACAAGTCATTGTCATGTCCGTTGTACAGCAAATACCATTTAAAATTTGCTACCTTCTGTAAGGTACTGGTTATATCAGACCAAGTAGTGCTAAAGCAGCACTCTTTTAATCTCTTAGGGTCAAAGCCACATGGCCTGTGGTGTTGCCAGTTTTGGGAGTATGCAAAGGCAAAATGCCAGGGCAGTTAGGCCACCTGATAAAACAATGATTTTAAGTCCACTGAAGTAATGAATTTAACTTAAGGGTTAAGGATGATTTTATCTTTAATACATACTGTATCTGTCAGTGAAATAAACACATTTAAAAAGCTTTTTTTTCCCACAAAACAATGTACTGTTAACTTCAAATGTCAATTATTTGTAAAAACTCCTGATTCAAAAGTTCATACAGGTTCAGCTTTGGACTAATCACCGTCACTGGACTCGATGAAGATGGGACTGACAGTCAGGGGGAGTTGTCGTGTACATTTTTGGTTACTCGGACCACATGGACGTATATTTGGCCTCTTCGTGATGCCAGCTGTCCACCATTTCACCACTGCTTCTCGGCTTAGATGATCTGCTGGAGCACAGACCTGTGAAGTGATGAGGTGTTCGGTGGTGGACGTACAAGGCTTCTCGTTCGTTGTCACCTGTCTGCTCTGCTTTCTCTGACGGAAATATACTGACACATGATACATAATCTGGGCAAAGACGGTTAACAGCTAACTACATGATAAACCGATTCACTGAACAATAACTGACTTTCAGTTATTTTGGTGTGTTATTGGCTAGCTAAATAACTATATTGTTGCTTTGTGAATCATAATTTTCCACACACCTTCTAAACAAAATGTCCATTGTTTCGTAGTTTGTAGCTGCTTTTCTGACATGGGGAAAAATGAATAAAGTAACGTAACTGTTTACCAAAGCCTGATACCAGCGTTAGCATATCTAACGAAAGAAACAAAACACTGATTAGATAGCAAGCTAGCAAGCTTTAGCTAACATGTTTGTTTACATTAATGTCACAAACATTTATTAATAATATTCAGCAGGCACATAACACTTCTTCGGCCACTGGATCAGCTAACGTTATTGTCATATACTGTATGAGCAATGTGTAACATTATATGTTGAACTTCTTGTCTCATTTGTTCGCTGATTTATGAAACTTTTTCACTTCAGCTCAGTCACCCTTGCTCAACAGTGTTGGCACATCAGCTTTAGCTTGATTAAGTATCTTGGCTGGTGTCAAACTATCGTCATAAATAGCCCGGTTTCCCAGCACTTACGTACACATACCAGACTTCATACCAGACCACCGCTGCTTATGTGTGCAGCATTTCTTGATGTGGCCCAGTTAAGAATTCAGAATCTCAACAAAATACACTAAAGAACTATACTAGAAAGGAAAAAGGCAGAGGTCAATACGGCTGAATCAGCTGGAGCAGTGCCCTCGGGGCATCAAGGCCACTGTGGCCACAGGGTATATCATTTTTTGAGGGGCCAAAGAAAGGGGACACATCATTAGCCCTGTGAAATTCCTGCCCTGCTCTTCCCTGAGTGTACTGAAACAACCAAGGGTGTGTTTTATTACCTATGAATTTACCTTTTCATTTGGGTCAGGGAGAATGTGTTATTTCTTAAAAAGTCACATAGTCCAGCTCTAAAAATGACAGTGGTCACTCCCACATTCTTCTTTTTCATTTACTTTTCTTTAACATGCCACTCCTGTCCTGAGAGAGGGACTGTCTGGACCTTGAAGGCATCCAGGAAGAAAGATGTACAATCTGCAAGGTAACCCTGTGTGGAAACTGTTCTCACTGGAGTCAAAAATAACCTAATGAGATGACTGTGGGGAGAAAAGACCATAAAGGTTTGATAGCAAAAGATCCTTTAAATTTGGGGAAGTTAATTGGACTTTTTAATAGAGTGGGGAAAGACAGTCAGTCGAAAAGGAGCCCTTTACATGTCCCCTGTAGGAGTTATGAACTCTGCAAGTCTATTCCCCTCTTTGCTTGTGTCTCCGATTTTAGTTGGTGTGTGTCTACAGTTAATTCCAGCTCACATCAAGGAAAAAGATCCTACAGGGCCCTTTTTGTCTGCCGACAGACATTGTTAATCTGCCATCCCTTCCCTTGTATTCATCTCTCGCATACAAGCCAGACTCCAGACTTTTTCCCGTCCCAGTGTATGAACTTGTTTTTTCAAGTTGTTCTCAGTTCACATCACTTGATGAGATGAAAATGGAAGTTTGTTGTTGTGTAAAATCATATTTAATTTAACCGCTCTGAGTCACGCAGCTATTTTAAGTATTCATCCATCGCATGAAAAGCCTCCATACTCATGGTGGACAGCATAACAATAAAAAAAAAAAAAAAACATCAGCACAATTGGTAACTATGAGTTACACTGATCCAGCTATTAGCCGCTCTCCACAAGCGCCCGACATTGATGAATTGCCACGCTCCGAATATGCTGCATCAGCCATGTGGGTACATAATAAACTTTGACTTCATCATCTCGGGTCTCTCCACCTCACTCTCTCCCTCCTTGTGCGTTCCTGCGATTACGGTCACAACATGTTTCCAGCCTCGTATCCTCTCAGGCCTGAAACTGTACCGGAGGAGGATATGAAAAGAGCCAAAGCAGGACTAAGAGGTGTTTGCAGTCGGTTACTGACGCTTGCTCTTGCTAATGTGTGTAAAATCAGCCTTTGCTTGGTCTTTAAGCATCATTAGCCGCGTTTTTATTTCAGGGCCACAGACAGTTGGCCACATTGTGTTTATTAAATGGCCTACGTCAGTGGTTCCTGACCGTTTCTGATCCCACAGGAGATATTGTTACAAAGCTGTCGAAACTGTCAGTGTTCAGTACCACCACCTGGATGTATCCATTACTATGAACTATTTCATAATCTATTCATTAATTCTATTTCTGCATTCATTTGTCCATTATTTGAGCCAACCATATCTCATAGTTAAAAAAGTATAAATGTCATAATTCATACTTTTTTTAACTAACCCTATAAACTGTTATTTATAATCTGTTATAATTATTTTCAGCCATTTATCATTATAATTTTCTATGTTAACTATTAGCTATCTGTTGCAAACATTTAACCATTATTTTAGCTAACTGCATCACCTGTTAGCTAACTGTTTCATCATTTATACAATTATTTAACAAACTTTATATACTGTTAGTTATTTTACCCGTTTATTTTTAGCTGATGTATTATTAGCTATACAATTTTACTATTATTTTGGCTAACTATATCAAATGTTAACTAACTACTTCATCATTTAGCCGTTACTTTCAGCTTACTATATTAACTTTTAGCCATTAGATTAATATTAAATCATATTAATCCATTTAAATGGCAACACATAGTGTTCAGGTTTTGCAGATGATGCTGTATACACAGCATATATTTGAAAAAAATTGTAATTGTCTGTTTCTTTAGATCAGTTGAACTCCTCTGCAGTATTTCCACGTATGCCCTTGCAACCGCAGAAGAACCTCGTGGAGAGGCTACGGGTTATTGTTTTTTAATATTAATGTTTCTTGCAAAAAAAAAAAAACATTGATTAAATTTGTCTTTGTTTGTAAAGGTTTTCATTTGGCCCTGCTTTTTCAAGGGCACAGCAGCTCCACCTGAGTGAGCACGTACAGCCTCCATGCACAATGTAAATTAGGAATCAGATAATACCAGGTTTGGGCTTATGGTTATGACCTGCTGGCATAATGAGACGCTCACCTTGTGGAAGATCTCGTCATGATTGTAAGCCAGCAGAGAGGCCTTCAATATTAATGATACAAACTGTTTATGTGTATCTGCCCGAACTTCGGTGTTCTTTCAGCAGATCTGCTGTGCTATTTGCAAAGAGGAATGAGAGGAACTAACAGAGGAAGTGACCTTAAAACACATTTGTGAGTATAAGGACATCAGACTGTCTTTGGAAAGGAGAAAATCTCGTTCAATTGCTCTACACAAAGTTAAACTAAACCACAATAAACATGTTGTGAAATATGCTTAATTCCTTTTTTGCTGAAGAGTTTGATGGGAAGAAAAAAATGGTTTTATCTTAGTTTCAGTTAATAACTACACTTATAAGTTATAAGCCACCTACGGGGGCTCCTAACGGGACACGTGCGAAAAAAAAAGTATGTATCTCGTGAGCACGTGAAACTTTCTCGTGCTCACAAGATAAAATTTCAGGTGGGCTGGTTTCAGTTTTCGAGATCTGGCAAAAGACCATTAAGCTCATTTTACTAAAGAGCATAACGCTGAAGTTAGTTTCAGATTCACAACTTCCAATTCAAATAAAGGTTCTACAAAACTAATAGGGGGTCTCAAAATAAAGTTAATGTTTGACCTAAAATGCCCAAAATTATTTCACATCAATAAGAGGTACAAAAAACAGACAATCAATGGACAAACAGTCGGTCAGCAGCGTATTCACTTACTTTCCCCTTAACTGCCGCATTGGAAACTGTGAATATGAAGCTAACTTCAGCATTGTCTAAAGAGAACAACAGAGGTGAGCAGAGGTGGATTTATTCACTTATAATCATGGAGGGATCATTTACCTTAGCATCTTTATTGGTTGATGATACTGTCAGGTATATTTCATGTTTTTAGGAAAGTGAATAAATCTGAGAAAGTGTCACGTGCTCACAAGAGAAAGTTTCTCGTGAACACGAGAAAGTTTCACATGCTCACGAGATACATACAGTTTTGGGGGGGGGATTCACATTTTTTGGTTTTCCCTTTAGGGGCTCCGTAGCCATCAATACAAAGTTACATTACTTTATTATTTCAGTTTGGTACAGTTTACTTTGCTGTGTTGCCATGGGAAAAAGAGGCAGGTACTTGTTTTGACCAGCACACGCAACAATAAACACATTAAGATGGTCCAATGCAGCACAGCAGAGACACATATCTAAACACAAATAGACACGCAGATATAATTTGTCAAACATAATGCAATAGAGCTGTTCAATTTCTTTTTCATTCTGAAGAGCATGGCGACATAAGTAGTCACTGGGGCAACAGCTAATGGGGATCCGAGCAGACAAAGGGCTGTAAAATAAATGCTTATACAGACTGGAAAAAAAAAAGCCAAATGTCACCTCTGAATGGCATTACTTCTCACATCAGCCTTGCAGCCATTTACCTTTCGCACTGCATTTTCCTTTAGGTGAAAAGAGATATTTCCCCTTTCTGCAGAAGCTTGAAAGGTCTAGCTCTCCAACATCCAGATAATGAGTCATAATGGTCAAATCAATTTTGAAGAAAAGGCACTTTACAGTTGAATAAATTACATAAATGCATTTAAATGTGAGCACTTTCCCCCCATTTATAGACTTTTTCTTAAATGTCATTTGACTTTTAAAATGAGGTGGGTTCAGGAAGTATCAATCAAGGCCAGACCTAGTAGCTTAGAGACAAAGGAGCTGAAACGTTCTTCGTAGCCAAGGTTGTGGCGCAGTGATTAATATGCTCTTGTTCATCCATATTCAACATTTAAAGCTCCACCAATCAATATTTCTATAGTAACACTGGATCGATTAATGTAAAAGGGTCACTCACAGTGACAAACCTGCAGACAATCTTCCTCTAACTCTGCATTTCCCCTCAGGTCTACAGAGTATGTTTCAGCTCTGTGTTTTTTTCTGGCCTGTAACTTTATTGCTTTGGTTGTCACCTCTCCCAGGAGGGTTGTTTCAAGCCACAACAGCAGGCAGCTGTTCTCAGCAAACAAAACTCCTAAAACCAACAAAGTTAGCGACTAGCTGGTGAACTTAGTATAGCATTTACTTGTTAAAGAGCCAGATATTTCCTTCAGGAGTTGGCGAAAAGCAAAATAGAGCTGAAGTTAGAGTTGAACGTTGAACTCACATTCATCAGAAGCACAACAAATGAATGCTAATATTGCTCAGTACTTGCTCAACAAAACTGTTACAAGTGACAAGGTTGACCAAGAGGTGAAAATATGTCAGCAATTTAATTTATGGCTCATTTCTGCAGCCATGAAGTGGCCAGAAAATCCATTATTGTAGGTCTGAAGCTGCACTAGTCAATGATTTGTAACATTTCATAATAATGGATTCAATGACAATGTATAATGTGAAAGATGCCGCTTGTAGTGACAAAGAATTATCACATAACTCTACAGTTGCCCTCTTTTTTTCAGAGGAGATGTAGTAAAGAGGGACTCGTACAAATGGCTTGGGGTCAAAATCAATAAATAATAGTCAAAAAATTAGTGTTTTTCCAGGATGTTACGATGTCACAGTGAAGCTGACCTTTGAACTTAAGGGTAGAAAAAATCCTATTATCCTATTGATTGTAAAATGTCATAATTAGCATATGAATGATGAAGGCCAAAAAACCTGTTTTGTCACACTAACAATGACCTTTGACCACCAAATTCAGATCAGTTCATCTTTAAGTCCAAGTGGACGTAAATTTGAAGAAATAACATCAAGGTGTTCTTGAGATATCACGTTTATGTCGAATGGGACAGAAGAATGGACAACCTGAAAACAGAACGCCTTTGTCCACTGCCATCGCTGGGTTAATGCTAAGCGCGTCAGTGTTTAGTATGAAGTAATATTAAGAATTTCCTCTCTAGAGTTGACGAAGACCAAACGCTGTAAGAAGGGTAAACATTGGATTTATATTTATTGGGTGGATACAAACACATCTTCAGATTAATGTTGCTAAAGTCTGGATGTGCACGTTTTCACCCAACACAACAGCAATATCTTTATATGATGCTAAAATGTAGAGACACTGCTGTGTGTTTGTAGCCAGCTATCTCCAAGTGGACAAAAAAAAAAAAAAAAAACAAAAACGGATGACTGCTGCTTTAATCCCCTGCCCCGGAACAATGAAAAGATTATAAAGTATTGTCTTACTTTTGGGGCCATAAAACACCTTTGGGAGCAGAAGCTTCTTTGACAGACCTGCTGCAAAACTGATGATCTGTTTGTTGAGACTGACTCTTATTTAAAATTTCAAGACTATTTGCTAAGAGAAATACCTTCAAGCTGTCTTTTCACAGGAAAGAAAAAAAAAAGAGGAAAAGTCAATATATTAGATACCTGGTGAGCTAAGGTGCCTTTATCCTGAAATATTGTGCAAATAGCATCCACATGAATCAGAGCATTGGTGGTAGATCTTTATAGTCTCAGCTTTTTTTAGAATGCATTTATATTATTCAAGATAGAATTGCAAAGTGACAAAGAGGTGGGCTTCTGAGTAGCTGTTTATGGACTTGTTTGGCAAGAGAAACATGAATTTGAAGGGGACAGATGTACACAGTAGGCCAGTTCTCAGTAATCCCAGTGTTGTGGATTGTTTCATCTAGAGCTGCAGAGATGAGAGTGTTGCAGAAAGTAAATAATGTACAATCCTCCTGGCGAATCTCCTTTGTGGTATCACATCCCATCAGAGAACAGGTCCTTCTCTCTCTTTATTGACCCAATCAGGTTGACAAGTGCTCTGCTGCTGTTGTGCAATATTAAAGAGAGGGGAGAGGAACAGAAGGAAGAAATGCCCTCGCCAGGCGCCATCGTACAATACAGTGACATTTCCTTTCTTTCATGTCACTGTTCCGTCTTCCTCAGATGGAAAAATCAAGTCTTTCCAAAGCCTGGAGGATGAAACAATTCCTCCATCCGCAGCAGACAGAATTGCAGCAGTGGAACTTCTCAAGGCCGTCTTAATGATGCCTAAAAATGTGCGCTGGTGTACGTATTGTGTAATCGCGCATTAACATGTGTGTGATTTGATTTGCAGAGAAGAGGAGAGGAATTTGAATTCAATTTGGGCATGTTTTGATTTGATTTGGAGAGAAAACAGGCAGGGGAGGAGAATGTCAAAGTGTCCACCAGGAAACACAACAGCTCCGGCGTCTGACGAGCGGGGAAACGTAGCATTTACTGAGCAGTTTACATCAGCTGCTCTACCGGCACATCTCCAACATGCAACAGTCCCACGAGTCAGAGATGAAAAAGGGAACTTGCTGCAGAATCTGACATCTCTTGTCAAACAGCGCACGCACAAAGAGGAGCCCTGCAAGCATCAGAGAGCAGCCCGAGCAGCAGCTGGATCTCTGGTTGAACCTCTGACCGCTAACAGCCTGCACTTGCTGTACACACACCTCCCTGGCAGCAATAAGAGTTTAATGAAAAAGAATATGTATACTGCACTCATATTGAGAACTTATTATCTTACTTTTGGCTCCATAGGAATGAGCACCATCATCTCGAGACAAGAAAAAATATGGGAGATCTAACAATAAGAAGTCTTTAAACTAGCTGATTTGTATGGAAGCTGAGAATGGCTGTATTTGCTTCTTTTTTTCATGATCTTGAGAAAACAAGCTACCAAGATACAAGATAATTAACCCATTATCAAGTGAAAATGGAAAGTCATTCCCTCTTGTAACCTAAAATGTTTCAGTGTTTATTTACAGTTTGTTTGCAGTCAACAGGTGTCTGTAGGCTATGTGGAAATGCTGTGGCGTCATTATGTACAGTGGGACAGGCTTGCAAGTCTCATGGCAAACAGGATGAGATTAATAAAGCCTTAATGGCCTTAATTATTGTTCAGTTATGGATCCTTCCTGACAGTCATGACAGAGATCTTGAAGGTTGAGATCAGCCGTGGTCAACCTCATTTTGGAGTTCTCCACAATTATCTCTTTATCATGAGGAATCGTTATCATCTTGAGATAACGGCATTAAAAAAAAAAAAAAAAATTGTGTTCTCTGCTTCTGTAGATTTGTTTTGCAAGGAGATAAAAGGATTTTACCCTGTCAGCAGATTTACTTTTTTTTAAGAAAACAATTATTTTGGGGCTCATTAGCAAGAACTGAGGACATGGTAGAGATCCTGGCAGAAAAAAAGTGTTTGTGATTGGTGGAAAATAACAAAACTGAAGATTTAAGCTGTGCTTCTATCAGCCAGTTGGCATTAGCTGTTTCGTTCATGCTTTGCCATCAGTGGATAATTCATTTTCTCTCTGCGCAACAACAATACAATACACTTCTGTTCATATTCATCACTATTTCACTGTTCACTGTTTTTTGCACTCCCTGAGATATTATATATTTCTCATATGTATACTCTCAGGCACACTCCCTCTGTACTATGTACAGGTTTACTTACAATTATAGTTATAATTATTTATCTGGATTATTTTTACCTTTTATTTCACTTTATTTTATTTTATTTTATTGTCATGTCTTCTATTTCCTACTGACTATTTTCCACTGTGTGTCTTCGCTGCTGTTGCGCTGTAAATTTCCCCTGCTGTGGGACTAATAAAGGAATCTGAAATATGAATCTGAAATCTGAAATTTTCTCCTTTGCTAGCAGCTTACTAGTCACATCTAATCACATTATGGCAACCTCTGTAACCTGACACTTCTCGTTCTAAGGAGGATTCAGTTCTCCAGCAGATATTTTTTGCTGCTTGTATTCTTTGAGAGCTCCTTCAAATCTTTGACCAAATCTAATTGTGCTACCATTCAAATTAAATGCTCAACTCCTAACACAGACCTACTGAACCAAACTCAATCAAACCACAATCATTTACTTGCCACCATATAATTTAGCCCTAAGCATTTCCTGTCTTTTTTGGTAATAAAAGTATCTGATGTTGTTATTATTTAGCATTTACACCTGCCATTTCAGATTGTGGTAACCACTAAAGATACTCTGTTTACAGGGAAGTAAAAGTCTTTGGATTTGATCCAAAGACTTTTTTTTAGCCACACTTGTGGTGTAGTTCTAATTGGTCGGGTTGTCACTTTGTGTAGACTGAAATATGAGAGCAAAAGCTGGATGGATTGTCATGAGATTTTGTACAAACATTCATTGTCTCCAGAGGATAGGTCCTACTGACCTTGGTGATCTCCAGGTTAGTTTTTGTCCAGCCATGTTTGGTATATGCTAATGAATAGCTTTATATAAAAAATTAGATAACACGTGACCGAGCACAACAATTTACCCAATCTAGAAGAATGATTTGGTGTCTGTATACTTGGTGTCTGTATACTTTGTGTATTATTACAGTGTCCTGTAGAGGAATATAGTGAACAAAATTGAACGTTGATTTACTGACTTTAAGTCAAAGTTCTGGAAATCTGGAAAAAGTCACATGGGGGGGATGTTGTCTTCCCTCCCGGCCTGTTAGAGCATCTGTGCATGATGCCCTTCATCGTCAGCATGGCTCCGGTGTCACACACAATCGGTGCCCAGCCACAGAGAGGCATGTGGGGCGGATTCATGGGATGGCACTGGCTGCCACATTTGTTACTCCTGTCACCAGCTGCAGGAGACATTTCATAAATGGAGAGGGCTGTGGGTGCCAGAGGATGTCCGTCTCGTCACACAGCAACTTCCACGTTTGCCTATGCACGTTTGCCTCCATCCCCCCTCAGCCTCCCCACCACCGCCAGCCCCCACCTCTCATCGCCATCCATCTCCGCGCTGTCTCCTTCCCTGCTCATTGTTACTGTATGACATTGAAAGATGTTCGGAGCTGCACAGAACACAGCGCAGTCATTTGCAAATCCTAACAACGCTGACAAAAGCAAACAAATTTAACTTTAATCC
This sequence comes from Scortum barcoo, assembly GCA_023238725.1. Taxonomy (NCBI): domain Eukaryota; kingdom Metazoa; phylum Chordata; class Actinopteri; order Centrarchiformes; family Terapontidae; genus Scortum; species Scortum barcoo. The sequence continues at coordinate 4,791,097 of CM041548.1, read as the reverse complement.
TTTTAAAGAATCATATTTACTTATGTATTAGGGAAAGTGCACCTTAATCAGCATTTGAATGGAAATGGGCCAGAGTTAGCAGATTATTAATTTTCATTCTGGTAGAGTGTTAAAATGTTCCTTCCAGCAAATAAATGATTTGATTCATTTTCATTAACTCTTTGAGCCATGCTAGCTACTTGCTTCTATGGACAGCAATGTTGGTCTGTCACTCAGTCCACCACTCTGGTCCAGACCGAAATATTTTAACCACCACTGGATGGTTTGTCATTTTATGCAGATGGTCATGACCATATCCAGAGGATGAATCTCTCTAACTTTGATGGTCCCAATGCTGCCATCAGGTTGATATTTCTAGCTTTTAGTGAAATTTCTCACAGTATTGGATGGACTGACACAAAATTTTATACACACCTTCATGGTCTACAAAGGATAAATCTTTCAGTGAACCCCTGGCTTTGAGATAAGAGACGTTTTCACTTATTCAATAAACTATCATAGCAAACAGCATGAATGGTGTGTCCTAATGACTCTGGTTATACCCAGCTCTTCTTTGAGCACCACCATGACGCTGACATTTGTGATTTTTATTGTAATATCGCAACATAAAAAGGATTGCCATGAAATTTGACACCTCACCTCATGATGAATTGTAATAACTCTCGTTATCTCTTAACTTTCTATCTAGTGCCATCTTCGCCCCTACATTTTTAATATCCCTTAGTCAGTGACCAAATACTTTCAAAATAATGCAATGCCGCTAAATGCTAAACTAAAAACACGTAAACATTATACTTCTTAGCATAGGCATTGTGAGCGTGTCAGCATTTAGCTCAAAGCACCACTGGACCTAAGAGCAGCCTCACAGAGCTGCTAGCATGATCTGTTATTTAATACCTTCCTCAGAGTAGAGGTCATGTAGAATGACCTTGAGCCTCCAGTGCTTTCATGAAGATAATGAGCAGTAACTGAAGTTACTCTTGTGTGTACAAACAACACGAATCCTTCTTCTCATTGTGTGTCCATGTGGAATCTTAAAAGCCTCAGAAACTCAGATTAATGAAAAAGGGCCAGGTACAGCAGCTTACTTTCATCAGGGTAATTGATAGAGAACTATGTAATGAACCTGCAGTTAACCTGCTGCTTTGCTGCTGCTGCATTTAAGAGTCATAACGTGTTCTTTTACAGCGAACCAATAAGCCCTGCAGACATTAAGGCAATCAGGGCTGAACACTGAGCATGACTTGAATTGCTCGAGTAATAATAACCTGGTAAAGTCCAGCTTCTGCTGCAGTAAAGCCACTTCCTGATTAATTAACCCTGGTCTGCACGCTTTTTCTATCCATGGCTGAGACATGAGAGAGCGCACTGTGGCTCCCACTGAAGCCCGGGGCCACTGGCTTTATGAGGCTTTATGAGGACTGTAAATCAAAGTGGCGCAGATATATAATTTTTCACCAAGTCACAAAGTTTTGTTTTTCATTGGAGAATTGCGGGGATGAATTGTTCTGCCAGTGTACCTGCTGCTGCTTTTGGTGAGAATACGCTGAATTAAATATAAACTTCCCCGTCTATCGCTAATGGTGCCGATGATATAATTCCCCTTGTTATCAAGGTTGGCATCCCAGCTGCCGTGTGAAATCATAATTAGTGATATGTATTACCTCCAATGCGATTATCTCATTAAATATCAGCCATCTAATCAAATCAGAGTGATGTTTATTTCATCTGGGCTACGCAGTTGACTGATTGGATAAACTGTACAAATGAACCCTCCTGTTATCAATAAGGCCATGAAAACACTGATTCGGTGAAAAAATAATATTAAAAAATGAAGCTTTACTGTCAAACAGCATGTAAGCAGAATCATTAACTGTGTTTTTAACTTTGAGGGATGGGAATAGGAAATATCATACAAAATATCATACAAAAGTGTGGACATGACTTTGACATGTATGACCTTTGATATTTCTGATGCCCCTGCTTCAGATAGAGGATATAAAGGTAATCCAGAAGGCAAAGAAGTGAAGAAGCCGTGGGTCAGTGATGCCGGGCCGAGCCTCGTGTCCCACCAATCAGAGAGGGACAGAAAATGGAACTGACTCATCATAGGACTGTCAAGCGACACAGTTATCCGCATCAGTAAACACAGTCACATTTCACTGGCACGGATAGCATGCTCATCATTAATAAATCCAACACGCTCTGAAGGAAAGGCTGTAACCAGGGACCAGGTTTTCTTTCTGCCTTGAAAGGGTGACGTGGTCTCTGGAAACACGTCGGATTGTGTATGTGAGTAGAAGGCTGTCTTTGAATAGTTGACAAGAGGCCTATACTTGCTGTTGGCATTGTTTTTTGTCTTGCCTCCTACGTCCCGCTCCTCCATATCTGTTTATTGGGCAATAAACATCATGTTCGGCTCCATCTGTTGTAGAAAATGTCATCTTTTGGGAAATCTTGATGCACAAATCTTGGATTTCAGTCGAGTCAACAGAGCTATCTCAGTTGGATTATATAAAGTCAGCAGTTTTTTCAGTGCAATTTCATCTGTTTGGCAAATGCTGATATGCAGTGAGCAAGGAAGGACAATCCTTTGGAAATCATTTGAATTTTCATTGTAAACAGATTAAATAATACCCAGTTCTGACCATCTTTCATAGAAAAAAAAAAAGAAAAATTTGTTCATTACTGTACAAATTAACATGCTTAGATGAATATTTTTGCTCTATAGGAAGCTCACTCAAGCTTTATTTCTTTGCTAAGCTTCAGCGGTGTTTGGAAAATCCCTGTTGCATAAACAGTGCATGATGTCACACAGAGCCATGGAGCAACGTGCCAATACAATATATAATCTATACAAGTCTTTGATGTTTTTAAAAAGGGAACTACAGTACATGGCAATGGACAGAAATACCCTGGGTATTGGTGAGCGCTGTATTTCTGGAGCAACGGAAATTAGCTGAGGTGGGGATTTTGATTAATATTCTCAGTCACTAATGACTCAGGACCAGATTGGCTGATAAAAGCTCGATAACCCTGTGAGAGGCACATCATCTGGATATATGGAGAAACGTCCCGGCACTGTAATTTGTTGCATTCTGCCGGAGCAGTGTCTTTCCATTTAAGACACTAATTTATCGAAGCAGGGGGAATCTGGGCAGTGACTTCCTGAGGCCTTCTTTTACACTTAGGTTTTTGCACAGATTAAATAAAAAAGATCAAATGTGTTCATTAGTGAGCTTTTCTGTCACTGTACTTTTGGAAAGAGCCCAGCTTGCTGATTCCAGTGCTTATGCTAAGATAGACAGCTGCTGGCTGAGGCCTTAGGTTAACCAGTCAGGCATGAGTGCTATCGATCTTCTCAAGACCCAATTTACAGTTTGTCACATCACGTATCTTGGGCAGAAGGGAGACACAGATACCTGTCTGATCTCAAAAGGGCTTAAAAGTGTGTAAATGTAAATTAATCCAAGGAGCATTCAACACAAAATCCAATCACTCAAACCTTGGGAAGTGGTTAGTCTGATCATCTACTGGCTCTGGCGTCATATTTATCATACAGACACGAGAGTGGTATTTAACTTCTCATCTAACTCAGAAAAAAAGCACAAAAGGATTGAGCTCGCCACTGACAGAGAACAATTTGTTTGTGCACATTGTTTCCAGTAGGACGTGGTTAATATTACGATGGAGTAGGCACACAATGTTGACCTGGCCTAGTTACCAGCTCTAGATTTCTCAGATTTACATGTTTTATTAATAATAGTGCCCTTCATTTATTTCTGGAACCTATTAAAAACTTTATTAGTAACTTTACCGACCTGTTTTAAAAGTGGGCTTCAGTCTGTCAGCCTCTCGCTGCCTTGACTTAAAGTTACTTTGAGAGGGAACATATCTGTTATTCTGAAGATGCCCCCAAGCGGTCACCACGGATGACTTGATTTATCAGGTTTCATTATGCAGCTTTGAGCTCAACCTGTTACCTGTCTTGCTAACTTACACCGAATGATCGATTGCCATGCTCACACACCTTGTTTAAGGACCCTTCCAGTAAAACCATTTCAGAGATTCTGAAGGATTACATGGCTGGAAACACATGTATCATGCAGGGTATGTACAGTAATAATAATAATGGATGAGGTCACGCTGCTGAAGTGCTTGCGATCGGAAATAAGATGAATGACGCTAGTAATCCCGAGAGTATGACAAAGTTTACCTCATTTGTTTTCATGATTAGTCACGCTTGTTTAACAGATTTAGTCAATAACTGTGGATGCTGGTTCCTGTAATGGCTCGCTAAAATCTGAGTGATCAGTCCTTTTCATTCACTTATTATTGGAAGCTCTCACCAACTTGCAGCCTCCTCCCCCTCCTCCTCCCCGTGCTGCTCCACATACTGTACTCTAACAGCTGCTGCACGTCTGCACCCTGCTCATCAGAGGGGTGAGGGGTTTGGACAACCTTTGATCTGTGCCCTGTTAATATTCTTCACCTTTCAACACACCTTATCAATCAGGTGTGTTGAAATAGAAAATGTTTTTTACAGAGTTTTCCACTATTTGAAGTTTCACAGGATCTCTTTTGATTACATAGTCTCGTTGCAGTCTCTTGTTCTGCATTGATTGAATGGCACCAATTGATAAATTAGCGCCACCAACTGTTTATCTTAATGCACCTGATCCCTAATATTTATTTATAATGGTGGATAGAAAACACACATGAATTCACCTTTTCTTTTGCCCATTTTCTGGATATTCTGTTAAAATTTGTGCAACATTTGGACTGATTGGCTGAACTACATTATATTATCATACAGTACAGACTTGAACTCAGCTAAACAGCATAAAAGTAGAAGCAGCTCTTTTTCTGTTTAGAGCTTTATTGCCTTTCCCAAAACCAAAATTGTACTAAGTTACACAAACATAATAAATAGTCTTTTATTGAACAGATGCAAACTTTTACAAGGCATTTGGTACAAAAAGTAGCCTAAATGGTCACAGGCCACCCTAAATCATTTTTACCTTGCCCAATAAATAAAAACTGGCAACACTGCCTGTACATCGACACACACGGAGAGAGCATGGGAGTCTTTTTCTCTCTGTGTCCTCCATACACCCTTGTTCTTTATCCCATTTCTCATCATCTCAGTTATCACTATTAACTTGGCATTGGGAGTGATGATGATGACAGATGTTAATTATCATTATAACGATAATGATGATCAAGACAATGAATACCATTAATACTCACATTTCAATCATCATCCATCAGTGTGTATAGGTGCATAATGTGTGGAAGTAGATTGATGATCATGAAAATGATGATAATTATTACTCTATTATATATTCCACCTACAACACTTTAACAGAGCTACTTTTTTAAGTTTTCTCAACAGGTTACTTTGTAACATTCATTGTGCTCAGCACAAAAAAGGAAAGATGCTCAGGTAATATTTAGTATGAAATAAATAACATATTGTCTCATGGAAAAAAAAAGTTGCAGTGTAGAGATGGTGTAAAGTAAAATTTAACCAGAGGTCAACGCTCTCTATGTGCACTGTTTATGTTCATGTACACTACAATTAGCTACAGAGACAGACAGAAATAGTTTTAATGGCCTCCCTGAAGAGAAAAGCCTTTGTTCGTTGTGTGATATAGGTAAGACCATTTCATGTGTTATTGCTCATTATAAGAAGATTAAAAGGTCTACTATACTGAACACATTTACACATCCTAACTAACAAATAATTTCATACTGTTTATATCTATTCTGTTATAGCTACTTATAAACTCTGTCTGGCCTGTGTGTCTTCAAGTATACGCTCAGTTCTCAGGACTATAAAAATAACCCATGACATGATGCAGTGATGCTGCTGAGTAATGCTGCCATACAGCCAACACATCGCAGCTGATACATCTGTTAAGGTGGGATCCAACAGGAGATCACGTAAATGGCTAACGGACCCTGAAGGTTCCTTTCTATTTTGTGAGCCAAAGGAAGACAATATTCATCAGAAGCGGAGCTCATCTCTCTTCAGACAGACTCATTCCCCTCGCTATCATCCCCAGGCAGCCGTACTCACAGAGACACAGACAATGGGACAAAGATCTGACCTCGACTGCCAATCAAACCAAAGAGTCTTACCAGCTTCATGCTTTATCAATCACGTCCGTGTCTCGCCACCTTCGGGAGGGAAAACAAAAACAGAAGAACCAGGCTCAGCAAAATAAGATCAGAGATATAAAGGGAAGGTACCGGTGGGAGCAGCTGTCACTCACCAGTGAAGAAAGCATTTTTTCACGCAGACCAACCTTTAGAGCATAGAGGACGTCTGGAGAAAAGAGTGATGAAAGATCTGCAGCCTCATCTGCATTTCAAGTCCGACTAAACAGAACATCACTTCAAACAAGTCTGACTAAATCATTTTCAAAGGTCCAATTACAAGATTTTCCTGCACTTTCACCCACATCTGGTCTTCAGCCTTGAACACTTGAAAGCCTGCTAGCACGAGCTGTTGTAACTGTAACTACCACTGGCATGTTCACGGCTAACAAACAAGACAGCAGCTATCTTACCAACTAGCCCCCAACTAGTCATCCTGCCATCAAGTTTCTAGCACTGCATATTTTCCAAGGACGTGCATATAAACATTATTGTGCCACTTTCTGTTGTGGGCTTAGTGGATCATCTCCACAATAAACAAAAACTGTGAGAGGTGGTTTAAAGCTCCTTAAAAAACTAGTTTGTGGACATTGAGTTAGAGACTCCCTGAGTTTGTTCTCTTTAGTGGAGCTATGAAGCAGTTTTTCTTAAGTTTCTAATATGTACGCATATGCATTCATATTCCTGCCAATGGTGTCAAGTGTTCGTGGTGCTGGTTCAACTGGCCTCACACACAACTGAAAAAATAACATATTTCTTTTACGTTTGTGATTTGACTTTTTTTTGGACCACACTTGTTTTAGAACAGATCTCAAATTACCTCTGTGGATCACAAATAAACAAAACTAAAACAAAACACACAGCTCCAAAACTGAGATTCATTCACATTCAAATGTGGACCCAAACCGTGGCTCTGCAACTGTGAGAAAAATGCACCATGGGGGAAATCACTTGCCCTCATCAGAGGATAAACAGCTCTCCATTTATTGCTGTTTGCTTTGGCTTTTAAGGCAGTGGATCATCAGGCGTTACGGGAAAGAAGCGCTCTGAGCGACCATGAGAGGTGCCAGAGTCCCGCTTTTAATAGACTTTATGGCCGAGATTCATCCTGCAGTTTCCTGTGTAATCAGTGGCCCACCTGAAGACTCATCACTCTGACCGAATGACAAGATGATAGTAATATCACAGATGTCTTTTCCTCCCAGGCTGAGTCCCCCAGGCATTGCCGCGCCCCCAACAATTTATACCAATCTCATGGTTATATTTGGTTGAGGTGACGCTTTATTTTGAACACAGAATCCTTAATCCAGATGAATAGAAAGTGAGAATGAAATGCCAGCTTTTACCCTGCGCACATCATTTTCTCAGTCTTCTCCTCCTGCACTGAAAATTGCAGACTGATGACTCGTGCTGTCAGTACAATCCAATAATGAAGCCGCTTGTCTCAGTGTAATAACAAGGGAGAGAAAAAAAAAGGTTCTTCGCAGGTTGCAACACATTTGCTACACATGTATGAACCCAAGCAGCAAGATGGAACGAGGCCTAATGGTTCTGGTATGGTTTTCACGACACGGAGCCCATTAACTGAGTAGTATGTCCTGGTGGGAGTCTCATAGTGCTACGCACATTAGGATTCTAATGTTTAAAAGCCAGAAAAGAAGAGGCAGCAAAAAAAAAAAAAAAGCTAATGGGCTTTATCTGGAGTGCAATTTAGTGATTATGTTCGTGCTGTGTGCAGAAAATGTTTCATGCATGTGATTCTCCGGTGCAGCGTGGATTGGGTGGCAGGTCAAGGCGGGGGCCTTGGCAGCCCGATCCCCAGCTCACGAAACTGGTGTTACATGTTGGTACATCGGTACATGGAACGTCCACCTCTCTGGTGGGGAAGGAGCCGGAGCTGGTGGAAGAAGTTGAGCGTTTCCAACTAGATATAGTCGGACCTCACCTCGGACACACATTTTGCACCGGCTCTGGAACCAAAATCCTTGAGAGGGGTTGGACCCTCTTCTATGCTGGAGTTGCTCTTGGTGAGAGGCGGAGAGCAGGGGTGGGCTTATTAATAACCCCCCATCTCTCTGCCAGTAAGTTGGGGTTTACCCCGGTGGACGGAAGGGTTGCTTCCCTGCGCCTTTGGGTTGGAGAACGAGTCCTGACTGTTGTTTGTTGCTATGCTCCAAACAGCAGTTCAGAATACCCACCTTTTCTGGGGTCCCTGGGACGGGTGCTGGATAGTGCCCCAACTGGGGACTCCATCATCTTGCTGGGGGACTTCAACGCTCACATGGGCAATGACAGCATGACCTGGAAGGCAGTGATTAGGAGGAGCGGCCTGCCCAACCTGAACCCGAGCGGTGTTCAGTTATTTGTCCATAACGAACACCATGTTTGAACATAAGGATGTTCCACAAGTGCACTTGGCACCAGGACGCCCTAGGTCATAGATCGATGATTGATTTTATAATCGTATCATCTGACCTGCTGCGGCTGTATGTTTTGGACACTCGGGTGAAGAGAGGAGCAGAGCTGTCAACTGATCACCAACCTGGTGGTGAGTTGGATCAGATGGCGGGGAAGGATGCTGGGCAGACCTGGTAAGACCCAAACGGATAGTGAGGGTTTGCTGGGAACGCCTGGCTGAAGAACCTGTCCAGATGGTCTTCAACTCCCACCTCCGGCAGAGCTTCGACTGCATTCCGAAGGTTGGCGGGGGATATGGAGTCTGAATGGGCCCTGTTCCGTGCCACCATTGTTGAGGCGGCAGTCATGAGCTGTGGCCGCAAGGCAGCTGGGGCTAGTCGCGGCGGCAAAAGGAGTCCCACAGGGCATGGCTGGCCTGTGTCTGGTCTGGCAGGGTGCTAGAAGGGGCATGGGAGTTTGCCCAACCAGTCTACATGTGTTTTGTAGATCTGGAAAAGGCCAATGACTGTGTGCCCAGAGACACTCTGTGGGGGTAACTCTGAGAATATGGGGTGGATGGCCCCTTATTAAGGGACCATTCAATCCCTGTATTGTAGGAGTATGAGTTTGGTTCGCACTGCCGGCAGTAAGTCGGACCTGTTCGTTCCCAATGGGAATAGGACTCCGCCAGGGCTGCCCTTTGTCACCGGTCCTGTTCATAATATTTATAGACAGGATTTCTAGGTGCAGCCCATCTCTGATTTTTGGGGATGATGTGGTCCTTTTGGCCTCATCGAGTAGTGACCTCCAGCTCTCACTGCTGGGATGGTTCGCAGCAAAGTGTGAAGCGGCTGGGATGAGAATCAGCACCTCTAAGTCCGAGGCCATGGTTCTCAGTCGGAAAAGGGTGGATTGCCCACTCCGGGTTGGGGAGGAGTTCCTGCCCCAAGTGGAGGAGTTTAAGTATCTATCTCTTTAAGTATCTCTCTGAGTGAGGGAAAAATGAAGCGAGAGATGGACAGACGGATCGGTGCAGCGTCCTGCAGTGTTGATTGACGTTGACGCTGACGGTCCGTAGTGGTGAAGAGGGAGCTGAGCCAGAAGGCAAAGCTCTCGATTTACTGGTCCATCTACGTTCCCGACCCTCACCTATGATCATGGTCATGAGCTCTGGGTAGTGTGACCGAAAGAATTAGATCGTGGATACAATGGCGGCAGAAATTAGTTTTCTTCAGTAGGCTGTCTGGGCTCAGCCTTAGAGATAGGGTGAGGAGCTCGGACATCTGCAAGAGGCTCAGAGTAGAGCTGCTGCTCCTCCAGGTCGAGAGGAGCCAGTTGAGGTGGTTCGGGCATCTCACAAGGATGCCTCCTGGACACCGTGGAGGTGTTTCAGGCATGTCCATCCGGGAGGAGACCCCGGGGCAGACCCAGGACACGCTGGAGGGATTATATCTCTCAACTGTCCTGGGAACGCTGGGGAGAGGACCAGCGGATAAGCGTTTGGAAGACGGACGGATGGACGGGCATGTGATTCTCTTAAGGAAGCAGGAAAGGATGACACCAAAATTCAGCTGTGTTACTTAGAAACATTTTTATTTGACGAAAGTATCTTTTCTCTCTCACGGTCAAGTAGGAAATAGACTTCACAAATACTTTACATGTCAGTTGTTTGACTGAAACTCATAATAAAACCACCACCAACACAAACAAAACAGGATGGCTGCCACTGTAATGAGGAACATCTCGTGTTTTGTTGGGTGTAGCAGGTAGATGCTAAGGGTAAATCACTAACTAGTAGATTCAAACAGACATCCCGCATCGAGGCAGTAATTGCAATTATTTATCTTTACAGCCTAAATGCAGAAGGAAGATCTTTTGAATGAGACAAAGAGACTCTGTGCTGTAGGTTAATGGTGTTACTGTAAGCAACCTGGTTGTGGCACACATGCTCCATTAGGGTCACACTGGGCAGATTTGCACAATGGTGGTTTGAAAAGGAGAGTGAGATGGACACGTACCTTCAGAACACAAAAATCCTGTAATGTGTGATGTTAGTAAAGTGCACACAACACTGCCACATTTACCAACCAGGCTGGTTTAAATTGAGCGACACCAAAGAGATGAGATGCTGGTGAGTCCTGCTGTCTCTGTCTTTCAACGATGTAAATACACTGTTGTTCTTATTTCAAACATTTTATTTACCGTGTAAGCATCTTGTGTCACTCAGGTTTAAAGGGTCTGTTCACACAAATGACCACAACCATATTTTCTCACTAATCTCTAAGGTAGCTAGCCATGCAGATATTTTTGTCTGTGATTTCTGGCATTGGCATCATTAAACAAACAAGAAAGAAAAAAAAGTATATTCAAGGGACACATCTCTCTCCTGAGTCAATGTCTCCATAATCCTTGGAACCATCAAAGGTTTTCACTGAGTCTGCTCTCTGCCGATGGAGTTCCCTTACATACAGCTGACAGTGTTTATTGTGAATTACCCTGATTAACAGGGACAATGACTCTGGAGAGAGATGTTACTGTTACACTTGGATCTTTTAAATGTAGCCTTTTTTATTCTGTGAGAACCGGAAATGGAAAGAATATTGGCGCAAACACATAGTCCAGGTAGATTAGATTAGATAGAAGTGAAACCTGCATTTCTCTTTGATAAAGGAAATAAACTAATGTTCCTGTGGTGACTTTCTAGAGCAGTGGTATTTTTTCTGATATCATAAACTGCTGAGCAGTGTTTTAAGTCTTGGATCTGTCAGACTGGACTTCTGTCAGACTGAGTTGCATTTCATTAAGTCTCCAGTACCTTAACCAATGGAGCCCGTCACATTTTTTAAAAACACAGAGCTGTTTTAAATGTCTAAAGTCCAAAGTGGCTTGAAACACAAAAAGCGTGTTTCATTAACATCTAACAGAAACTAGAATCTTTCCCAAACCTAAACTAAAGCCCTGCTGTTGCCCCTCCCACCCTGACGACCACCTGATGTTTCGATGTCACTGATAAATAATCCTCTGAATGTTATCAAGCCGGCGATCACAGTGTTGTTATCACTTACAGATTAGTACTATATAAACCTAACTTTCAGGAGACAGTGTTGACAATTCACAATATCCATTTGTACACACTTGGGGCTCTGTGGCATCGTACTGAGGAGCACGCAGACGCCTCAGATGTATACTTCACAGCCTGGGCACAAAAACACTAAAGAAAAAGTTGGGGTTTTTTTTTTGTAATTTGGGAGAACTTTGCCTTTGAGGCAACAGGGCTTCACAAGGTATCAGCTCCAGTGTCTCTGTCCTTCTGAACTGTACAAGATCAACAGCAGAGGCTGGTTGACAAGGGAAAGGTGAGCTAACACTTCTGAAACACACAAAAAACAAACTCAAACTGGGAGTTAAGTTGGAGGGTGGGTCGAGGGTGCACCAAGGGGCTGGTTATCACACAGACTGAGAGGCTTAGCTTACCATTATATTATCAAAAGTACAAACACCATGAGGAGGAAGAAATGACTCGAGGAAACACATTCAAATGTCAAGATCCGCTGGTTGCATTTATGACCCTAAAAAACTGTTGAGGCCAAAAGAAAAGCAAAACTGGAAGTCCAGAGTAAAATATTTAGCTGCACGCCTTGGCAAACCTATTCCAAACTCTTTGGCATGTATGACCAGCAAAATGTACAGTTTATAATTTCATTTCTCTTTTTCTTATCAATATAAAAATTGAAATAGAAAAAAGTCAAACAGAAAAAGTATCAAATTGTCTCCTAGAGTTTGTTATCTTACAATAAAATGTTAACATCAAAGTGTTTTATGCCAAAAAGGCCATATAATCAATGCTACAAAAAAATCTAAGCCTTTATTTACACAGCAACAAGTCATTTCTGTACAGGACATTCATTTTTATGACAGCACACGCTCATGGCTCATACATCCTAATTACACACAGATTCCAAAGCAGAAAAATAGGATCTCTAGGTTGGGGCTGAATTTTTGTGTTGTCCTTTTCCTCTGACCGAGTCCCTTCATTTTCCACGTCACATAAAGTCATTGAGCTCCGCCTCCAAAGCAGCGGCCATCTCGTCCGCCTCTGAGCTGCTGCCGCCTTCTTCCTCATTGGAGTCTTTAGAAGACTCGTCTGCAGATTCTTCTGCCTCTTTCTTATTCTCATCACTGTCCTCCTCCTCCTTGGCTTCATCGTGCTTACGTTTGTGGCCCCTACAGAGAAAACAAAAGATGATTTAAAACTTTAAACCTGTAAACCTTTAACCTGTGGGACTGCTCTGCTCCAGTGCTGCTGCATAAAACAGGATTTACATCATGAACATGAAGGTTTCATTTTAAACTGATGCCAAAATGCTGTCAGTGCCTTTTAAAACAAAAACAAAATCACAGACAACGCTCACTGTACCTGCTCTGTTACAGTTACTTTAAAAAAATAAAAAATAAATAAATAAATAAATAAATAAATAAATAGACAGGTCTGGTTTTTGCTTTTAACTGTCTAAATAGAAAAATGGTGGCTGAGGAATCATTGTTCTTCTAAACTCTGTTTCAGAAAGAAGGCAAGGAAAAGTCTTAGTTTCATTTAAACATTTGCAGATTGCGATCGTCGTGTCTGAATTCAATGAAAAAGTGTGTGTTTTCCAGCTAGCATTGAGGACTGAGCTTCCGCGATGCAGTAAATAAATTGGAATTTAATAATGAATAAAAAAATCTCATAACATTTCTGTGTAAATGAGGCCCAAGACGCACTCTGGAAAGGGTCACATTAAAATCAAAGTGAAAATGCTTATTTACTTTCTCACTGGGGGAAAACATGAAAAGATTTAGCGTGGATGTGATTAGCCTAGCTTAGCATGAAGACTGGAGGTGGGGGTGGATGCAGCCAGGCCTAAAAACACCCCTAAAGCTGTGGTGACTAAAACAAACATCAATTTTGGACACTGGAGACACATTTTAGTATGAGGTGTGACAGGAGTGGATCTTGCCTGCTGCTGCTCAGGCCGAAGAAAAGGAGAGCACACATTCCTGAGTGGTTGGCGAATTCTTTGATGCCGCTGTAAACATGCCATCCCTATGGCCGCACGGCTTCTCCATGACATCCTCTGCAGAGTGGCTTATTAGCATGATGCTAATGAGGTGTATAGGGGTTTTTGTACGGTTATTGTGGAGGACTGACACTGGGGGGGCGGGGGGCTCTCATTAGACCACGCTGCTGTCAGACAGCCTTGCTAACCTCCCACAACAGCGGGTCTCTGCCTGTGTGTTCATTAAAGGTCAGATGTCAGATAACATCAGCAGAGAGGCTCGGCGACGTGACAGTTACAGTGGACCCCCGCAGCTCGTGTGGTGAGCGTGTGTGGAGGGATGAGGGTTGTGTTACAGCAGCACAGCTCTGATCCTCTGAACTGACAAGAAGTTGGATTTTACAGAACCGTAAAACTGAGGCGCAGTGGTCACAGGGTAATGTGAGGCTGAGCGATTAATGATTATTTATTTGGCAACAATGTGAGAAAATGAGGCAGGTCCCAGTCTATCGCCATCTGTGATGATGTTCCCGCTACCTGGGATGATTGGTGACACTGGATGAGTCACTGCAGTTGAGTGTGCATATGCACATATACACTGGAGAGGATGAGTAAGAAGTTGGAGTGTGTGTGTGTGATTTTACACCCGTGCCCCACCATTGCTCTCCCATTTCCAAATATTAACAGTGGAGACAGCAGGGGGGTGGTGGGGATGAGTTCCTCCATTGGTCTCTGCTTCGCACCATTACATCCAATCTAAATCCTTGTCTATTAATCCAACCACCCACAGACACACGCGCTGCAGACACTCCGACCACATTCATTCATGTCAGGTCCGAGACGGGCTTCACTTGCAACCCGCTTTTATTAGACGTTTGCTGCTTCCACATGCTGCTAAACTGCTACAAAGGGAGCTTTCTGCCTTTAAAAGCATTACTTAAATTTTGGGCATTTTAACAAACACACTTCGGATTGAGTAATCTGTTTTTTTTTTTTTTTTTACAAACTGCATTTTCATTTAGATAGTAATAGTTGTAATGCCAGGAAAAAGCCCTGTTTCAAATAGCTGAATTATCATTGGAGCCGACCTTATCAAGCAGATCAGGTATTGGCCAGATGTGTCGATCACGCTGAATCAATGAATGTTCTCATGAAAATCGGATGCATGGAGCTCTGAATAAACGGGCACTTATCATATCCAATATTATCAGAAACAAAATCAACATCAGAATGCATCTGAACTTGAGCAGCTCAATGGAACTTTTTTTTCATTTTGTGTTGATTTTGGCAGTCCATGTGGATAGATCTGACCCAGTGGCAGGCTGTAAGAATGACTATAGAAACTAATGGACAAACTAACTGACATAGCCAGTTTTCTCACTCTTGGTGTCCCTTGCTTGTAGGTCATATAGAGGCACTGGTACTAAATTGAAAATGTTTCATAACCAGTTATAAACTCTCTAGAGTAATTACTGAAGTCACTTAATTAATCATTACCGTCTCACTTTTACAAAGGCCTAAGGGATTTGTGGGGCTGAGAATTTGACCTCCACAGCTCTCAGTATCATCCAATACTCCACTACCTCTCACAGGTCTGCAGTCCTATTGTTTTACGCTGCTCCCCTGGAAAAGTTGAGGGCTGAGTCAGATTCCTAAGGGATGTCACAAACCAATTTGAGAGAGATGAAAGTGAAAAAGTTTCGCCTGCTTGAGAGTACAAAATAAGAAAGAGATTTAGGAGGACTTCCAGAAGCAGGTTCACTCACTAATTTAAAGGACCCCCATTATTTTCTTTCATATATTTGACAGTGCGAATGCTGGGATAATAGGATCTTATGAGACACGTCCTTCATTTAAATGTCCTCATTACTGGATCTCTTATTGGCCAGTAAAGCAGAGGATGTGGCAGCAAAGGACAATCAGCCCAGCACAACTTCAGGGGAAAGTTGCTAACAATGTACTTTTAAGTGTTGGGGAGGAAATTTCAGCTTGGTTTTTCAGTGAGAAGTGACACAGCAAAGGAACGCTGGCGCATCCGGTAATTGTAAAATGTCGACTGTTGAATGAACTGAGCAAAGAGTGAGGCTGGCCCTGTGCCCTGGGAGAGCATTTCAATCAAGCTGCTGTCGATGACGCAAGAGGCGAGGCGGGCTTGAACTGTCAGGTAGTAATCATCAGGTGCAGTTCTAGTTATTTATGCTACCATTATGACCTCAACTTGAGTGAAAACTGGAACCATACCAAGAGATTTATAGGTGACATATTGTATTTTGAGCTCTCTTACCAGATGGTTTCTGAAATTACACTCAAGCGTGGAGCTAAATTAAAAAAAATGCCATAAATGTCACTTATAAGGGTGCAAAAGGTAATAATGTGTCTGTCTTTATAAACACAGATGTTGAGGTCATTAGTTTGAGATGTTATTATCTCTGTGTACGTCGGGAGTGTGATTGCATTAGGGGTGTCAAGAGGACATGCTACAGAGCGCCTGCCGGTAAGCAAACAGTCTGCAGCTTCTCTTGCCTCAGCGCATCATTAGAGATACACCAGTGATGTGAGATAATTCAGGAAAACTCCATCTTCCCCAAGTCGAGATACATTTGTATGAGGCTGTACGTTTGACGCCGCCCAGGGGAGCATTCAGCAGGGCCAAGTTGTGGAAAGACTTAACAGAACGGTCTAGAACACCGTTTAATCTTGCGATGCTGAGTAACGTTCGCTGCTGATGAAGATGTTAGCTCTTACTGAAGTCCAAGGCCTCGGCTCGACCCGAGACGTCAAAATCTGGAGCTGGTGAGGAAGCAGGCAGAGAAAAATGAGCACAGGAGGAAGCCCTGTAAAAAGCAGAGACTTCAAACGTCTCTGACAACACTGCTTACAGCGAGAAGGAAGGAGGGGTTGAGGGAAAGAGGGACTGAAAAGGCAACTGGAGGAAATAAAGTGTGAAAGAGGGGGACAGAGCACGGAAAGAGGGAGGTAATGAACTAAATAATGAGCTAAACTTTCAGGACTCAAACCGAATCCTCTTGGTTCCTTGCAAAGTTTCCTTCAGTGTAGGAGGACTTGGATAACTGACCAAGACTAAGATCAATGTGGTATCCCTCCCCAATCACTTTCCATCCATATGGGTCCATTAGTGAAAACAGCACATAGTGTCTCATAGTGTGTTAGGAAACTTGAAATGAGTTGTGGACTTAATCTTTACTGTTAGCTTTGAACAAGTAGCCTACACTGGGCAGAAAGGATACAACTCAGCAATAGTGGTCCGTCCTGTATAACATCACTCCCCTTCCCCCCATAATCCCGTATCATTTACAGCACATGTGCCAAATGCAGATGATACGATATATTCACTGTCGTCCCCCGTGCTCCATATGCAGTGAGCTGATAAGCAGCGCGGTTAAATGAATGTTTTTTTATGCATTATCTTTCCCTGCCCCTCATTATTTTATCTTTCTATGAAAAGTGACAAACGGGAGGATAAAAGAGATGAGCGCCGTTATGGGGGAGGGGGCAGTGTGACGAGGGACGTGTCAGTTTTGCTTAACTGTGCTTCAAAAACAATCTGATTTTAAACAGAAGTGAGAAACACAAATAGCCGACAGTGCAACAACAAGTCCTTTTTCTGAAGCCTTTTGCTGATGAATGAATGAATAAGGAATGTCAGTGACGGTATTTGGCCAATAACAGTTTGAAGTTAACACTATTAAATTTAAAATAAATCAGGGGTACAAAAATAACACTACCATATTATCGCCACATAAAGTTGTTATGGTGAATATGTTAGCAAACAGGTGGCTACACATTCATCTCCTTTTAGCTCTGTTTTGGTCACCACCAACTCCTGAGGGAAATGTCCGGCTCTTTTGCTGTGAAATGCTCCAGTATGTTTGCCTATCTGCCATTTGGTGCTGGGCAGGTTTATCAGAGCTGTTGATGAGAGCGGTGAGAGTGAATCAAAACTGTAAGGCAGGACTTAAAAAAAAGAAATAAAAAAAACAACCTAAATCCATATGGTAAGTGTTCAAGACGTGCTGCTGGAACACATAAAAATACGCCATACTTTTGGTTAAACAAAACAAGAAAATTGGTTTCTTTTTATCCCCTTGGCCACTAACCTCGATTTGATGCTGACTACATCGTGTGGCTCATAAAGGAATAATAGGAAAGTCTGTCCTATGCAACTTTAATGGTTACAGCTATTTTTCATGTGAGAGGCTTTAACCCTTGTGGCTTGTATTTCATTTAACGGCCTGAAAATTATAGACTACAAATGGCTTCCTGTTTTTTAGTGCAATGTGTGTATTGCAGCGAGTTTTAACATGTCTGTCAGACACGAACACATAAACTGGCCCCCAGACTGAAACTAGTCACTGTGTGTTACATAGACATAATTAGTAGAAACAGCAGTAGAATTTAATAGTAGTAGAATTTACAGTCACCTTTATAACTTGATTGGTTTGACACTTTCAGTATCACAGATAAAACAGGTAGCAGTGTTATATTAGCCACTGGGAAAGAGAAAGAAAAACCCTCCCTAACAATAACGTCCCAGAGCAACAAGTGTGACAAAGGTGTGATGCAGCATGTCAGCTGCGTGATTCACTGTCAGTGTCATTTATATCCCCCCAGTTACCCATGTCTGCATCAAACCACCTCCCATCTCAGGCTCAGCCACAGGCAGCATAATCAGATTAAGGCCTTCAGGCGTCCTTTCATATAGCTTACTTCTTTTCTCCGTCTGCTTACTGGCAGCGCTGCTTTTGACAAAGCTTTGGGGATCTTTTCACAGGAGCTCGAGACGCATTTGGACTCAGAGCTCTGGACCCTCCAGCTGGTTCAAAGAGTGCAAAAAGAAGTCTCTGCCTCCTTACTTTTTACAGGTTGGCAAGGTTGGACATTAGTCAGAGACACTATCCCATAAAGGAGAGGCCTCAGGTTTGCAGTCAATCCGCCAATAAACCACCATAAAGTGCCCAAATGTCTTTGAGAAAGGACAGAAAACTCTTCAAAGACAAACTGTTTTTGACTTCTAATACTAAATAGTGGGATGGTTGTGACTTTTTTGGAAGAAGTCCTGTTTGGACTGGTTCCAAACTCGATTAATTCACTTTTAAGCTTGGAGTGTCCCTGCACATAAAATATTTGAGATGAGTTTTTGCTCTGGGGTTTTCCGTCTCTACACTCTACCAGAGTTATGCAAACAACCCTGTTGCTCCTGCTGTCTGCTTTATCTCTCATATCTCACAAATATGAAAGCCTACTCAAGCGAACTGACAATGACAGGTGACATATGCGAGCTATGCAGAGGAATGACATTTAAAATAGCAGAGGAAAAGTTTATGCCTCTATCTGAGGCTCAGACAGCACTGAGATTTTTTTTTCTTTGCATGAGTGAATTTGGTGGCAACAGAGGCTTTAACCCTGTCAGTGTGAATGTCAAAAAAATAATCAAGTGTATCAGCAGGAATAGAAAGCTTCACTTAATTTGTATGTTTGTTCATTTATTGGGGACTGACATGGTGCTCATGTGTTCAGCCCAGTCACTTGGAAATGTGAAAAATAACTATTAGATTCAATATACAGTCACCAAGAGTTTGAATTTTACTTTTTTAATGCACACAAAAAAGGTTAAGTCACAGATTATGCTTTGGTAGGTAGGTTTTTGTTACCTTTGGGCAGAGCTAGCAGATCCCCTCATTTCCAGTCTTGATGCAAAGCTAAGCTAGTTCCTAATCAAATATAATATTTCCAACATTCTCGGTCAGTCATTTGAAGAGAAATCCACTAAAACTGTGCTGATAAGACAGCATCATCAATTGTACTATATAAACACAAACCTTGAGTATATCTTATTCCTTGTGTAAAAAAAAAAGGAAATAAAATCAGAAAAATATTACTATGCATTATGGCATTTCAAGGTGACAAGGAGCCTTCATTTTAAACCAGATCATGAGCCAAAAATTGCATTTC
The DNA here is from genome assembly GCA_023238725.1 of Scortum barcoo. Classification (NCBI taxonomy): domain Eukaryota; kingdom Metazoa; phylum Chordata; class Actinopteri; order Centrarchiformes; family Terapontidae; genus Scortum; species Scortum barcoo. Next base: position 4,771,529 of record CM041548.1, on the reverse strand, counting down.
AAAATATAGAAATCTACATCTGGGTCTCTACAGCATCTCTACAGAGGCCTAAATTATTGTCGTGTTGCATATACCTACTGACACTTTGAGGTTTCCTCATTTATACGGTGGATCTTAGGTAATTATGTTGATATACTGCTTTAATACTGAGATCTGCTCCACTCTGTCTGAAGCAGGATATCTGCTGAGGCAGAACACTCAGATGGATGTTGTTTGATTGGACATGAAACAGAATTTTAAACCTCTCATCTAGGAGTTATAGTAAGAAAGGCAATGTTGCCAAGATCCCCAAAGAAAGGATCCTGAATAAGGTTTACATTACTGAAGCTAATTAAAATGAGGAAAGTGATATGGAGCCTGCAACTAAGATATCAGAGTTTGAAGAAAATACACTGACAGAATAACTGCTGAAGAGAAAATGTTTTTTGAATGTTAACATGAAGGTTTTACCACAAAGCTGCAGAGCAGCCTTAAAAACCACGGCTGCTTTGATCCTCCCACCTTCCCACCGTCCATATTCTCCTCAACAGTCCATGCAGTGGGTGCAAAGCACTGACAAGTGTCTGAGCACTAAAGCATTTCCTCACAAGATGACTAATTGCTGAACGATGACAGAGTGGCTCCTAATAAGGAACTCTTCTCCATTGTCCGTTGTTGGCTGCAGTCTGCTTATGAACGCCAAACTCATCTATTGTTCAATATTGAGCAAAGTGCAGAGACACCACTGAGGGCCTCAGTCAGCTGTGGTTAAGGTATAGACGTGTGTGTTTTGATGATGTTGTAGAAGTTTTTTAATATTTTCTCCATTCAGAATGAGACTTTTGTTTAATTTGTTTGTTGGACACAATGCTACAGCAACTAGCGTGTAATGTGATCTGATCATCTGATCAATGTGCAACACACACATCAGATTACTTTGAAACATGAACAGTGTGACTACAGACAAACACGCTACTTTGAGATGGAAGATAAGGTGAGTGTCACCATGATGACTTTCCAGGGTTGTAAAGTCCCATCTCATAGTACTATAAACCAATGTGCCTTCAACATTTCCTTAATATCACTGTATATCATAACCAGCTACAGTCTAAAAGTGCAGAGATCTGGAGCGTTGAATAAATCTGGAAAATTAAGATATAAAAATCTATGCAAGGTATTTAACAAACCTAGCAAAAGCTACTGTATCTCCTGCAGGAAAATAGCTTATGCATGTGGTGATAAACAATGGCTATCAACAGGCCAGCCTTCCCCTGAGATGCAAATCTTTGCTTCGTAGTGAGATCAATGCAAACCCGGAGCAGAAATAGAAAAACTGCTTGCATCACCAGCTCAGAGCCACGAGCCAGGAGGAGAAAACTGGGTCAGATTACTTGCAGTTTTAGCTATTCCTACTTACGTATTCCTTCTACTTCCCCTTTTCATACACGTGAAAAGCCTGAGTAAGCAATCCTATTCCTCACAGCGTGCCCTCTCTCTGTGTTCCACTGCCGAGCTGCGTTTTATCAGGGACAGGGAGCGCGGGGATCACTGTGCCGTTTCTCTGGGCTGCTCCGCTGAGAAACACATACTGTCGGATTCAGTGTGTTCAGGGTGGGGAGCCAAGTAAGGCAGACAGCTGTCAATGTCTCTTAGACCCGCGTTATATTCATAAACCTCCTTTCCTGCATGTGGCATCTTTCAAAGCACCTTTGGGATTCAGGTGTCAGGCTTCACTGTCAGACTAATAGGACAGCTGGGTGTCCAGACTAAATGTCTCGTGGCCACAGTGACAACTGATTGATTCCATGAGGCGAGACAAGGCTTTCAAGTTACCTCTCACAACATATTCACACAGTGTTGAGAACTGCACTTATAAATACTTGATGACTTTTACTTTTGGTGCCCCATGAAAGTGAGTCAACTACTGTCAGATACAATGGTTAAGTATGTCAATATTCATTTATTCTTCTTATTATATCATAATTATGTTATATCATCTGTAGGACACATGAGCGACTCCACTAGAGCAGCTGAGTGTTAAGAGTCTTGAGAGGCAACTGCTGCTCTTGATGGTGAGGAGACCACAAACTGGGAATACCTGAAGCCTTGTCCCTACCTTTCAACAGTTACGCAACCGTGTGACTTCTCCCCTATTCACGAAACACCATTAATGTGGTTGTTCTACAAATTATGCTACAGCCATGAAACTGATGCACTGAAAACTTTCTGGAGCCAAAACAATTTGGATTTTGTTTAAGTTTATAAAATCCAATTGTTTTTTTGTTGTTATGTTTTGCTACAAAAACATAATATCAACAGGATTCCTGCAATATGGTATTGAATTTGGTATCCAATTCAAGTATTGAGTGGGATTCTGAATTCTGAACCATTTCTCATTAATTACTCTCCAACATAAATGCAACATAGATACATGTGCGATATGTCAAAGTTGTGTTAGCACATGCAGACATATTGGGAGGGCTTTGATAGACATTATTTGTGTTTATTTGAAAGCAAATGTGAGCAAAAGCTGGTGTAGCACAGCGCTGCAGGTTTCTACCAATCAACCTCAACTAATCTGACAGCTGACCTTATAGTAACTCCAACAAACTCTAGCTCACCTTTCCAGCAGCAGTTTGTCTGAATACAAACTATAGACAGCGTGGCAGAGAGAAACAGAGGCTTTGTTCACTGAAACAACTGTGCTGGCTTTCCAGCTGCCGAAGAGCAGTTTGTACCTGACAAATCACATAATCACAAAGCCGGTCTATAACAGAAGCAGCTCTGGCTGCACGTTGCAAAAAAAGGGAGCAGAGTCCATACTGAAACAGCTGTGGTCCAGGCGAAGGAGTTTGTATGAACTGTTCAGGTACTGAGCAAAACTGTGCTGCCACTGTTTTCTGTGGCAAACTAAATGCCGAAGAGAGTTTGTACCTGACAAATCAGGCTGTAATCACAAAGCCGGTTTAACAGAAGCAGCTCTGGCTGCACGTTGCAAAAAAAGGGAGCAGAGTCCATACAGCCAGCTGTGGTTGGATATGAATCAGGTACTGAGCAAAAACTGTTTTCTGTGGCAAACTAAATTCAATTAGGCTGTTTGTTTCACTCTCAGTCTGAATGTCAAAACACTAGCATGGATTCCAACCGTTACGGTGGATATTTAATTAATCTGAATGGATACTGCAGCAAGCATCTCAACGTGCCCTGCAGGAGAGGACACGTACGAAAGTCAAAACACTCTGCGGTGGATATTTAATTAATCTGCAAGCATCAAGCTCAGAAAAAAAAAAAAAAAAGCAGTTCTGGTACAACAACAAAGCCACGTCTGTCTATGAGTGGAGGAAAACAGCTTTCATAAATCCAAGCAAATAGAAAACAGCTAGAATAGCATCATACAGGCAGCAGAGGAAATGCAAACTGGAAAAAAAAAAAAAAGAGAATACAGAGCCATTGGAGGAAAAGAGCAGCAACAAATAGAAAAGCACGTTGGAGAGATACAGAGCCATTACAGCAGCATTCAGGGTATCAGTCGATCCTTAAAAACAATTACCCACAACAGGGCCCTCGGGTGCAGACGTTCTAATTGGAAAGCTCACGGAGTCTAACTTACAATACAGACGTGGAGATAACAGCATTATTTTCCATTTACACCCCCCTATCATCTTCTCCAGTAGAAACTGTGGAGTGAACTGTTCAAAACGCGATCCACTCAAATGTAACGAACACCTGATGAACCTCTCGGTGTTTAAGAGCAATTCCTTTACATTTAACCATGTTAACTAGGTTCATTTGCTGCAGGCATAAACAGAAATCTGAAAAGACCTGAGAGAGCTCAGCATTTAGCCATATTCAACAGAGGGACTAGATTTTAATGTGCAACTATGCTTTCTTAGTGTTACAAGTATAAAAGGTAAATCCTGTATAAGTCACAGGGGAACATTTTTAGGCAACAATTAGAGAAAAAAAAACTCTCACTTCAATTGAATCTCAGAGAATAGTGTCGTAAATGAAGTGGGCAAAGACAACAACAGCATCCTGTCATCTTTTGTTCCTAGTCTGCACACGCACGTCTCTTTAACATGAATCTCAGCTTCCGTCTGGGAGTCTGAAGACGTGTTGTTGACATGTGTTGAGAATAAGCAAATCTGAGGGAATAGATTTGGTTTCAGAAGAGGGGGGGGGCATGATTATTCAAAAGCACTTCTGAACTTCGCTTTTGAAGTGAAAAAAAAAAAACATCTTTGCAAATAAGAAATCATGATGAAGTTGGCTAGTTCATTATAAATATGTAAATTAATAATCCTTTCCTCAGTAATAACAGTCTGTATATAAATTAGCCGACCACCTGATACTTAAAGGTACCTGGTGAGGTTTTGACCACTATGTTTTTATAAGTGGGTATGCAGCTGACATGGTATGAATTCCTGCCCACAGTTTCACACAAGTCTATGGATGGATAGGTGGCAGTAACACACACAGAAAAAAAATAGCAATGTGCCAGCAAAGACTGACAAAGAAGACTGCTAACAAGTAAACAATGCTGGTTTTACATGTGGTAAGAAACAAAAATCTAACTTTGTTTTCAAGTACTCCACAGGGTGCCTTTAATGACTGAACCATTGCATTGGAATCTTTACTAAAATGAGCACTATTGATTCTACTAGATTGATTCTTTTTAGGAGAACAGTTGTAAATGAAAATATAGATTTTTTTTAAACCAAAAATATGCAGTGGGTTGGGGCTACATTTTTTCAGCTCCAACAACCTCCACCAAGAAGATAATGCAGCCTGTATTCACCCTCAAAGGCAAAACGGTGCTCCAAAAGAGGTTAGATTTTGAAAACTACTAAAATAAATCGAGTGAATTAAGACATTTCCTTCTGTCTCTGCGCTGATAGTCACTAATGATTTGTGTATGTGGTGTTAAGGCCAAAACACACTCGGCCAGGGAGAAAAAACAGTCACAGAAGGCAGAGAGGCTCAGCCAACGTGCTTTCAGCTCCAGTGTTCGCCGATAGAAGCTCTCACTGTTCATCTGCATGCACTGTCAAATTAAATGGAGCAGTCACTGTCGGAAGAAGGTTTTACTGGCCTTTTGAAAATTGCATCTCTTACTCATTTGTCACAAAACACAAAAGACTGGATGTGTAGGTTGTAGCACTTTTAATCCAAGTGCTTCGCGAAATATACTCAACGGGCAAAATAAAAAAATCTTGCAGAGAAAGCCAATAATTGGAATAATTAGGACAATTCTTTTGAGCCATCAAATGTAGATGGATAATTGGTGTAATGCCCACAAATAACCTGTGTGAGACAGGAATGATTAAGACTAGCAATAATTACATAACTGGCTCTGTGAGGGAATTGAGATCTCACACTGAATGATTAAATGTAGCTGAAGAAGGCCAGACATTTCATGAGAACATGCAGTCCGCATACAGTGCTTCTGTTAATCCCCAGTATGAGGGCAGACTAGATAGCCAGCTCCACACAGAACTATAGCCTGGAGAAGGAGAATAAAAAAAGTACTGGGGTGGGAGAAAAGAGCAAGGCAAGACAGAGAGCGAGAGGAAGAAAGCGAGAGTCCAAATCACAGTACGCCAAGATGGGTTATATTTTTATTTTTCCCTTTCATCTCGGTCAAAGCACACAGTGAACAAAAGGCAGCAAACGGTGATGAGACCAACCAGCCCGATCGTGTTGTCTCTGCTCTGCTGTTTGGTGAGGAGGAAGATAAGCTGTGGGATTTAAATCATCAGGTTTTTCAGCGGTTTGACTCGACAGCAGAACGTTTCAGATTGAGATGAAGTTCATCCTCCAAGTAATTAATATGATTTGATTCTCGGAGATACGCTCTCCCTCAGAAGCAATTATGAATGTTTACTCACACATGTGGAGTGAGAAAACGTAAATACCACATATTATGTTATGTAACCATGCTGGTGCCAAGCGAGGCTGAGGTGTTTTCACAAGGCAGAGCAGCTGTAAACACCATGAATGAATGCATCGACAGCAATCGTGTGTGTATTTATGTGTGTCTGTGTGTGTGTGTGTTTCACTTGTCTAGCAAACAGCCATTTTTCAAATAAACTCTGAAACAATAAATCTTGCGCCAAATGTGAAAAGCCCATTCAGACATATTTTTCTAAGTACCACTTATGTCCAGGCCACAACAACATCAGCTGAAGTCATATTGGCAGAGCTGTGAGGGGGCAGCAGCATTGCAATTTGATGAGGTGACGACTGTCAAGTATGGTAATTTACTGTAGCTGCACAAACTGTTTATTGAGAAAAGTTGACACTTGAGAACTTCCACAATGTGAAAGCATCTATTATTTAATTAGGGAAATTTGAGTTCTGGTGGGTGGTCAAGGTTCACCGCAAACAAACAAGCCCACAGTTTACCGGCAGCAAGATGATGATGAGATACAACAGGTTTCCATGGTGAACATATTTTTAGTTTTAGGGCATTACCAATGTTAAGGTGGAGGTTAACAGATTATACAGGTTATATTCAACCCGTCTAGACACAGTTATATCAGCAACAGAGTAACATGTTTATACAAAATGACCTGAAGATGTCCCAAATTGACTTCTGATTAACATTTAGTCGCGTTTTGCATAATTTCATAAAACTGCAATAAAAGAACTGAAGACAAAGCTGCCCTGTAGAACTGATGGCACTACTGTAATATCTCTGTGCCATTATCATAGTTTGAAAAAGGCTTTGAAGTTGCCATTCTAACATAGTCCATTGTATTACTGATTATGCCTTAATGAATATATATCAGCCCCGCTTGAGAAAGAAAAAATGAGAATGAACTGTATTGTCTGGTCTACCAGTGCATAATATGAACAGTTAGTGTGGTTCTTTCAAACATTTGTTGCGGTGTCTTAGTATGGCGAATGCTCTCTCTCTCTGCGATACCCTCAGAGGGCTCTACATTATTTCTGGAGCCAGCATTCCTGGCAGTCGTGACGCTCAAGTCAAGGCTAAGCTATACTCCAAAAAAAGAGCTTGACACAGCTTCACTCATCAAAACATTTTTTTCTCTAGCGATTTTCTCAGAAAGTTTCAGTCTCTCTCCTGTCTGCTAACACGAGGCCACCAAGGCAGGTAGCATAAGCAGACCCCGGATACAGTTTTGCTAGCATGTGTGTTATGCTGAAAAATGGCAAAGCGGAATGATCTGCACTGTTTTCCCACCAGGGCAGGATAGCCTGCCAGACTAGCTGAGCAATCACATACACTCATGTTGTCAGAGAACAGGGGTTACTGGATAGGTAACCTGAAGCAGATATTTCAATAAACCTGTTTGAGGTGAGATATGGATATTAGAAAACCCACATTTATTCTCCAAATTGCAAGTTACATGTCCAGTTTACTCAAGAAGATCCTGGAGATTTGCCTTGTTTGTCTAGAGATTCCTCTACATCCACATGTAGATAATGATCGTCAAGAGTTAAACATAAACTGTCTACTGAGCAGAAAACAGTCCCAGTCCAGTTAGCCTGTTGGATCTTTTGCCTCTTTGCATACCGCATCACAGACTGGCTGGTTGGCAGACACGACCATGCTGCATCCAGCTCGCTGACATCACATTGGATGATTTCTGGAAATGAAGTTAAACTTTTTCAAAGAGTTCTCGGTGCCGCTTGGAGTTGCCGGTTTCAAACTCTGCAAATCGATTTTGTGGGTCCTGTGCTGAAATGACCAGAGGAGACAATGGTGCAATCAGCCCGAATAGTTTCATCAGTCCAAAGCTTCACCGGGGTGGAGGTGTGTAGTCTGAGTGTCCTGAGCTGTCAGGGAACATAAAGGTGAAAGATTTCCCCTGGAAGAAAATCTGCACTTTATCAAAGAAAGAACAAAAGAGAGGTGCCCAGTGATGTCTGCAGAAAGAATTGGCCTGCCTTTGGAACAGGGGACATGTGAAAGCAGTGCTGAAATTGGGGGATAAGGTGGATTTGGTTCTAAATGAGTTTCAGTGGGTGGTAGGGGAGGAAACAGGTTTTCTGTTTGTCTTGGGGTTTTGATTGACAACTTTTCTTTCAGGTCATGACAATGAGAAAGAGGAAGACCTCAACATGAAGTGTCAGTGTCTAGGTAAGTAAACTAAGAACAGATTCATCAACCAACTGATGCATCTTCTCTTAGTGAGCAAAGTATCTTACATGTAATACAAGTGGGAAAAGAAACGATTTCTGCAGTAATCAGTGTGATTTTCTTGATGCTCCTGACAAGCTGCTCAATGTTACAAGCAATTTTACTCTAATGAATCTCCAACGCCAAGAACAACAGGCTGTACTTGCTCCTGGAAATACACTCTTCCCAAGAAATTTAGTAATTAGAACTGGTGGGAGAGAATGGTTATTTGAGTTTACTGATTCATCAAGGTGTGCTGCATTACACAGCCTGTAATATATCCTCGCCATACCACGTGTGCACAACAGTACACCAACTGCAAAGTACGACAGAAAGCAGGGACAATAAGGAAATACAATTATATATTAAGTAGGTGTGGTGCAAGTTATTGATATGATGATGTTGACATTGTCAGCTGTATTTATGTGATACATAATCGATATACTTGTGTCACTCGTGTTGGCTGTGGGTGTGTAGGGTCCTATCATATACAATTAATTGTTTAATGTAATTAATTATTTGGTTTTCCCCCCAAATTCCATGTTTTCTGTGTGTGTACAATTTAAGCACATTTTGTCATCAGAAAGAGTTTCTACTCATACACAACACTGTTTAATAGTGAAGTTAATGAATATGATTACTGAATATAATTTAAGTTTCACAATGACTTACTGATCTGAAGGTTTAAATCTGATAATATGTTTTAAAGCTTTACCTTCTTTTTTGCAGCAGGCCCGCAAATGATGCCAAAATATCACAGCATAGGTTTTCTCTGTTCATTCACTTTAAGTGCTGTGACAAAAAACCTTTATTAGAGGCGAAAATCCAGATTTGCATCCAAATTCTGAATGCCTGCTCGGACACCGCTAAAATGATAATTTATGACATCTTTTCTTCCTCCCTGCTTGAAGTTCACCCACTTAAGAAAGGCAGGCAAAAACGCACTTGGCATCAGCTTTGCACAGGTATTGTGGACACAATATTATTTTAGATAGTATGCATTCAACCTATACACAAGGTTGTGGTAATATCCAAAGACACCTAATCTAACCTTTAAACAGGGAAAGTAAAAGATCCATTTTGTAGAACATTTGACATCAAGTATTGCTTGAGGTAGTGCTTGTTGTAGGTATCTGAATGAAAATATAGCACAGAGTGTTGCAGGCCATTAGAAATCTCATGACCCCATAGGTAGAAACAGTGATGTGAATTTTTTATGACATTTAAATATACTGTAATTCAAATGCTGCTAAATCAGCATGAACAGTACATACAGTAGCACTGAGCACTGAGGTACCACAGGTTGAACACATCCCGCACTGTGCTGTGCTGGCTTTAGTTTGAACATATTTGGTTGAACCCATTTCTAAAATGTGCCTCTGGTTTATTGCGGCTGCACCAAGAGCGTCCACTGAGAAAACGTGGACATGTTCCATTATGTGAAACATTTCCCACGGCGCCCGTTGTTTGTAAACAACACGCTACTTAAGAACAGTCCAGGTCTACTTGCAGTGGCATGAGCTGACGAAGCACCTGCTGTAGAAAAGACAAATTTACAAGAGTGGCTGGAACGTGCTGTAAGGTCCCTCAGAACTGTGGTCTCTGCAGAAAACCTGCTCTGAATTAGATTCATGAGAATGAAATATTAATATTGATGAGTGTCAAACAATAAGCATACAACCCCCAAGGGGGAGAGAGGCTAGTAAAATAATGTGCAAGAGAGGCCGTTCTCAGCTGCGTCAAATTACTTTTGCAATCTTTATTGCTACTTATTTTGTTATATATGTTATCAGTGAATGTGCATTTCATCCTAAGGCTGAACGTACACCTTTCAATTTCACTTCCAATTACCTTTTAATGTCTTAACAAGCTGTATGAAGTGAAAAAATGCCATTCAATGCCAATTAAGACTCTCACTGACTGGCAATGTTTATAACGTTTCCTCTTTCCTCTGCCAAAGATTCAGTTGTTCAAATGACCAACAGAGTCGTGAGACACTGGACTGTTGTTGATATTCCCCTGTTATATCTTAAGCACATAATATCATTGTTTTAATCTTATTTTTAAAAATAATTTAGGACGTGGTCAGAGTGGTAAAGCTCATGAAGATAACATTAGGTTATCATTAACAGTATCATTAGTCATGTATCAAAACACTGTCAGACATGAGTGCGAGCAGTTTCCTATTATTACCTTAAGTGTAGCCAGTAGGTGATTTGAGGGGGGCTTTTCTTTCCCCTGGTGAGCAAAATGAATCCCTCTTAGTAACCCGCCATGCTCCCTCTTCTTCCCTCAGTAGCAGAGACTCATTGATCCTTTATCTGACTGAGGTTTCAGTAAGTTAGAATCTACGACCCTGACCATGGCTCTGAAACATCAGCAGCCTCTGTGCTGTGTATTAATAAATCCACGGCTCTGTCCGTGGTGCTGAAATAGCAGACTGCACGTTTTTCTCCCAGTCCCGCCTTTCTGTCAGTTTCCTCTTAGATCTATAATATTCTCTAAACTAAATACTATAAATACTCAATTCTATTCTGTAGCCTACACAGTCCGAAATAATGCGACGAATACCTTCAGGGCTACAGTGGCTTGTCACTGGGGAAGTACTCTCCTGAGGTACAGCCGTGCTCTTATTTATACTCTCATGCATGAACACTCACTTTCTCCTGATTTGTTTGTCTAAAAAAACGGTTTCATTACCAAAATGCTGCTCATGAAAAAATAGTTATTATACTAATATTTAATTCAGTGTGAATCAGTCACATATCTCTACCCAATATTCAGCACATCCTTATTATTTATTTCTCCTATTTCAAGGCTACTCAACCATAGTCTGCAAGAATCTACCTTAAACAGATCAGCAGGCGGTGAGCCCTTTAAACAGTAAAATCAACATTTATCTTAATTTTGGGGTGGGTATTTGGCCTAACACACTTTTAGAAGAAATTATATATATATGTATGTATGTATGTATGTGTGTGTGTGTGTGTGTGTGTGTGTGTGTGTGTTTGTATATATATATATATATATATATATATATGTGTGTACCTTTTACAGCTGGGGAATATGAGTATTTTTGAGTATTTCTCACATTTTTCTGGCATTTCACAAACTGAACTACTAATGGATTCATGGAAAAAATAACACATGAATAGTTAACGATAGTTAATAGTTAACAAAAAAAAAATGTATTCGTGATCAGGCTAATTCTAATACAGAAGAATTTTAGAGAATATTTCAGGCCTAATTAACTTTTTGTAAGAGGAATCTGGGGCACTGAAGCAGCAAAAGATAGAGAATGAGAGAGATAGTGCAACAGGCAGAAAATTACTTGGCATCATTTTGGTGGTAGCTTCATTATCAGTAGCCTTCAAAAAGCCTTGTCTAGCAGCCTACAGGGGCTGCTGATGATTTAAGGATAAAATAATCCACAATATAATCCTCCTCTCAACATCTGGCTGGCCATGGCCTCGGTCCCACTGGAACTGCTGGCAGACAGCCCCACGAGGCTTACCCAAAAACTTTTCGTGAGGAGCATGGTAAAAAAACAAGAGGATTGAGAGTAGCAATCAGGAACTTTCATTTTTACGATGTAAGAAAAGCACAGCATCATCAGCCTTTATCCCTGACTACAGTCAAAAATCAATTCAAAGGTCTTTACTACAGTTCAGCCTGCAACAGGAAAAAAGGACTGCGAGTGACTAAGTGAGAGGGCAGGGAAGTGTGAGAGGAATTATTCTTATTCTTGGGGCGTTTTGCTGCTCTGTGTTTCATTCATGTTTAATCGGCTCTCAGACAGTAGTGCGTCTTTGATATCACTCAGTGGGTGCAGTCAAAAAGAGGACGTGACTTCATGCTCTGCTGCTCATCTATCCTTTGATTAATGAGAGGGCACAATTTGATGACTTCTCTTCAGGAATTTGGTCATTTTGAAAAGATCAGTTCTCAGACTTTGCTGAGGGACTTTTACCTGTGGAGGACTGTCCTCTATTACTAACCTGAAGGCTGAATATTTTCTACCAAAGCACAGGACTCAGGAACCTGCACTGCTCGTAGTGATGCACCTTCAGAGAATTATCAGCTGAATCTGCAACTCCCCTTAGCTTTATGGAGCTTTATGTAGCTTTGCTGATCAGCTGTCCGGGTGAAACTTTACTGTTTTGGTTCACTCTCATAGTGTCCTATTCAGCAGGAGACGGCAGCTGTTTTCAGAGAAAAACCTCTAAAAACTGTACACTGCACTGTACACTACCTGCCCAGCAGCAAACAGCCTCAATAGTGACTAGCTGGTGAACGTAAGTGAAGCATTTAGCAGCAGAAGAACCGGGTATTTCTCTCAGGAGTTGGTACAGACCAAAAACTGAGCTCAAAGAGAGCGAATGTTGGACTTCATCAAATGAATGATAATGTTGCTCCAAACTGTAACTGCTGGATGTGTGAACAGGCAACTATTCAACTTCAACAAATGTCTAAATTTGATAATATGTCAATGATGATGATGATGATGTGCTTAAATTTACTTATGGCAGGTTTAAATGTTTGATGCTGTAATGAAGGTTGAATTTTAAATTGATTGATTGAATGAATGAGAGCAACACCTTGTGCCTTGTTATCCAGCTGCCTAAAATGTAGAGTCCCTCTGACCCAATCCTGCCCTGTTGTCCTGTCAGTAAACTGAGGTACAATAACTAAAATGAGTCATTAAAAGAATCATTACTTTTAACTGATTAAAAGCCATTTGGATAAGAATGTGCTCGTGTAAACGTACACATGATAAGGCTCCACTGTAAAATCATTTTTGTCACTGTTCCCAGACTGACACTTGAACAAAACTTTTCTATCCACATTATGCTTATGTGTGGTTTTCTGTATCTTTGTTAGAAAAGCAGCCCCACACATAAGGAAGAAATGTTTGACCACACATGAAGTGCAGGAAAGAGGAAATCAGACCACCTCAGGTTCAACACGCAGGCAACAAAGAGCGTCAAAGAAGATGAAACGCATTCTGGATTTCACCCTTTTGCTCACGGGCAACGTCAATGAAAAAACTTTACAACTCATTTGCCTCCTCCATCATCTCCACCCTGGCGATGTTATAATAACATGCTCACTCAAGCTGACAAGTTTCACACTTTCATTTTTATTCTGAAATAAACACACTCCTGAGATACACAGTGCAGGAGGGAGGAGTGATAGAGCATCTGAATTAATGCGTAGCACCTTGAGAGTCAGGAAATTAAAAGTGAGGAGATCTGATAACGGTAGATGTGGTTGGCCAGTGAATGGGTCTAATTGCTGTGAAAGTCATGACAGAAAATGTGTGGTGTAACATAGAGAAAATATTAAATGGAAAAAGTCACTGCTGAGAGATGGAAAATGAATAAATGAAGCCTTTACGAACTTGTTATAATGAAACATCCCACATACAACACCTCAACACCAACCAACAAGATCTGTTTCCATATTGCTCAACACTGATAGTTCAGTATATCACGATATATAATTTGATACTGCTGCCAGTTTTGAAGAGCATCCTATAATGACTTAAGCTTGAAGAAACTTAGAATACTCAACAAGAACAACATACTGTAAACATTTAACTGTGAAAACATGGCTTGGTTTACAATTAATGGTTCAAATCAGTGGTTCTCAACTGTTTTTGGGACAGTGACTAATTGTTTCTGATTGCTTCTGAATTTCTGTCCCCTTGTTTAAGTAGTAGTAGTAGTATCTTTTTCAATGAGAAAACAACCAAAGGGTCAAATCTGCCGACTATGACTGAGAGCAAATACACTACAAGTGTGCATCTGTAAACAAATACTGTACATGGCAATTCATCTGTGATAATCATGGTAGTGAAAGTGTAGCAGTAGTTGGGGGTTAAATCCCTGAGCCACATATTAGCTGGTACTTTCACTAATCCACCACTGGAAGCCTCCGTTTGTTGTTTAGCTTCAGCCCCATAATCGGTCTGCAGTATGCAGTCTCACAACTCCTTCCCAATAAACAGAGATCAGTGCTATACAATCTGTCATAATGTGAGAAGACTTTTTATAGAAACAGATCCACAAACAAACGGGAGCAACTAGAGCCAAAGCCAATAGAATAAATACTTGAACTTCACCACTCCATAAATGACACAACAAGAGATCAGTGGTGTAACCTGACTGAGAGCCCATCTTATGTGACATTTTAAACCACTTAACAAAAGATATGAGCACTGTTTGAGCCAAGACCGCCTGGGTCTACTTTTCTAGAAGGTTCTCTGTCCATCCAAGTGAGGTGATAAACAATACTGTGTAAAAACTGTGACTCCTAGTGAGTGCTACAAAACGGTATTCCAATAACGTGATTATATGATATTCAACATATTATAGTAGAAATAAACATAATTATGTATTTATTTCTTTTCAATCTTTGCCTATTGTGCAGCTCTTTGTCGTTCTCGTTATTGCCAGATGAACTGCTGGGTAGTTACCATAATTATGTGTATATAATATGCAAGTGATATCACTTTCACTGGTATAATGGATGATGATGGACTCCGTGCACACTGCATCAGTGAGCTGTCATCCATCCATCCAACATTTGGGAGGGATTAAAAGTAGGAGGCTTTTTTTCCTGTCCATCTTAGTATGACACTGAACTCCAAACAAACAAATCTGCCATTCAGTCTCAAACTGAACCAGATGTATGTATAGACCATGCAAAATAGATATGACTTGCTTTGGGCACAAAAAAGTGCCTTCCAAATGCCTGTAACATGATGTAACACATCTGCAGCATGCTTTTGAATGGAATGATGTTAGCATACCTGTGATGTATAAAAACATGTCTGAACATGTTTAGGTCCAGTTAACTTTTTATCATTCAAGGCCACAAAAGGGAAGAAAAATACCTGAAACCTAGCGTGAGGGGCTAAATTTTGATCCAGCTTTCATTAAAAGCCCCACATATGCCTGGTTAGATTTCTCTTTCAGTGCTGCAGTTCCTACCAGGGAGGAGTGTCAATTATTCACATTATTCATATTATTTTAAGAATGACTTAATTCGAGGAACCTTCTACTTGAAAGCTGAGATTTTAAAGCCTGAGACTTGCACTGACCGATGCCTGATGTATAAGACACACGATGAAACAGGCAAAAAAAAAAAAAAAAAAATTTTTACGCCTGCAACTTCTGTAATGTGAAAAACTTTTAGGGCACTTAGCCTGACACAAAATCAAACCACTTCAGCCTGACGAGTGCACTACACTACAGCAATGGCCTGGAAGTGTAACTGCACCGCCTCAACCGCCATTGTGACGTAAGATTATGTTTGCTGGTGGGAGACGAGAGGTCATCCACCTTTTATGTCCACCCTGCAACCTCCTTGTTAAATCTTGAATCTGTTAGAGCCCTAAGTGCCTAAGTGCCATAAATGATTCACATCAATCCACACTAACGGCTAATGACCTTCAACACATCCACAAGTGGACTGAAAGAACAGCTAGCTGGAAAATTTTCCTCATTTCTGAGTTATAGAGATGCAGCTAACTTGCATTAAAGCAATTGAATGTCAAGGAGCACAGAAAGAGGCATAAACAGACAGAAAGTTAAGCAGGTAAGCTAGTTCAAGGCTGATTTTGATTGAGCAAGGTCAGAAAACTCTTCCTTTAGCTCAGCAGCTAATTAGATGAGCCTGTAACGCAGTGTTTCTCAAATAGTGGGGGCGCGAGAGGCGGGGTCCTCCCACTCAACCCAGTAGAAGGAGTACACAGTAAAAAGTACAGAAGTACAAAGTAAATGCAAATGTTATGCACTTTTCATCCCTTCTGATAAGCTAAAATATAAGAGATATTGTTGCAAATTTTGCACAACAAAAAATGTTAAAAAGTCATATACAGTGGTGCCTTGACTTACGAGTTTAATTCGTTCCGTGACAGAGCTTGTAACTCATATTACTCGTATATCAAATAAATTTTCCCCCAGTGAAATGAATTGAAATGCCACCAAAAACACCGGATCCCCCAAAAACACCACCATTTTTTTTGTTACATGTTTTTAAATAAGAAAAATGTACTTAGAAATAAAGAATATTGTATAAAATTATTTTCGATTTCGATATTTCGATAATTTCTTTCTTTAATTCAAGTGCACATCATCCGCTTCTTCTTTCTCAGCACTGTCCTTCGCACTCACTTTCTTCGGACCCATGGTGGGAAAACAAAGTTTTGCAAAATAACTGAATACACAAATGCGACACAACCCTGCTGCTTCACTGCAGAGCTGCTCACTGTGGCGTTCACTGCACCAACTAACGGTGGGATATCTGAAGCTTGCTCGTAACCGACTTGAGTTTTAGCTCTCAACTCAAAGCAAAAAATCGGCAGAGAGACGTTCAGCTCGTATCTCGAAAAACTCGTTAGTTGGGACACTTTCGTAAGTCAAGGTACCACTGTACCTTTTTGAAAAGGAATAAGCTGATGAAAGTCTAAATAAAGTCTATAAAAATGCACATCCCAGTGAATCATTTGCATTTGCACTTTTTCTCTGTTTTGAGAATCACACAGACTGAGCAGTCTTGTTTAAATGTTACAAATTGAGTTAATAAACTGATCTTGGAAATTGTTTTAAGTAGTTGCAGATGTTATCTCAGCTCATTTTATTAATCTATTTTGATAATCAGGTGATTGTATGCAGAATGCTGGTGCCAGCAACTCATACAGTGGTTTGTACAGATAAATAAATAAATATTATCAGGTTCTCAATAGTATTTCAATTCAGGGGGGGAACGTGAAAAAAATTCTGTCCCCTAGGGGGGGCATGACAGAAAATAATTGAGAACCACTGCTGTAATGGAAGGATTTATGCTCAACACAGATCAGCAATGACTCTGCCCTGCATCATACTTAATTCCCAAATGCACACATTTTTTTATTTGCCAGTTATTCAAGGAGAGCTTTGTATGGTACAACAAACCACCCTGATGTATTTACTCAAGACACATCCAGAATTTTTATGGAACTACATTTGTTACTTGCTTTAACCTGGCAGTGTGGGCTTAAATTCCTCCATGCTTGGGAGGATGGATCTCAACTGGTAAAAAATAAGAAATTAATCATTAATGTGCCTTCATTATAGCTGCCTTCAGATAGCTGCCTGAATTCATCCTAAATGTATAAAAGATAACCAATTCGTCATGGGAATGTGGATATGGTTGCATTTCCTACACAACCTTTAGTGCTGGTATATGGATCTACAGAGAGATGCTTAAAAAGACCAGAAATAAGAGCAATTTTGTTTTTGACTGTAGACGGAAACAAGAAAGAAAGGCAGGAGCAGATACCGAATGAGGGTGAGAACAAAATAGAGACAGTCACATCACTATAGTCTCTTAGCAACAGATGTATGTCTATTTTGTGCCAACTATGAGAAAGTGGTGAATCCAGCGATGGAGACTGACAGAATGGCAACAAATGGCAATTAAGGCAGCTCCCGAAGGGGTGGAGGTCCCATAGAGTCACGTCTAGGAAGGAAGCAGCTATATGATGCCGGCTATAAATCTTAGATTGCCTCTAATGGCCTACTGGGCAATAATACAGGCAAGTTCTCTTTTCTGACAGGGAAACTACATTAACACAGTCAGACAAACAGTAAGAGGTGGATGTCAGACTTTTTCTCTTCATTTCATATATATATATATATATATATATATATATATATATATATATATATATATATATATATATATATATATATATATATATATATATATATACATATACACACACACACACATGTATTGTGTGTATACACATGTGTGTGTACACATACACACACATTAGATAGATAGATAGATAGATAGAGATAGAGATAGATAGATAGATGATGAGATAGATAGATAGATAGATAGATAGATAGATAGATAGATAGATAAAGAGATAGATAGATAGATAGATAGATAGATAGATATAGATAATAGAAATAATAGATATAATAATATAGATAATAGATATATTATCTTATCTATATATATCTTTAAAATTTGATGAATGTCACAATGTGAAAGTGCGTTATTGGCAATGTTTTTACTTTTATGACATTTTAATATTTCCTGTTGCTAAAGAAGAACTCCACTAAGTTTATACCTTAAGACCCTCTTGAACAATACTGCTGCCCAGCCTAGAGGCAGGCTGACATTACAAACTAGGGGTTTGAAAGAAATGGCCATATGAGAAGTAAGTATGGGTATAATGACAGATGCTATTTGGTGGCATCATGGGAAATGCAGGATGCAGGTTTCTGGAGCTTGACCCATGCTTGACACTAAAGTCAAGATATGTCAGCCTCTGCTGCTTTCATTTTGACTGTTCTTTTGTAAGTCTGTTTTTTGTAATGTAAAATATTTAATTTTTGGAATTTTTGGAATTTTGCTCTCTTCATGCAGGAATGCAATACAGTCCCCCATTCCACTATAGGAGATGCGTAATTTATGAAGGAATTATATTTTTAATTTGAATATTCCTTTTAGCAAACTTTGTGGTTCAAAATAGAGTATATAGTTGGACAAAATAGCTTGTAACCTTGTCTTTCCTGCGTTTAAATCTTTAATTTTCTTGTTGCTCTTCTTGAACATGAAGATTTCAGTTCTTTTATTTATAAAGGGCTCCTACAGATATGTGAGAGTAAGAGCAGAGCCAGAAGGGTACAGATGTAAACATTTGCGAATTAGGTGCTATATTATCAGACTGGTGTATGTTTGTGCATTGAATTAAACCTATTTGCTGGCTGGGAATTGTGATTCAGGGATTCATCAATAAGAAGGTGAATCAAAGGTTCACATGTTTTATGAGATATCGGAGAGAAAAAGAAAGAGACAGAGGGAAGTACAAACACAACCCTGTCAAGCAAGGTTGATAAAGAGAAGTCCATCATAAACTGGTAAATGTAATGTAAAATTTATAAAGTATATTTCATTACAATTGTCATTACAATACACAACCAGAAAGAGTTGTCAGACCAGCATATTAGTTAAAAATACAGACATGAGAAAGGCAGACATGGAAGGACAGAGCTCACAGAGGAGGATCACGACCAGGTAAGCTGTGACTACATCACTGGTATATTTCTCTGGGAGGACCCCAAGACCTACTTGCCGATTTGAGCCTATGATGTTTTCGGAATCAAACTTACATGTTCCCCTTGTGCATCAGGCTGTGTCCAATCGTGTGCTGCTCATCTGCACCGCCGCACTGACTGGAGTTAAGACTTCCAGAAGTTTTCAGCAACAACTTCACAACACAATGGACGGTGTGTGTCAGACTCGATTCATTAGCAGCAACCAAAGGTGTCAGACCAGGTGACAGATAGACTGAAGTGTCCAAAAGAGGGGAGCAAGGAAGAAAATCATCATGCTGCTGCCTGCTGAGGCCTGGGTAACCATGGATACCGAGCCACAACCAAGATCATCCAAGGGGGAAAAAAAAGACTGGTTTCTGAGAGTGCTACTGGTGGAAAAACAATCCAAACAAGGGATTTCCTTATTTAAGCTCTGACAATCAGAGGAGTGAGGCTGAACATGGTCGAGGAGACAGGAAACCCAAGTCTGGAAAAAGGTGTGTTGGTCCAACTATCAGAGGAGCTCAGACTGCAGGTGGTGGATTTTTGTTAGGCTGTGATGGATGAAGAGTGTGAGTGAAAGCTGAACGATCTTTTTCACAGCAGACATCCATCACACACGTGGGACTAACAGCACTTAATGTTATTAGGTTCAGCTGCGCTGTGAGCACAAGCACATGACGTCTCCATATTTTAAGTGTGAAATGCATGTACACACTACAGAGTACTCCAGTAGGACTAAAATGTAATGTCATTATCCCTGTCCATTTTTTGTTAACAATTTCACAATGCAATGCAAATGATTTTCTCTTCTCTTCACAGAACAACACAACTGCATCATCTCAGACATTACTAAACAGATGGCACTGATAAAGATCTGTCCTCTAAAAAGCCACCACAGGTTCTGAGTGTGTTGTATTTAAAACCATCACATTGTGCTGCTGTAAAGACAATAACAGTCCAAACTTAAACCCTGACAGAGGAGGACTACAAATATGTTAGTACAGAAGTCAGAAAAATCACACAGTATTACACCAAAGCAGTAACTGTAGAAATGCACATTATGTGTGACAGAGGATTAAGTGATGTGGGCACATTTGAGAGAGATATGAATGTAGCCAGAGACAGCTGTAAACACTGTATTTCACTTTGGCTTAAACTCTAAAGTTATTTCATGCTATTTACTCTGCTGAAGTTTTCAACATGGGGATATTTGTTTCTGAACTTGGAAATAAACTGCACAACGTTTTGTTAAGTTTCAAATGAATGCACAGACACACATAAGGATGTGCAAGAGACAACAAAATACTCCATCGGAGGAGAATGTCTAACAGCTCAGCTCAACTCAGGCCTGTCTTTCAGCAATAAAAGACTAATTTGTTCAGAACTCTTCGACTGCCTACTGCCTGTTTGAAATTAGTCTCCATGGCAACGGCCTAGACAGTCTGGCACCGCATGGCCGTGTTGTGTTATGATAATAGTCACTGGGGAAGTAAGACATGAAAATATACATTACATTTGCAGAGATTCTCAATGGATTTAGACTCTTGCTAAGTGCCAATTTAAGTTAAGCGTCCTTCTCACCCAGAGGTGTTGATGCAAGATGTAGAGGATCAACAAAAAGAAAGAGGAGAGTGCCAACAGGACGGCAAAAGGAAAATGTAATAGTAAATATGTGGGCTAAAGAGAGACAGAGGGAAAGAGAGTTATATAATTTGCTGGCAGCACATTTTTCTTTGGTAAGTAGAAGCAGTGAAGATACTCAAGGGTGGCAGGGATACAAAAAACTACAGTACTTACATGACTTAGTAGAAGAAAGTGGATTTTGCAATTAAGTTCTGTGTCTCACCTTGGCACACTACTTAGCAGACTGGCCTCAGTGGATGTTGCGTGGATCCTCTCCTCCACGCTCAGCGTCTGAGGACCGGGCCCTCCTCCTGCTATCTGTCCAGCTCCTTGCTGTTGCTGCTGCTGCCGCCTCTCCTCCTCTTCATCCTCCACCTCCTCATTGCCTGGCTTCTCCTTCCCTTTGCCCTCACTTTCATTGTCGCTCTCCTCACCTAAGATGTCGTCAACCTATTTTAAACAAAAAGGAGCTTTTGTGAGATGCTGTTTTTAAGCTTCTGACAGGACCAGGTCACGGGACTTCTGTGTCATTTCAGTATACACCATAACAATCGCGCTATTCATCTCTCTACTTTCAGTTTTGTTTGTGGATAACATATTAGCATTTTCAGAATATACACATATACTGTATTAGTGTATGTAGCATACAGACTGCTCTCATGTGCAAATAAGATGAATTACTGCCTCTCCTTCCACTGAACATTAAGTAATTTGTACAAGATGTCCACCAAATCAAACTGTAACTTTCTGCAAATTTCATATCACTTTTATTTGTAAAAACAAATCATTAAAATGACAATAACAACATTTTCAAATTAATGAGTAATGTTTGCTTTAAGTTTCATGAGGAGGGACCACGTGTATGTGTCGTCTGTTCCCTTGATGCACTGCACATTCCAATTATGCATCTAATTATATCTGGTAAGTGGTTTTCCTTCTGGAAATAATTGGGTTACATACTGTACTGTAATCCTGGAAGGTGATTAAACTTGGGGCCAACAGTTAAGACTGTAATTTCAGATATTTGAGAGTTTTCTAATACTGATACCATATGTTGTTTTTTTCAAAATGAAAACATAAAGGTCATCTGTATATAACCCAATATTATTTTCTACATGAACACAAATGTTTGTTAAGAATCCATTTAAGGAGTCATTTGGTGTTTTGGGATATAGACTTTCGTGACAAGAATTAAATAACTAAAATGGATACCGTTATCCTGCCTTTATGATAAGTATAATAATATGGCCAGCAGCTGGTTAGTTTGGCACAAAAATGGGGTATTATAAACCTGGCTCTGTCCAAAGCTTAAAAAAAATCCACATACAAGCACAAAAGTAGAGAGAGTTTTTATCATAATCCCTGGTAAAACCACAACTTGCCATGTTATGTATGGTTTATTTAATCTGAAGAAAGCTGGTCTGTAATGAGTTTCTCATGTGGTGGTAAATGGATTTTTGTTATCTCTGGATAGACCCAGGCATGTTGTTTCCCACTTTCCAGTCCTCATGCTGAGATAAGCTAACTGGCCGTGGTAGTTTCATATATACAGTTTATCATACAGACATGAGAGTGGTGTCGATCTTCTCACCCGACTCTTGAAAGTGAATAAGTATATTTGCTAATATGTCTAACTATGCCTTTAAATTAAATTTGATCGCTACATTTATCACTATAGTACCAGGATTTTGATACTAATATTAATATTAAACATATCTTTACCATTTCCGAACTGTAAATCTGGTTATCATTAAAATAATATCACATAAAATATCACACAAACTGATAATGAAATTGTGAGTTGTTTGGGTTTTTTGCCAAATAATGCAACAATGTAGAATGTAGACAAAATTAAACACCCACATAATATATCACTAATACAAGAAGACTGCAAACTAAAGGCTTAAATAAGAGTTACGTCAACCACTCTTGGATGCTCTCAAGTATAAATCAATCGTTATTAGGCGTCACAAAGGCAGGTTTTACTGCAGGGCTATGGTAATACATGATACACTGAACAGGGATTGATTGATGTTTTTGGATGGACTAATTGAGATGCGGTAATAAACTCATCAAATTTCTACCAAGGGGAAACAATCCAAGTACAACAAAGGTAATCTGTCCTGTGGTATATCTCAACTGCTAATGAAAGCAAAATGATCACCTGCGGCGGGTCATCAATCTTGTATTCCTTGAGTAGCTCATCATTTACAATGCCCCAACGTTACCATTTAGAGCAGGTTACCAAACTGACAACCACCCGATCAATGGAAATCCATGGTGACTATTGCTAGAGCAAATATGCAACATCTCGTCCACTGACTCATTAGCAGCATCCAGCTGAAGGAAAACTAGGATTAATGCAGGGGGACATTCTCCTGGGGCTGAAGCCAGGATCATTACAGACATCAAGCCAGGCTCATTAAAGCCCCAGTGTTGGTTATTTGGACTGCCAAAGAGAGCCTTGGAAAAGGTAGAAGAGTGCCCAAGGAAAGGCTTCAGGAAAAACACATGAACATGTTAGGTGAGTGCTGATTGTCTTCTAGTTTCATTAGCTGAATAATATTTGAATGAAAATGACCCTGCAGGGCACCAGCAAATTACAGGGACAGCAAAAATGTTTTTGTTTGTTCCCTAACTGTCAGCAACACACAATTTAAGATTTCATCAACACAAATTCCTTTTTTTCCCACTAAGATGTTTCTCTTCTCGTGGCATTTTCCCCATCAGTGTCTCCCATGAGCGCTAACAGTGACAATTTATTGAGACTTGCTTTTGTAGCAGCTGCCAAGGATTTAAAAGGGTATTTTTCTGTCAGCACAGTGAAGAGCTTGCAGAGATAAATGAAAATGGGACTTAAGGTTGGCTTTTGGACATTGAAATCCCATATAACAATGTTCAACAGATATGTGTAAAAACTAGCTTACGAAAGACATTTCAGGTGAATAAAATTGATATTAGCAGAGTTATACCCATGACAAATGGAAACAGGTGCATGGTATGATTCAAACATTTTATTGTCTGTTTTACATAAAGTGCAACGAACACAGCACTGACTGTGTGGGAGCTGTTGATGAGTCAGCAGGTGTTGAAATAATTGTATAAAGTAATGCTTAGTAAGAGCGCTGAGATAACTAACTTGCACTTTCCAAACACTTTCCGGGTGTAAGCGAGCCATTTTCCAAGTGAAACACAAACTTTCACTACAAAAAGTTATCATCTGAAGATGTTCATTTTGTCTTTCGCAGTATCTATGGTGATAATCAGTGACTGCAGGTTTGTTTTTTGGACTTCACGTCGGTTTCATTGTCTGTAGTCATCAATCTTTTATTTGTTCAGCCATAGTAACTGTTTACTCTCAATGCTAGCAGAGACGTGTGCTCCTTCACATACAGGTAAGCTGGAGTGAGCCTTTTGTCTAACTGCGCTGCTGTGATTTTTCTGGGAAAGTTGCCACCAACACACAGGTTGTAGTACTGCAAATGCTGCAGGTTTTCTTCTCCTTTTCTTCTTCCAAAATGTTATAAAAAGGGACAGATGTCTTAATGGTGAATGATATATGACAAGCACTATGTGGACTTGGCGAGGAAAATGTGTGCTCTGATCAGTAGTGCACCATGAAGTTGACAAAAACTGTTGCAAAATGGAAATACCAGCCTAGGAGCCGCAGTACTGTTTGCATTGTGTGTTAAGCATGAGAATTTCAATTGTTGAGAAGAGTATGACAAACAAACAAGCAAATAGGGCTTTATGCAGAAATAGGAGAAGGAGCAGAAGTCTGACACCTTTTCCTAAAAGTAATTTCTGAAAATAAAATACATAAATATGAAGGCAAAACACGTCCATGATCTGTGTATGCATAAGAACAGCTCCTGTGGGCTACAAACAAATACCACTGAGTTGCTGTGCAGTAAGTGGTCAGTATAGCCACGCCTGCCTTGAATCACAACCCTAATCTATAGCTCACTATGTCAGGAGGGGTCTTATAACCTTAGCAGAAATGGAAGCATTAACAATTCCCACAAACAGCGCAGCCAACTTCCCACAGCATCCTTTTCCTGGCTGTAATCAAAGGCCGAGCAGAGAGCCCACCATGAAACTTTTCAAAGCACAGCACGGCACCAACTCAAAGCTAGTTTAGAGCCAGTCTATTGGTCTGATCACTGTAAGCTGGAGATAGAGTTCAGTACAAGTGTGATCCCAGGGCAGAGAATTCATTTTTGGCCAAACGTTTCAGTTGCTACACTATTGTGTTGTAACCACCCTGTGGTCCACTGTGATGATTTATCTGTGTGAAGGAAGATTTACAAGATGTAGAGTAAGGAAGCACAAATGTGAAATGATTGTTTGATCATATGCCTTAAGCACAAAAAAAACTGAATATAATGAGACTGACATAAACTGAGAGATTAAAAGATACATTGACTGCAGTGAAAGTGGATTAGATCTTTCTTGTCCATTTGTCCAACATTTTAACTTGATCTGAGGTGTTACTCACACTAAAAGATTCATGTGCAGCAAAAGAAGCAGACAGTCATTCATTTTAAATGAGAGCCAGCAATTAGGAGGAGCTGTTACTGTGGGAGCAGTGAACTGCTGTTGCCCAGAGCAATGAGTTTCAGCGAGATCTGGGGCCAAATGGAGGAGAATCAGCTGTCATTAAATAAGGCTCTGATTAAGTTCACGATGCAACATCTTATGCTGTAACACTTAAATTACTTAATTTGATATTGATTTATTAATGTGTCAAAATTAAACAGTAGTCTTTTCTATCCATTAGTGTTTTACTTTATTTACAACAGTTCGAGTCACAGCTCTTAGGAACAGTTGTTTTCATGATCAATGATCGATCTGCTGAAATTCTGTGATTAATAGTTTGGGCTATAAAATATCTGAAAACAAGGAAAATGCCCAACAGAATGAATATGATGATGATGATGATTGAATATCATGTCTTCAGACTTTCTCAAACATTCAAAAACCTTGAGAATATCAATCATTTGCCATTTTTGGGTTAATGTCACATAATAAATCTCGTAATAAATCTACGAGAGGTGAGAGCACACAGCAGTTACTGCCAGCTGACACAACAATCAGCTGCAGACAGTAAACTGAGTAAAAACTCTCAGACAAGTGAAGGGAGAAAAACGTTTTTGAAGTGCACAGGTTCACCTCAGGTCTGACTGTAAAAGAAAAATATCAATGTCTCACTACATTAACATAAGTCAGAAGAGGCACAATAGTATACCTGCAAGTAAAAAAAAAAAAAAAAAAAAAATCTGCAGCAGAATGGGAAAAGCGGGATTCACAGCGAGAGCCTGACACATTTTTATGCAGCCAGTCAATCAGCGCTCATTGTTCTGACCAATTTCTGTTTGCGCTGGGTTATTGCACAAGAAGCTCGGGTCTTCCACCAGACTGAGGACGGCATGGGGAGAAATTTACATAGCCAATTCCCACTGAAGGGGGTTTATAACAAGCCTTATTCCTGCCAAAATGACTGACTCCATCTGTGAAAGGCAGTCAGAGATGGTAATAGGGCAGACAGCTGATTGCTGAATGGAGCAAGACCGTCGACGGATCATTTGACGTGGGCGGAGAGGAAGACGAGGAGTTTGCATTGACAGAGGAAAGCTCACCTGAGGCTCATGAGAGGAAGAAATTAATGCACATGTATAAGAGGAGAAGTGAGGACATGGGGCACCACCAGGAAATCAGCCAACAAAGGGAAAGTAAAGGAGTAAAAAGTGGTGAGGCTGGTGACGCTTAACCTGCTCAGAAGCTCAGGGTCACGTACAGCTAGCGAGTCGAGGGCAAGTCCCATTCTAGTGGGAACAATGGCAATGAGGACTCACATCTTTACTCCACCTCTGCCTACTCCTACATGAAGGAAGCTCTCAAATATAGGGAATGCAACAACCTCAGAGAATAAGAACTCTTTAAGTGGCTCTGCAAAACAGAAAGATGTTGGCTTCTTTTCACCACCGCCCCAGAAAGACGTGTTACACTGCAGCTGAGGTTAGTCAAGGCTAGTTACATAAGTCTGAACTGAAAACATTACTTTGGAATAGAACAGCCTCAAACATGAAGTACTTCAGAGAGTTCATTCAGAGACTTCAGATTTCAGAAGAGGTTTTTTTATATCAATGGTGTACTTTCCTGAATCTGCTCCTGATAGAATGGATGCTAATGTTTTGAGCAAGGCCCAAAACTGGACATCTTGCCACAGTCAGATGACTGAAGATATTTCTGTGAGGCTGCCAAGGACTGTGTGCACATGGAAACAGGAGCGGAGGGAATATTCATAGCACTCCAGCTTTAGGGACAGATGATAGAGTCTGCTTTGAGATGATGGAGGGGCTTGTCTGGGAGCAGTCATTTGCTGCTTGTGTCGGTGTGACGGTTGACTGCACCTGACGCTGTAGAGCTGGTGTGATATCTTGTAACTCGCTGCTTTTTAAATTGTGGCTGTGAAACTGTGCATGAACATTTTCAGGAGCCTCACACAAGAGTAAACC
Organism: Scortum barcoo; assembly: GCA_023238725.1. NCBI lineage: Eukaryota > Metazoa > Chordata > Actinopteri > Centrarchiformes > Terapontidae > Scortum > Scortum barcoo. Next base: position 4,744,161 of record CM041548.1, on the reverse strand, counting down.
TGGGACTTTACTGCAAAGACAAATGAAATCGACAGAAACTTCTTCAGCAGCAGAGTCAAATCCTTCGAACCATGTGTTATTTTATATCTGTGTTAGCTCTGTTGGGACTCCTGGGGCTTTTCATGCTAAAGCTGTAATTACAAATCTGTCACTACATGGAAATAAAGTCTTTCATAGGCTGCAGACAGGATTTCTCGTCTTTTGATATGTTTTATCTGTAAGGTGCCTGGGCTCAGCGTTAGAGATAGGGTTGGGAGCCTGAGAATTTCTCCCGGAGCTGCTGGAAAACGTTTCTGGGGAGAGGAATGTCTAGAATACTTTGCTCAGCTTGGCACCACAACCTGGCCCTGGATAAACACAAGAGAATGAATGGAGGGACAAATATTCCCTCTATGTTTTGAAGATTCATGCATGAAGTTGTCCTCTCAAGGACTGTATCTCAGGGAGGATGTGAGATCGATACCTGCAGGCAGAGGGAAAGCTGGGATCACTGTGACTGATGACCGTGTTAGATCTCCTATGATCCCTGGCTTAATGAGCCGTGTCTTTGAGGGTCCCTATGGCGTCATACATGTCGCACCAACACTGACCTGTGTCTAAGTCTTGCTCTGTGTAATAATCGCTCACTACTCATTTGCTCACGTAGCCCAAACTAACCAGGATGTCATTTGATATTTGTCCTGTGAGTGAGAGCAGTTGAAAGGTGTTGATTAATCAACTCTCCTAAAGAAATGAAGTCAGTTTCAAGTCAGTACATTCGTGGGCAGTTAAAACATGGCGACTTGTGTTTCAACTCCAGTGTGTTTAAATGGTGAAACTAAAATGTTAAAACTGACATGGTACAACATTGAGTTGCAAGTCACAAAAATTAACTATTAAAGTCTTGATTATTTACTTATTTAAAGAGCCTGACAGATTAGATTAAACAGAGTACTGACTTGATGCTGCACAGGCAGGAAATGCAGACTTAAGTAATGGAGAGCCAAGCGAATTCATATCCCTCCATAGACCTTTCTCACAGCAGACATTCTGGCACGTTCTGCACAATAATGTTTTATTATGCTGTCCATGGAGCAATTGCGTGCTTGCTGAAATCCTGGGTTTTTTCTCTTGTATTTGTGTTGTTAGATGCCCTTAATGTAATCTGTCCACTGCAGAAAATAGCAATGTTGACTGGGGAACTTGATGGTGCAGTTAAACAATAGTTTATATGAACAGTGGGTCGAATGGCAAAAGGGGTCTTTGCAGGTGAACATAAAGATTTATCACCCGACTGCAGTTCCCCCCAACTCTATGAAGCCTTTTAATATTTTTCCGCCCAATGTTTTATGATTTATGACCGACAGGGTTAAAGTTTAGTTCCCCTCAGGCATTAGTGGGAACCAAAACAGGGCTAAAAGGAGACTTGATTTTGTTAACACTGAATCAGACCCACAACGGAAGATTGTAGAGGGCTTTTTAAGAAATAAATACACAGAAATGACAAGACTAGGCAAAGATTTGAAATGAACATTATCCTCCTGGCTATCACTGACATTACAGCCTCTTGCAAAGACCATACTGTATGAACAGTATATATTTACTACACAATTTCTTTTTTGGTGGTCTAGTTATTACTTTTATTATTTCTATCTTCCTTTTCCTTAGAGTTTGCTAATAATTTATCCTAGATCCTAGATAACCTGACCTCGTAGTTTTGTTTTTTAAACAGAAGTTTTCTTTCAACGCATCCGTTGGTGCCCTTGTTAAATGCAAGAACACAGGAAGCTATTGTCCATAATGTAATACAGGAAAGCTACAGCCACTGATTGTACGTCGTTCACTTTGAGGAGAACCAATGATTTCTTTAAAAGCTACTTTTGACATTAAAATTTCATCAAATGAAATCATCAGTGATGTGCAAGGGTCCTAGTTCTGCTAATCCCACTGGCCATAATCACCACAGTCTGGAGCTATCAGCTGTCAGTTAATTGCTTTACTTTACTGCCCCATATCATTAATCTCAACTTCTCCCTGAAGACACGGTGCAGCTGTAAGGTGTTTTGTGCATTGCAATTTTTGGACAGCTAAGGTAGATAAACACTTGGTTGACGTTTAGCAGATTGTGGGCATGTAAATGTTAAAAATAGCCGTGAGACCCATTGTGTGCCACGTTGTCCCGGCAGTAGGTTTTGTTGTTCTGGTCACTAATGTTAAAAGGAGAAAACAAGCTAGTTCTGCTTACTGTATAATCATGACAACCAACCATCTGAGCAGTAATGAATGGAAGCATTTTGGAAAAATCATATATAAAATCATATATAAAAGAAACTTGCTTTATAGTAGTATGTTTGTCACTGAAGAGTGCCAGCAGAGACGAATGCAAATGAAACGAACAACATAAATTCGACTATGTATTTTTAATTTCGGCTATGTGGTTGCGTTCAAATGACTTTGCATGGATTATGCGTTAATTCTAATTTGTTCCAAGAGGAGTTTCTGAAAAAGTGACAGTCCTGGAGCAGACTATTACACAGGGCAACCTTTCCTGACTAATAATATCGAACAAAGGACTGACAGTCCATGTGGTGCATTATGGCGTTCCTGAAAGCAGCAGATGAAAGAGAATCCAGCCAGTCCCAGTTATCGCACAGCCAACAAGGGAACAGCGATTTCAAAGAAAAGGTCACCCAGTTGGTACACTGCCGTGACTCTTTGCAGGCCAACTCTGCACATGTTGCTCCAGGTAAACTGACACATACCACCATGTAACCATTGGTGACATTTAAATGTGAGGCTGTCTACCTGACTCGGATGTGTACCTTGCTCCAGCCAATTAAGACTGGTTCTTTCACTTTGCCCTGAAGCTCTCGAGTGTTTAAGAACGTCACAGGCTGCCCTTTAGCAAAGGCAGTCCTAGGAGGATGACATTTGAGATTCAGTGTATCTACAAAGGACCCTTCCTTGGAGTCAAATTATTTATTTTTCTACAGAATAAAACATGTTGGACAAGGATTTAGTTATGCTTGCAAGAAGTAAATACTCCTACTTCCGAATAAGGGTACTCTGACAGAAATTCCTGAGCCCTGGTGGTAGAGTTTCAACTCAAATTCAAATTCAAAGGCTTAGCCAATTATCTTCATCTAAATACTGGAAATATGGATGCAGATCAACTTAACCTGCTTTGGTCTGAAGCTGTAAATGATAAAATGATAAGATACACCTTTAGTGATCCCCAACAGGGAAATTTGGTTGGTACTATCATCTGGTCATTTTCCAGCAGTAGTATTAGCGTCTTTTAAATTTACATGATGACCTTTTTTTGGTTTTTGGTTTTTTGGTTTTTGTCCACAAGCATTTTTCTGATCACATTGTAGATGCTTTGAGCAGAATAGGATTGATGTATTGTTTGTTTTGCTACAAGTTACGGCAAAAACTGAGTTACTGTTTATTAGCTTAGCTATAAGCTAGTAGCATTGCTTAGCAAGTGACTTAGCATTTTCATTTCAAGCAGTGACAGTTTTACCTGGATGTTGATGTGACGTGTGTTAGTTTAAGTCTGATTTTGGTTTGCGTATGGTGTTTTCAGAGCAGTTTTGAAGTTGTAAAGCTTCACTAGATAAAGAAGAAAAGTAATATTTGTGTTTGTTTGAAGACTTGTTAACTCTATCTTTGATACGGACATATCATTATGAAAACAATATGCACACATTCACGGAATCATAACCTAATATATTATTTATTTTTTTCTGCAACTTCACAAATTATAGATTATATTTAACTAAACTGCATAAATTAGTCCTCTCCTAGTTTTGGGCTTGGTTGGGTTATTTATTCTTTCTTTGTTTTTACTGTGGCACTTGTTCGCATCCCTGCATTTTATGTGTTGGCAGTTGTACATACATTGTTTCTGGTCTTTGTCTGGTTTGTGGTCTCAAATTTGTGAGTATCAGCTGGGTTCAATCGGGGTTGATCTTAAAGTCGCAGGTACACGATAAGTTTGGATTTAACTTTTAGGCCCACGTAGAACTCTATTAACAGCTGATACATTAAAATGAGTGTCTGACATTTTCATTCAGAATATATTACAACATTGAAAGAATGTCTTGCAAATAAAAGTAATGAGCTTTGCCCAGACTAATAGAGGAGTCAGTGCTTTTAGATGTAACAAAAACAACCAGATGGAAGAAAACATGATCAAATCTCCTCCACTCACCAGTGAACTTCACTCAGCTTTATACTCAAGCACTCTAAATGTCACATTTACACAGTAAGTGCTGTTGGTGTTTTGGGAACAATGCCCAGTGTAAGAACTGATCACCTCATTAACCAACTCGATCTTCAATGACAGTGCTATATTAGAAAAAGGCTGGCCTTTAATTAAGATTGCAAATATATGTCAAGTTCATGATTCCATGACAATGTTTTATTGCACAACGGTACAGATTAATAAAAACATAAAAGCACCGTGCTTTGCTTCTTACTCTACTATACAGAGAATGGAGAAAGAGGTTAGATAGATTGAGTCTCTGTCGGAGTTCTCAGAAGAAGAAGAATTATCACATAAGTGGCATCAACTCTCAACTTGATGATTTGGCACATCTACATAAGAGGCTAACCCTTAAAGAGTTAGGAGACCTCCATGATTTCAACATAAAAGGAAACATATCACACGTGGGCACAGGACCATTTAGGATCCAACCTCTGCTCAAGATCCTCACTGATGAAAAACGCCAGCACATTACATTTCTTTGTGTGGATCAATGGATCAAAGCTGTCCATTTCTAATGTTCGCAATGTATAGTTAACATTTGCACTCATTCAAATATTCATGAAGAATAGAATATGCCTTTCAAATGCCACATTCGCTTCTTTTCAGATACTCCATATTATCCAGGAAAGGTAACAAAGAAAAACTTTTTCAGTCTAACCACCCTGGCAAAGGCACATTCATATAATAGGCCGGACCCAACCGCTGACATAATGTACCATTTCCGGATTAAGAATAGAAACACAATTTCCAGTTTGCTTCCTGCTGCAGTCGTCATGTCTAATAGGCACAAACACAGGCGCAATCTTTGGAAATATGTCATATTGCCATAGCTGCTGTATATGAGGTGTACCATGGAACAACTGCCTTAAGGATGACTGTTTCAGCTCCCATCGAGACAACTGCACTACAATGCAATACCAGAACAGTGCAGATATTAATTTCTATTAATGCTACATGGATCATGAACTGATGAATATCAAGATTTTAACACGATATGAAAAACACTTCAACTGAAAAAGTAATTTCTGATATTCTGACTGGAAGCACTGATAAAACGTCTAATAGAGACTGCACTTTTAACCAACTCACAGAGCTAAAGTTAAATTACCCATATATTTACAGGTAGCAATTCTGCACCTAGAAATAAGAAACTTGCTTGAATTTACCTCTGGATTTTGAATGGTAAATCCCTCTATTTGTTGTAAACTGCAAATGATGTCAAAAACCTCAGTATTAAACAAATGACAAATATTATTTTCCATTCAATAAGCTGACAGGTCTGCAGAATCAATAGATGATATCTTAGCTTCATACTTAAACAGACAGATTTTATCATACAGCGTCTTGAAAGCTTGGGGATATGGATATAAAACGAAAAGACAAACATTAAAAAGCAGTTTGGCTTTAGCAATATTCTAGGTCAGTATTTTTTTAGGAGGAGATTGGATGCAGCTATGCATCTCCTTCAAACACATAAGTGTAGGAGAAAAAGGAGAAGAAAGTCTATTTCCAGAAAGGCACAGCACAGCAGTTCTCAGACTGAGCTGTCGCCTGCAGCTACAGAGTTACTTAACTGCAGAACTCAATTCGGTTAATAACTGGGCAGACTGTTTTGCATCCCAGTAACAAGAATCGTTTCGTCATTTAAAGTGTGACCAATCACACTGACATCCAAATCGTTCAATTACATTTAATGAAACAAAGTCCTCTTTCCTTGCATCATCTATAGCTTGTGTTTGATTGAAAGGTTTAAGGTGAGAAATCTACAAAGCTACATTGTTTTTCACTTAGGGCTCATTGTCTCTCACCCAAATATATTGTGCACATCCTTAATATAAAGTCCCCATAAATGTCTGCAAAGGCTTTTTATGAAACTTTTTCCTTCCTCCCCTACGTTGCTATCAACAGTCAATAAGCATTACTGCTTTATACAGTAAATGTCTTTATCCTAAACCCTGGGCTCAGAAAAAATATATGCAAATAAGTCTGAAAAATACATTCGATATACTTTCTAGTACAATATATTTCATACCTTCAACTTGTTAGGCAAGTTTAAGAGGAAAATAAAAATACCTGCATGGTAACTAATGCAGCTTTCCAATTATTTAAAAGAGGGAAAAAAACAGCCACTAGCCACTTCAAACATGGCTTGTCGTGTGTCACGTCCCATGTGAACAAAAGCACCACAAAGCTCTTTCTTGAGAATAATCACCTGCCGAGAGCCTCTTGTCAGATCTCAAGGATCTGCTTTGCACATTTTCCCCCACTGAAGCATTGGTAGAATTCAGACTCCATTAAAGAGTATTATCCAAGCAGGCGGTGCAGACCTTTCAGACATTAGTAATCATTTCACCTGCCTTGGTGAAGGATGGCAAAAAATAGAGAATGCAGAGAGTAGACCGACGTGATAGCATATGTAAGGATTTGACTATGAGAATACATGGCAAGCTGTAAATATACAGACGACGCAGCATCACAGGATGTGCTGCTCTGATGGTTTTGCGGCTGTTTATAGATCCTAATGTCATTAATATTTGCCAAAAACTGCCTACGAGGATGCGTGATAAATTGTATTTAACTGAAATTTCAATTCATACCTCTATACCATCTCAAACAAAGCACTGATTACTCATCCATACGTTGTACTTACAAATGACTAGATCCCATGGTACACTGCACACAGGCACGTGGAAGTTGGAAAAATCCTTGCCACCCGACCACACATATATCCAGAGTGGTAATCTCACACAGGAAGTGTCGCTGTACAGCAATTGACGTTGTAACTGGAAATTTAACTCCAGTCACAGCTGAAACCAGACTATTTGAATATTTTTCTACAGAGCACCAACTTCTCTCTGCCACTGAGGGCATATTACAGCAGGCTAATACTAATACTAAAAAGGCTCCACACATAACAGACTCACAAACATTCACACATAGACATTCCTATTTCATTAGGACATTCCTCCTCCTTCCCACTTCTTTTTGTATGGACAAAACTACACAAAGTTAAAGGAAGCAGTAAATCCTCCCCCTCCTCACCTCTTTGTCCATGCTCTCCAGATCCTCCTTGCAAAGTGTGTACAGAGGCATGCTTTCTGACATGCTTGGCTGTCGTTTCCGACGCGACGGTCCCGGCTGCTCGTCGTCTTGGCTGGACCCTGCCATGCCATCTTGCTGACTCTTTGAAGTTCCCCTGAGGTACAATGACACAAAAATAAGCAAAAAAAAAAAAAACAAACCAACAAAAAACAAGATCACTGTAAACTGCGTTAATGGAATTAATCAATGGAATTTCTAGCTAGTGAGCTAAATAACAAGAAAGATGATCCATGAAAGATGAAGTGTGATCCAGGTATTGACATCTACTGTATCTATATTATAATCAGCATCTGCTTCAAAATAATATCTGTGTTTGAAATGGTATGGGGACCACTTAGTGCCACCTAATCATTTTAATTGGCAAATTAATAGAATAAACTGATAAATCTGTCATTAATGTGATCAGTAAAGAAACTTGCTTATGGATCTGAAAATGAAAGGTTTCAAAAGAAGTAAATAATAAGTACTTCTTTCACCATCACCTAAAAAAAGTCAGCTGTTATCTTGTTTCCTTGTTCTTCTGCATACAGTGATCTTCACAGAAACTGCAAGTGAACAGTGTTCATTTGCAAACTCTGTACATAATCAGCACATTTTTCACAACAGACGAGAAGAACAGGGTGAAGGTTGAGGCTTTCTTTTGATAACGAAGCCCATTAGATGTGAATCTTGTGCGAGTGGGAAGAGGAAGTTTCCATACTTCCACTTGGTAGTGCTTAATTAAACAGATATTCTTTGATGATTAAATCCAACTTCATGCGACTCCCAGAAAACTCCACAGTGCCTCTGATCCATGAATTACGTGGGCCAATTTTATGCTTGTGGTTACTAATTAAATAATCGTCACAGACGTGTTCAAAACATTTTAAGCCACCATGACAGCCCTGTTAAAAGACGGCACTTAGCATTTACTCCTCTACAGTTATGAGAAAAAGGCCACAGCCTCTCCTTGGTGGCAGGCTGATGACAAACAAACAAAAACACAGACACACACACATCCTGTGGACACACTCTTCATTAGCATCTGTGACTGACAGTTGAAAGACAAATGGAGGGGAAGATCACAGGGGTGACTTTGAGGAACTGTGACACTTTGCTTGCACCTGTCTCGTCATTCTGGTTAAACTGTAGGTGGAAAGTAAACAGGGACATGACTGGCAAATCAAACATTTATCTCACTGGATGACAATAAAATGTAAATGTAAATGTAAAACTGTTTAGACTCTCCTGACTGAGAAGTATAAAGTAGCCTGAACATTTTATTGTGCTTATATTTACTTTTGCAGACAAAAGTAAAAATACAACATAAGCTTGGAGGCTCTCCTGGGACCTACAGACCACACTCTGTTGTTGACAGGGTTCCCCTGCCACCAAATGCTATAAGCAACCCATACCATACAATATATGTTGCAAGGTTTACTGTGCCTCAGTTGATAGCTGAAGACGCTGCATGTCTCCACTGAGGGTAATTCTTGTCATTTTAAAGAGCTGTAGCACTACACCAGCAGCTGCTTTACTTTATAGAGAAGGGAGGGATGGAAATGAGGCTCAGAGGACAAATCAGTACATTAGAGATCTGTTATGGGTGATCCAGCAGGCAGTACAAAACCAAGAAACATCAGTAGCATAGTTTTGCACCAGAGTTTTTCTGGGTGCAGTGCAACGGGATGTCTAATATTATGTTAATATCAAAAGCTGAAAGTGAAGCAAAGAAAATGTTCCCACAGTTCCCATAACTGTCCTTTAAAGTGGGGCTCAATTGCCTGATCAATTATCAGTTAGCTTTGTGATGTCACCAACAATGGAGGCTACAGAGTAGGTGTCCAGATCATTTTATTAATGTAGCAGTAAACAAGAAAAACAACTGTTATTGTCAATATTATGATATATCCTGATGTTATGTCTAAAATAACTCAGTGTCTTGTTTTATATCACCTCATCAACACTTCACAGTATTGCACTGTTTTGTTTCTGTTCTTACCTGAGACATGACTGCTCTCTGTGATCAGAGAGCAGCAAAGATCCTGACGCCTGGAGGTAGGGTGGTGGCCGTGACACCTGAGGGCCCCTGCGGATCAGCTTCCCCGTGACGGGGTCATAGGTCCGAACCTCAGGGGCTGGGGGTGAAGGTCTGTGGTGGATGGCAGCTGGTTGGAAAACAGGCTTCTGCAGGGAGCCCAGGTTGTCGAGGAGTGCTGCTGGACTGTTGCTCCTTCAAGACACAAGAAAAAGGATTTCAGACTTGAATTGTGATGTGTTGCTGTATATCATATTTTGTCAATATCTGTTGTGTTTTCTAAGTCAGGAGATTGCATCTGCTCGTTCAGGGACGGCCTGTAAAAGCAGCTAAGGCTCACTGAACAGCTCCTTTACCTTGGCATCTTGGAGTAATCCTCCTTCAGTGGGTACAGCTGCTCCTCCACCCTCTCCCAACGCTCCAGACAGCTCCACAGCCAGTCGGGGTTGACAACATGGAGGTGCTTGCAGCCTTGTGCCTGACGAACCTTCTCTGTGCCTGTGTGAACGAAAAAGGAAAAGGTGAAAACGAGGACATGGTGTGACCTTATAATCAAAGACTATTACCAAATACACACACTCTGGGTCTGCTGAATAATTCAGATCAATGATCAGACCCTCTTTCCTGGAAGGGAAAAGAGAAAATAATTGCCCGGTCAATATTTTTAAAAAAAGATAAAGAGGAAGATTTGTCTTTTGGAGTCAATGAAATCACTGTCCTTTCACTGTTCACACAACTCAACAGTTTTCTTAGAAATCCAACAAGCCACGTTTTGATTGGTGTAATCCACAGAGGGTAATGTTTCTGCTTGAATAAGGCTCATTAACATTTGACACAAAGAAAGTGTAGAAGCTCATTAACCCCAGGCAATTTTAGTCATGTATGGCTAAAAATCACGTTGTTCACACATTGACTGACACTGTTTTGGCACATTTCCTATCTAGCTGGTGTGGAGTATTAAGAGCCTGTTTTGTGTTGTGCTGCTTGTCATAAAAAAAGGAATGTTCTTTATAGTATTTCTCATTAACTTAGACAGCAGAGTTAATGTGTTTAGGTCCAGCAGTGCTTTGAGCCACAGTAAATGTCAGTACATACTCACAATACAATACAAACATCCTGATGATTAGTAGTAATGTTCCTGTTCACCATTTTAGTTTAGTACAAAAACTAATCAAATTCAAACAATGGTTGTTGTGATATGTGAGCCAGGATCAAAGTGCTGGACCAACAGAGTGACACTGACATCCATACAGCTATTCTGCTAGAGTGGCTAAAACTAAATTGCAACAGTAAGGTGAAAAAAGCAAGTGCTTTATCATAAAAAAAAGAGTACTGAACTTCCTTTCTATCATCAATCTGTGTATTAAAAACAGAATCAGTTTGTGTTTTGAGAGTCAAACAGGACATGGAGAGGGTGAAGACGGTTCTTAGTTACTGCTGTATTACACGTAATACAGTAAAAAACAGGAGGATGTCACCAAAATTCAAGGAATGCTTCTCTCTTTTAGTATAAACGTTAAATAGTCTTGTTATATCTGTAACTCCTTATTAAATAAACACTGTGTGAAAGATAGAAGCAAATAAACCATATAAACCTGTGACATTTTGTGAAATGAACAAGATGGAGGCCTGCCAATTGTGCTGACACCACAACAGACATCTTCAGTAACCTATGGCTCACATAGCTCTGATTCCATCTTGGGCTGATTTTTCTCCTTCTGATGTACAAGATGAGTGATTGCCAAGTGCTGCTCTCAGCCACGCTGGCTCCCAAGGCAACGGCGCCACTTCCTGTGCGTGCTTTCAGAAGGTATACTGGATTGGTAGCCAACAAATAACACAGGCGTGAGTCCACTTTTGGTGCTCTCCAGACAGAACAGCATTTTCTGAGCAGGGCTGATGTTGCTTTGATATCATGCAATCTTTGTCGTATTGTTTGTATCTTGTAAAAATGTAAATGCACATATACATTTTTTTGGGAACAATGGATGACAGTAATGTGGTAAGGGTGCTTAAAAAAACATCACTGACCTGATTAGCACTTAAAGAAAAACGTTATGCAACAGTTGATGGGCCCACATGATGTTGTGCTCATCAAGGTAAAGTTGCCTTATTTTCAGCCTTAGCACGAATCTAGGTTTTACAGTAAAATTACAGTGCAAAATTAAAAAAAACAAAACAACAACAAAACAAACCCCCACACAAATAGCCTCCAGCATTCACATGCTTCTCTAATGTCAGAATGCAGTGAACTGTGTTTCTGTCAATGAAATGGGTCTAATTACAGAGAAGGAGCTGTCTCAAGTCAAGGAACTATGGTCAAATCAATTTTAAGCATTATTATTCAAAGCGACATTAATCAATTTTTGGCCTCTAGGGCGCAGGAGAACTTCAAAACATGCTGACGGGCAAGGAGTACAGAGGTCCAGATCCACAACTGGTCGGTTGTGTAGGCCTCCGACATCTATATAATTCCAGCTTTACGTGCGAAAAACTGCCAAATGTGTTCACATCATCTTCACATCTTCACAAAGATAGAAAAAGGTGCTAAAGTTGTAATCCTCAAAGTATTTATGAAATGAAACCCCATTTTTGATTACTTATGCTGTGGATTTTTTTTGCAGTAGTAATCAATGCATGTAATTACCTCTCTATACAATAGTTTTTATTGGAAGTGGTAGAGTCCACCATTTTTCGGTTAAAATCTGATCACCTTTCTAAACGGGATGTCTCTTTCTAAGCGGGAAATGATGCATGCATTGAGTACAATTCGATCTTGCTGAGATCGGTCTCACTCTTTTCTGTTTTCTCTCTTTAAACTCTGTACCAGGGCTGTAAATAGTTACTGCTACTGATAAAACTCTGCGCTTCTTACTATTGCTGCCTCAGAGGCAACAGGGATTTCACCAACATCTCTAGAGGGCTTCATCCGTACACCCTTGTTGTCATATGTTAGCCAGAGCTCATCACACTGACACACACCTTTCTGGCATGCCTGACCTCTGAGATACATTAACTGTGATGAGTGTATTCGATCTCAATTATCTCAGCTCAGCCAAAGTTTTGACAAGGCTCAGACACACAAATCTACCCAAATGTCAGTAAATCTGGCATGACTCTTCATGATTTCTAGCCTCATTAGCAAAACCATGATTTGCATAAGTTACAAATGGTCCCAGCACATGGCCAGTGAAAAATACCTCAACTATATTTGAAAAGGCCAAAATGAAAATATGCAGGTTAGGAAAAGTACTAAAGGTAATTTTTGATACTAGTAAAGTTCTTTAAAGTACTTAGTGTGTTAAACAAACAACAAACGTAAAACAACTTAAAAAACTATGCATGAAAATAATATTGAAAAAAGTGCAATTCTTTCACGTTCATTGACACTGATAATGCTACTGTTTTATGCTTGGTCAACAGCATGCAAACATTTCTACCTACCAGCTCTTGCTGCGATGAGATGCGTTGTCCGACTGGGATCTTGGGAGTTTAGGAGCAGGCTCTTGCCAATCTTGGAGCCCAGTGCTTTGGCATGGTAGAACTCACGGGTCCTCTCCATGGGGTAGTTGGTTGGGTACAGGCCACTGAACACTATCGTGGTGCCCTCCAGTGTCTTGCTCTTCAGCTCTGGGACAATCTTGCGGATGTCCGGCGTTTCAGAGGCCTCCTTCCTCAGGTAGGCCTCGTAACGGGCATAGTACTCTGCGTGGATCCTTTCCAGCACCTCCTCCAGATAGATCAAGTGATCGTCCTGGTCGTTATCAGCTTCTTCTTCTTCCTCCTCCTCCTCATCCTCCATGCTCTGGTCCAGCAGCTCCTCCCCCATGGTGACCCCAGACTGTTCGCTATTCTGGGACTCTGTCTCGGGCTCTCTCCTGTCTGAGCAGCCATTTCCCAGCTCGGCTTCGGGGAGAAGAACTCCTGAAGGTTCTGCTGAGTCAGAGCTTGTTTCTCCTTCACTCCGACCTTTACTGTCCCCTTCCTTTGCCCCTTCACCAGCCTCTTGCGTGACTCCTTCCTGCTCTGATTTCTTGACCTGGCAAGACTTGGCTTCACTATCACTCTCCGATGAGGGAGGCTTTTCTGTAATGGGTCACTGTGCCTGTCACTGTCACTGTCACTGGAAAGGTCAAAGTCCAAGTTATTGGACTCGTGGCTCGGTGCTGATGAATTTGCACTGTCCTGTGCCGCTCGTGTCACCAGTGTCCTGTTGCTATCATCTTCCTTAACATTCACCTGAGTTTCCCTCGGCCATGCCCCAGGCTCTGCCTCCTCAGTTTCTGACCCTTTACCTTGTCCCGATTCCTCCTCTACAAACCCTGTGGGATGTGTCCGTTCATTTGTTGGTACTCCCTGAGAAGACAAAGGTGTTGTGGACTCTTCCTTTCCAGACATGCTGGGGTCTTTTGCCCTTTTCCTGGGGCCATTATTTTGCTCATCGGCACCAAGTGCCCCTGCTGGTTCTGTGCTCTCTGTTGGTCGACTTGACGGGCCTCCTGTGGGAACAAGACAGGGCGATCAAACCGTGTTCAATGCGTGCTTTTCTGTGGACGCGTGCTTCAGAATCAACGCGTGCTTCAGAATCAATAGGCAAGGTAACAGTAAGATGTCTGTGAGGATAAAAAAGACTTTTTCTAGTTGCTCAAGCCAATAGGGCCTAGCTAACAGTGCTAACACGGACTCTTCACTTTGATGCTGAGTAAATAAGCACATAAGCCTGGGTTGCATGAGCAGCCATGTTATAGGTTGATCCTTATAAGCTAGAGATGAAGGTTATTGGCTATGTTCATTTACTGCAGCAGCTGGTTCACTAGAATGAGGACTCAGAATGGTGTTGACGATGTTGCTCTTTAAAAAAAATTTATATATATATATATATATAAATATATATGATTACCTATTTCAAAATGTTTTCTACTTACTGAATATTGAACTGAAATATGTTTTAATAACATTTTGGGGTTCCATAGACAACTCGAATGCAGAGCCAAATTGGGCCAATGGATAGCAAAAAGGATCTTGTCCACAGAAGGAAAAGGCAGTCAAATTTACAACTGAACATACTGATTAATGAAGCAACTAATAAGCTATAGCTCAAATTGAGTTTAGAAAGGAATACAAAGCTTTATATAAATTTATATGCTTTATATTTTCTCTTACACTCCGTTTGTTAGTTCAGATAGATTTTTTAATTCTCTGAAAAACTTGTACTACCTTAGTTTTGGCACTTCATATTAACCCATTGTGGTAATATAAAGCAGAACCCACAAAACACACTGATACGTTCAAGTCAGATCCCAAATATCTAGATACAGAGTCCGCCTGCTTTAGAGTTCAGCTCACTAGCAGTGATGGGCCCTTTTTACCGGGTACTTAGCATTAATGCATTCTTAATGCAGTCTGTGACCCTGTGATTATAAACCTCTCAGCAATAACCTTCCTAACATTTCACACCAGCACATTCTAACCAGCGGGTAACCCAGATTTTAGTTCCGAAAGAGCTGCTCTGGCTGCTTGCGTTGGCAAACACTTCTTGGTGCAGAATCTTCCTCTAAGGCAAATTAGAGTCCTCTGGGTACATCGAGTCACTCCAGTGCAAGTGACTCTATTTGAGCATGAAATAAAATTGGCAAGTGAAAACCTGTTAACGACACAGAAGAATCCACTCTGCAGTGGTTTCAATAGTGAGACAGTCAAACTTGAAAAATTGGAATGATGTTTTCTGGAATATCCTATCAGTTCTGAATGAGATAGAAGATATACTGTAAATTCTGCATCACATACGCCTCCATCAGTGATAATAGTTTGGTTGTTCAAATTAGTGTACTGTACCACTTGAAAGCACAGGGCTAGATAGACAGGAGAGGGCAGCTAAATAATCTGAGGAGGCAGGGCATGCTAAAGCGGGTGCAGGCCAGTGGACACCAGCCTTCAGAACAAGAATGCAGCGAATTAGACTGTGAGCAAAACTTTAACAGTGTTTAATACATTCTGGTTGCGTGCCTGCTCTCGTGGTCAAAAAGGCAAACAATCCACACGACAGTGACTGTGTTTAGTGATACCATGTGTGGTTTAATATTTAACATTACATAATGACTTAGACCTAGTCAGTTATGGATGATCACAAACTAAATATGCTCCCTCAGTCAAAAGTAGTCAACAGCATATTGGCACAGAGAAGCTTGTTTCAGAGTATCAACTTAACACTATTGCTGAATGACACATCACCTCAAACTTAGTAGGACAACAAAAATGTTCATTTTGTCTCAACTGGTACAAAAAAAAAAAAATTCTTCTTTGAAAATGTATATTTTACATGAATTTCATCTCCTCATGTTTGGAATAAATCCCCCAGTATATTTATCTGAAAATTTGTAAATTTGTTTTACAGATGTAAACTGCAACTGTAAAAAATATTTTAAAAATGGTACAGTAGCTGCCTCCAAGAGAATCGATGAGGAGTAAAATCCTCTATGTAAATCTGTGTATGTTGTTCACGTGATAGAGATTATGAGAACATGCACAGATAATCTTACTTATAACATTTGACTTGCAAAGCAGAAAGAGAGTCGCTTAAGGAAAATAAAATGTCCTAACAAGAGTTTGTATTTGCATATCACAAACTCCCTATTCTGTCTCTGCATTTATCAACTATAATATAATATACAGAACAACACTGTGTCTTTAGATGAATCCCTTGATGAGTTCATCTCAGGGAGACATACGGAGGTGAAAGTACTGGAACCCTTCCAGGCAGTCATTGATTGATTCATTAATCAGGTTTGTGGATAGATGTGTATAGGCTCAACATGCTGAATCAACATGTATGCAGTGTGGATGAGTATTTATTGTCTGTGTTCAGCCTGATTTACACTCTATGATTAATGATATGACCAAGGAGCCTTATAGAGTAATCACTTACCTAATATACAGTCTGTCAATGTAAATGTTAACAGTGTTTGAATAAGTGCTAGGATTGCAGGTCAGTATGACAGGTATGCAGGATGGGAACTGGGTTTAACCTGTTGAGGCCTTTTTCAAATGTGTAAGTAAACAGTAATGAACAGACTATAAAAAGATAACCATCAGAAAAATAAACTCATTGCTTTTTTAGGACCCCTTTTGACCCCAACAAGCAAAAATGAAATGCCATTCAATGAATACGATGAATACACATTAAATTAAGATTCAAATTAACATCATGATCTACATACAAATAAATGTATGCAAAATATAAAATAATCAATTGAACAAAACTTTAAATATAACATTTTTACCTATTAAAAACAATTTGCATGTGTCCTAAATTTACACAACAGAACTGTGTGAAGTTTGAATTCAGTTTCACAGTTTCAAAAAGGAATAATACCTGACAAGCTTTACGGTCCATGATTGTAATTTGGTGACGAACCGCCCAACATGGCCTCTGCTCACATTTCCCCTGCAGCAGCTCTCAGACCCAGGCTGCAGCTTCACCAAAGCTACCGTAGCTAAAAGCTAGCTAAGCTTTTTTATCCTCCTAATACTCTATTTCTTTGGATGTTCAGATTCATACAAATATACCGTATATGTATCTCACTAAGGAGCTGCAGTTTTTATCTACTCCACTTAATCTCTTTCTCATATAAACAAAGGTCTAAGATATTAATTTCACTGCTGCCAACTGTACCTTCAGTTTTATTCTGTCATGTTCATTTAGAAACACCTGCATCATACCTTATTTTTCACAAGGTGAAAAAGAATACTTTTGTGCGATACAACTATTTGTACATACAAATTTACAATTACTATATTTAGTATATAAATAAACTAACAAAAGACCTAATGAATCTTGTGTCACCCATGTATGATCTCATTAAGGGTTGCATTAATAAGACAATTACTCAACACTGGAACTGGTCAGTGCACTCGTAAAACAGTGAAGATTTTCATTAAAATGTAAAAAATATCTGAAATCTAAGTAAGACTTAAAGTGCAAGTGGTCTCTGAACATTTTTAACAGCAATGGGTCAATAAGCGAGGCCCTCAGGCGTCACCAAAGATTGGTCCTCCTATTGCACTTCACTTGTGTGTCAGAGCTGAGTGTCAGTGAGATACTGTACAGCACAGTAAACTCTCAGCCTCTACTTCCAACTATGTAATAGACTGGGTAACATTCAGCATTAGCACCAAGCACTTATAAGAGCAGCCCAACATCAGTGACTCCACTGGACTGACATGCTTGTTAACTTCAGCTGAAAGTGCCTCTCCCAGGGGAATGTGCACAGTTCTGGAAACTACTCGCTGGGCAGAGCGTTCTTGGTCGTCCATCTGACCCTCAGTGTTGCATAAACTGTCAGCGACTCCGCCGTTGCAGGGGCTTTCTACAGGGCGCCTCGTGTTCTCGAAGACGTGTGGGCACTGTACCTTTCTTTGCCATCTGAGCTTCCCGCGACCCAGGGGGAGCGTTGATGTCCCCCGTGCCCTGGAAGTAGATGTATTTCTTCACAGTGATGAGGTTGGGCGCAAACTTCCACACATCCTCTCTGTCGTCGATAATGCAGACCATCGAGTCACCACAAGGGAAAAGATTCCTGTCAGGAAAATCACGCGCAAGAAACGAGTTAAATAGCTGAGGTTTTTGATAACATGTCCACATTTTTGCAGATAAACGCTGTGAGGACATTATTTATATCTCTCTTTGGCTGTAGTGACGCTGTGGTGACAGATAGTGTGTTTAGCTATGAATCACAATAAGGGCCACTTCAATTTTTTACATCATCCATCCAGCTATAATTGCAAGGCGATGTCACCGACAATCATTTATAAGTGACACTGAGAGAATATTAGATCTCTACGCTTTGTGCTCGTCTGCAGTCACTGACAATATAAACAAGGTACACAAGCTTCCGGGAGCTAAGAAAATGCCCCATCATTACCTCATAAGAAACAAAAATGAGACATTATCTGTACAAAAAGGAGATAGTCTCTGTTTGCTTCAAAACAAAACACAGCTAAATAATGTGTGGAGCGTGCACAGGTGCAGGGTCACAGACTAAACTGACAGCGACTGATTTAGTTGTCATCTTTCGCAAAAGGCAGTTCCCACCTAAGATTTCCCGTCTTGGAGAAAGGATCGATGCACTCATCTCTAGAAAGGATTCGATGAGAGAAAAGCTTCTTTTCAGGATCCAGAAAGCCTTAAAAAAAAAACACAAAAAACCCAGAGATATGAGTCAAATGAAGCAATAAAATGAACATCAAGTCAGCTGATTCTGATATTCTAATCTTCCTCTACAACACTGTAAGTATTTTATTTGTATTAGACACTGGGATAACACAATATACTACAGCACTTGCAGCAGACTATGCTGTTTGTGTCACACAAAACTATCCTCTTACAAAGGCTATGGCCTTATTTTCACTACCTTTTCCTCTGGTACTTCCTCACAGAATCAAGAATAGAAAACTTAACTTTCTTATTAAGTCTGAAAAGAAATACATAGTTTGACGCACCCTGGACAGAGACAGAGATCTACTGTAGCTGAACAAGACAGCCAGGCCAGAGTCTCCTCTCAGCACAACAGAAGCTGTCAATAGCTGGAGCACTGCTCTGAAACATGCCGACCTCCCTGCATCAGGCCCAGTAGTAAAATCCAATTCAGAATCCATTAAACATTCATCATATGGAGGCAGAGCAGTACTGGACCGGGGCTGCTTCTATTATATACACTATGAATGTATGATGATGAAAGACTGCAGCATGAATACCAAAAAGGCAGCATATAAACACCTACACTTCAATATAATCCAGCCTAGAATCATAAAACTGAAGTATTTTCATTAAAAGGAAACCAGCACCTGTCAGCTACCAGCTGTCAAAACCAGCCTAGAAGCAGAAAGATTGTGGAGTGAACCTGCACATCTGGCAGGTAACCAGCCAAAATGTAAATGCAAAAACGTTAACTGGCTCAAAGTGCATTTTAAAATGCAGCACCCCTGCTGTTTGCAAGTGACACAGAGACTTTGTTGCATGCTGGAACACAAAGCACGAGGAGACACTTCCCTCTTATGGACACTAACAGGCAGTACAAGCAGACCACCAAGGGCTGTAAAAACATTTATTTAAACTCTTTACATGCTGTTACTTTTTATATCAGTGAGACTATGTGCTCATGTGGTCAATGTCTGTGATGTGGGAAAAGTGCTGTAAAGTGTAAAACAGTGAGTCCATTACCAGCAATAGTATGTGCGTAAAGGCGGCTCCCGAACGTGAAGACATGCAACTCGTAGAGTTTGGCTATTTTCTCCAGGAATTCCTTGCAGTGTGGGCGTAGTCGTGTGTGGAGCATAGGCTCTCCTCGCCCGAGCTGGAAGTGGAAAATGCCCTAGAGGAAATTAAAAGATTGTTAATAACTGTGATACGATTGGTTTAAAAGAAAAACAACACAGATTTACATCTCCATCTGCTCTGAAAGTGAGAACTTCAACAAAGTTAAGAGGCTGAAACTGTCACAAAATCACCACTAAACATTCTTGCTAAGGGTAAATACAGAGTTTTTGATCGCTGTGAGCAATGTTTTGACATGTGGCTCCACATTTTGTCTTGATCGTGCACAAGGATGTGGGCGGCACAATTTGCCTCCCACGCTTATCCCTACTCTGCACACACTTATTAACAAACAAACGTTGCAACGCACCAACAAAGGCGGCATATAAGAAGACTGAAGGACATGCATTGAACATACTGGTTAGGCCTTGGTGAGAGGCACTGGATGTAAACATAACTTTTGTTTGTTGACAAGGAATATCCACAGGGCAGCTTTATGTTGTTTGTACACTGTTCCCACACACGTCAATACAAAGCCTCAGGTCTGTACTGCTCAAGGTTCGACATTTAATCTTTACGCATATAATCATGTTTCAGGCCATAGAGACGGGAGCTTCAACACAGAAAACAAACAGTTGTTTGATAAACTAAACAAATTCAGAGGGGGGGGACAGAATATCTCATGGTGATGACAGTATAGAAGAGTGATAGGATGGAGCAATACCTTATTGGACATGCGCTGGCAGTGCTGTTCAGTGGTGTGGATCAGCGTCTGGTCCAGATCCACCATCAGGACCAGCTTTTTGTTCCGGTGGAGTCTCTGCTGGTCTTCTCTGCCCAGCTGTTCTGCTTGCTGTTTTGAGTGAATGAAGAAGAATGGATGAATTTTCAAAAAGCCTCAGCAGCCAACACTTGATTGTTTCTGAATGCTTCTTGTGTATAATTATTTATCAATCATAATTATAAATTATCATTATTAAAAAATGTTACACGTGTGTGTGTGCGCATGTCTGTTTGTTTGTGTGTGTGTCGGGTAGCCAGCTGCATGTAATTGCCCTAACACGGTAATACAGATGTATTTAATTGGATTGAATTTAACTATTCCAGGAAAACAACTTAGTATCAAGGTTAGGCTAGATGCACTGGCTTTGATTTTGGAGGAAAAAACACTCAGACCAATCATCCACATCCATCTTTGATATGAGAAATATTTTTACTACTTTATTATTTTATTACACATTCACAACATAATCTAAACTGGCTGTCTCCAGAAACTTAGATCTAAACTAAATTACGACTGTGTTATTACTGTTCATTTCAGCTGACAATGAGGTGTTTTAAATGCTTTTTAAGAAGATTTTCAAACTTGAAATTTCGTCACATTATTGCACAGCAAAATGTATTCAATTTGAAGACACTAAACTATCAGGACAAAACAGTGGTGGTGGATGGTGGAAAAATACTGCAAGGACTGGTTGCACTGTGCTTCCAAGAGCAGCTCTCACACACACACACACAGTTCCCATAATGGAATGGATATGAGGTATATGTGGCCTACCGGCCCAGTCCTCCACGTATCTCCATCATGACTCACCTCTGAGCTGACCATCAGCTCAGGGACACTGTGCACCATGGAGACCGTTGCTGTGGAGATGGGAGTTTGCTGGTTCCCATTCGTGCTCTGCAGCCTGAGAGGGAAGAGAGTGGGAGTCGTGTATTTTGTGGTTTGTGTATCTCTCAGGTCCTGGAACACATTGTGACTGAGAAGAAAACAGCTTCCACAAACACACAAATGAAAATTTGTTGGACTTAGCAACGGTTACTCGTTTGATGTGAGCAAACGTTCGTAGTGAACACAGAGAACACTGTAGTTGGTGAGTGATTTGGCTGATTGTTGGCACTTCAACACTACTTCAGGCCCATCTATTCTGTCTATAAATACATAAATACATATCAAATGGCATGCAAAATGCGTCCTTCCTGTTTAATATTTCAAACTCTGAGGTGTTGACTGTATAAAACGTGTCTTTCAAACAACACCTTTAATAAAGCCTAAATTTTACCTCACAAAGAGTAAGAGTAAGACACAGGCACAGAATATTATTATACATTCAGTGCCTGTGTTTTTGAATATAATATAGCATATTTGGATTCTAGCTGATTAAAGCAGTAAATATGAGATCTTTATAAAAACTGACACCAGGAGAGGTGAGGACTGGATTTATGACCCGAGTTGTACTCAGCTCTCTCTCTGTATGATCTCTGGTGCCACCTGATGGTATCAAATAATACCAAAGATACCACAAACATCAGGGGTCAGATATATTTAATTTTAAGGTACAGGAATATAACTTCCTTACAAAGACTACTTATCGATGAGTTTTAAGCTGTTTTTGTTCACTTATTGTGACGTGACTGTGTGAAGTTCTTTTGGTAGGATTATTTTGCAATCAAAGTGTGTCAAAAGTATCATGCCAAGCTCGATCAAGAAAATGAAAGCCTGAAAAAACAGAGACTTTGTGCGTTTGCATCTCCTTACTGAGTCAGGTCTTGGCCACATTCTGCACATAAACCCTTCATCACTATTGGATGGCTGCATTCTTCTAATCTGACGATGACACCCCTGGAAAAAAGGAAAGAAAGGGCAGTGTAAATACTTACTTTCCTGTAATACTGCATTACACTTGTTTACCAACATGCAAGTCCTCAGTATAAATTATGTTTCAATACTTCCAGTCAACTAAACATAAGTGTAAATTTATAATAATTAACTGCTTGGCATAATGCTCACAGTTACTTTGTTTTGTAATCAAAAACCACAGTTGTTATTGCCCTAACCTTCTGCTCTTCTGTGTCATTACTTTGCTGTTCCCTTAAAAAAACAAATATTCTCCTTCTACCAGATTTTGTCACTGTTGACTCTTGATCCAATTTGATAATACTTTAGACTGCACCGTCACGACAAGCAGCACGAAGCAGGAGTTTACAAGGTGCACCTGAAGGCAGCACCACCTCTTCACAGAAAGCCAATACACGTTTTCAATCAGAGCTGAAAATATTCACTCACACCAGAAGTGTTTAGAATTTATTTTTGAATAATAAAAGCTCATACTTTTATATCATGTGCACTTCACAGACCAACGGGGATACATTTTAAGACTAAATGCCATAAAGGTGTTCGCCTTCGCAGCGGTATTTATAATATGTGACACCGTCTGTTCTCAAGTGTGCTGAAAAACACATCTCCTGCCACTGCTAAACAGCAGAGGGCGGAAGCAGAATCATAACAACACTTTTGTTCAGATACACTGTTACACCTGCAGCCTCACGAGTCCTCTACCTGTCAGCTTGTACACACTCGCGGTGCACGCGAGGGACGGTGCGTCAAGGCGAACAAAACGAGCAAACACCTCACGTGGGTTTGACTTCAAAATAAAAGCGTCAACATGATTCTGCTTGTACACAGAGTTGCGCGGAAAACAAGGTAACAGTCTAAGAAATAATATAATGTATGTTACCAAATCTGCTTACAGATGGTTCTCCTTTACACTATCACCGCAACGACTGAAACAGCTCACTATCAGGTTTTCTAAAAGAAAGCGCTTTTATTTTGAAAGTTGTGCCCAGCACACTGCTTGTTTATTTTGCCTGAATTGACGCGGCTCCGACCAAAAAACACAGGCACTGTTAGTTTGAGCAGCTAACGTTGAGTTAGCACCAGAGCACAGCTACGTTAGCTCGATAGTTAGCTAAGGCTGCACCGAGGCTGGAGTCGGTCTCCGGCACAGCAGCTCCGAAACTACAGCTGACATGTTGCCTGCAGGCTCTCCGGCCGTGGGGTGGGGTGGTGGTGTGGGGGGGCAGGTCCGCAGACACAAACCGAGCTAGCTGTAGCAGGCGGAGTGACTCACCCGGGGGGGATGACCTGTCCGAGTTGACAGCAGAGCTCCTTGACGACTCCGGCTCGGTCCGACTTCACCTTCCTTTCCGGCAGCCTGCACGCCTCCGCGCCTTTCTCCGGAGCTACGGGGGCACACAGCGCCAGCACCGAGTCCACGTTCACCAGAGACCCGGGCCTGACCCTCCACTCCAGCAGCCGCAGGGGGGGAGCCCCGCTCGGCCAGCAGACCTCCGCCACCTGCACCGCGGGGCCCTCCGCCGCCGCTGCACCACTACCTCCACCTCCGCCGCCGCCGCCTGACTCCGCGGGAGGATCCTCCATCTGCCCCGCGCCCTCCAAACTAATCGCCTCTTCGCAGCTACAGGCCACTTAAAACACACCCGCCGGACCTCGCAGCGTGCCGTGTATCATTAAAACGCGCAGACCGCCAGCTCCGAGCAGAATTAAAACAAATGTGCCGCCGAGTTCAACGCGGAGGCTCCCTCAGTCAGCCTCTTTCGCTCTTCCCGCCCGTAAACAGGAAAGCGCAACACCGCAGCGAGCAGCATCCGGTAGAGCTGCAGCCACGAACAACACAAACCGGATCTACACTTGGGCTTCACAATAAAACTTGGAATCAGATACTGGTGCCATGTGGCTTATTGAAACTCGTTAATAACAACTGTTTTATTACATACATTATGTCATTATCCAATTAATTATACTGAGTGCTTGCTGTTGTGGTTATTACCCGCATATATATTTGTTTTTGCACAGGTGAGCGATGTAATAACTTTTATTTTGAAGGCCAACATATGTATCCGGTTTCGTGCTATCTAGATGTAGCAGTTTGACATTGTTGTGAAGTGACAGCAGCACACTCGAGACAAAATAAAACTACCTTTATACACAGTGGCAATACAGTATCATATTCTTAACATAAATCACAAAAATATATGGGTTTAAAGACAAAATCCTCTCTGGCTGCCCAAACATTTTGTTTTCTTTTAATTTACTACAACTTTCCACAAAGCTGGAGGGATGAGGAGCGTGGAAGCCGCAGAGACCCGCCTGATGTAAGACATTGCAACGCAGAAATAATATGACACTAATGTCTCATGGCTCTGTCGGTGGTAGCAGCTTTTGAATGGGTGCATCCTTCACTGTACACAGTCACCCTCCAGTTTGTCACCATTTATCAACATTTAAATGATGGGCTCTGCCGCACTGAGGCAAGTTCAAGATAAAATAAGAATACTTTATTGATCATGGAGGAATTTTTGTGCGATACATTGCTCAAAATGACAGCAACAACAAACAACAGCATAACAAATCTAAAATGTATAAGAAGTAAATGCTGGAACAAAATACAATAACAATTAAGTGTAAGATAAATGAGTAAAATGCATAAACTAAAAAATAGTAAAACACATTATATTGGACAGTATTACTGGCAACGGTTTGAAAAAAGTGATAAAAGTTATTGTTGCACATGAAGTGAATATTACAGTTCTTAGTGTGACAACTTGAGAAAATATCTCCCATTCTGCATGTATAGTCTTACACTAATATCTTAGTGTAAAGTCTTTATCCGACCGCACACTCTCAAGGTCATATATTATTTTATATATTTTTTATGCCCCAAATGATAAGCCACAGTCGATAATTAAATTTGTAGGTTAAAGTTGATATATACAGCGGGAGGAAGGATACATGGAGCACAGTTTAATACAATAAAAGCACAAGGGCATGTCTCGAACCATTCTGGATAATCAATGACGTAAAATTGACGCCGCCCACCAGAGAGTGCTCTGTCAAGATATGTATCTGCCCACCCGCGTGTCCTCCCACTGATACTGAACAAACTTCCTTTAACTGTATCAGCAAAAAGCCTGTGACATGAGCAGAGGCATTTACAAGTTAAAGTGCAAGGCTCATATTTCATACATAGTTGATAGAGCTTAGTCCTTATCTTGTTTTATATATTTACACTGCTGCCTACTTTATAGTATTGTCTAGTTTATAGTTATATATCCATATTTATGACTTTCAGTACTTTCTTTCACCCTTATAATTTTCTGCTGACTCTGTTTATATGTTTTGCACCAACATATCAAGACAAATTCCTTGTATGCGAAAACCTACCTGGCAAGACCAGTCAAAGCTCACCTTACAGCTCTGTGGCTTGGGTTGGGCCTCCTTTAACCACTCTCACTAAATGCTATTGAGGATGGCTGTTGATGTGTTTTGCTTATAGTTACCTCACTCGGATGTTTGACCTTCACTGTGAAGTTTCAAGTGCGTCTGCTTCAAGGGGGAGAATTTTTCTGTGCTCATCTTAAAGCTGAAACACATGATACATAGTTTGAGCATGATGAGGTGACATCATAACTCATCGTTTCAATATGCAACTTACACAAGTGTGATGTCTAGTGCACATACACTAACTGTCTACCAGTTAAACTGAAATGATTTTTATTTACATATTCACACTGTGGGTTATTTTTTCTAAAAGAGACACAAATTAACTCAAATCATTCCTCCAAGAAGAGTATATTTATCTGTGCAAAAATAAAATAAAATCTAAAAATAAAATATATGTGTAGGAGATATTTAAAGTGACTACAAAATAAAGCGCACAATTTGGGCGAAACAGGAAGTACTTGGAGAAGAGATCCCTTCTCGCTCTGTCGTTGCTCTTGGGCTGAACCAATAGTAGACTCGCTAGCTGTCTGTTAATGAAGGAGGAGGCAGCAGTTGGGTTCTCTGTCTGCTGGAAGGACACAAGACGCCGACAAATCACTGCGACACACCACTGTCCCGGGAAACATGACAGGGGAGACCAGCAGAGTGGCAAGTCATGATGTTTTTATCTCACTTTGATGGAGGCGTTAGCTGCAGCCGCCTAGTTGACCAACAGCTAATGTTAGCCAGTCGTGTTAGCAACAGATACAAGTGACTGAGGCAGGTTGTTAAAGCTGTGTGCAAAAGACAAACTGGACATGAGAGTGCTGTTATGTACTTAATACTTTATAATAGACACGGTTCATTTGTCAAAGCAGACATTCCCGTTTATATTTATTATCCTCAATCATGATTATATTTAGTGTGCACGTCAGGGAACATCTGTCAAACTAGTGCTGATTTGTTCTGGCACTGTTTGTAATTTTGGTTTATTAGGTTATAGTAAAATTTTGCCACTGTATATTATAACTTAACAATAAAATGCAGCCTCTTACAGTACGGGTGTAGGTGGGAAACAGCTCGGTGTGTGAGTGACAGACAGTGTGTTTGATATTTCAGGGCTCAGGTCCCTGACATCACAGCTATCTGCACATCAATTAGTCAGCGCTGGAAACACTTTGTCCCTCAGATGCAGACAGCGAACAAAAACAACAAAGTATCCCAGCTGGTCATGTTGGCCTTGATCTAGACCCCCACATATGCACGCGCACATGCACGCACACACACACACACACGGAGGAGTCAGTGATACAAGTTGGATCTTTAATGACAGAAGTATCAGTGACAGTCAGCTCAGTCTGGCCACCCAAGGACTCACCAAACTAACATAAACCCAAGCTAAATCAGCATAAATAGGAAATGTAATAGTTGATTAAGCATTCACTTGTGCTCGCAACTGCGTTTGTTTGCTATCACTTGATTGTTGGAAGTGCTTTTTATGTCCTGTTTTCAGTTTTGTCTTATCCTAAGCTGAGTATCTTTGTCATTTTGAGCTGTTCGTCAGATAATATAAGCAATATATTGCCTTATGCTTAAAAAAAAGAGAGAGATTTTTGAGCATATTGTGAAGTTGCATTGACAAGTTGCATTGCAGTTGATTGATCTAGAAAATAATCAGTCAAAGAAATGATCGCTACACGGGAAAATGAAGATGCAAACTGCAAATGTGGAGCAACTAATTTGTCAGGTCAGTGGGAAAGTCAGGGAGCCGGGGTACAGAAGTCACCTGCTGTTACAAACCTACTAATCTCAACAGTCAGAAAAGATAAGGATGAAGCAATCTCATACTGCGCCTCGTTCCTCTTTAGTTAAGGTTGTGTCTGCATCACATCGCTCTGCTCCGGAGACACTCACGCCCTGGCTCTATACTCCAAACAACCAGATCCTTCACTTCACTCAGGTACCAAATAGCGGCCGCGAGATAAAGCTGTACCCGTCATGATGGTGTTGCTGTCTTGATGAACGGGACTGCTTCCTGCTTCCAGGGAAGGAAAGCACAGAGGGCTGATATGGAAGACGCTTGTCGGCATCTCCGTCGGCGCCCCTGTGGTGGCGGGTGTCCTGTATGGTGCATCAGAACCACGAGAGAGGAGGAAGATGAAAATTGTGGTTGAAGGTTTCGGTCGCTTCTTCAGGTTTGACGATGTCTTTGTCAGCAGGCGTGTTGCATCATATCCAGATGTTGAGTTCGGTTTCAGGACCTTTTCACTGCTGAAGGTTTATTTACATTGTATCCACTTAGTTTTGGGTTCACATTGAAGCCCACTACCTAAGTTCTGTCATCCTCACCTACCTTAGCTGTGTCTCCCTGTGTAAAAGAATTGACTACATTCATTTTGTTGTCATCATAATAGTAATTATAATGAACATTTGGTCTCCTCCTAGAACTTCCTTTAACTGATCCGGAAGGCCAAACCAATCAAGAAATATTTCCACCCTAGAATTGAACTGAACCACGGTTCAATTCGGTCTGGACTGAGACCATATGTCGTCGTCAGACCTGGGGAAGTTTCCCACCTTTAATTTTGGTGTGGTTCAAACAAAAAAAAGTCTCAAAGTCCAGACCAAACAATCCACTGTGGGTGTGAACAGGCCCTCAGAACATTCCTCTTTGATCTTTTCTGGAGATGAGTGATAAGTGACAAAAGTGACAATTGTTGGATGACAGCAAATGTTTGACCATTTCAAGAGTAAAGAAGAATCATCGTGTCAGTGAGTCAGTCAAATAAATGAACATTAACAACCATGTCACGTTACAAGTCAGGTCCAAACCTTTTGAAGTCCCAGTGAGCCTCTTATCTGTGTGTCCTCAGATCTCTCTCTGTGGGAATCTTTATCTCTGTGGATTACTGGTGGACCACCAACGTGGTCGTGCGTGGCCTAGATGAGGTAAGTTTCATGTAATGAAGATGAGTAGAGAGAGATGTAATCAACACAGCTTTGTCTTTAGGGTCATCCTCCTTAATATGACCACTGATTTTGACTAAACTGAACTAAACTGAGTGATCAAGTAAAGCACAACTGCTCAACATCTTATTCTGGCTTCTCAAATGTGAGGGTTTGCTGCTTTCCTCTGTTTCTATATCATAGTAGAAAGCAGTGAGCTTGGCCTTTGCGAAGTGTGGTTTTCCTATTTCTTACAATTTATTGGTGAAAAAATCAGTAATAATAATAACCTGTTGGGCTCCTAAAACTATTGATTATTGGACTACCCATCATATGAATTCTGTACAGCAAAAATGTTCAGACACCAAAACAAGTCAAGCAAGCCCAACTTTTCCAGTTTCACTCTCTGCTTCTGTGTTTGCTCATCATGTAAGGACAATCATGTCTTACTGCTGTCCTCCCCTGCCAGAGCAGCCCATCCTACTTGGCGGAGATGTCAGCCTGTCATCAGAGGGCAGCTGAGTGCATGGTGGAGGGAGCTATAAAGAACGGCGGAGTGTACATCAAACTTGGCCAAGGTCTGTGTTCCTTCAACCACCTCCTACCCCCCGAGTACATCCGCACCCTGCAAATACTGGAAGACAAGGCTTTGAACAGGAGGTACAAAGAGGTGAGGACTGCAACACAACCGAAGCAGGCGGTTCAGCGACAGAGGACAGCGTGAAATTTCTCTTAATCGTGTTTGTCTCTGACAGGTGGATGCTCTCTTCCAAGAAGACTTCAACAAGACTCCGGGCCAGCTTTTTAAAACGTTTGACTACGAACCCATCGCTGCTGCCAGCCTGGCCCAAGTTCACAAAGCAGAGCTGTTTGACGGGACTCCTGTCGCTGTGAAGGTGAGCGCCAATACTGACGCAGACTGCACAAAGTGCACCATGCAGAATTAGAGCACTCAGCCAAGTCCTCTTTTAAGCCACACCCCTTGTTTTAGTGTCACAGTTTCAATGTCAGGAAAATATTAACTGCAACCTCTTCAACAAAACCAGTCCAGTCATAAATCTTTTGTTTTTGTAATTTGCAGTAATTTGGGAGGAGTGCAAAGATGTTCAGTATAATCCCTCAAAGGCCTCTTTCTTTTCAACTCTTGGCCTCACAGGTGCAGTACATTGACCTCAGGGATCGGTTTGATGGTGATATCAGAACATTGGAGATCCTGCTGGATATTATTAAGTTCATGCACCCCAGCTTTGGATTCCGATGGGTTCTTAAGGTGAGAAAACCTTGTGTTTACTTTCCTATGGTATGTACCTGGGGCGGTGTTTATCCTGTGATTGATTTCATTCTACTTACCGTAGGACCTGAAGGGCACGTTGGCTCAAGAGCTGGACTTTGAGAACGAGGCCAAGAATTCTGAGAGGTGTGCAGAGGAGCTGAAACACTTCAGTTTTGTCACTGTACCCAAAGTCTTCTGGGAGCAAACAAGTAAGGTGAGGTTATTAATATTGGTACAAAGTTCATGGACTTCCATCCTCTCCTTTGTTAAAGCCGTTTTTTTTTTTGTCTCTCCAATTCGAAGAGAGTGTTAACAGCAGAGTTTTGCAGTGGCTGCAAAATCAACAATGTGGAAGAAATTAAAAGACAAGGATTGAGTTTGAAAGATGTGAGTTGATGCAGTACACACATGAGATGTTACTCAGAGGGGAGTACTATCACACAGATACTAACTAAAGTACTTCCTCAAATATTTGTCTTTCAGACTGCTGATAAACTGATCCGAATATTTGCTGAGCAAATATTCTACACGGGCTTCATCCACGCTGACCCTCATCCTGGAAATGGTGCGTCATGGTGCATATGTTACACATGAACGAGAATGTCATTATTAGTATTTAGCATCGTCACTCTACATTTGTATTTTCTCTCAATCTCCATCTGCTACCAATGTAAAGTAAATGAACAGCTCCACCCTTCCATCAGTCCTTTTCTCTGAATGAACTACAGAGGAATGCAAAGGACACAAAGTCATGCCTTTTATTTTAGAAATGAAATATAATATAATATTAGTTTATTGCACGTCAGCAACAGTATATGTCATGAGAAATACTAAATATATATTTAAAGGTAATTCAGAAACGGTGTTCTGATCACATATTTTATCCACCAAAGAGCTGCAATTACAAACTATGCTCAGTACATATCTTGTCACAATAACCAAAAACTGATTGAAGCGATCCAAACAAACAATGTGTGTACTTCTATAGAAAGAGGTAATGCTGCTGTTGAAAGAACTGACTATAAAATAATGAAAGGGTTGAAGAACTTACTCAGTTATTCTTTTGTGGCTCTTCAGACAGTACAAATATAATTAAAATCCCAGTCCTGTCTGAGAATAAATGTACTGGAGCATGAGATGGTTCCGTCTTGTTTTGGAGCAAAACGTTACCTCAGAAAACATTTGTTTCTTGTCCAGCCACTACTCCTGACTTTGCAAAAAGTGAACTCCAGGTTAGTTCAAATTCAAGTACACTCCTCCTGGTTTAACCTGATGGGACTTCCTGTTGAAATGCTCAAGGGATGGTCATGATGCCAGAATCTCAGCTCTGCTTACTGCTGCTCACTGCCAACTGGCAAATATCCAGTAAGATGGTGAACGTGGTTTGCTATTATGTCCCTCTTGTGATGAAAAGGGTCTTTGAAAATGCCACTGAGGCTGTTCGAAGCCAGAGGTACTATGTTACAGTGTTAAAATCACAACTAGCAGCTAGAACAGAAAACTCATCATGACCGCTTTAAAAGCTTTTCTATTTCATGACTAAGGATGCGTTCTTTGCAAGTCTGGATTCATCAGGCAGGTCATTCATTATTATTCAAAAATTCTTTGTGTTGGCAGTTCTAGTGAGACGAGGTCCAGATAACAAGGCAGAGCTGGTGCTCTTGGACCACGGTTTGTACGAATACCTCAGTCAACGGTAAGACCTGGTCTGTTTAGTAAAAACTTCTGAGAGTATTTTGTTATTAAGTGTGACCATATTCCCTCAGTGACAGAGTGGCCCTTTGTAAACTGTGGAGGTCCATCATCCTGAGAGATGAAGCAGCAATGAAGAAGTACTCCAACGCGCTTGGTGTTAAAGGTGAGGACACTTAGCTTTAGAGCAAGCATTTATCAGGGATTTACTTTTAGTTTACCTTTTGTTGATGTGTCGAGCAGACCCACTTTGTTGTCACGCAGCAAAGCAACACTTCCTTTTCTTCTCTGATTTGCTGCGCAGAGTACTTCCTCTTCTGCGAGATGCTGCTGCAGCGACCCATCAACATGCGGGAGCTTGCCCTGTCCAACATCCTGAGCGGAGAGGAGACGGTCTACATGCGCAAAATGGCCACCAACCGCTTTGGAAGCATCATGCAGGTGCTCAAGTCGATGCCTCGGTCCATGCTGCTCGTCTTCAGGAACATCAACACGGTCCGGAGCATCAACATCACCCTGGGAGCTCCGGTGGACCGCTACTTTGTCATGGCCAAGAGGTTAGAGAGCCCCCTCTCTGGGACCTTAATTAATTGCTGTAATTGCCTGTTCCACGATGTGCCATTAACCCATAAGAACCCAGACCCCTTTCTCCTTCAAGGAAAATTATGGGGGACAGGCATCTTGGAAAGGTTGTTGTGGGAACACAAAATCACAAATGACCTGTCACATGACCCACCAGGATGTTCAGCAGGGGTCACTTAGGGACTTGACAGGTTAAAATCAATGATAAAGCTGTACAGGTACATCTCAAGAATATCATGAAAAAGTTCAATATTTTTTGTCACTCATTTCAGAAAGTGAAACCCATATATTATATAGACTCATTACACATAGAGTGAAATATTTCAAGCCTTTATTTCTTGAAATTTTGATGATTATGGCTTACAGATAATGAAAACCCAAAATTCAGTATCTCAGAAAATTGTGAAAAAGTTCAATATTGGAAAGTCATGGTGTCACACCCTAATCAGCTAATTGACTCACAACACCTGCAATGGTTTCCTGAGCCTTTAAATGGTCTCTCAGTCTGGGTCAGTAGGCTACACAACTCATGGAGGAAGACTGCTGACTTGACAGATGTCCAGAAGACAGTCATTGACACCCTCCACAAGGAGGGTAAGCCACAAAAAAGAAGCTGGTTGTTCACAGAGTGCTGTATCCAAGCATATTTATAGAATGTTGAGTGGAAGGAAAAAGTGTGGTAGGAAAAGGTGCACCAGCAAAAAGGGATAACTGCAGCCTTGAGAGGTATGTCAAGCAAAATCCATTCAAGAATTTGGGGGAGCTTCACAAGGAGTGGACTGAGGCTGGAGTCAGTGCATCAAGAGCCACTACACACAGACAAATCCTAGACATGGGCTACAAATGTCACATTCCTTGTGTCAAGCCACTCCTGAACCAGAGACAATGTCAGAAGTGTCTTACCTGGGCTGTGGAGAAAAAGAACTGGACTGTTGCTCAGTGGTCCAAAGTCCTCTTTTCAGATGAAAGTAAATTTTTAGTTTCCACAGTCAGTGATGATTTGGGTTGCCATGGCACCTGCTGGTGTTGGTCCACTGTGTTTTCTAAAGTCCACAGTCAACGCAGCTGTCTACCAGGAAATTTTAGAGCACTTCATGCTTCCTTCTGCTGACAAGCTTTATGGAGATGCTGATTTCATTTTCCAGCAGGACTTGGAACCTGCCCACAGTGCCAAAGGTACCAAAAGCTGGTTCAATGACCATGGTGTTACTGTGCTTGATTGGCCAACACACTCGCCTGACCTGATCCCCATAGAGAATCTCATTAAGAGGAAGATGAGAGACACCAGACCCAACAATGCAGATGACCTGAAGGCCTCTATC
This sequence comes from Scortum barcoo, assembly GCA_023238725.1. Classification (NCBI taxonomy): domain Eukaryota; kingdom Metazoa; phylum Chordata; class Actinopteri; order Centrarchiformes; family Terapontidae; genus Scortum; species Scortum barcoo. Next base: position 4,710,599 of record CM041548.1, on the reverse strand, counting down.
AAAGCAACCTGGGCTTCCATTACACCTGAACAGTGCCACAGGTTGATCGCCTCCATGCCACGCCGCATTGATGCAGTAATTCATGCAAAAGGAGGCCCCAACCAAAGTATTGAGTGCATAGAAATGAACATACCTTTTCAGAAGCCTGACATTTCTGTTTAAAATATTCTTTTTTTTTTATTGATCTTATGTAATATTCTAATTTTCTGAGAGATTGAATTTTGGGTTTTCATTACCTGTAAGCCATAATCATCCAAATTTCAAGAAATAAAGGCTTGAAAATATTTCACTCTGTGTAATGAGTCTATATAATATATGGGTTTCACTTTCTGAAATGAGTGACAAAAATATTGAACTTTTTCATGATATTCTATTTTTTTAATTATTTTTTTTAGATGTACCTGTATAAGTAACTTTCCAGGTCATTTAAGTGACTTGTGACACAGCTGTGTCACCATGGGTTCTTATGGGTTAAAAACTAAAAGGCACTTGGACAGAGTGGACAAAGGTTACATATTCCAGGAGGTGTTGTTCAAAGTGTGACTTCACTGAATAAATAAATGTAAAATCCAGATTTTTTTTAAAAAGGTTTTCTGGTCAAACTCCTCTGAAGGTGGTGGGAGTTTGGTAAAGGTGTGTTGCTGCTTCTATCAAATTTGAGCTTCATGTAGATGACGGGCCTGTTGTTTTTCAGCGCGGTGCGAGGCTGGGGGAAGATTCAGGCGGAGAAGACGGGGATGCTGCCCCGGCTCTCGGTCTTCCGCTGGGTGAGGGCAACATGGGAGAGCCTCAAGTTTGAAGCAGCTTTGAGGTAAAGACATATTTGGCTTGTGCCAATAAATACAGATCAGTGCTCTGATTGCAGCCCCCAAAAATTAACACAGTTCCTTCGCAGGTGGGAGATGGCGTCGATGAGTCTGACACGGTCGCTCCTGAGCCTTCTGTCGCGCTTTGGCCTCATATCTCTGGACGCGGACATGTACGAGTACCTCAGATAGCGCACGCACATCGTGTCATGAAGGAAACAGAGAATAAGAACCAGGTCCCAACACATGTTCACGTAATCCTTCAGCAAGGAGCTTTTCTCCACTGCAGCAGCTCCCAACAGCTGCTGATAACGGTGCTGCTCGAGCATGAGCGTTGTTTCCACACCAAATCAACCTGCAGTCTACTTTCTGACAGGACCGTAAAAGCACCAAACCCATCCAGAGCAGACTCGTAATATTGTAATAATTTTAATTAATTATATATTTATTGATATTCACAATTTTTAATTTTAAGTGTAATCATAGTATGGCTAATTGTTTTGAAATTTAGATATTTTAAGCAGCAGGTTGTTTCAAAGAAACTTAAGACATTTACCTATTTGTTCTATCAGTTATTTGTTGCAGCATCATGGCAAAGCAATACGTCCAGTAGATTCAGTGTGTTCCATATGTGTGTAACAACTGCACCTTTGCTTTTACATCCCCAGTGGAGAGTGACTGTTTAGAAAAAAAAAAAGATGTGCTCAATGTTGAATTTCACTGCGAGTTGACCTGAAACTTTTCAGAGGCTCAAGCGCAAGAAAGGAAAGAACAAATGATGAGTTAATGTTAATAATCAAGATGAAGGCTACTCTAACATGAGGTGAAAGGAACAGTCCAGTGCCACCTAAACAAATGTTTTTAAATTATTTTAACAATGTTAATAAAATGTTCTACCTCTTTTTATAGGTATCCTGTCTTTCTCACTTAGAGTTCAATAAACACACACACACATGACTTGAGTAAATTACTTTTACTGATTTTGTTTTTATACAAAATATCCCTAAGAAAACATGGCAGCTCTCTTTTTTTTTTTGTTTAACAAGTAAGAAAAACAAATGAGGTTTGCACAAAGATGGCCATAACAAAACATTTTCTCCGTTCAATATAAAACAGTGCTCATCGGATGATGTGGGAATGTGGCTCTCAGAAATGAGCTGTTACTCTGTCGATCTCCAGAAGGTCGTCCAGGATCTGGTAAAGACGGAAAGATGCGATTAGAACAAGAGTACGGATGTCGCTGTGTCCTCTCTTCTGTCAGTGTACTTACAATGTCTTGGGTGGTGCCGATCTTCTTGGCCAGCTCACTGCGCTCCATCGTGCTGAGGTACAAGTACTTGTTGAGGAGTTCTCCATCCAGAATGTTTCTCACCGCGTTCTGCAGGCTGCGTCTGTCGCAGTGCAGCATTCTGGAAGCAATATACAGAAAGTTAAGAGACCTCAAAAATCGAGTTTCCAAATAAAATCTTCAATGTAAATTAAAATACAAGACATGGTCACAGCATGCAAACCTGAAGGCCTTTGGGTTCAGACCAGCGTGATGAGGCAGCATGGTGTTGAGAGCATTCTGCAACATCAGCAGACGGCGATAAGTCTTCTCCTGCATGGGGAGGAGCAAGCCGACTCCTCCGTCCAGGGTTGCTGTGTGAACACAGATTGAAAGACGAGCTTTGGTCCATGTTTAATGTTTAGATATTTGAAGTTCTGAGACATCTTTCTAAATCAGACTGGTAAAATTCATTCAAAAAACTCTACACACCACACCATATATCATTTGTAGTTGACAGAGTAAAACCACTTACCAAACCATGTGATGTGCTTGTTGTCCCAGGTCATGGCCTTCTTGCTACCAGCCTCCAGGGCTCCCCTGCACGGCATCCGCCAGAAAGTGTTAATGTTAGCTCCGGCGTTAAAGTCAGCTCGCCTCAGCAGGCGCATTCCTCCAAAGCTCTCTTTAGCTGTGAACGCATAGAGAACATAAGATATGACTGGATGTGCGTCTGATACAGAGTTACATCACACCTGCAGACAGCGTTCTGACAATATTAAGTACCTTCAGGTAAATACATATACACGTAGAGGTTCTTGTCTCGATCCGACACTGAAAGGAAAAGAAAATGAAAATGAAGGTCAGAGAGAACTGGAGGACACACTGGATTGAATTTACTTTCATAGGACTTTAAAAACATTACCCAAAAATCCCAGCTGGTTGTTATCCACCATGAATTCGATGCTGTAAACCTCTAGGGGCTTTGCATCCTGGTGCCAAAACAATAAGAAAACAGTTCAATCCCAGCAAAGACGGTCCCTAAATTATCTCCAGCTGCCAGAACTGCTCTCTTCACGATTAGCTCGACTGAGTCCAAACATCCACAGGAGACGCACCATCAACACTCACTCGTACCTTAATCAATAAGCACTCCACTGTGTGTGCTGCAGCCTCAAAGGTTATGGTTAATCTCCCTCCACAAAAACACTTACACACCAACTCCACAGGGAACTATTTAATGACTGAAACTGTTGAAAACTCTCTTTGCCACCTCACAAAATACTGCCAACAACAAACAATCCATTTTACAAGTACAACAGTATACTTTAGTGCATTCCTTCGTCGACAGTAATTGATGAAAACTATAGCGGACTGCACAGTGTTACTTCCTCACCCTGCTGACGAGCGACAATGTCTTGCTCTCCTCCTGGTAGCGGAGCAGTGAGATGCTCTTCATCAGATCAGCGGCCAAGATGAAATTCTTAATGCTGAACATCTGGTGGATGTGGAGCTGAGTGTCGATGAAGGCCATGCCCGTCAGGTCGTTGTCCTTCAGGACCCACAGGAAGATCTGCAGGAACATGGAGGAAGAACAGGGGGTGACGCTCTTCATTTAGCTCATGTCAGGTGGTGTGTGAGACGACTGTGTGAATGCTGTGAAGTTAAAGGGAGTTGCAGACCTTCTGTCCGATTGCTGACACCAGGTACCCGTTGCAATGGCACAGAGCGGTCACCGGCCCCTTCTGTTCCTTCTCGTACAGCACTTTGAACTTGTTCTTGGTGAGGGGCTGGCCTGGCTCTGGCACCACTTCAATCACGTCCAGGATCAAAATCTGAACACAAGAATCAAAGACGAAGCGATCAGCAGATGTTTACATTACTAATTTGAATCCTTTTGTGCAAACACTAGTGTGGTAGTGTCACTGCGTGTTGCTCACCCGGCCCCTGCAGGTGACCTCCTCCCCCTGCATCAGGCAGGTCCCTGCCGCGATGTAGCCCTTCAGTCCGGACACCGTCTCCTGACTCCTCAGAGCCACCGTCTTCTTCATACAGGTCACATGCTCCCACTCCTCCAGATCGATACTGATGGAGACAGAGACGGGAGTCATCTTTTCATCTCTAAACTTTGGTTCTTTGGAATAATTCTTTCGTTATATGCTGCTAGTAACTAGCTAATTGTAATAAAATGACCAGAGAAAAAAAAAAAAACAAAAAAACGTGTACACAAGCAGCAGTTTGGAAAAAGTGCTGCATCCTGAGTTATTTATTATTTATTTTTAAGGTGACTTCATAAATAATTAATCATAATAAATGAGGTGACGTTTTATGGTTCCTGAGCAGCTGACACTGCAGAAGCAAAGCAAAGGAGGAGTGATGGAATTTCTCTTCTTCACAAAATACGTTTAACCTTTATTAGTCATGTGGTAATGTAAGAGTATCAGGAAATATGGAGAGACAAGTGGCTGATCTTTGCTTGATTCACAACATGGACGTCACATTTACATACAAACTCACACACAATCACTTTTCCAACATATAATGCTGAAACACTGCAAGTCACATATGTGCTTCAGCTCCTCACAGAAATGGACTCGCGGTGGGAGGTAATGATAATGCAGAGCAACTAAATGACCACAGACTTGGATAAATGACCCGACATTTCCAACTGACCCTCACTGAAATGAGAGAAAGCAGCCATGTGAGGCTAAACTAATTGTCTACAACTTGGATTAATGACCCAGGATTTTCAATTAACCCCCCCGCAATCCTCTAAAAGCAGCACAAAGCCTCCACAGGGACGACATGGTGCAGAGAGATGGAGAAAACAGAAACTGCCACGACTTTGTGGGGAGCTCTTTATTCACGGGAGCCTGACGTTCACTAAAACACGATTTTCTTATCGATTCTGCAAACTGCACTCTTTAATTTTAAAAAAGGAGAAGTTACATATAAAGAGCACAGCCTTTACCGTGTGTTGGGGATGGCCTCCCAGCTGACCGGAGAGATGAGCTGGATGGAGAACTTCTCCTGCTGAGGATAAATGTAACGCTCATCTGCAGGGCGACACGGGAGAAACAACTCATTAATCCACATGTTTGTGATGAGGTGGAATATAATCATCCAAACAGGACACAAACTGGTGCAGAGCTAATCTTCAGTAAACGTGCTGTTACAATGTCTGGCACAAGAGTCAACTGAAATGCATGAGATGTAAAGCGTGTGAAAAGTGGTGAGCAAATGAGCAAAGAAGTCTAAATAGCTGACTCAAAGTCAATCTGAAAGAATGAGACAAAAAGAAATGGTTAAATTTACACCTAAAAGTCATTTGAAGTGGTTAAATAGTTCAAAAATGTCCATCGTCTACCAAGTTACAGTAATTAGGCAAACTTGACATTAAGGATTCTAACGAAACAGCTGAAAAAAAAGCTGTAACCATACATACCTTTATATAAGTGAGTGTTCTGTAACATCCATTTCAAAATATATGTGGGACCTGTTGATGCTGATGAAGGGCTACTTGAGTTAATCTGACAGGACTGTGGGGGGGGCAGTGATAAAAAAGTTTGGGGACCTGTGACATTAACAATAGGTGTGTGTGTGTGTGTGTGTCTGACCTCTTTCTATGATTTCGTACTCCTTCTCCTCTCCAGTCATCCTGGGGATGCGTGTGCAGGGCTCTTTCACACTGGTGCATTGGTACACAGCATACACCTAAAAGGAGGGGGAAAAAAAGAATCCCAAATCACACAGAAAAACTTCACATCAAAGACTAATCCCTTCAAAGTCACCCTCATTGATTTTTTTCTCTTGCTGGAAGAAAACTTTAAGGCCGGGGGGCTTTCATCTCCAACTTTTCAAAGCGCTCTGATCGATACGCTTTTATTTTGCATCACGTTATGCGAGCGGAGGTGTGCGAGTCAAGGGGACGTGTTTCGGCTTGAATTTGTGTCACGTTTGGCACCTCCAGTACTGTGTGGGCTGAGTGCGGGGAGTCTTACCTTGGATTCGACATGGTAGGAGACATAGTGGACGGTGCACCTCAGCGGGATTTTTCGGACTGGCCAAGGGGCGTCGTAGGAGAGATAGGTGGGCAGGACGCTGATCCTCAGCTCACCCTGTGGAAAAACGCACACACTGAAAACTCAAGAAACTAGAAACTAGACAAAACAAATAATGAAAAAAAGTCTGACAAAGATAAAAAACAAACAAACTGAAGCTAATCAAATACATTGAATCACAATTACAAATATTGTTAATGCATCTAATAATGCTTTTGTCTTGTCTGAGTGGTTGTGGATATTGAGCTGCAAAGTGTAAGAAGAAGTTTACCTTTTTTTGTATTTTCCCTCCCCACACTACGGTACCAAAGTAAGCAGATGCGTACCTGCTTGTTGAAGTACAGGAAGCCTTTGGGGCAGTTGATGTTATGGAAGGGTGAGAAAGACTCGATGGGGCCGTCGATGCTCATGGGGTGAAGCCTCATGGCTCCACGAGAGGTGACCAGCATCCAGTGAGGAGACGGACCACAGATGAACACCTGTGACGTAAAGGAAATGTTATTTGCTGTGACTGGATATAAAGGTCAGTTGTTTTTTTTTTTTTTGTTTTTTTTAAAAGGCTTTCTTACCCCCGAGTATCCGGAGATGTCCTCAAAGTATCTGAATCTGGCGGTACGACTTCTCACGGCTGCACTCTCCTCAGCAGCTCCGCTCTCCGCCTTCTTATCTTTCTTCAGCTTTGACTTCTTTTCTCTGAAGTTAATGTTGTGGGGCACCTGAGGAGAGTGAAATGGCAACGTAAAGATCCCACTTCCTTCGAATTCCACTGGATTTGGTCCATCTTTGTCTGCCTCAGCTCTTACCTTTTTGAAGCGCACTTTTAGGTTGTTCTGTGGCTGCTGCTGATCGTACGGGAACGCCTCGTAGATCAGAAGCTCCTGTTCCACGTGGACCTAGAAAACATCATATTGTCACGCCCTCTTTTCATTACTTTTTTTTTTTTTTTTTTTTTTTTTAAATGAAGCACCTTTATCACATGAAACAAAGAAAAAAAAAACGGCGGAGGATTTACTCACCAGTAAATATGGTCTGCTGTGATTGTAGCCAAGTGAAACCAAAGACACCTCTTTGACTAGCGGGATCTCTCCTTGACGTGTTACTTCTTCTTTTTTCGTCTCCCCCTGTGTTGCTGATTGGCCGGACGAACTGTCTACCAGCACTCTCTGACCAACTGGGAAGTTCTTCACCAGGAACACCAATCGCCAGTCTGGGAGCTGGTAAATCTGTTCAAATAAGAATGTGGACCGTGAAAAAAAGCAAGTATGGAGGCAGTGTTAAGGTACATACACATTCTTATGATGTAACATACCTCCATTACACCATTCTCCCTGGTGATCATGCACCAGTGGCTGGGCTCTGCTTTGCTTGAGCTTCCCTCACTTCCAGAGGGTGCCAGTGCCCCCATGCTACGGCCCAACTCCTCCTTTGATGTGCTGGCATTTGAGTCTCCATACAGCATTTCCTCCTCATCGTCCACTGTGTTACTGCACACACACACACACAAACACACCATCCATAAATACACAGGACAGGTGGCGACTGGTTGTATGATCCAGTGTGGAGGTGACTCTCTGTACCTGAGGTCCTGGATGATGGTCTCTGTTTCAGACTGACTCCTGATGACGGTTTCCTCTCTGATGGAGCAGCTCACTTTGTTTTCTGTGGTGAACATTCCACTTACGTCTCGGTACGCACACAGTGCGATCACGCGTGATTGCTGTTTAATGAGAGGAGGTTTGAAACAAGTTAATTACCGTTACAAGCCATTTAAGTGAACTGTGAGGGTAATTTAGATCTTTTTTCATTGAAGAGTGTAATGTTGCTCTTTATGAGCCATTATTGAAGCACAGGGCAGAGTGATGCTGCTGAAGTGGCTGAGGCAGCCACTTTAGCCCATCAGCTCCAGCCGGGCCAGCAGGGGGTGCATTCCTCAAACAAAAAACCTCCAACAGGACCGCTGAGCAGGATGTACTCACAGAGGAGATCTGGGGTTTCTGCAGGGCCAGCCGGTGTGTCTTCCCCATGTATGAGTCGGTCTTCAGCACAAACATGGTGACCACTCCCTCTGCAGTCATGATGACCACATAAGGGTCTGCCACGGAGCAATGCACTATGGGAGAACCCAGGTCCACAGGGATGAAGTGGAGCTGTGTCACTGGAAGCAGAATTGGGGGAGAACATGCAGGTCAAACAGGTCAGCTTTATGTTTAAGACCTTCAAGTTGTTGTATGTATACACACACACACACACACACACACACACATTCTGCTTTACTCCTACTACTGTACATTTCACTATGACAACGACAAAATGTACAATCATCACTCATGTTTCACTTTTTATCCTATTTTACCTCCTTCTAGCAGCCTAATCCCCATGGGGGAGACTTGGATGATGTACTTGTTATCACCAATGTTTCCAGCAAACACTGTGGGTCCCTGGGTAGCAAAGCCACTGGTGTCCAGCTCCATGATCTCCTGACCCGTCTGAAGAATCTACACAAACACACAGTTTAGTTCATAGAAAAACAGGTTATATTGGATAACATCCAAATGATAATAAACTGGTTTGATTTTTCCTATTAAAACTTTTATCTTTACATTTGTTCAAATCAAGGACAAAAGATGTGTGTCAACGTGTTTTTTTTTTTTTTTACCATGGTTGAATCCTCTCTGCTCAGAATGAGAAAGCCATGCTTCTTTGTATCGTCCTCCAGGGGAGGCTCCGTCTTCTCCTCCTCCTCTTCCTTCTCCTTCTCCTCCTTTTCCTTTTCTCCCTCCTCACCATCCTCACCGGTCTCCGTCTCTGTCCCGTCCTCTGAATCATCACTTTTTACAGCCTGGGAAAGGAGGGAGAAACATCTCACTGTAAACAAACATAAAGGTGCTCCTGTATACGAGTGCACATCTCCAACATTCTTTACAGTGAAAACCCAAATCCGTGAAGCAGAAATACACAGTACTTTTTTGTCTTCCTTGACGTCACTTGAGATGACTGTCCACATGTCGTGACAACCTGGCAACTCAAACGTAGTGACTACTTGGGGTCGGATGCTTCTCTGAGAACAGAATGGAAACAAATCAATACGAGCAAGCAGGAGTTAGAATCTCATACACTTCTGGACATATTACCAGCAGCATGGTGTTATTAATCATAAAAATATGTCATAACTGCAAGCATGTAGGTGTTTCTGGGGTGTTTACAGGCTACTCCGTCGATCTCTGAGGCAGCCCTGGTAGACCCAGACTTCACTATAGCACCGTCACTGCACCTGTGGCAGACGGCCCTCACGACCGCAGGTTTTAGGATGGTGCAGTAATATTTATCATGCATATGCCTAACCCAGTCCACATGCATTAAGAAATGATACATATCAGTGTGTGGGTGGCTCTACCTGAAGCACAGACAGTGCACCATTCTTGCCGTAGCCGGAGCACACTACAACCTCCAGGTCAGGCTCAGGGTTGCTCTGGAACTGTGGAGAGGAAAAAAATCACAAACATCACAATACAATTCTCGAAAAAGTGACAAGTCTACAGCAAGCAATCCACAGAGATACCAAGGAGTGTTTCAGTGTGTGTACCTCTTCAGATAAGAATGCAGGTTCACCCATGGATGCGTTTGCACAAGGTCCAATGTTGAGTATGCTATCACACACCTTGATGAAAACACAGAACTCTTCAGTCACCTTCTACCAAGATCTGCATTTACATGAAAAGGTCATAAAAGAAATGAAACTTTTTTTTTTTACTTCAAATGAATAGGTAGCCAGCTGGGTGCCTGATTGAGCTTCACTTCCGTACACTTCTATCTCATCCACCTCATCTGAAAAACAAAACAAAACCAAAAAAAAACAAGATGAGTGAAACAGATTGGCACATCACACACACACACACACACACACACACACATTTCCGCATTCGCACATTTGAAACATAAAATGTGTACATACCCGTCCAGTTGGTGGAAGATTCTACTCGTTTCTTTTTGCTTGGTGGCTCCTCCTGGAAGTCATTAGTGACGATTTAGATTATGGGCCATTTTGTGAACAAGCTGTCAAATAAATCGACAATCCCTCCAAGTGCAGTAAGTGCTGTGCACATTTACTCTGAGAGAATGATGAGCACATTATCTGAACTAATTGCTGCAACTGCACAAGCGTAAAGCAAGTGAAAATAAAGACAGCATCTCAATGGTGCTTCACGCCAAAAGGCAAACGTACCTGTTTATCTTTATCCTTCTCTTTCTCTTTGTCCTGCTTTTCTTTTCCCTCCTCTGGTGGTGTTTCCTGAAGTTTCTCAGTGTACTTTAGGAGCAAAGAGTTTCCAAGGCGGGAACCCAAGAAAAGGTAACCGGGCTCCATGGTCACCATCTGGAGGAAGAAAGTCCAGAGTGTGAGGCATCAGTTTGGCAGACTACAGTCTACGTATATTGTAAATCCTCTAAAAGATGACAGCCTTATAAGTATGTACTTTATACTCTAAAAGGTCAGCCACCTGTGGTGTTGGGAGCTCTCTGAAAATTTTTTCCTGAACTTTTATCTCCCTGCTAATATATTTTTTGGTGTAAAATGGTCATTTCTGTAGTATTTGTCAGCTACTGCTATTAGCTTTCAAACCCTGTGTCAGTCAAACCCTAATCTCCCTAGAACTTTGTATCTTTCCACAGACACACACAAGAAAGGGCATTTGTTTAAAAGATGGACTTCCTGTCTCATCAGACCAGCGTGGCTCACAGTTAAAGGCAGAACTTACACAGGTTGTCAGAACGCTGGCAGCAGCTTTGTCAAAGTGGAAAGCCCGGACACTTCTCATGCCGTCAGTTATAAGGGTCAGCACGTAACTGCAAGACAGCAACGTTCAATGAAGAATCACAAACTCCCACCATTGTTCTTGTACATTATGGTTGTAATTACAGTGACTTACATTTCTCCTCCTTTCAGAGAGATGACCATCTTGTCATAGGCAATAAAGTCAGACTGGGAACAGTCCAGTGTGATCTTCACCTCTTCCTGTATACCTGGGTAACCAAAACACATCATCTGTTGACGGCATCACAAAATATCATGCAGGATGTAAAGCTGTGTGCTTAGATGATAGTTCTTACGCAGAGGGAAGGCTGTGGTCCCATTTGTCTGAGAATTGAGAGAAACTCCATACGGTGGAACGCTCTGGTTCAGATACAGCAATGAATTGACAGCAAACACCACCACACCACCTGAAAGGAATTGATGTGTGATCAAAGAGGTGACAACACCAAACGCTTTAAGGACGCAACACACTTCCTCACAAAGGATAAATTCATATCCAGCACTCCTACAGGAACGAACTGGGTGAACTGGGAACTTTGCGACCACACTGTTCATTTGTCGTGACAGAAGAGAGGATTCACAGAACTTACCTATTGGCTTGGGAACAGCCATGACCTGCGTACAGTCAAAAGGCAGATTACTAAGAGACCAGATGACAGGATGAACTTTCTGCATGATGTTGAGGGAGATGGCGACGATGCTACAAGTGTCCTGACGCACAGCCACACGCCTGGGAGAGGGAAAAAAATAGTTAGACTTTAAATCGAATCTGGAAGACTTAGCAAGCCAAAGTATCACCTGCAACAACCTTAATTTCCACTTGATCAATACATCTACTGGTTGAATAAAAAGTGGTTGTAGCTGGTAATGCGGAGGACTAACCCTGGCCATGTCTGATTGGGCTCAAATAGGATGAGCAACGTGGGCTCATAGTAGCCATGGAGGAACTTCATGTCAATGATGTTCAGCAGCTTCTCGTCCAGCTCACGGACGTCAATGATGTAGCTGGGCAGGAAGCTGGACTTAGGTCTGTAGATGAGACACAGTAATAGACATGCTCACAGTTAGAAAACTACACATGTTGTACAATTATGTTATCTCAAAACTAAACCTCTGCATGTCCACCTTGGTAAGAAAGCTACGTAGTGTCTAACAGCAGCAGAATGAAAGTGGAACATTTAAATCAAGTGATCGTTTTCAACCTTTGTCACCTTCTAACATCAGATATTATCTGGTAAATACAAGATAAACAGGTATATTAGGCAAAATGGGCGGAAGACTGAAAGACTTTAATGAGTAGACTGTATGGCTGACTGCAGACGTACCCTTCTCCAACTCCACTCTCCTGTTCATCAGTGAGTGTGTCCTTCCTGAAGGGCAACACCACGAGCTGGGTGCCATAAATGAGCATTACAGCGCAGCGATTCTCCGGATCTACGCGGACGATGGGAATATGTACGTTCTGAACAAAACCATCCTGAAAATGTACAAAGACTGCAAATTAGTTTAAAGATTCATTCACTTGTTTCTGTCAGCATTTATTCCAGTTCAGACAGACTCTGCTACTGAGTGTTCCCATATTTACTCTGAGCTCTGGCTCCTCAAAGTAATGAAGGGACAGCGTCTTGAGGTCGTGTGTGCCGGGGTCATACTCCACCACAGACAACTGGTGAGAGAGCAAACAGGTCAGTCAAAAAACTGTGGCAGGATTTTAAAAAACTGGTCAATCAATGCACATCTTAGATGGTGATACCTTGGCATCTTTGAAACTCAGAAGAAGCGCATCTCTGCTTGCTCCCACAAGCTGCACGCTGGCCATGGACATAACATTGCCAAAGAGAGAAAAGGACGCCACCTGCTCCAGCTTCTCCTTACGAGATTTGGAATCTGTGGGAAGAAAAGAGTGAAGGTGGGTCACTACTGCACTCATTTAAATTTATATCACTAACTAATGGACTCTGAGAATGACGTTGAGACGCACCTGTAGACTTGTCAGCCTTTGATGTACTCTGAAACAAAGACATTAACGTTACATACAAAGTCTTTTAATTCAGTACCTGACATCATGAAACATGCTGAGTGGACACCGACTGTTACCTCCACATCGTGGATAATCCTGTAGACAAACAACTGAGACGTCCCAGCCACCACCAAGTTCTTTTCTTTGCTGGATATGAAATTGCAGTAGACGGAAAACTCCACTGCAGTGGGGGTGTGCGCCTGTCTGTACACAGCATACATCCTGGATGGCTGTCCTCAGCATCTGAAGGAGGGCAACATTCAAGATTACTCAACAATTAACATACATACAATAATAAAAATAATCATAATACAAATGATAATGATCCTCCAAAGTAAGTGAACTACTGATGATTACTGGCTTGCAGTGAAACACAACACTGAACAGAAAATGATTTAGCATTGAGGTGAATAACCATGCTGCAGGGAAAGTTTTATCTTAATAATAATTACAGTGTTATATTTTTTATTTTGCTTCATGCCTACTACCTTCATACAGGACATTACATTATCCTTAATTGCTTGTATATAATAGAGCCAGTTAGCTGTTTTAATGTCACTGCTGTAAAAAAAAAAAAGATGCTTCATAAGCAAACGCCTGCTAGCTCATGACTGACCAAATTTCAACTTCAGTGTCCGGCTGGATAATTACTGATAGTGTGCCGTATGTAATGAGAGCAGCAGCATTAGTCGTGTTGTTGTGACTCTCTCGTGTCAACAGTTAGCTTGTTAGCTTGAGATAATCAATGTTAGCTAGCATGGCACAGTGCACACACTTCACTGTAGTTTTATGGCATGTTTTTTGAGAATCGTGAATTAAACTTGCCAACGTACCTATACCAAACACGTTATCAGAGTCTGTAGCTTTATTTGGTCCTTCTTCTGTTTACATTTAAGGTGTCATATTTTGTGAGTTACTAACTTAAACCAGCTAACCGATAGCCAGCTTAGCTAGCGGCTAGTTACCGTTGATGCTGCAGTCTTCTTCGGCTTCTCTTTTTCCGGCAGACTCCTGGCTGCTCCGAGGTGTGCTGCAGCCCCCTGCAGCTCAAACTGTTGACAGGAGGAACTCTTCACTTCAGTATCTTTAAAATCACAAGACTGCACGGGGACACTTCCAGGAAAACTACAGTCATGAAAAGTGTCACCGTGTTTTACTGTATCAGGTTTATTCCATTGTTATTAAATCAGGTTATGAAGGACAAAATATACAGACTCTAAGTTATTACTTTCACAACTTTTCAATATAAAAAATTATTCTTAGCTAAAGCCTGTTTTAATGTGTAACACGGTCCGATCCAATTATTTTACTTTTAAAAGTAGTAAAACAAACAGGTTCATAGTATAGACATAAAGTCTGCCTGTTACACAAATTTTACCTTCCTGTCTCCAAAGCAAATATTTTATATAGTGGCCAAGACATTTTAAGAAAATACAACTGAGAACTGAGAGCATCATGAGCCATGAGCCCAAGAAGCGTGAAGCCAGTGGCCAGTGAGCTTCAAGATAACTTAAAAAAAAAACATTTCCAAGAAATGCCTGATACTTTCTCATTCTGAGCTTTATTTTTCTTAAAAATATTAATGAACTTTCTTAACATGACAAATGCTTAATGTTTTCTAAAATAAACAGCTTTTGTAATGAAAGAAAAAATTATTTGGTACACATATGGACTGTAGTCACAGACAGAAGAAAAGCCAAAGATTTTTGATCAAAGAACTTGACTGATTAACAAAAGGCCCCCAAACAACAGACAGTGATGTCCACAAATTGTGCAGCCCATGTTCACTGCACTAAGTGAAGAAGAGGGAGTCAAGACCACTGTTTTGCACACATGGAACACAAAGCTTAAATCACAGGCCATTTTGTTTTATTAAAATAACAACATACATTCCTTTAATGTGCACAGTAGATGTAGTAGATTAACAAGGCCTAGCTCATAATTAGCTACATTACGATAAATGATCATTCTGGTTTCATCCTAGGACTCATTTCCCTTCTTTTTGTTAATATGGTGATCACATCTCCAGTTCCATTGTCTTTGTGGTAGAGCAAAGACCTGAAACTGTGGGTTTTCTAACATACCATGTTGTTATTGTAAATACATTGAGGACTTATTCTCATATGTAAAAGTTGTAGAACCTGGTCACTAAAGATTAACTTCACAGAAACTCCAATAACTGAACCCAAGCAAATGAATACTGAATATAGTCTATATATTATATTCAGCTCATAGCATGATTCTATATTACTGCTCTCTTACTGGTAGAAACTGTCTGCAACTCAATCGTTACAAATCAAATCAGTTCTATTCACATTAAAACAATGACATATATTAAGGAAAATAAAGAACTATGCCCATCAGACAATTTATGGTCGATCTTAAAAATCGCATACACCGGATGCTTGATTGGAGTTTAAGTAAGGACAATAAACATCCGAGTGTGTAAGCAATGGCAACAAGTACCAAATTGACTATTACAAGTGAAATGTCATGCAATAACTGCTGAGTCACACCTATTTAAAGACATGGTACAATGAGCCTTATTGTGCTTTAAGGGCATGTTTAAAGGTAATTCATTAAAATTTTGGGGTTCAGCTGTTTGAGTTTCTCTTGATCATGCTTGACTAAACTGAAGAAAGTGAAGCAACTGATCAAACTGACAAAGCACTTTTTGATATTATGATCATGAAAGTTAAAAAAAACAACAACAAAAAAAAAAAACAACTGTACACTATAAGACATTAGCCCTTTATAAATCAAATGCACTTCTTCAATCAAGGAAGAAACATTAAAATAAAAGTCTTTTTCTCAATGTAATGGTTATTATCTAAAGACCACTCCCCTCAGCGGTGGATTCTCTGGCATGTAATGAGATATTCGGGGAAGGCCTGCGTATCGTTGAAGATGACAAACATTGTCGGCTTGGTGATGTCGTCAGTCACGCTGTCGTATCTGAGAGGAATATCACTGGTCTCCTTCAGTGGGGCTGTCTTCATCGAATGGCAGCCTTTAGTGTAGTCTCCAGTTAGAACCTTTGACACAAAAATAAACTTGTGTCCGTCTGCATTTGGGGGCGAATATTGATCCTGCACAGACAGCGCAGAGTTGACGGCAAAATACACTCCCTGACCATACACGGTGGCTGCGTGGAGAGAGCAACATGTCAGGAATTGATACCCAAGAAGAGACAAAGAGTTAAATAAGAGAACAGCAGGATCCGAAACATACCGTTCTTTCCACAGAAGCTTCTGTTGAAACCATGGACGCAGATCTCTTTCACACTCGTCTCACTTGTGCCATGGTAAAGAGTTCGTTCGATTTCTGGATACGTGGCGCGTTGCAGTACGCTTGCTTTCTTCAACTTGTACTGATTGTACAGCAGTCGATTCATGAGCTTCTCCACCTGGGGAAAAAAAATGTTATGATATACACACGCAATTATTTGTTGCTAAATGTGCAGCTCATTTTTGATTTTCACCTGTATGATTCTGATTTTGCTGTGGTATTCCTGTATGGTCTCGTAGAAATTCTTCACCACATTCTGAAATTCATCAGATTCCTCGTCGACTTTGGTTGCTTCAGGCAGGTTTGACAGCAGGGAGTATTCTTCGTCTATTAACAAAGCATTTTGTTTTGATTATTTATTAAAAATATAATTCAACACATTAATAAACCATATTGTTGATTGTGGCATAAACCCTAGTAAAAGTAGCTAAAACCTTTTAGTCATCAAGCTAAAAATATCAATTTTGGCAGCTAATGAAACAACAAGGCTTTTCAGTTTAGTTAGCCATCCTTTTTTTTAGTGTTAGCCTGCTGGCTAATATGGCACATTCAATTATTTTTTTTATGATGAGTCTGATAAAACTACTACTAGTTTGTTTTGGTTCCATACACAGAGAGTATCATTTTGCTGAAAACATAAAGCACTAGAGCACTAGAAAGATCCCTTTACCTGGTACATCCTCGACCAAATTCTCCAAGTCGACCAGCTTCCTGGAGATTTTCACAGATTTTCCTGAAGCGATGTTGTATTCTTGCATCTTCTCAAAGTTTATGGTGTGAGGCTGATTGTCTAGCAAGATGTCCACCTTTTTCACCTTCATTCTCCAAACATTTTCTATGAATACTGTAGCGTCGGGTGAATAAGGAGTGGTGTCTGAAGAGGCCGGGTCGTGAAACACCCACTGGACGGCTTTGAGGATTTCCCGGTCGGGTACAGAATTGGAGATTTTCTCCAGCAGCAGCTTCACATCACACAGTGCTCCAGTCACAAAGTCCTTGAAACCAGAAACAGTGATAATGGTGCTCTGAATCTGAATCTCAACAGCGTGCTTCCTCTTTATCATCTCCAGACACTTCCTGTGGTACTCGGACATGTTCCTCACGCTCCTGTGCTCCAGTTTCTCCTCGACCTGTCTCTGGGTGACCTTCTTCCCGAAGGCTATGTCCACCCGAATCAAGTCACAGTTATAACCTGCAAATACAAATAGCTGTAAGGTGTTGGCTGCTTTGATGGTGTCCTCTAAGGAAACACTGGTGCCTTTCTTCAGCTGCTTCACTTGGGGGCTCCTGTCAGTGCTAGAGGATGCTTCATGTTGGATCACTGTCTTGGAAAGCTCCAATGCTCTTTGCAGCTGTTCCTCCTCATCCACAAGGGACCAATGGCTTGACTCCATGGAGTACTGTATGGCTAGAGACAGTTGGGCCTCTTCTTCAAGGTTGCTAGAAAGGCCCAGAGCTCCATTATCTTGCACCTCACTTGTAGCGTTCCCGTCTGCTGAGGGCTGAGGAGCATCGACAACTATCACATCAGGGTCCTGGTCTGTAAGGCTGGTTGGTTCATCTGCTGTGTAGAGATCCACGTTGTCCATGTGATCAAGCTGGTCTGAATTGGATGCACCCTCCTCAGTTCTTTCATCTATGGCTGAGACGATTCTCTTTGCCTCCTCTAACAGGCCTACAAAGAGGTAAACAGACTGTTTGACACTGCACAGAAAAATGGGGAAATACCGAAGAAATAAATATTACCTCTGCCTGCAGCTCCATTATGATCAGTTTGCATGGAATGTGATTTTAACCCATCCGCTGAACCATCCACAGACACTTTCTGGAAGTTTTTGTGAGACATCATTGTCCATGCAGTTTCAAAAATGTCCTGAAATAATAAAGACAATGTTACAGTGAACAATTAAAGTTTCTGCCACAGGGATACCTGAATTTTTTCACATTTTCATTTTCACAATAATTATAACAGTAATACATATGTAAATTGTGTACATCAAAAAGGACATATCCATGGTTTTTCATACTTTATCTCATGAAATACTCATTGAGAAAACCTCACAATTTTTTGGAGGTTTATTATAATCCTTCTATTATGAAGAAAGGAGAGGGGAAAAGAACAAGAAAAATATCGATTTGCTATAATATAACCAGATTAAGAAATGATTTTGTGCTGATTTTTAAAGCACTTTTACATAACGTTTCAGAAACACAGACTAAATGAGTTTGCTTTTTCAATCCAAACTGTCTCTACTTGCATTGTTCACCACACATGCTGTGAGTGATGATATTTCATAACAACTGCTGTCGGCTGTTTCATATGCAAAGGATATGAAACTGATCAATACTTCTACGTTGGATAAATAAAGATGAAGCAAGTAGCCAGTTAGTTTAGACAAGCATAAAGACTTGCCTGACCCTGTACAAAAAAAAACTTTTATCAAAGTAACATTTTCATTGTGTGGTAAAGCAGTTGCAAGAAAGAAGTGTTCTGAAATCTGTTCTTTGTTGGTGCATGCCAAGAGCCTCTGTCAGCTTTCAAAAATGAAGAATGAGCTGCATAAAATCAGCAGATCAACCCAGAAGACAAACCAGTAAAAATGGACAAATAGATAATGTAAATACAGTGTTCCCCTCCTTGAACCGCCACCTTACTGTGGTGGAGGGGTTTGTGTGCCCGAATGATCCTAGGAGCTATGTTGTCGGGGGCATTACGCCCCTGGTAGGGTCTCCCATGGCAAACAGGTCCTAGGTGACGGGCCAGACTAAGAGCGGTTCAGAAGCCCATCATGAAAAGAAGAATATCAAGGACCGTTACGTCGCCCGGATTGGCGTTACCGGGGCCCCACCCTGGAGCCAGGCCTGGGGTTGGGGCTCAGAGGCGAGAAATAGCGCCTGGTGGCCGGGTCTTTGCCCACGGGACCCGGCCGGGCTCAGCCCGAAATGGCGACGTGGGCCCGCCTTCCAGTAGGCTCACCACCCGCAGGAAGGTCCATGAGGGGCCGGTGCAATGTGGTTTGGGTAGCAGTCGTGGCAGGGAGCCTCGACGACCCAATCCCTGGAACAAAACTCTGGCAATAGGGACATGGAATGTCACCTCACTGGGGGGGAAGGAGCCTGAGCCTGAGCTTGTGCGGGAGGTTGAGAGGTACCGGCTAGAGATAGTTGGGCTCACCTCCACGCATAGCTTGGGCTCTGGAACCCAGCTCCTTGAGAGGGGCTGGACCCTCCACTACTCTGGAGTTGCCCAGGGTGAGCGGCGGCGAGCTGGTGTGGGCTTGCTCATAGCTCCCCAGCTCAGCCGCCACGTGTGTTGGAGTTCACCCCGGTGAACGAGAGGGTCGCTTCCCTGCGCCTTCGGGTTGGGGATAGGTCTCTTGCTATTGTTTGTGCCTACGGGCCGAACAGCAGTACAGAGTACCCGGCCTTCTTGGAGTCCCTGGGAGGAGGTACTTGATAGTGCTCCGGCTGGGGACTCCATTGTTCTACTGGGGGACTTCAACGCTCACGTGGGCAACAACAGTGATACCTGGAGGGGCGTGATCGGGAGGAACGGCCTCCCGATCTGAACCTCGAGCTGGTGTTCTGTTATTGGACTTCTGTGCTGAAGTCACGGTTTGTCCATAACGAACACCATGTTCAGCATGAGCATAAGGGTGTCCATCAGTGCACATGGCACCAGGACACCTAGACTTAGGCTGGCCGGAGGTCGATGATCGACTTTGTTGTCGCTTTCATCTGATCTCCGGCCGTACGTCTTGGACACTCGGGTAAAGAGAGGGGCTGAGCTGTCAACCGATCACCACCTGGTGGTGAGTTGGCTCCGCTGGCAGAGGAGGAAGTTGGACAGACCTGGCAGACCCAAACGTATTGTGAGGGTCTGTTGGGAACGTCTGGCCGAGCCCTCTGTCAGGGAGGTCTTCAACTCCCACCTCCGGAAGAGCTTCTCACAGATTCCGAGGGAGGCTGGAGACATTGAGTCCGAGTGGACCATGTTCTCTGCCTCCATTGTCGACGCGGCAGTTCGAAGTTGTGGACGCAAGGTCTCTGGTGCCTGTCGTGGTGGCAATCCCTCGAACCCGGTGGTGGACACCGGAAGTAAGGGATGCTGTCAGGACTGAAGAAGGAGTCCTATCGGACCATGTTGGCCTGTGGGACTCCTGACGCAGTTGACAGGTACCGGCAGGCCAAGCAAGCCGCAGCCCGGACGGTCCTGGAGGCAAAAACTCTCGGGTCTGGGAGGAGTTCGGTGAGGCCATGGAGGAGGACTATCGGTCGGCCTCGAAGAGATTCTGGCAAACCGTCCGGCGCCTCAGAAGGGGGAAGCAGTACTTCTGCCAACACTGTTTACAGTGCGGGTGGGGGAGCTGTTGACCTCAACTGAGGACATTGTCGGACGGTGGAAGAAATACTTCGAGGATCTCCTCAATCCCACCGACTTGCCTTCCAATGAGGAAGCAGAGGATGGGGACTCTGAGGTGGACTCGTCCATCACCCAAGCCGAAGTCACTGAGGTAGTTCGCAAGCTCCTCGGGGCAAGGCGCCGGGGGTGGATGAGATCCGCCCTGAGTACCTCAAATCTCTGGATGTTGTGGGGCTGTCTTGGCTGACACGCCTCTGCAACATTGCATGGAGGTTGGGGACAGTACCTCTGGAGTGGCAAACTGGGGTGGTGGTCCCTCTTTTTAAAAAGGGGGACCGGAGAGTGTGTTCCAACTACAGAGGGATCACACTTCTCAGCCTCCCCGGGAAGGTCTACGCCAGGGTACTGGAGAGGAGAATTCGGCCGATAGTCGACCCTCGGATTCAGGAGGAACAATGCGGTTTTCGTCCTGGTCGTGGAACAGTGGACCAGCTCTATACCCTCCACAGGGTGCTTGAGGGTTTATGGGAGTTTGCCCAACCAGTCCACATGTGCTTTGTGGATCTGGAGAAGGCATTCGACCGTGTCCCTCGTGGTATTCTGTGGGGAGTGCTCCAGTATGAGTATGGGGTCCGGGGGCCTTTGCTAAGGGCTGTTCGGTCTCTGTACGACCGGAGCAGGAGCTTGGTTCGCATTGCCGGCAGTAAGTCAGACCTGTTCCCAGTACATGTTGGACTCCGGCAGGGCTGCCCTTTGTCACCGGTCCTGTTCATAATCTTTATGGACAGGATTTCTAGGCGTAGCCAGGGGCCGGAGGGAGTCCAGGTTTGGGAACCACAGGATTTCATCTCTGCTTTTTGCAGATGATGTTGTCCTGTTGGCTTCTTCAAGCCAGGACCTTCAGCATGTGCTGGAGCGGTTTGCAGCCGAGTGTGAAGCGGCTGGGATGAGAATCAGCACCTCCAAATCCGAGCCAATGGCCATGGTACTCGACCGGAAAAGGGTGGTGTGCCCTCTCCGGGTGAGTGGAGAGGTCCTGCCTCAAGTGGAGGAGTTCAAGTATCTCGGGGTCTTGTTCATGAGTGAGGGAAAGATGGAGCGTGAGATTGACAGGCGGATTGGTGCAGCGTCCGCAGTTATGCGGTCGGTGTACCGGACCGTCGTGGTGAAGAAGGAGCTGAGTCGAAAGGCATGAAGCTCTCGATTTACCGGTCAATCTACGCTCCCACCCTCACCTATGGTCATGAACTTTGGGTAATGACCGAAAGGACAAGATCGCGGATACAAGCGGCCGAAATGAGTTTCCTCCGCAGGGTGGCTGGGCGCTCCCTTAGAGATAGGGTGAGAAGCTCGGTCACATTCGGGAGGAGCTCGGAGTAGAGCCGCTGCTCCTTCGCATCGAGAGGAGTCAGCTGAGGTGGCTTGGGCATCTATTTCGGATGCCCCCTGGACGCCTCCCTAGGGAGGTGTTCCAGGCGTGTCCCACCGGGAGGAGGCCTCGGGGAAGACCCAGGACACGCTGGAGAGACTATGTCTCTCGGCTGGCCTGGGAACGCCTCGGGGATCCCCCCGGAAGAGCTGGAGGAAGTGTCTGGGGTGAGGGAGGTCTGGGCATCTCTGCTCAGACTGCTGCCTCCGCGACCCGGTCCCGGACCAAGCTGGATGAAAATGGATGGATGGATGGAAATACAGTGTTTTTTGTTTTTGCACTAAAAGGTTGCACTTCTGTAGCATTTTAGAGTTCCCAACAAGAATTCCTACTGACCAACAAAGACATGTTTCAATTTTCCTCACTTCTCATTACTGTACAAAAATAAAACAAAATCTCACAGAAATTTGAAGGTTTTTAGGTCAATTCTCAAAACATCCAGGCATTAAAACCAGCAACTGGAGGTTGAGATATATGAGCCTTCATGAACGTTTAAACCTGGTATGTTTTGGAAAATGGCCAGCAGCAATGAACATAATTTGTCTTCAACAGGAAAAACCACTAGTTTTGATTCTAATGCAACACAGTATGTAACACATTATTTATGTCTGCCTCTGATATGCACCATCTTCAGCCTGCCTGAAAACTTGAAATTGATTTCTCTATGATCTGAAAACTAAAACATCCATCAGGGAAGACATGTTCAGAAACACAGCAAACATCAGCGTTTCACTTCTGCCTTGAGTATGCTGGTGAACTTGGCCTCAGGCTATCCTTTACAAGGCTTTAAGGCAATACAGCTTGTCAAAATGAGTGACAACCACTATTTCTGGCCGACTGAGAGGAAGCAAAAAAAGAAGAATGTATGAAGTTGCACGTTGTAGCTTCAAAAACACAGGCGAGCACAGAAAATAAGAAGAAGCTTGCTTTGCTTCAGCATTACATTACCTGGTGCGGCAGGGGTTCCCAGGGCACATACTTTGGGCTGATGTAAACCTGAAACTTTGTCTCCATCTCTTTCAGGATGCTCTTGCACTCCTCATCATTTAAAAAGCGGGTCACCCCTGGAGCATTTACGGTGATTGTTCTGGTGCAGATGGAGGAGACCACACCTTGCAAAACCTCCTCAGCCATTTGACAAGCAACAGCATGACCATGGATCTATCAGGCACATTTGCAAAAACGAGAAATGGTTAATCTGAGGAGTCTAGGAATTTCAAAGACAATCTCAAAACAGCACCGGGAGTTCATAAAACAGAGGCCGGTCATGTTTCCACCACTGCAGTGTACAAGTGATACTGATGCACCACATACCTTTAGCCCACAAAGGTCCTCTGCCTCAAGTGGAAAAATAGACACTTGGTCCATGTCGGCCAACAGCTGGTGATAGTGGATCTGGATGTATTTGAGCATGCCAGGCTCCATAGAGATGACTGTCTCCCTTTCAATGGGTGTAGTAAGAAATGCCATGATTGCCGTCTGCTTCTCACTCTCCATCCCTTTCAAAGTCAGCACATCCACTTTCCTTCCCTGCTCCGACACCTTTGTGGAGGAGAAACCCAGAGTCTGCAGGAACTCAGACCATTCTCTGCAATATAACATGGCCTCGTAATCCCTGTCCACCTGTAGGCTGAAGTGAGACAGCTGGGAAGTTAAAAAGCTCCGTGCCTGGTTAGCAGAGTTCTGGCACATGGACGTCACCACGACATTACAGTCGGACACACTATAGATAATGGATGGCCCAGTTTGATTCATGGTTTGAAGTAGCCGCTCCTTTACATCTTTTCTTGCAAGAAAGTGAGCCTTCTCTGGCTCAAGGGTGAAAGTAGCCTCTGCCATTTTTCCAAAATAGTCCAAGATTGTTTGTTTTATCTGTTCCAACTTTTGTCTGTCACTTCCCGCAATGTGCACACCATTGTCTTTGATTTGGATGTTGAGATCTGGGTGAGCCTTTTCAGTGTCCTGCGGAAAGGTACTGAGTTGAAACAAAGCAAGTTTTCCTGGGTCAGCAACAATATGACTCAATAATGCCTCTTCTTCCTCCATTCCATCCTCCATGACTTCCTCTGCTGCCTCTTCTGATGCTAAATGAGCAACTAGAGGCTCTGAGGTCACCTGAGAGGAGGATTGGCTGTTCGCACTGACCATCATGGGAGGGCTGGTCTGTATCCGAGTACCATTCAGATTCTCTGAGATACTCTCAGTTATATCTTGGCTTCCGCTGCTAGAGTTTTGTGATGTTAATGTTTGTGTAGGTTGAAGAAAGTCAAAGTACGGCATCACTACGAGATCAGCTCCATTCAGTTTGTGCGACTGATCCAGGAAAGGGCCCACAGCTGATGAAAGAAATACAGACAGACATTTAGCCAATAAAGAAAACTAAGGTGAAACAACAAGAGTTTTAAAAGGTTGTACAATGCTAAACTTACAATCAAAACTGACAAAGGACACCTTGGCTGTGCCTTCTGAAAGCATTGTCACCTCCTTCACGGTCTCATCTCCAACTCCCTTGTTCTCAAAGTACAAAGTGAGCATGTCTGAAGTGGTGCCAGGGTGCAGGTTCTCTACTAAGACTGAGTCAGTTTGCTCAACCTGTTCAAGAGTTACACTGGCTCCTTCAAGCCTCCTACTGGAGATTCTAGCGCTAAGGTTTTGGAAGTCTGCAAAACAAAAAACATATGATACAATCTTTAACATTCAAAAACCCAACAAAACAAAACAGTATGTATGAAAACAGAAAATATTTGCATTTAATGCACCTTCTGAGAATGGTTGGCTGAGGTGAATGAGGATGAGATCTCTCCCCGGTGAGGGATGCAGGGTGTAGTCATCATCGTCCAGCCCTATTATGTTCTCCACGTAGAGCTCTATCATCTCAGTGCTGGTGTTGGGGTTGATCCCCCGCAACAGCAGTCTACATTGGTCCTTTGAGGCAGGCTTTCTCAAGCTTAGCTCGACATTATGCAGAACGTGGTGCTCTTTAGACAGCACTCGGGCTGCAACTGTGGAAATAATCAAATGTGGAATTAGCATACAGTAGATTAATGACAAATCAATGTTTCCTTTCATTGTCATGAATTAGTATTTTCTTTTGAGTATAGTAATAATTTGTTTTGACTTTAGTGCTCATGGAGGTAAGAAAGATGAGTAATTCTCTGCAGTTTCTCCTTCCCCTGCTAAATGAAGCTTATATAAACCGGAGAATAAGACAGTAGCCAAATTGCTGAAACCTTCCAGAAAAACCCCAGTTTTCAGGGTTTCATGATAAAATGATTTGAAAGGCTGCATAAAGACACATGTAACAAGTGCAGACAGCAGCAGTTTTTGCAGTTCTCTGCTGTCAATTAATGTACTTGTAAGAAATTTGGATTTAAAGAAAAGCACAAAATATCTTGGAAGCAGCTAATGTCAAAGATAACAGATCGCAAATATACAGTACATGCTCATACTTACAAAATGCCCAATGCAAATAAACTTTATGTTGCCACTTGCCTTCTGCCTCCTCAAACACCAGTATGGCACCTTCACCCTTCTTCTCCACGGAGACGAGGGGACCTCCCCCGGAGCGGCGCTTATTCTCAAAGTAGAGACAGAGCAGCTCCTCGTCCACTTCTGCGGGAAGTTTCAGAACCTCCACCGTCCTCTCCTCCAGGTTTTCAACTGGCATCCTGACAAATACACAGGTTATGACATATAAGTTAAAGTGGTTAAGATCAGTTGTTTACAGCCTCCTGAGTCTACGTGGAAGCTGTTTTGCAGATAGCCTACACCTTCTACTCCTCCAGGGTTAATGCTGGTGCCTGATAGGTAAGGCTGAGAGTACCCAGGACTGTAATTTAATATCATCATTTAACACCTCTCCATATAGATCATGCTAAGCTAACATGAAATCTAATATGGAAAAATGAAAATCTTGTTGGATGTTGGACAGAGAAGATCAGACAAAGCAAGAAATTTCAATATGTTTGCTCTGGCTGTGGGAAATTGTAGTAAAGTATTATTAACTATTTTTATAGATCAAACAATTAATTAAAAAACTACACACTGTACACTCAAAACAACACCAAATTTCCCATAGGAAGATACCATTGTTCAAAGTTTGTAATATTTCCACCAGTTATACTTAAATCATACTAAAAGCCTTGATATATTTAAGACTATATATATATATTTGGAAAAATCATATGATTTTGTTGTAGTTATAGTATGTGATTATAACACTATGACGCTATGAAAATCACTCTATTGATTTTGTGTACATTGGTCACGCAAATAAGTAACACAGCTCAGTTACTCATCAACTGCAGTTTACTCCTGTACCTGATGATCTGTTTTACTTGGATATAATAAAACTGATGAATTACAGTACCACTACATCGTAAACATACTTACACGCTGGCACTCAAAGCTACCAAACAGGAAGCCCGGCCTTCATAACACACACACACACACACACACAGAGTCAGGAGCTGCACGTAACGCTGCCACAACAAACCTTTTTCTATCAGCTTTACAAGCACAGCCACCGCAGCACCGCTTCTTGTTTTTAATTTATCTGCGTAGTTTACCTGAAGTTCATGTCGGTGTCTGCTCTCGTCTTTAGAAACGAGAAAGTGAAACCAGCAGCTCCAGTGTCCATATTTAGACACTGAAGCTAGACTTTATCCAAAAACCGCTTTTATTCTGCCGACGAGATGAGAAAAGGTACTTTCATGGAGCACTGGCAAATCTTTGCAGCATAACTCACCTGCTACAAGGTAGACATTTGCACCCGAACCCCACTCCGTCCAAACAGGTTGAACTACAGACTCTCGGCACTTCCTTATCGAGCTGCTTGTTGAACAGCGGATGGTGTCATCGCTACACGTGTTGTAGGAGAACAGAGGCATCATGGGTACTGTAGTGCCAGCAGCAGAAACATGTGTTCATGGAAAAAGGCCTTAATTTATAATGATATGTCAAGTTTTATGAATTATTCAATTTAAAGCTATTATATTATATTACATTATTACCTCCAATGTATTAGGTTTATTTTATAGGTTTATGTTAGGTATATTTACCAACTACAGGAGACCATTCCCCCACATTGCAGGGAGCCATCACCAAGCTGAGGAGCTGAATGAGTTTTATTGTAGCTTTGATAGGCGATATTTCTCAGCCCTCACCCACCCCAACACCAACACCTTACAACCATTCACACTTCCTGCCACCCCCATCACCCTTCCCCGCTGACCCCTCATCTGCACTCAGGATCTGAAGTCAGAGACAGAAGATCAGGAAGGCACCAGGACCAGACGGTGTGTCTCCCTCCTGCCTGAAAGTCTGCGCTGACCAGCTGACGCCCATCTTCACTCAGATCTTCAACAGATCTCTGTGAAAAGCTGTGTGAAGTCCCCTCCTGCTTCAAACGCTCCACCATCATCCCAATCCCCAAGAAACCCTCCATCACAAGATTAAATGACCACAGGCCTATCGCCCTGATGTCTGTGGTCATGAAAACTTTTGAGAGACTGGTGTTAGCCCACCCGAAAGACATCACAGGCCCCCTGCTGGAACCCCCTGCAGTTTCGTCTACCGGGCAAACAGGTCAGTGGATGATGCAGTCAACATGGGACTGCACTACATCATGCAACACTCCCCAGGGACGTATGCAAGGATCCTGTTTGTGGACTTCAGTATTCAGTTCAGCATTTAATACCATCAATCCAGATATCCTCCACTCCAAACTCTCCCAGCTCACTGTGCCAGCCCCCACTTGTCAGTGGATCTCAAACTTCCTGACCAACAGGAAGCAGCAGGTGAGGTTTTTCCCCGCTGTGGGACTAATAAAGGAATCTGAATCTGAATCTGAATCACATCCAGCACCCGGACAATCAGCACTGGAGCCCCCCAGGGGTGTGTGCTCTCCCCACTACTCTTCTCCCTCTACACCAATGACTGCACCTCAGGAGACCTAAATGTTAAACTCTTAAAGTTTGCAGACGACCCAACTGTCATCGGCATCATCTGGGACATTGATCAGTCTACATACAGACGGGAAGTTGAACAGCTGGCCCTCTGATGCGGTCAGAACAACTGTAGCTGAATACGTTCAAAATTGTGGAGATGACGGTGGACTTTAGAAGGAGGCCCCCAACACTGCTCCCTCTATCCATCCTGAACAACACGGTGTCTGCTGTGGAAACTTTCAGGTTCCTGGGTTCCACAATCAATCTCCAGGACCTGAAGTGGGAGTCCAACATCGACACCATCAGGAAGAAGGCCCAGCAGAGGATGTACTTCCTGCGCCAACTCAGGAAGTTCAACCTGCCTCAGGAGCTGCTGATCCAGTTGTGTGGAGATCAGCCACCAAACAGGACAGGAACAGATTACAACGGACAGTCAGGACTGCAGAGAAAACTCATCGGTGCCAGCCTGCCCTCCATTCAGGACTTGTACGTGTCCAGAGTCAGGAAATGGGCAGGTGACATCACTGCAGATCCATCACACCCTGGATATAACCTGTTCCACCTCCTCCCCTCCAGCAGGCGCTACAGAGCTCTGTACGCCAAAACAACCAGACACAGGAACAGTTTATTTCCTCAGGCTGTCACTCTGATGAACATTTAACACCAGTCACAGAGTGTCAGGAACACTCCCTGAATTATAAACATCCATTGACCTCATCAATATAACATTTCCATAAACAATATAATATATATTTAAATACATACAGTATATACTGTATATACTGTACATAACACACTTCTGTACATAAGCTATTCTGTACATAAGATGCTATGTATGTATGTTCAGCTAACATGCTATACACATGCATCATTGCACTTTCACCACTCTTTTGCAATCCATAGTCACACTTTATGTTTATGTTATGTTATGTAAGTTATGTTTATTTATTTATTTCTATTTATTTGACCTTTTACACATGAGAGATGGTACTGTAAAAACTGGAGTCAAATTCCTTGTATGTGTACACATACCTGGCCAATAAAGCTGTTTGCATTGTAAGCCTATTAAAAACTAACAGTTTATACTTTCTGAATTTCTTCAATATGATTACGGGGCCTGTGAAGTCTTAAAGTAGTCAGTGCTGTTTGATGTACTTGGTTATTAGCAGGAGACAATGAGGCTCTTTAGCACATTAATGTTTTTTATGATTCATATAAAAGTCATTTATGGTCATTAAGTCATTTGATTAGATGACCACACAGACTAATTTACAATGTATTACATTCAGTTACTAATTTATCATGTGAATGTAATGGTAGTAACATGGACGGCAGGAATGAAGTTATTTGGCTGATCAGTATGCAGTATTGAGATTTAAGGTTTACTTACAGTGGCTGCAAGTCCACCCCTTTGTTCTGGCTCTATCTACCAAGTTCTGTTGGTCAGCTTTATATCTGTTTTCTAGACCTGTATTTTATATGTATTTTTATGGTCCTTACTTGGTGTTGTGACATACCAAAGAACTGGATTGTCTCGTCACAATGACTACATTTTACACGTATGGATCAATGTATATCTCAATAAAAAGTAAATAAAAAACAAACAAACAAAAAAAACAATGGCTGCAAGTCCAGTAGGCTTCCATGGACTATATATATACTACAGCCTTTTACTTTATATGTATCATAATTTTTCCATACTGAATGTTGACATCTATGGAGTTGGTTCTGTATGAATATGAGTCAGTCCCTGTGGGCTGTGGTACAATGCATATTCAAATGGCGTTATACTGTATGTGAATTGGGGCCCACTGGGATTCCAACAAGTTCAGCTCTATTTTATATCTCATAAACTATAAATGTTTCCATTATAAGCACCGTATGTTTTATTGATTAGAGGACTGTACTGAGAATCTTAAAATAGTACAAATACAGTCAGAGTGAACTGACCTCCACAGACTTCAAAGAATCATGTAACTCATTAGAACTCAAAACTGTCACCATCACTGTATGTGCTCAGCAGCAGTTGTTGTGTAGTACAGAGCATTTCGAATTTCGATAAGAGAGCGCTCTAATACATTGCTTAAGATACAAATAATGCATTAGCTAAGCAGACTCCATACAGTTCAATGCATTTCTCATCTCATTACCTTTCCAAGTCATTATTATGAGCTTATACATATATAATCAGTAGGCCAAAGTGAACATTTTGAAATTTTAATGAAACATGTCCAGTGTATTAAAGCTGCGCTATAAATACAATGTGTGTGAATGGGCCTCCATAGATGTATATATAATTACTCAACTCTTCATGTGGTTGATGTGTTTTTTGTTAGTGGACACTATGAATAAAAAACACAAAAAATGTAAGGTTTAATAATGAGAAGTAGTGACTGCTGATTCAGCAACTACACTAATTATACTAATTTGTGAAAATGAGAGAGTCTCTCCTACAGCAGCCGCGGAGCAGCTGTACTGTGGAGTCAAGCGGTGAGCTGAGCTGCCTCATAATGAACAAGAAAAAAACAAAGAGCAGAAATGTATAGCAGCACTAATATAGCTAATTCTTCAGGGATAACAACTTTAGCTTGTTTTGTTATAACTTTGGGTTTTTTGGGGGTTTCTCATTCAAGCATATGATTTAAGAATCAACCATCCTGCTGAAGCACAGTTTATAATTAATTATTTACATCAGATGCTACATCCTGTTTGTATTACATCAGGTCTTTAAACATACTGTATATATCAAATAAAAAAGAAATAACAACCTCAGGAACCTGCTGGTGTTCACACATTTTTATTATTAGATGTACTGTGTAATGGAGGATGGAGCAGAAAGGGGCACTCAAATAAACACCCCCTCGCTAATTAAATCTGACAAGTGACAAAGTTTCTGATGTCACTCTTTAAAAGAGCACAATTGTAGAGATGAGGTAAATATCTATGTAGAAAAACACAACCTTTCAAATAGCAAAAAGAAGAGAGATAATTTCAAAGTTGTTGCCATGAGACATAAAATCTTGATATTTTTAGAATCAATTATTATACTATTACGCGTCTCTTCAAACCACAGGCCTCTTTTAATTGTCTTCCACATTTCCCTTTGTCTAGTTAAATCCTTCACACTACCTAAACTTGCAGAACTGGGATGTGTCCTGACTGTTGAAGACTGATGTATTTTACTGTAGCGTTCCAGTCTGCATATCAGCTACTAGCTATGTAAATTACAATCTACCCACATAAAATACACATAAGGTTTAAAAATGTATTATTTAGAATTAATTAACCTCCTTGTCCTTTTCACACATTTCAAAGAAAAAAAAAACACTTTTTTTTACTGTGAGAGTCCACTGATAACTGAGTAACTGAATAATGAATATGTTTTTCATTCTACAACTCTCACACAGGTCAGTGTCACTGACCCTAAACCTTTTCAGACTAGGAAAAATAAACAACAAATATAAAAATGTTCTTTACTGAAAGTGCTGCTTTCATGCTTAATATAACTGCTGAACAATTAAGACCTCAACTGATCAAATACAGGCATGTGAACATTAAACAATGAATGCAGTGTTAAAAGTGTCAGTTCAAACTAAGTCATCACATCAGTGTAACAGTGAACCAATCCAGTGACGTTAACGTTGATGCATGTTCTTGTCCACTAGGTGACAGTGTCCCTTGTAGAACAAAGGTACACCGACGTCCTCTACTATGACAACAGTACATATGTAAGGTAGCAGACAAATTTGAATAGAACAAATATTGTTTCTCTTCTTGTCAGCCTGCTCTCACACAAGGAGGGAAAAGATCACAGAAGACAAATAAGCCAGTGTCCCAATATGGTTCAAGGCACATGGAGCAAATCATAGTGTATTAGATGAGCACTACTGAACTCACTTCCTGACAAATATGAAATACCACCACATTTCACATTGGAGATTTGTTAGTGAAAATTAGTTAGTGAAAAAAATAACGCGAGGCCAGGATGAGATCAGCAAGTGCAGCTTATAATTTCAAGCCTGGACAAATCGTAGCTGTTTCATCAAAACTGCAGAGCCAAAGCTGTTGACATACCCACCCTACATGTATGTGCAACACTTACATACAAAAGAATAATACAGACAAAAACCTAAGATGGCTATATGTATGTATCATGCATATGTTTCATTTCAAATAGATGCAGAATACACAACAATAACATAAACTTTAAAGATAAAAAGATTCACAAATGTATCAATACGAATGATAATAATTACAATACAACAAAATTTGATGGCAAAATCAAGTCTTAAAAGAACTCCCATTAAAGGCACTTGACACCTACTTTTTATCAAAAATGTATGTCACAATGTGCATAAAAAAAGGACGATAGGTATGAAAAGTATGATAAGGCACCCATGTATTGGCTGTATCATATGTTATATTTCTACGAGGACTGATGAATCTCTACAACATGAGAAAGAACCTGGAGCATCAGTCTTTCTGTCTCCCTTCATATTATCCTTAGCAATGGAAATCTCATCAATGGCTTTACTATAGCATGAGTCTTAATCCACCACTGCCTCCAGTAAAGCTCTTTAGGAGCCATTCCAAAAAGCAATGTGAATCAATATTTTTTTATTTAAAGGATGTGAATACAGATATTCTGTAATCACAGATTTCAGTTTTAATACTGCCCTAACACAGCTTTAACATTGTGCAGATGGCTGCAGTCCTAGTTTGCTGTTGCCATGCTGGAAGCTATCAGGTCATGACCTTTGTACTTTCTACGGATATTTGCGGAGGCAGTTAAAATTGTACTACTCAAACAAGAGTCTGCAAGCACACTTAGAAACAGTGGTGCCTTGAGCTAAATGTTGATGATAGCATGCTTATATGCACAGAATGACAATATCCTGATGTGAAGCAGGTATGATGCTATCGTGTGAGTTTAGCATGTTAGAATGCTAATATTTGCTAAATGGCACAAACAGGCTGATGGCAATCGCATTTGTTTTCAGGCATTTGGTTATAACTGTCATTGCCTATTGGATAAAATTTTGACCTGATGAAGGAGTAGGTTAAAAGGGATCAGCAAAGTTATTACACCTTATGACATGAATGTGTGTACCAGATTCCATCGTAGTCCATCCAATAATGTTATCCTGTTGGTGGCACCAGAGGAAAAATCAGCATTAATGACAATCTCCACAATATTCCCCATTTATGTCTAAACATCAATAGTCATGTCACTAGCACACAGCTGCAAGCTTCAGGTGACCACAATGGTGGTTACTTGTAGAAAAAAAACAACATAAAGAGCGTGCTTGTTGACAGGACATCTGCAAAGTGGTGGGGCAACCATCTGATACTACCAACCTGAAGGTTTGATTTGGATGTATGAACAGAAGATTCAGTATTTCACCACCAGAATTTCATTTCTGGCAGTGTGGAGAGTGCTTTGAAACACAATTTTGACCATAATGGTGAGGCTAAGTAAAATATGGAAAATATTTTAAGACTTATTTTTTAGTTTGCATTCAAAACGTTTTAAGAGGGGGTGACGGTGTGTTGGGGTAACCTGAGCATTTTACAAACCCTGGATATGCCCCTGTGAGAAATCTCTAAGTGTCACATTATGGAAAAAAATGTTCTTTGAGGCTGATTTTGGACTTGATTTGAAGTGTCCCTTGGCTTTGTCAAAGTACATTTTACAGCTGCAATCAGACAAGCAAGATGCAAGTTGCTCCATTGTGCAGGTAGTTTATGAGAAATGGGCCAGACAGGATGAAAAGGCGCTTATTCTCTTGCACACCTGCCATTGTTAGAACATAAACACCTTCATTGCCATATGGTGGAAGTTCACATTGATATTTAAAGTATAGTTAATGCTGTGTTAGGTTGTAAAGCTCATCAAAAGGCATTTAACTTTGCTGCTGGACTCAAACACACCTTTACACCTTTTTGATTGGCAGGCAGTGGTTATGTTTTTGTGAGACATCCTTCCTGCATAAGTGACATGATGACACAATGAACTGCACTAAATTCCCCTTGCTATGTTTAAACATCAACAGAGTCACTGACACTTTGTACTACTGTCAGCACAGCTTACATGACTATATATGTCACTGACATCCAGAGTTTCAGGAGGTCACAATGCTGGGTCTTTGTAGACAAAAGAACATCCATGTCATATCACTGATGACATGTCTTATCTCGTCTTCTTGTCTGTTTACTCCCAGTGAGATTTGAGTTGTGAAATTCCGATGTTGGTTTGTCAAAAGGAGATTCTTTATCAGTGGCTCAAATGAAGAACAGGAATCTGGATGGACCAGAGGAGTTCATGAGAAAAGGTCTTTGGAAATCATGAAAAAAAATCCTCTTTTAATGTGATGCGAAAGAAAGATTAAGCATTAAAGGCTGCTGAGGTTCATTTGGTGGTGAGCCCACTGCACATATGGGCTCGCTATCATCTGCCTTTAAACATTCGGATTTTGTGCTTGTCTGCCAGCAGCAGGGTGACATTATATTCGTAATTTCCGTCATGGACTCCTGTGTGTCGGAAAGCTCCGGCCAAATGGTTCTCCTCCCAGTAGTGGTGCCAGTTCCCGTACTGGTCTGCACCGAATCCAAACACACTAACCTGGAGCAGATGAGGAACAAAGGCAAAGTACAACATCATCCACACAAGCTTTTATTCATTTGTGGATTTTGTTAATTTATTCACACCACTCCAGATCCACATATTTTTCATTCATTGCTTTTCATTAAAAAGCATTCTGAAAATGCAATGTAATAAATTATCAACCAGGAAAAGTAATTCCCAAGTGCAGGACCAACAGGCTCAAGAACTCCTTTGTCCATCATGCCATCACACTCTACAACTCCTCACAAGGGGGGAGGAGGACATAGAGTAGGGGTGGCAGTCATTGTACACTTACCTGTACAACACATACAAACACTTTGGACACTTTTTCCTCTGGTGCAATAATAACCTCATCATATGGTGCAATAACTTTTAATTTATAATGGTGCAATAACTTTAATTTATAATCCGTAACTTATTCCCATACAAGCCATAACTTATTTCTACAAGCCATACTCAGCTCTATATATTTACTTATATTATTTTATTCTCATTTCTTATTTTTTGTATTTTTGTATTTTTTTAAGTACTTACTGTTTATTTTTCACCTGCGTGCTTCTTCTATTTTTCTGTATATATATGCTGCTGGAAACTGGAAACTTAAATTTCCCTGAGGGAGCCATCTCAAAGGGATCAATAAAGTCAAGTCTAAGTCTAAGTCTCTAAGTCTAATTCCACAGAATTTCAGCAGCACTTGTTTGTCAAGGTCATGCATGCTCTTAACACAGTGGTTACCTCATCACATATGTGGATAGCGAGCAGTAAGCTGAGGAAGCCAGTGGAAGGATATCGTCCGTGACCTTCGAGCCAAGACTCATAGACGTATTTGAAAAATGTGGGACTGTAAATCAGCACCTGAAAAAGAGTGGTAGGAATCTCTACATGTTCGAACTGTAATTTCACAGTTACATCAATTCTGTCTGTAAAGTCTGTAAAAAAAAACAAAAAAACAAAACAACAACAAATCTGTATATATTGCCCAAACAAAAATAATGCCACGTGTAATAAAGAATATGTAAAAGATTAAAACCTTTGTATAACTCACCTTATCTTTGTTGGCCTTTATCCTGGACATGACAGGTATATATGTGCTGTAACGCAAGAAAATACCAGAAGCTCAAAATGTGCGTTTTAATTACCTTAAAATCCTTAAAATGTTGTTTTTGCTTCACACAGTTCTGCTTGTTTGTGACTAATATCACATCCACAATCTCAGCATGATCCATCCAGCCGTGATTTTAATTTAACTGAGTACATGTCTAAAAATAAAAGCCCAGTGTCTTTCCGCATTCCAGCTATATGAGGAGAGCTGATTAGATATCAGTAGCAGATTTCAAAGTCATCACAGTAACATATGCTCACTGTCATTTTTTTTTGCGTTTTTGCTTCATCCATCATGAGGAGGCATGCAGTGCGGAGATGTGTCCAAGGTGGTGGACAAACTGTTCAAAGCGACAAAGAGGTTCTTTCAATGTGTGTGCAGCTCCAGTGAGGTGGCCACATGCAGTGTGCATAAGAAAATGTCGCAATTTTAAAACGCAAAACCCTGCATGTACTATTTCCATGACTACAGGAGCTAAAAGAACAGTCACACTGAGCTGACCAAGTGTAATTTTAAAGCCAATGTAAATTCTGCACCATGCCTGTGCAGGCCTCGATGAAAACGTGACAGGATGGCATACTAATGACTGAAATGAAAAGTAATGACTATATGGGATACAATCCAGACAAATGTTTCCAATTAACGTGAGGTTTATCAAGGCTATTGCCTCTGCAGCAATGACTGTCATTAAAATTCGCAGATTATACAGACTGGTCCAATGTCACTTATACGTGTGTGTGCCATTCAGTATAACAGCCCAAGCACCTCCTCTACCTTTTGTGGTGAATGAATATGATAATGGCCTGTCACACCATTATGTGGTGCGTTATATTGTACATTACATTTGTCATCATCGGCCCCTCTGTCCCTCCCCTCCGGCCAGATTTCCCATTCCCTGGGTCGCTCCGCTGCAATTTCCCATCCACCCCACTAGAGGTCGTTGGACTATCCCTTCTATCACCTGACTGCCCCACCCATCTCCTCACCTGTCCCTGCTTCTGTCATCAGTCCTGCAGTAACCTGGCTTTCCCCACCTGCTCACCTGTCTCCACTTCCCTCATCAGCTACGCCCCACACATACTAGTAGGTAGCTTTTGCGAGTTTGTCTAGGTTGATTTGTGCTTTGTGGCCACATTCCTAGTTGCTTCATCCCTGTCTTTCTGCATAGTATTCTTGCAGAAGCCCACCTGTCTGCCCACTTGCCTATTATGTGCACCAGCCCAGCTTTTGTCTGCGTTTGGGTCCAGTCCTGCTTTTCCCTGAACCGTGACAACATTATACACCCAAAAAGCACATTCTTTGACACACACACAGGCTCTACATTTTTGCAAAGAAAAGTGCTTGAAATTCAGGCAGCCTTGTGTGCCGTCACAGTTGTGTCCGTTCACAGAGCCCCAATTTATTTAACAAGACTAAAAAAAATGTAACAAAAATAATTCACAGCACTCAGTTAAGATCTAATGGCTGTTGGGCTAATGCTGACATTACTGCCAGTAAAGTGAAATTTAATGATGTGGAATGATTGCTTTGGCAGAGTTTTAAGACAACTGCACATTTACAGCAAACATTTGCTCGTCCTTCCACCATCTAACATGTTGGCATGTTTGAGTTATTGGCAGTGGCATGAATTGGCAGTGGCTTCATTTTTTCTCTGGATGTCCAGTAATCAAGCTAATGATCACGGGTCAATGAGAATGAAGCAGCTGAAGGTGAAATTTACTGGAAGATTAAAATTGAGTAATTATCCTTGTTATGGCAATCTGACAAATAGAAATACTGAGTGAATGTGATTGTTCTGACAATCTGGTATTTGGAGACTGTAAATGAATCTGGGAGCAACATGTGCAAGATCTGTCATAATGTTTTTATGCCTAAGTTTCTAGGACTGTTTTTACTGCAGTTTACGGGGCTTTGCAAGTTTATTCTAATCAATGGCATGTGTTTGAAAAGGGATTTGTGCTAAAAAAACCTGGTTGAAGGAATGAAAGAAAGAAAGAAAACTATGCAATAAAAGATGACTTACACCTCGCTGCTCAAATCATGAATTCAGTGGGCTCCACATACTCCTCATCGGATACATTCTACCATAGACTAAATGAAATAAGGTTATTTCATAACTTCAGGCACTAGAAGAATGACAACAAATCTATCTATAATCTTCCAGTTATAAAAGGTTTTTCACAGGTCTCTTTGTTGAGAAATGGGGCTGATAAATGAAGCACCTCTGCTCCTCACATTTCCAAATGAGAATAAAAGCACACTTATATATTTTATTCTTGGCAAGTGATGACATTCTGGAAAAAATCATTACAGAAAAAAGAAATGTTTATTTACTACTTGTATCACCTGTTTTGGATGCAGACTTTGTATTACCTGGTTTCATTCCAACAGAAATTCAAAGTAAGAATTATATTTATTCACTTATTCAAGAATTTCTGTTTTGAAACATAACTCAATTGTGACTACAGAAACCATGCCTGTGTATCAGTGACTGGAAAAAAAAGAAAACTACCAAACCAAAAAACTAAATCTATAGAACTATGACAGTCAAGTTAAAAGGGAACTTAAAATGACATCAACAAAGATAGGGGAAATGGTTTCATTATGAAAAACAAACATGCATCCGAATCTGCTTAATATCAATAGACTGACATGTTTTAATTCATAAATACCTTTTGGACTTTTGGCATCACACCCCCTGTTTTAATGTTGATGTTTCTATTGTGTATTCTGTTTCTATTTTATTTCTGTTGCAAAATTTCATTTTGAGCTTGGTTACATTATCATTGTCACAATTATTGATTTTTTTCTGGTCATTTTTTAATGCGACAGTTTTATTTTATTTTATTATTATTATTTTATTATTATTATTATTTTTAATAAGCACACATATGCACATATTTTAAACTTACATAAACTGATTTTTTGTTCACAAGGTGGCCATGCAATGAGCTGTAACAGAACACTGACATGCTTTAATTATCATTATTAAGTTGCTATAGAGCCAACGTGTTAGCAGAAATCTGCTTTTTGACACTTTCATCAGTCATTGGCTTTAATTTGAAATAGTCTTTCTGGCCATCTGGCAAATGCAAGTGCTATATCATTTTTTCTTTAGGGCTGTTTTGCACTTTTAACTCTAAATTCTCCACTATCCTCACCAGCTTGTTGCTACCAGCTGTGTGAAGCTTGGATGCTAATGTGAAGTGGGTTAATCAGAAGTTTTTTGCTGAATAATTTGGTTAAGTAGGTTAGGTTAGGAAATTAGGTTGATGAGAGCATTGAAAGTGACGCAACATGGGGATGTTGTGGGGCTTAAAACCAAAAGGATGCTTCTAAAAGTCCCTGTAGAGCTGAGGAAAACAGCAGAGTCGGACAATAATTGTGAATTTCTGGGTTCGTCATTATGAGCAACCTCTGTCATATTACACAGTCATTTGATCCATTTTTGATATAAAAATACTGTCGAGTGCAGCTTTAACATTCCTTAAGTACACTTACTGTTTAATGGTACCCGTGGTCAGAGCACTAACGATCCACTGCAGGTCCAGAGTCTTGAAAGGGATCAGCACCAGACTGGTGGTGTTGTCCAGGTCTATGGCACTTTCTGGATACATTACGTGATGTGTTGTTCTGGCGCCCACATCCTCTTCAAAGCCAGTGGTGGGAGCCTGGTTCATTCTGGGGGACAAATAAGCAGAGATTTTTCTGTCTGGCTTATTTTTTCCCCCTCTGTTCCCTTTTTTTTCCCGACTTGCTTTGCCATCTTTATTTTTTTCCAGGGTGGTTCAAATTGAGGCACATTTGGCACTAATACCCGTAATCTACAGAAAGTTAGTTTTCATACATCCTGCAAGAGAGGCCGAACCACAGGGCACGGAGGCATGCAAAAGCAGCCATGTTAACTATTTTAAGAAATATATATATATATATATATATATATATATAGACAAACTTAATCACAATGTATTTCACTTGAACATGTTTTGGACATCCAAACAGCAATTCAGAACAATCCAGTGTCCATTTGGAGCTCAACAATTACCGCTTGGCAAGCTAGGCGAGGCATCCCTATTATTATGTCCGACAATACTCACTCAAGCTGGAGCAGTAATTGGCGGGAACGTAGTTTGACAGTGGCAGTTGGTTTCGGTCAGCAGAAGGAAGTGACACAGGGAAAGAAAAATCATGAGACTGACCCCCGCGTGAGACTAGCATCACCTGTTTGGGCGCTGCGGCCTGAGCAACATTATCCTCCTCATTACCGACTCTGCCATGACAGCTATATAACAACTTGACATTTTCAGCCTCAACCTGTCAGGGCTCCAAATGACCTCCTGCAAGAGGCATTTTGTGCCCGGGAAATCTGTCTGCTGATGAACTGATATGTGCTATTTCATGTTGCAACTTCACATGGAAGGTGTAGCTTTTTTGTGTTGATAACTGATGATAACTAAGACACTTGGGAATTTATCAAATTATCAGCTTGTCAAAACCCATATTTCCCTGGTAGATGATTGCCTTTTGTGCACTATGCTGATGAAAAAGAATTTTCCTCAGTTTCATAACCACGGACCATCTTCAGTAGCTACATCATATAACAATAATATAAAATGTATTGTTGGGTTTCATCAAACAAATAATGTCAATTTTCATATCTTATTTGCAGTTTATCAGGTGGTTCTACAGTTTTCCAAATACAACAGTCTGTTCTTAGATATCTATCTTCTATCTATCTATCTATCTATCTATCTATCTATCTATCTATCTATCTATCATCTATCTATCTATCTATCTATCTATCTATCTATCTATCTATCTATCTATCTATCAAAAATCAAGATGAAAGGATGAAATGTGAACTAAATTAAGCACCTCAATTAAAATTATCAATCTAATTGAGATTATGGAAACAAAAGGGACATAGAGACATCATACACCGCTGCCTTTAATGCATCAGTTAACTAAAGTAATGCTACAGCTGTGAAAGGGTAGGAGGGCCAGTCCCAGGGGAGAGAGGGGTTGTGTCACCAGCAATAAAGCTGCCTCACCAGATGTGTCTGTGGTTATTATCAACACAGCGCTGATTATTATGACATTGCATCAGCTGTTGTGGCATCCTGGTCTAAAAAAAAAAAAAGAGTCGTACTATACAGAACCACGGCGCATCATTTCATGCGATCACGTCCGCAGAACTCACGGCACAGACTGTTCGGCCCATTTTACATCAGAAATGGAGGGAGGGAGGAGAGAGAGCAAATGGTTTACTCTCCATTAAGAAGTAATGTGCACTGTTTCTCCCAAACCAAACCAGGTTCATGGCACTGACTGAGCTCAACTGCAACGTATGGAAGAGAAGAAGTATTGGCAAGAGGTGTAATGGTGCAATATGTCAGGAGAAAAGAACAGCTTTTGACAGCCGCATATTGTTGGATTTTCCCTTTAATGGTAACTACAGCTTCTGGGAATTTAAGAATTGCTCGGCAAATGTATCCCCGCCGTCCAGAGCAGATGAAAAAGGAATGGCAGTGGGGGCAGAGGGACACCATGGAACATATTAAATAGCATAATGTGAAGAATCCATCACTCTTGCAGCACATTTGGAGATGTTCTACTGTAACACCACATTACTTTGTGTTAGCACTTGCAGGTAGTTTTCCTTAGACTAAGCTTTGATGGAACTCTACTCTTCTTCTCAACTCACACACAGCAGTAATAAATAGCCTCATTTTCTTCTTCTACAGTCTTTTTCTGTTGTCTAAAAATGACCAGCTATATTCCCCTTGA
This sequence comes from Scortum barcoo, assembly GCA_023238725.1. Taxonomy (NCBI): domain Eukaryota; kingdom Metazoa; phylum Chordata; class Actinopteri; order Centrarchiformes; family Terapontidae; genus Scortum; species Scortum barcoo. The sequence goes on along the minus strand of CM041548.1, from coordinate 4,669,093 downwards.
CATCTAAACAACAGCTAAAAAAAGACAAGACATATTTCTATTGTTGTACAACACAAAACTGATATCTATGTACTGTAACAGAGCTGCCGTGTCTTCTAACATTTCTCGGATTTCTTGACCCAATCCCTGTGTTACGCAAAAGGCCCTCTTGAGATTTGTAGAAGACTGTATGGATCTCGCCATTACTCACCGCGGGGGTCAATGCTACGATAATACAAGTCTGTAAGGGCACTCAGGAAGTTAACTTAAGTTGTTAAGTAGATTCAGTGGGCTGCTCCTTCACTTAATCTTGTGGGGGCGTGTGGTGTCAACTGCTCTAAGGAGACGAATATTTCAGATTGGTCTAATCAATATTCAACTTCTGCTCCGACTCCCCCCTGGCACTGGAAATTTGTACCAGATGGACTTGAAACAAACCGGAGCAGATGTATTGGGCCTTTGAAAAGCTCATCTCACCAACAAGATGGTTTGCTCACGCACAGGAAAACAGGAGTTTTTACCTTGAACACACAAACAGAGTGAGCAAATGCAGAATACAGCAATGTGAGATGAAGAATGCTGTTACGATATGCAAGTGGAATGATAAAGATCCATATTTTGTGCATGTCAAGCATCGGTTCATGTAAATATTTTAATGTGGCTCTCTGTAATAACAGATTTGGAGAATCACAAAACTCAAAGGGTCTGTAACAGCCCTCCAGAAAGAAAGCATGAAACCAGGACAGATGACTCATTCTCAGTGGAGGAGTGAAATTCAGAGTGGAGGTCTTTTTACTGATGACAGATATCTTGACGAGTGATTTATAGCAAGACTATATGGAGGCTGCGAGTGTGAGTGCCAGGACTTTGTGCATCAATCAACTTCACTCAACTAAAGTGACTCTTAAAAGCTCAAACACACAAGTCAGGTTGAGATGTGCAAAGGTCTACAGCACTGACTTAAATTTGATTTTCTTTTTTTCTCTCCCAGGTGTTTTTTTCTTCTGTTCACTGCAAACAGAAGCACTGTTGTGTCTAAATGTGTTTTCAGTAGTATAATTCAGGTATCGGCGGGCGAATACTGCCACCAAGACTCTGCATCAGATTATACAGACTGCACCAAAGATGTCAATGACTTCGCTTCAGATTAAAGAAAGAGCATGCATTAATGAAACATCACTGAGGCAGGTATTTTAATTGTTTAACAGGCTGGTGGGTGCGGGACGACTTTTGTAATTTTGCAGCACCTGTCAGGGTGGATTATGGACTGCCGCTGGGATGTCTATGAAATCCTTCATCTATTATGTTGACATCAGGCCTCAGTGCTCATCTATTTACAGATAACATAAAACAGTGTTCAAATTATGGGGGAGCTCCTAAAGGAGACCTGTAAACAAGTAAAAACAAGTAAAACTTGAGTTCGGGGTTGGGGGAAAAACTAATAAATTATTATAAATTGGAATCAAATCAAACTCCAACATCTGTCATCTGTTTTAAATGTATGCATATTTTTTGTGATTTCCTTTATATTTAGAGTTAAAAAACGTCTAAGAATTTAGGCTTTTTTAAAATCCATTTTCATTTTTAATTTTACAGCATGTCCATTGTAGGGGACCATAGGACCATTTTAGTTTGAAAAAAAACCCACCCAGACTTAGAAGTTAAAAAACTGAACACACTATGACTAGAGTGAGTATTGCATTGACTGAAATTATATATCACTTGCACCACAGAAAGTCCTGACAGCCATACTGTAATTTATACGATGACATAAAATCAAGCACAAGGTACATCTTCAGTCGACAAGTTCAAGTTCTCTAAAAAAAGCCAAAAAAAGCTTTGTAGGATAGATCAAGCATCCTACATAGTTTGCTATTGATCTAGCAACACCTATGTAAATAGTGACAAATGGTGAAGTGGGTGAGATTAACTCAGCGGTACAGGTTGTTGTAAACTTACTCTACTCTCATTTTACTTACTACTACCTCCTCTGCTTACTCATTTGCATGTCAACTGAAAATGGCAACAGTGGGATGTATGTGTCACTTTCTACTGATTAGTTAGGGCAAAACAAAACAGGAAATCAGATGACACGAACACAAAATGTCAAGCTGAATAATTAAAGTCAAACTCAATGGCAGTGCAGTTTGATTATCAGGCTATTGATTTAGTCTGTGTTGGAGAGCTCATTGAGGAGAGATACATTACTGCTGTTATATTTACACTTAAATTCATTATCAGCTTTGCCATTAAAACACAATATTTTTCTCTCTTTCTTATCTTTTTGTCCCCTTCCTTTTAAAAAGTGAGAAAAGAGAGACCGTGATGCTGATAAATGATTAATGACATCTTTAATGTCACGGCTATTGGCCTCCCAGCAGGCTGTTGGACATTATTTGCCTGATTATTATTCATTTGTCCTCAAAACGCTCAAAGCCATGAGCCACAGTATTCCATAACACGGCCCCGTGCTTCAAGGTGCAGCCAGATCACGCAGCATGTAATAGCCAACTAACACGTTAAAGGTCAGTGGTATTTCAGTAGTCTCATTTCTTCGCATGCTCGCTAGTCTGCTGTTGCCACCGCTTGCCTTTGCAAGCCTGACTTTGTGTCAATTTTCAAAAACGCCTTTGCAGTTTCAGCTGACAAGTCATGAACACTGTGTACATTTTTATCAGGTAAGCGGAGCAGCAGGGCCAGAGTGAGGCAACAGCACCAGATGAGATGAAGGCAAAGAGTCTCAGGTGTGGTTTTAAAGCTTGAGGCTTTTGTAATTAACAGGGCGAATACTAAACTTGCACTGAATGTGGCGCTCAAGGTTGCTTTAAGAACGGCGTGGTGCTCGGCCTGTTAGCTGCGTGGAGTGCTCCACAGCTGATATTATCCACTTCTTTCTGAGGGTGGTCTGATGAAATACCAGCTGCCCAGCTCTGTAGACCAAGAGACCAAGAGAAAGGTTGTCTCATACACTTAGCGCCTTGTGGGTAAATAGCAGGCTGTTGCAATCGATTCTTGATCTAATAGGTATCCAGAGAAGAGTTGGAGGGTAAACCCAGTGCAGTTTTGTCAAAAGTACTGCCAAGTAAGTCAGCTGACAATGATGAAAGCCTCAATTCCTCACAATTAAACACACATGTGCAGCCCTTACCTCGCACAGCTTGTTAAAGGAGCCCTCATCTTGCACAATGTGAGAACATATAACACACGCGCTCAGCATCATTAAGGCAGCACTAACGAGGGCACCCTCGTCTTGTATATCACACTGGTGAGGCATTCACTTAATGAGCGGGTCAGCTGTCGTGCGCTCACACAGTTTTTGCTGACATTTTGGGTGAGCTCACCTTTGGTTTCATTTTCTGGTTTATACAATACGGCTCAGTTTAATTAACCTTTCCTTCAAAAATTTCTTCTTCTTTTTTTAATTTTGTGCTTGCTGGAAATCCAACAGAATTAGTAATGTCAGCGGTTTAAACTAAATCTATATTTCTAGTTGTGCATACCTTCACAGCCTTATCACACTGACCAAAGCTACGCTACATGTGCCTCCTCAAAAAACGTATCACATATAGAGGATACAAGAGCTGTGATTGGCTGCTTTGGGTTTCCAGAAGTTTTTAATGCTGTTGGAAGTCATTGGTAGTATCTGCGACGTTAAGCAGGTTGAAGAAAGTTTCAGTTATCTTCTCCTCCTCAGTAACGCGCCTAACAAAGCCCTCTCCACAGCGAGCCTTCTGCTCATAGCACAAAGACGTAAACACATGATACCGGTGTCTCCCCAGGTGAGATCTGACTCTGAACTCTTTGATAGCTGGGTGAGCAGCTTGTTTGTCATAATGGACTAAACAAGAAACATATACATACAATTGAAGGTGTAGTGTTACCTAAATATGCAGTTCAAGGGGCCAATCATTTAAATTCATGTGACCAAAAAAAGGACAATTGATAGATGCTCTTGAGTTCCCCCCTAAGATACTTATTTATAGCGTGGGCAGCTCAAGTGGCAATCAAGCCCCTGAACTCTATTGTTCTTTGTGTCATAGTAACAAATAGGTTCACTGAGCTAAGGACAGGATTGATTACAGAGTGGATTGCGCACACATATGAAAATTAAGTCTTAATTAGAAATTTCAGTAATGACGGATATTTGAAAGCAGTATTTTCATCTTTGGTAATAATAATAATATTAATGATAGTAAGGAGGAAAAATGCAAAATCAAGCTTTCAATGCTTGAGCTCTCTTCAAGCTTCGGGGCACTGATTACAAGCTCAAAGTGCTGCTTGTCTGTCTTCAGTCAGAGTGAGTGAGTGTTGATGTGTGAGAGGCACTTGTAAGGAGCATTCTGGTCATTCGTGGGCCCCCAGGAGCATATCATTATGGTAATAACACTCTCATGGAGGAAGAAAAAAAGTTCTTTTTTTTTTGGTAGAAACTCTTACCAGGAGCACCATTACTTGTTGCTAGGCGAACTCAGAAGACAGCTAAAGCTAGAGAGTGTATTAGTTGCGTGAAAAGCCCGGTTGTCAAGCCGATTTAAAAAAGGGATTTTGTGTCGCACAAATGTGATGGGCCTACCTATTACATCTGCCGGCTTTAAGATCCATCTTAATGAAGTTATTTGCAAGGGCTTACATCATCGTGTAGAATGTAAGCTTGACTGATCCCCAATTCAGCCGAGTAAATATGAATGATGAGACAATCACACATCCAAGACAGCCTACTTCTTTTCAAATGAAATACGTTGGCGTGCCCACAGAGCATGCAGAAGTACTGAGTGGACATGATTACATATGATCAGATGTTCTGCGTTCAAAAGAGATGCGAGTGATGGTACGTTTTAAAGCATATGAATCCTTATTCGAGATCTCATAAAAACGTCTTCAGGACATGTTGCCCAGGTTTTGGGAAATATGTATTCTGCACTTTAGTGTTTCTCTGCTTGTCCCAGTGTAGCACTTGTGACCTTTGGCTCAGCACCATGGCTTCCAACGAAGTGAGACTCCAAATGTGATGCTTGGGCTAGAATAACAGAAAAGAAAGCAGCATATTTCTGTGGCATGCTTGTGCAGGAAACTCTTCTGCTAAAGGCAAAGTAATAACTCTCGTCTTGGTGCCGTCGCTGTCATACGATAATTGAATTGGTAGACAATGGCATGCTGCTGTCACAGCGGGGGGCTGGCAAAGAAGATAAGTGCAGTAATGTGGCTTTATACGGAGGCAACATGTCACAGCAGGTTGACAAAGCCTTGCTGTGATAAATTAAGAGCCATGCAAGAATACTGCGTGAAAACTGCTTTTGCATATTTAAGCGGTGCTCTGGTTACTCTCTTGATAAGATCTTTGTGTCAGCCACATCATCACGGAGCCCGTTTGCCATCAATCTAACAGAATCCTAATTTCACTAAGAAAACTGGCAAGGACTGTATCAGCGCACCCTAAACCATCCACACCTTTAGTCTACTACTGTGTCAGTGCAATGCTCTATTCTAGTCCAGTTTTACCCAACAAAAACTAAGAACATCTCAGTCCAGTTTTTGTCTGTGAAATTTCAGTTACCATGGTTACATGTGTTGTCTATCACACACACACACGCACGCGCACACACAAGCACGCACACACACACACACACACAGATAGTCTATGTCACTCTGTTCTGGGGTGGTACAATAGACTGATGTCCCCAAATAAATCCACCTGTTATTCCAAAACGTATTCACTTGTATAAGAATTATGGACAAATGTTACTTTTGCCTGAGACACATCTATAAAAAGAGTTAGAGCTTTCTTTTCTGTAAATGTTTTGAGGTTTTGACATCTTGCCTCTCTTCAAGTACAATTTTAGATGAATTTAATCCAGTAATCACTTCTTTTTCCCTCTAAGACCCAGTAACGTTAGCTAACATTTAGTTAAACAATTTAAACACTGACCTTATGTATTTACACATTTAAAATGTGTTTTTATTAGACATTAACAACTGACAGCCACAGCAAATCCCACCAATGTGTGAACAACACAATATATTGCATAGTTTGCGTACTGTACTAATAATCTGTGAAGACACCCTCTTCACAGATTATTTGCATATTTTCTCAATATTTGCAACAAGTACGGGTATTTGAAGTATTTAGTATGCACACAGATACTTATCCTCTCTCTGTTGTTTTTTTCTTTTCCTTAATGTCACAGTATTTAGTTGAGCCTAATGTGCCTCTGCTGTAATATTCATACTGTATTTACACCCTGTTACAGTTTAGTTATGCTTCTCACCTTTAAGTTGTACTTTCCATTACGCTTAATTGATCATGATGCAGCAGTCGCACATACCAGGCCAGTTTTGTTTGTTGTTTCTTCCTTATCTCCACCATGTGTCCGAGCTACAGGAGAGATGAAGTGCGTTTCCACTATCTCTTTGTCTCCAACTCCATAAAGTTAGCTGCATTTTTCACATTCACTAGATAAAAGCATCGACTTTGTGTCCAAAATGTGCTTTTTATCTGCAATCAAATTCAAACTGGAAATGGGTATGGTGTGTACTTTTAAGTTTCCCTGAGATAAAATGTCCAAACACATGTGGACAGCTGGACTTTTACCAGTCTTACGCAACGGCCTATCAATTAGTGTGGCCGGAAGAGCAAAAACATAAATCAAATCTAATTGTGATAACTGTGATGATTCATTGGTTCTTCAAACAGCACATCCTCAAAAGGAATCATTATTCAGAGGCAACAGATCTTATTTTTGTCCGTCAAAGGGAGATGCAAAGACTCTTTTTATGACTCAAATCTATTTTACCACTTCAATCTGCTGAGCAAACAAGAGGCTTTAGCCGATAGGCCGATGCCGTTCAATATTCATGATAGTCTATAAAGGAAGCTTTAGAGGATCTGGGCGAATTGCACTGTGGATGTTTAGAATGCATTTGATTTCAGTCCCTGTTCGCACTTACTGGACTTTGTTCCCATATCATTCTGAGCTGATACCCTGGCAATGTCATCAGAGGGAAACCTTTAGTTTAAAAATGAGTGTTGTTTTCTGTTGCTCATGATACAGATCTTCAACAGTCACTTTCATCATCCCACTGCCTCCTTAAGGCAGTCATTTCTGTGCACAAACAGTCTTAGGATACCGATTGGATTTTTATTTCTTATGATAAATGTGTGGTAGATAATTCGATTGCAGATTGTGACATTATTTAAAATGGTTATATAATATTCTAAGAACAATTCAAGGGAACGCTTCGGTGCTCTTTAGGGATTTGCATATTCCGCCCCTGCAGCCCTCAGCTCCATCTACAGATCAGTATTTCTTCAGTATCCAGCCATGTCCAGGCATTGACATACTGCTTGAACACTGAACTGCATTCAGAAAGAGAAAGTTTCACCATGAGCTTAATTTTATCATAAAGCCAACAGTTTTGCGGCAGGAGGCACACACACAACCCCTCTGAGAAAATCTCCTTGTCGTGCTTTCCATCTTTCCAATTTATTCTCTGCAGAGCTGCAATTGGTGTGACAGATTACAGGGAGCGACAAACTCCTCTCTTGTTTCGTGCTGCCCTACAGCAGGAGATAAACATTTGAATACTCAAACTCTATTGTTTTCATCCGCTGCTTTGTTAAGACAATTCTCTGAAATTTTAACAAATGCAAAACAAGGACATATGAAGTGAAAAAAACAGCCACACCTCTGAGCTCAGAGAGAGAAAGACGGGAAAACTGCATAGCCAGCTAAATAAAAGCTTTTTTTCCACTGTTTGTCCGCCACTGATTGAACTGATTATGAAGCAAAACAAATAACTGTTGTATACATATAACATGACGGCTATGCTGCAGCTAATTTTAAAGATTGTTTGATGGATATCAGTGGTTTTGTGTTAACTGAGTAGAACAAGCACTTTGTTGGGTTGTAAGAGAAGTGATGAGCTGTTTTCATTAAATATAGTGTGTGTGACTATTAAAGAATCATTATATGCATGTACAGTTTATTACCAATTTAGACTTATTTTCACAGATTTGTCCATAATCTAATTGCACTCACAAAGTTAATTAATAAACGAGGGAATGACGCCACATCACAAACACCCAGGTTAAAGGTGTAGTCTACAGTCCTGGAGAAAGCTTGTTGGTATTTGAACTCATCAGCCAAACAAATACAGCCCTCCTTTTTCAGTGCTTCTTCAGTAATACACAGCACTACTGTTGTCCTGTGCACGAGCAAACATTGTGACAAAGTGTCGGTATTTGATGACCTGGGAGGGGAACGGGCTGGTAGCTCGGCCCAAGTCTCTCTGTTTCCTTGTTTACAGGGCCTAACTTACTTTCAGCCCACACACAGAACGGACAGTCAGTGGACTGTGAGGAGATATTCACAGTATTTAACAAAAAGTGTTTTTGGTTTTTAAGCAAATCTATCTGGAAAGAGAGTATGAAAATAATGAGTCAGTTGTAAACAACCTAAGCTGACTTCCAAGTTCAGCTTTGATCTATAGTGCTTACCATGCAGTTGTGCGCACACACATTTTTCCTGTGACATTAGGGCAAAGCCATAGCCAGAATTAAAAAAAAAACTGAGGTCATGAATCTGAATTCCTGAAAACAACCAGCACCAAAGAAATATTTTGACAATCCACCAAAAAATGTTATCTAATTTCCCCACAATACTCATATTCATTTTCCCACAATATTTCTCCATGTGACTGAGATGATATTGTTCTTTTGTAAATCTTGATCTACATGCTTGTTCAAAGACTTCCCCACACTGATGGGAATATAATTTTGATTATATAATATTAAAAATATAATATTTTAAAAAACATTGGGGTCTTTTGCTCAGTGTCCTACAGCCCTGACGTTTTGGGCACTCTTTGAGTTTTACTTTAAAACAAAGTGGTTTAGATAAAATTGTGGATCTTTCTTGCCCTGTCTGAGTTTGTAACCTACTGTTACTTTTCAATTTCAGCATTTACTTTGGTGAGTACAGTGTCATCACCACTGATAGAAATTTAGCCAGAGCTACAAAAATAAGAAATAAAATAAGTTATAAGAAAGTGAAATGATCCTTGAACCAAGGAGACAGTTAAAGCTGTGGGAGACTATCGACAATGAATAAATGTCATAGCAAATGTCAAAAGTGAGTTACTCTCAGAGTCACACCACAGATTGAAGCACTAACTGACCTTATGATGAGATCACTGGAGTCGATGAGGCTGCCGTACTGGGAGCCCTTCAGGTTCCCAGAGTTCCCCACCACAGCGCAGGTCCTACAGCGCTCGGGGCTGGCGTCCATGTAGAGCACCTCATCGGGGATGACTTGGAACAGCTCCTCCACCACTCCGCTGAAGTTGGCCGGCTGCCTCTCTGACTGCAGCCACTGGTGACACAGCAGAGACAGGCCTGAGAGAGAGCCACGGCTCCAGGGCCACTTTAAGTAGAAGTGACTGAACAAGGGCAGCGGAGCTCGAGACACCAAGCACATTTATGAAATAACCTCAGGGGCGGCTTAGCTTATACGGGGGCTCTTTTGGCCTGGCCTTCTTCTGGTGCCTCTGAACTCGGAGAGACAGCAAATAAATGCAGGAGTGTGTGTGCACTGTACGCTGTTACATATTGTGCTGTGACATCTGGAACCCAAATGGATACCGAATGTTCTGCAACAGTCTCTCTTGAGTTTTAAGTGACTTGCAGTCTAAATATTATTATGGAGGCTTTTCCACCTTGCCAGTACTATTATGGGGAAATCATTTTTGAGTTCTACTTAGCACTGATATAGGCAATAAGATATTAGTTACTGGAATACATTTTAATCACAAGACTAAAACAGTATAAACCCTTAAAAAAAAAACAAATTACGCAACATGTATGAGACACATTTTCGGTCTAATTAGAAAGTCTCCTTTACAGAAATAACATGTAAGCTTTGACATCTCGCTGGAACAAAGAGCTGCGTACACCTGAAAAGGTCATGCCCTTGCCTTGGAGCGGCGCAGCCCAAACCATCTGGCCGGCGTACCGTTGATATGTGGCACTTGCCTCATCAAGCTCCCTGTGAGAAGCATTTCCTGAAACGAGTAGTGACAGGAGGCAACCTTGCAGTAATTTTTCTATTCTTGCCTCTAATTGGACATGGTGTGAGGTGAATGTGGGAATACCTAAGGCACTGGATGCCTTCCAGACAAAGGTAGGATAATTGTGTGACATAAATTTTGTGAATAGGCTTTTCTAATTTAGAGAGCTACACTCTAATAATGGGATTCACTGAAATACAGTATATATTGGTTGGACAGAATTAAATTAAGGCTGGTAGATAATTAGATACATAGCTGAGGTGAATTCCAATCTGCAAAAAAAGTGGATTTAAACAAGAAATCCTCCATAAAACAATTTAACTGCTATTGTATTTGATAATTCTGGATACATTTTTATGTGTTCTATGTGTTCATGTTCCCTGGGGATGGCTGGCCAAACACAGGTGGCATCACATCCATTAAGATATTTCCAATGGAGCCCAAATGGAGTTTGATATGAGGAAATGCTTTAGCAGTAAATACCTGGTTCATGTGTCAGTCTCTCCGAATCCAGGGGTTTCTCCCTCGAGCAGCCATTTAACGTTGACACTCAGCAATCATACAGGTGACAAAATCCATCATGGAAGAGGCAGTGATAACTATTCCTGCACTGACTGCAGTGTCAGATCGTAGTGTACAAATAAAACTCAGGCTGGTCCTGAATATTTGCCAGATAATGCAGTTTTAGCCTTTGCTCTGCAAGTTGCTTAAGTTAGAAACATATACAACATATTAGCTGTAATTGGAAAGGAAGAACTATTTTAAGTCTTCCTCATTAGGCAATATCTGCATGACCATGGTACATTACTTAAAGGCGCACTGCAGCAATTTATTATCACACTTCAATAAAGTTGGGGGGTTTGTGGGAAATACATTTAAAAGGAAAGGTCAAAATGTAAGCAGCAGAGGCAGAAGAGCATCAGATCCTGACTTTTAGCCCTTAGTGTGAGTCACTCTTCAAATAGACTGGATCCTACACTACCCATAATGCAACAGAACAGCATATTCATTCCCTGACTGACTAATGCCCATGTCTTTCAAACTCCATGTGCACAGTTTGTAACACAGGCTCTCAAAGTTGCGAATTTGAAGGGTCTAGCCTAACCTGAGATGACCCAGATGACATCATCTCCTCCAGAGTCATTACACACCTGTTGACACACCTTAATGGTACAAATCATGACAAACAACTTGAGTTGAATGTGTAAAATCAGTGAAAGCTTTGCTGTATGTTCAGTCTACATATATGTAAACATATATGAGAACACGTTGTCGTGCATTGTGGCTTACCTGAAGCACTAATGTTTCTCATTATACTGTGCCATGGCCGCATTTCGATTAGCTTGCGGGTATCAACTAGTTTCTAGCACCCAGAAAGTACAACCACACATCCATGCTGCAGAGGTTTATTTGTTGTTCTAAATCAATGCAGAAGTATTGAAAAACTCTGAGGATAGAAACAGTGAAGCTTGGCTAAAGAGCTCAATACATCAATATTGCTGATTCTAGCTCCATATTTAACATACAGACATAAGAGTGGTATTGATTGTCTCATCTAACTCTTTAAAGCAGTTACTAAACCAGTGACGCAATACCAAACTCTAGTCATGTGAAAGCCAGAGGTAAACGTTGGTGAGGCAGGTGGAGAAGTGGGTACACCAAATGAAAGTGGAACACTTAATGTATTACTGAAGGCTAGATTTGTCCCCTAATCCCCCTAATTGTCACACGTTGGGAATAACTGTAGTTAAAGCAGATATTCATGAACATGAAGTGGCATGTTTGCATAATGTTTGCCACATTACTTCTGGAGGAGTAATGCAGACTGCAGAGAGTGATTTTAAGCGAGTGAATGGTTTTTCTATCACTTATACACTCAAGTTGAGATGGAAAATGTCCCTCCTCATCCATAGATGTGGGAAAGATGGTGAGAGTAAACAGCCATTTTCATATCCACCACGTTACTTGTTAAATGTGAACAAATTGTGCGTGGGAGTTTGCTTCACAACTTGATCCTAGTGAAGATCCCTTGGATTTGAAACAATCAATGTGGCGAAAACAAACACTTCTTTGGGAGCACTGCAGCAGCATGTGATCTCTGTTCTTTATTCATGATCTTTCTTTTCAGCTGCTCATCTGCTCCCAGAAGCTGAATGTGTATGTTTTTTCTGTGTGTTTTTTCCCCAATCTTCTGTACAATAGATCCCCCAAGCACATACCCCGAATCTTACCTGCCACCACCTAAAGGTTTCCTCTGACAGGACGCTGTTCTCCCTGGTCATCAGAGGGTGGATGGACTGATTGAACCGCTCAGCAAACCAGGGGTCGTCCTCCAGCTCCGTCATGCACTGTCGGCAGGCGCATAGCCCTTTGGTGAAGAAATTGTCAGACAGATGAAAAGCGTACTTGAAGAAGTAGATGGAGGGGTCCCGGAAAGTGTAACTGAAGAGGAACGTTGCGAATGTAATGACACAGAACAGCAGCGTAAAAGTCCTGATTTTCCTTCGCTTGGGTAGAGACATGATGTCAGAGTCAAGAATCAGTTGGCCGGGAACTTTCGGAGTGCGACGGACAAAAATAGCATCATGACAAACCTACAGTGCCGAATGTGTGGGAATAAAGCAACCCGGCTGACCACATGGCGCAAGTGGCTCAAATCTATCACCGAGCATGCCCGTTTGTTCTTATGTTTCAGACAGCACAGGATTGGGTTCATGAAGGTCCTTAAGAAAATCCATCGATGTGGTTTCTTTGCAGATTCATCTGAAACAAAATCCACTGGGTGCCGGCTTGATGGCTCCTGGTTAATCAGATTCAGTCGGTTTCACTGACTCCTCTGATGTTGACTCTGTGAGGTCAGTGACTGATGTGTCATCCATTCTTTAATGATCCACCTAGAAGGCAAATAAAACAGACATTTTTATTACACTCAGTGGAAAAATGGGGGAAAAACAGCTTATGGCCCTCAAATACTGTTTCATTTTAAGGACATAAGCGAGCGTCAATTCTGCACTGCTCAGTATTCCTGTAATTTCACAGCACTAATAGTTCCAAGATGAAACTGTCTAAGTCTCTGTAACATCACACTAATATTTTTTGTTCATGAATGTGGAAAGTGTTTCATTTACAGTGTTTTATTGTTAAGCTCTTTTTCAAGACCACGACCGAGCCAAATTACCAGGATGCGTCTCGCAGCTCTTAAAAATGCCATCAAACACAAAAAGTGTCTTGATTGATTGCGAAAATTATGACAGTTCTGCTGGAACAAACAAGCAACAAGCTTAATCACCCTGCCACCGCACCGTTAAGAATATAATAACTGGAAACAGCTGTTCTTAACCATGCAAGTCCACGCACATATCATTGAACAACTGGGATAATACCACAGTGAGCCATTGATCCCGTGTCACATGTACATTAGGGAAACTGTTCAGTCATTTTCCTCTTCCTTTGATGGTCTTCTCCTATCTGCCACTTTAAATTCATCCAATTCAAATGTACAAACTGCCATTTTAAAAGAGTTTTATTTATCATTCCTCTCTACTCACTACTCCTCAGGCATATGTGGAAAGTTTGCTCAAATAATGTGAAAAAACAGATCAATTGAAAATAAATAAATGACCAAATGTATATATAGTGTATGTAGTTTGAATGTCAATTCGACCAAACCGACTTAAACACTAACTTATATTGTATAAAAAATAGAGTGTAATTGTTTTAATTTACATATAATGAATGGTGTAAAATAAAATCCAGTGTGAAGTCAGTAAACATGATAGTTGCTATGTGCTCAAGGTCTTCTGACAGAGCTATGCAGAGAACAAAAGGACTGGGAACCACTGGTATACACCATGTTCGAGATACTATACAGCCCATACAGTTAGTCATAAACCTGCTGGTGACAAAATTCCCAGAATAAAATTGGTTGGGAAAGGCTTTTTTTTTTATTACTCTGGCTTTTCATGACTGACAAAGCGGGCAGACCTCCTGTGGTTTCGGTTTCAACATGAAAAGGCCACCTCTGCCTTTAAACAGGGCCCCGGATTTCATTCTGATGTGCAGCTGTGTTTAGGATCCCACAAATACTTCTATATTTAGCTAAGAGCAGATCCATGTTGGAGATAAAGCGCTATCATTGCCACACAGGGTGAGAAACATATCTTAAAAAAAAGAAAAAATGAAACCCAGAAAAACACGCTACCTGCCCTTTGCTCTCAACAATTTCTGAGGGAGCCCTCCATATGGAAGATTTGTGGGAAACTCCATTACGACGAGAGAAAGGCTGCAAGTCTTTCCTGATTAGAAATTGATCAGGTCATTCAAATTCCACCCTGGAGGGAAGCAAAGAGGATTGGGTTTAAGACTGGCTGAGAAAGGCTGCACGGCGACACAGCTTGCCTGTTTATTTCATTCTCGCTATCAGGGCAGAAAAACAAACTGTACAGCGGTTTATCAGAAGCACTGACACAGGCCAGTGCACAGGAAGGCTTATAAGTGATCCTGTCTGCTGTTCGGAGCTCCGTAACTCACAGCAGGCTGCGGATTTGCATACAGCCCAAGGTTGCTTATTGTCTAAGGCAGCAAGTTTGACAAGGATACCTGGGGACACATATAATGGACACTTCAATGAATAGACCTACTTGAATGAAGCAGGCTGTTGACTCCACTCAGTTTGAAGCCCCTTGGCATTAGGGGGCCAGGTAGATGGGAGAGCAAGCCGAATATATTTTCAAACAGGTGGCAACCCCCCACTTTTGACAACACACTGGCCATCATCTCATTCCCCTGACCTTGTCCGACTGAAGGCTGGCAACCCTGCACTGATCAAAGTTTGTTTGCTAAGCTAAGACAGCAGCGCAAAGCGCCTGTTCTGCACTTCAGAGGGGGGGGAGAGAGAGAGAGGGGGGGCAGAGAGAAAGAGCCGGGGTTGGGAAGCAGCAGTGTGTGAGCTGTGATTTTCACCCTAATCTTCAGTTTTGAGAAGTCATCAACTTTGCAGGCTGTAGTTACAGTAAAGTGTTTTCACTCTGTGTTGTGTGGAAATTGTTTTTCTCCCCGGCTTACCTCTGCTACTTGTGAGCAATTTGAGAGAAATCAAAATTCTGCAGTTTTGACGCCTATGACGCCTACGTATTATATACTCGAGAAAAGGTATTTCTGCTGAGCTGGGAGAGCATGCTTGCAGAGTTGAACCAAGTCTCTCGGTGCGAGTTAACTCTAAGAAGTAACCTTGGCGCCGCAGACATGCAGCTCGTTACATAAATCAGACACAAATTTAACATGGCAGTGTCACATCTGAGGCGTCTGAGTCCTTTTTATGTAAACGTCACAACAGCAATCTTACTACAATACTGTAGGTCAGACCTGCTTCCTCTTCAATATGGCACAGGTCTGAATTGAATGCTGTCATATTAGTGGTAAAAGCTCCAGCAGCACAAGGTCAAACAGATAGAAATTAAGATATGCCTCCAACCTTAAAGCACTAATAAAACCACACAGCACACACAATGAGCTCATTTTAAGTTGCTGAGGATAATTATCTCATTTTAGATCAGTCTATTGCAGGGCAAATTGTGTTGCAGGGCAAAAGAATAAAAATAAAAAACCTCAGTTGCACGAATAATAATTAGACCAGCTGTCTCTCTCCTTATATTTTAAATAGTCATTCATGGGTGAATTCATGAATATCAAGCAAAATGCTTTACATACAGCATGTGAGCATTTGAGAGTCCCAGTTTAAAGTCTCGCCATCATAATTGTTCACTGTCGTACTTTATAAACTAGGTAGCAAAAGTTCTTAAGCAATGACACTGCATGATAGGAACAGGGAGTGAGCCTTCCTTGTACTCAGTTTAGTCACTGATTAAGACAGGATTAAAAATGAACACTCTTCTTCAGAAATATCGTCAACGCACCGCTGTTTCCAGCAGTGCGACTGTTCCCTCCTACACACCAGGTGCCAAATATCACGTTTAATGTCCTGCCATGCCTCAATGACTCGGCACTCAGATCAAAATCAGCCCTATACGTTTAAAAAATGAACGTTGATGCTGTGTGGATGGGAGTGTGTTGGTTCAGTTCCAGGTGAGATAGTGAACTATAATCTAGGTCTTCAGTTTGAGTAACACATACAATTTAAGGCTTGGTTCAAAAGTGGCCTCACTGAAATGAATGAGGAGCTCAGTCCAGAGAGGAAGGCTGCATGGGGAAAGTTTGGATTATGGAGACCTACGTCTGAATGACAAAAGCCAATACTTTAACAGATGGATGAAGCCTGCAACGTTATATATTCCATACGTATTTTATGTCTGAAAAGGGGTTATAGAAACCCATAATGTAAAGAAGCCCAATTTCTTAATATGAGCACTAGTATGCCAAAGCTAAGAAAAAATATAAAAAAATATAAAAAAAATATATCTAAAAAAATATATCTTTCATCAACATTCAAAATCTGAAACTGCACCAGACAGGATGAATATGAAGAGATTTTAAAGAAATCCGGGGGGATTTTTTTTGTGAAATTTCCGCTTCATAACTAATAAAATCACTCATAGATGTGATGCCATCAAATGTAAAATCTGGAGCTTTTTTCATTTTTTATGCTCTGAGTTCTTATGCTCTGTGGTATCTAGCTTTGGTGGAGCTTATTTCATTTTCACAGATACTTTCAGCTGGTGCTTTATTTTGATTAAAAGAAAAAAAGGGAGGCATGCTTTTGAGTCTTGCTCAAACACACGAAGAGGATTTTACAAGCACTGAGCAATTGAAAGGTGGCAAGGTTTTCTCATAAGATTTAAATGGAGAAATAGTTCTGAAGTCATCTTACGGATCATACTGGGCCTGTCGGTCAGAGGTAGTTTATTAAATTGAAAGTGGATTGTGTGAAAAAACACTCAATACAACCACGATTATTATTTGTGTTCTTAAAACCAAAAGCTAAAATTCAGTTTACAGTAAAAAAAAATCCCATCTATCTTAAGTCCTTTGTATTCAATTTTTGTCCTTCAACTGTTGATGTAGTTTCTCAAGAGGGCTGGGAGAAGCATGAACCCTGGTTTTATGAAGCTCTTTCAAAATCTAGAGGACAAAATAGGAGATACAGAGTGGTCAAATTTAAAATGCATGCATTTGTTTAGCTCCTGACACTTTGAAGGTGAGAGGTTTTATTTTGCCCAACAGCAATGTGTTATTTATACATTTTTAAACTGGCGTAGTGTGCTGTTTCCAGCTATTGATGTTTACACGTCCTGATTTGTGGATGTGACCAGCATCCTCACGCAGGTCATCAGAGGGAACAAACCACACTTTTAGAGCAAAAAATACCATTTGCTCTTAAACTGACATTAATGCCATTGCAGGTAATCTTACTGGGTTATTTGTTTGTTCTCATTGTCGACAAATCCCACAAGAAGGCCAAATCAGATCAATAAATTGATCCACAGGAATTGTCTCTGTATTTTTGTCCTTGTGCCCAAGAGCCTCATTATTGTCCAACGACATACAAGACAAAGAGTCCACAGCCACGCTAACTGCTTTGTGAGGCGGTAATTTGAGCTAAATGCTAACACTTGTCTGGCAACATGTTCCCAATGACAACGCTAACAGGCAGAGGTTAAGCAGGTTGCACCAGGCGACATGCTCCTTCATCAATGCTGGAAATACTCACTATCGCACTAAAAATGTATTAATCCGCAGCCGAAACTAGTCCCCCCAAAGAACTCTATTTTCTCCTGTTTGAGCCTTAATAAAAATGTAGTGTCATATACTATATACATATGTTGTCATTTTAAAAATGTATGTCGTTGGTAGGGGGAACGTGGACTTGGGGTGCCACGGACATGCTAGGGAGGCCAAAAAGTATTAAGAGACAGACTAATCCATTGTGGGTTTTGGTCATGATTTGCTGCCTATAGGAACACGACTGAAGCCCCATTTAAACAGGATTAACTTACAGGTGGAGACGGGGAATTGAGTATTCACTGTGCTCCATGGTAATTTATTCATTTCAACAAATGGAAAAATACAGCATATGGCCTGTAATAGACATGGACATTCCACAGGACAAAGCCAAAAGAGAGAGCTGAAAGCCCAGGGAGGCGTGGGAGAGTTGGAGAGAAGAGACGTGAGGCAAAGACACTGTGAGCTGTGAATGTGAGTAGAAAATTATACTACTTGTCAAAGTCATAACTGAGTCAAACTGTAACACACAGACATGAGAGACATATCTTTCAGTGGAACTTATACTTGTCATGGATGTCATTATACCTAATGTCCATCACTAGTATCCATCACCATAAATTCACTCAGAAATCATAGAAAAAAGACACTGCAGAAATAGGCTTTTTAATTTTTCTTTAGTATGACAGTAACCCAGTGATAGTTGTCATTCTTGGGTACACTGCAAACAGGAACTGCTAATAAGTAAGTTTGTAAGTAAGTATTATTTTTCATTGTTGTATTGATTAGCATATAGGCCTAATGTATACGGTCACAGCCTAGCTAGTGACTCTTTGAGGCTTCACTGAGGCACAGTGGTGCTTTGGAATAAATGCTGACGTTACCATGTAGATGTCGAGGAGGTAAAATGCTTACCATGTTCACCATTTTAGCTTAGCACGTTGGCATGCAGAAATCTGCTAATTAGAATTAAACACAAAGTACAGCTGAGGCAGCTGGGAATGTCATTAGCTCTGGAGGCATTTAGTCATAAAATAAAATAGTGAGAAAATGTAAATTTTGACTTGATGAGGATGCTAGAGGAAAAGTCAGAGGATCACAAAAGTCATACTATAACAGTTGGACCCGAGGGGGCATGAAATCGTGTCTGAAGTTTTGTGTCAGATTTGGGGAGACATGAGGAGGTATGATGTCATTTGACTATAAGACCATAGCATAGACTTTAATGAAATGGTACACTACTGTATGGCAACATGTTTACCACCATGTTTAGTGGTGTTTAGTGTTTAGTGTGAATTATTGCAGACATTGCTAAACTGTTACATGAAATCACCACTAATCTTTCCATTTACATCGTCCCCTGTGTCTCTTATGCCCTTCTTCCTGGTAGGTTTACTGTTATTAACATAACCCTAATGGACCTTTACTCATTCACCCTGACTCAGCAGCTGATTATATCTCTAATTTTATTATTGCAGAATTGTATTATCCACTCACTTTGACATTCTCTCTTTACATTTCCACTGATTACTGCAGGCTCTTATTCGTCACATCCTTCACACCCATCCATGTACCTGTAGTTGCTGGGAGCAATAAAGTTTCCCCGGTGTGTTAACTCCCTGTGAGGCTGCCTTATTCACTTCAGGCTGATGTCACTGAATAAAAGCACAGAGCACTGCAGTCTGACGATGAACCTGCACACTATGACTCTGAGCAATTCCAGTAGCTCTGCCTTTCCATTTTAAACCCCTGAGCAGACAGTTTCCCCCGCTCTTTCCTTAAATACTTTAATTTTAGAAAATCCTCTCATCCCACCCTGTCTGACAGTAACATATACATATATTCTCTATTACCCCCTTTTTTATTGGACCTATTTGATGTTTACACTGAGTGATATATTCAAACCCAAGGATCAATGGTTTTTCATGGCTGCACCATTCCATCAAGTGGAAATATTCATTCAGTCTGACATTTCTGCTATCTTTGGATACTCTGGCATCTTCGCTAGAATTTAAAATAGAATCCTGCCAGTTCTGAACAATGTTTATGTTCACAGCACAACTTTATAATGACTCACCCACTGGTGGGCCAGTGAGGGTTAGACTTCTGTATCAATATCCAGGCTGTGATATATGTTGATAAATAATTAAATGTTCAGTGAATGCTGTCAAGGTAGGTGTGTTTTACAGTATGTCTGGGAACTTATACATACAGAAGATAAATAATTCAAAGGGTTTGATTAATCATTTTCATATCAAAGTCAAGTTAAAGTTGTAACTTACAAAGCCTGATTAAAAAGTCTACAGTAAGCTGTAGCAAGTGAATGTTTCCAGCTATAATGAAAAAAAAAATTCATAATTTTCTTGTATTGATTAACTCTACTACATACTCGATATTCAATAGACAAAATACATGAATGTGGTAATAAAATGAATAAATGTATATAGCACACAAGTGATAGTAGGTGCAGGGGCACAGTTTGTACAAACCAATTGCTCTTCCGAGCTCAGGATCAGCCAGAGGATGATTTTAAGATAAAAAAAAACCCTGATGTACTAAAACTGAGCTCAGGTAAAGGTAGCTGCAGCTCCAGCCTCCCCTGAAAATTGGTTTTGATGTTTACTCTAGAATGGAAAACCTCCAGCCATTTTGCATGCAATCAAATGTTTTTCACTGATAGTAAGGTGGACAGAATGTAAAGCAGCCCTGATTATTGATGTGTGTTGTCAAGCACGTTCCTTGTCCAAAGTGAGACGTCTGTCCCATTAATCATTAACAAAGCAGAAGATGTGGGACGCCTCCGATGGAATGAAATGGGTACTCCATTTGCACATTTGTCAACACAGGAAACGTGTTCCCATGATTTTTTCCCCCCTACATTTTTATCTCTTTTTTGATGAGGCCATTTTGCATGCAGGCAAATGTTTTTTCCTGCATTTCCACTGATAGCCAGATGCAGCCAGGAAGAGAATGTAAAACAGACCTCAGTATTAATGCGTTTTGTCAAGGAAGTCCTCCATCCAAAAGGCAATGTCTGCCCCATTAATCATCAGCACCGGGGAGGGTGTGGGATGCCTCAGATGAAATAAACCAGCCAATTTGCATTTTTCTTTACATAAATATGTCTGCCATGATGCTGATGATTCTTTATGTTCAGTGTGTCTGATCATATAAGGTTTTTTTTCATTTTCCACTTTATGGAGATGGGAAAAACATGAGGCATAAAAAGAGATCAGAGGGCAAGGCAGCATGTTTACAGAGGGCTGACTACACATGGCAACAAAAAAGCTTACAGTGTAGAAGAATCCTCTGAGGATTTCAGAGATTTGGCGCACAACGAGGAAATGTGTTTCAAACAGAACAGTTTCCAAGTGCAAGCAGTTCCATTCAACTGTGTGGCATCAGGACGGTCTCTTTGTTTAATTTCTGACAATCCTTATTCAGACATCAGGCGGCATGGCAGATCTGTCACTACACTACATCAACAGGGCTCATTTCTTTCACTGTACTGAATGATTTCTCCACCACTATCAGTCAGATCCACTGAGGAGTTCAGTCTGTCTCTGATCTTGTTCCAGATCCACTTCTGCATTTGGAAAAAAAAAATCCACTTCTGTCAAGACGAACATGAAAAGCACACTGTCCTCTCCAGAGATCGACAGCATTGGTTGTTTGTTCAAACTTAAAAGAACCTGTGTTTATGTTCAGTACTGTGTCACAGCAGGGAGTGGTGTGATGTCCTTACACTGTAGTGGAATGAAAATTAAGATCGTGGAGGTCTGGGTTGGACGGTACAAAGTGTTTTAACTTCGACTCCATTTGCATCACGTCCGTTCCAAAACTCAGCAATAGTTTCCTTTAACCGTGGCCACTATTTTTCCCAGTAACCTTAACCAAGGAGTTTTTATTCCACAGGATTAGCAGAGTGGAAAAAATCTCACAGATTGAACCGTCTGTTTTGTTGTTCAGGTATACACTTATAAAGCTGAGAGCAATCCTCCATCTGGCAGTTACACAGTCAATCAGCCCAGTGACCACAATACTGTATATCTGCTGGGAATTTGTATTGTTGTTGATCAATACCAATGGCTTGACGATTACGCGTCTGAATGCTGACATTTCTAGTTTTCAGTTCACTTTCAAGCCTGTGCTCTGTTCTGGAACAAAGACTCCCTGCCCCCAATGATCTCAATCTTCTCTCACAACCTATATGCATCCCGACACTGGGAGACAGTGCCATAAGTGTGCAACACACCCAAGTTGTGATGGTTAAAGCTCCTATATGGCTTATCTTTCATGTCAGTATTGAATGATGCTATGTGAATGGTAACTGACCCAAATGAGAATTAATTATTTGGTAATTGGTTGGTCCACCACCCTGTGCCTAAGTTCATTCAGCCTCACACAGCTGCTGGGATGTTCATAGACTCTTTGGAGTGTTACATTACTGAATCAACTAACTCCCTGTATTTATTAACACTGCTGAATCAACTGAGAATCAATATCATACTATAGAGCTCTGGAAGATTTCTGTTGCTTTTCAGTTCACTGATGTTGTTTTCTGGTGCTCGTGTTCTCACCTACACCCTTGTATGAAATTTGTAGAGCAACAGCATTTACTCAGACCGTTTAATCAGGCAAGTATAAAGGCTATTAGCCTAAAGCAGATACATCAGTACTGGTGTGTGTCCTGGCTGATAAGTAACAGTCATGTCAATACAATAAATGTCAACAACAGTGGAGTCAATCAATACATGTATCTGGATCTTTGTTATGTGTCTTTCTATCCAAGAAAAAAGGTGTGCTTACATATAATGTGCTATGCTGTTTCCTAGGAAAAATAGCTGAAGAGGAACGAAAGCTGTTTACAACAAATAAAAGTTGATACACAAGTAAAGCCTTAGTGTGTTTGAGCAAATACAGACTTGTACGATAGATGAAGGAATAAATCCACATTGCTTTTTTTTAACATATATCCTGTTGTAAGTCAGTGATTAATGAACTTTAACCAATTCAATTTTGCCATTATGTATTAATGTATAGCTGCAACACATCCTGCACATGTTTCACGAATGAAGACTTTAAAGACATCCAAGTGGTATTCGGCGAAATGAAGAGCTTTTAATGTGAAACAGGGACGAGAGAAGTGTTACTGACAACAACCGCAACCGCAATTTGACATGGCAGTGGTGCACATACAAAAGCAGTTTAGCTTCTCACTCAAATTTGACCTCTAGTAGTCTGTCTCAAGTAAAGATTTCTTGATTGAAAATTTGCAGATCTCAGTTTCGGTGGAATTCACCAACACTCTTTGCTGGACTTCACATGTATCAGGCTGCTACTGAAAATGACTGACTCTCACTGACGGAGCAGTTGATGTACATGCCCAGGAAAAAGCCCCACGGCCACAGGATTTCACATGCTGTTCACTGGAACTTTTGGTCGGGTCTCTGCTGCTAACTAGCTTCCTCGTCTCTGTAAAAGGACTGTGGCCAGTAAAAGAGGAGGGAGGGATGGGGGAGACAGTATAGAGGCTCGTGTAGGAGGAGATATTTTCTATGAGCGTTGTTACAAATTGTACTGGTCCCCAAGAGAAACTGATAAAACCATACAATGGTTAACGGACTTATAAATATATACTCAGAAATCAGATCATTGTTACATCATTGTGTCATTGATCTCAATAGAAACAGAACATCATAAAAAAACTGTCTTTTTATACATTCAACTACTACATCAAAGGACCTCAGCAACTTTTTAAAAAAGTTGCAGAACTTTATACATTCCAGAAGCCCATGTGCAGGGAACAGATGGACTTTTTGGCAAACTTTTCAGTCACAGTGTGTGGGATTAAGACAGGCTGTATTAAATAACCTGAACCTCCTCAGGAAGAGCAGGCAGCTTGGCCCTGTCTAATCTATTGCCACAGTGTTATCGGACCATTGCAGGTTGTTAATAATGTGACGCCCCCCCCCTTCAGTAGTCCAGACCGGGCTGCCATGTGGACAGTTGGATGGACTCGTGGGCCTTCTGGCTGTGTCAGAAATCCACCAACAGCTAGTTTGTTTCAGTCGCAGCATGATGGCAGTGCTGTGGTCGGTAAGTGGTGGAATCTGTCAGGCCGTTATAAAATCAGTCAGGGTCTAATGAACAGTGTATTAACATCTAATATGAAATTTTTATTGACCTATTCAAAATCACTGCTACAATATTACCCCATCTTCCCCTCCATATACTGTTCTGGGTTGAAGTACTATTATTGCCGTAGCATCTCACCCTTACACGGTGATGTATATAAAGGATTCCACTTTTTAAGCACTTTTTACCAAGAAATATGTCTGGGAAATAATACCATGTCCAAGATGTTATAATAGAGTCATCAAATGCCCTAAAATTAAACTTATAATCTAGACAACTCCACAATTTTTTTGTCCAGTTTTAATAGATGGCTAGATGTCTTTTCTTATCTGTGCTGTTATCAGCTCCAACAACAGTCTTGATGGAAAACAAAATCCACCCACTAGACTGAGAATAGACGTCTCAGAACCACGTCTGTTTCTGGCACCAACACCAATCTGCTGCTATTCTGATGATTTTGTCCACAAAAACAAAAACTAAAAACGACAAAAATGCAGCAATAATGCTTAAAATGTAAATACATGGTTTTAATAAAACAGTCTGCGGGCCGGTAGATATTCGTAAATCAGCATTAAAAAAAAGTTGAATGAATATGGGTGGGTCTTACAGTATCTGTTGTCTGCTTCTGCTTTATACTGTACAAAAAGTCTGTTATTGCTGTTATTCTGCAGCCAATGATAAAGATCATTAAGACTGTCACTGATACAGCCTCTTGTCCAATAAAAAAAAAAAAAAAAAAAATCATGTTTTATTCTTGAAATGCCTTTTCTGTGTTATATGTTAAGATGTGATGTAATCATTTTCAATGTGAAATTCAGCATAATTACGACTGTAACACCATCGGATTGATGGGATCATATAAACAACCTCATCACACATTTTATTATTCGTTTCTGTTTCACTGTTAAAAGACACATGTGCCTGGCTGAAGTCTTGCGGCGTTGTGTTTTACATCATGCTGCTCTGCACCATCCAGACAAGAGTATGATTTCATTCGTCACTGTGATTGGCTCAGCTGTTTCAGAGCTCTGAGACCAGTATTTTTAATAATCACCACACCCTCCGATTTATATTCCCCTTTATCTAGCACTTTGTACTTTGCTCTGCTGCACCTACATTAACTACAATAGCAGGTGTGCTTAAAAACGCCCTCACACACACACACACGCCAAATATGAGTTAGAAAGTTTGTTATCTTATAATTATAAGGTGGAAAATAATTCCTAGAAGGTTTAACTCCATAGCACATTCACATCCATACTGTTATTTCTTCCCAACGCCTGTACCATAGCTAATTTCACACCAGCATTGGGAATGACTTGTTTGAATAACTTCCACATCCACATCTCTGTGTGATGGGGTGACCTAAATACCTCTGCTTTCACTATCATAAAAGGTGTTCGGTTTGACTGTGACACTGCCTGATGGCCGTGATCAATAAACTCAACAGATGTGTCATTTTGTAGCATGGGGCGGTCCATGCTTCCTTAAAAAAGTATTTATTGTACTTTATTTATCAAAGGTGGTCACTCACAAATAAACTGAACATAATAATAACATAACAAGAAGAGAATAAGAAGAATGTGTCAACAGTGGATTATGCTAAGGTGATCTAAATGTAAATGCCAATATTTTCTTCTTTTCACTCTTCTTTCACGCTAATTATTAACAATAACGTTGTGCACAGTAACTGATCAAAGGGCATTCAGACAAACAAATCACTCCACAGGTACATGCAGGATGTGCTAAAATAACCTTTTCTGATACAAAATGCAAAATACAAGATGTTTCTCCAACCTACACGAGCTCACACCTCATTACAGCCTGAAAGCATTTTGTGCTTACACCTATGAAATTTATAAAGCCTCTCCAGATATTTGGCACTCAAACTCAAACCTCTGACACATCAAAAATGGCCTCAAATGGACACAAAAAGTGATTCTGCTTGGAGTATTTGGTCCTCTCTGAAAATCCCAAAAACACCATTGAAACATTCAGAGTGGGGGCAACACCTATTGAAAGGTGTGATTTGTGCATTAATTATTATGCAGCTGTATACAATTCAGAAAAGCACACAACCAGCAGATCACGGTGGATAATGAGCATGATTACTGAGGGTTGTTATTTCCCATTTAGGGTCCACTGGATGTATGTTTAAAACATCATTTCCAAAAAGTACTCAGAAATGAAGCAAAAAGAAATTTTCTGGGATAGTGAAACAGTATAAAATACATGTATTGGAAAAGGAAGATTAATGTTGGGCTGTACACAGGCTCCACTGTGGGTCTGTGTGGGGTTGGACCATGTAGAATCTGAGCTGCAGAAGCTTGTCTGCAAGCTGCAAACTGTGCAGTGTCCAGTTTAAAGGCTACATTTTGCAATGCATATATTTTGAATTTATTGGGGTATTAACAGAGACTTCAGGTGTAAATGAGGCTAGTTGCAGCTCATCTCACTGCAGTTCAGCTAAATGAGAGCTGATGTTACTGTTTCATGTGTTATTCATATCTGAAATGTAATGTCGCACAAAAGAAACTGCTGCTGAACTTGTAATACAGGATGACATGACGGGATGACTGAATCGGTCCCTCATGTCAGGGGAAGTAACAGAGCTCAAAGACTAACAAAAAAAAACAACAAAAGAAATATTAAAAAAAAAAAAAACACAAGGAGATGCCAAAATTTGCCCTTCTTGGGTTGTGCTAAACTAAGGACATTAATGAATCTTTCCCTTATTTGCTTTATTTAATATTTTTTTACTGCTTGCACTAAAATATTTTCACTGCCAAACAACTGAGACATTACCAGTTTCTGTGATTTCCATCTGTCTCTTTTACTTATTATAACACAGTGATGGAAGATGTACTCAGATCTTTAACATAAGTAAAATTACAACAGTCTAAAAATACTCAGTCCAATGAATCCTGAATACAGAATGCTAAAGTAAAACTACCCAAGTATTATAATCGGAGATACTTAAAGTATCAGAGGAGAAAGGGGTTGTTGGATGTCCCTATGATGTCCTGGATTACATTCTTTCTCACAGTTTTTAGTATTAACAAAGAGGTATAAGAGCATTTTAGTCCTGTAGAGACAGTTTGAGATTTTAGATTACAAAGTAGTAATACAAGTAGTACTGTATAAGAGCATTATATTATATGTTTCATGTATCTAGTGAGTAAAGCTCTCTAATAAATATACTGCAGTAAAAAAGTACAACATTTCTAAATGTATTGAAGTATTAATATAATGTAGTATGAAATATAAATACTCAAGTGAAGTACAAGTATGTCAAAATAGTAAAAAAAAAGAAGGTAAAACACTAAATGTACAGTAAATGCACTATACTACTTTCCACCACTGCTCTTTCAGCGTATTATTTTCTTCATCCATGTGAATCCAGTAAAAGTGTTGCAGCTTTTACACCTGCTTTTCTTAGCTGCACAATTCCAGACAGTTTCCCTGCCACAATGCTCAGCCTGCGGTGACACTTAAGGTGTAATATCTATTTGGATACACTTCTAACACTACCTTTTAGATTTTGTGCCTTTGAACAACAACATCTTAAAATACATATTAAATGAGTCTATAAACACAGTTTTAAGTGTTGCTGTTCTTTCGTTTTACTCTGTGCAGTCCCATAGTAAGTAAGGACAAAAGCAACAAGGGCTACAGATCCTTAGTATATATTCCTCTATGTATGCACATTAAGGTGGAGCTGTGGCATCAGCTGTCTGCTGCTTACAACACTGCTGTAACATCACTATTGAAGTTATTTTCTTTGAAGAAGAAGTCGCTTGGTCTCTATAAGGTGACTCCTCAAACATGTCCTCATTTATCAGGCGGCGTGGTGCCTCCACAGAGACGAATGCAGAGGAATCCCACCTGACGGCAGACTTTAAGAAACCATTCAACCATTTAATTACCAGTCCACTGGACTGTCTCAAACTGCATTTGACATCTTACTACCTGGATATCTAATATGAATCTACGCAGACGTTTCCTGCAGTCATTGTTGTTCTCATCAGTGTTAAATCCTGTTGTGAGCTTTCATCAGAGTTTGTCTTTGAGGTGGGACAACGTCAAACTCAAAGCAGAGATAAGAAGACAAATGAGAGTTAACAGGACAACGCCTTGAGGTTGCCCCTGGAATGGTACCTACCGTGGCCTGTGGGCAAGATAGTCTGTAATCCAGGACATCACAGGGGCATCCACCTGCATCGCCCACGGCTTATTCCCCGTCATGGCAGCAGAAGGCTGTTAAAGGCACAAGGAGAAAAAGAAATGGTGCTATCACAGTCATCTAAATGGGAGTACGAACTGTGGAGCAGTTGGATGATTGCATCATCCACCAGGGGATGTGTCTGAAAGGCAAACTGAAGGGGGTCCAGAACGAGTCTCAGGAGGGGCCCAGGTTCGTCTGAGCAGAATGCACATACACTCAAATAATCAATGATAACCTGATAAAGGAAATGTTCTGACTGCAAGATCATAATTTAGATTTCACTATCTGATTAGCTTAATTACACCAAGTATCAATGCTCCTTGTTTCTTTTATTTTATTGTCACAAATAGTTTTTCATCCTACGAATGATTTCACATGCATCCAAAATAGCGTGGCCTCACCTGCTCACACGAAGATCAGATACACATAGTAAAATTGTTCTCTGTCACAGGCTCCTGCATTGGTGAAAAACAAAGGAAAACAAAAGAAAAAAAGTCCTGGGTAAGATGGTTTTAGCTGTCTTGTCCTTTCAGACCTTTACATCAATTACACAAACCCATTAAGATGCTAAGTCAATGGGATAGAAATGACATTGATCACGGTGATTCCCACTAATCCAATGCTGTGTTTGTATAAATCTACTGAAGCACTCGACACAGCTAGCTGCCACACTGGATTTGTTCCATGTGTCCGTTTACAGAGCCACTTGTTTCCGCTACAAAGTTTGGATCCCTTAACTTTTTCTTCCTCTAATACATATGCGCATATCTCAGTACAGCTTTGCAATAGAAATCCACCACAGTGCTGCTTTGTCGCTGCAGGAACATAACATAACGACGTAATTTTAATTAAAAAGTAGGCTTCTGAAAATAAGTTACATAAAAAACAGGTATTAACTAAATATTATTTTCATTATTGACTGATTATTTTGCCTCACTAATAGTCATTTGGAATAAAACTGGCCATTACAATTTCCCTCTTCTTAAGTTGATTAATTTACTGCAGATTGACTTATCAATTTAACAAACAATTAGCAGCTTTAAATGTATCAGATATAATAAAAATGCATGACCAGAGTAAATACGCTGCTTTAAGTCATCTACTATTTGCTGATAAACACAACATAGTGTTTCTTTCTTAGTTTCTTTCTCTTAAATACAGATCTCAATGGAATCTTTACTTTTATGGGGAACATTTTTGTCTTTATTGGACAGATTGCTGGAGAGGCAGACAGGAAATGAGTGATGAGCCCCCCCAGCTGGAACTGAACCAAGGACATTGTGGGTACGTGCACCTTAAAGGCGCCCAGTGGAGTTTTCTTATAAAACAAAACAAAAGTTCTGTTTACATTCAGTGTTTCTCACTCACTGTGTATCCTTGAGGTCTTACTGGTTGAAAACAATTCAAAATTGATGAGCGGACTGGATATTGGATTTCGTATTCAATACAATGCTGTGGAACCCCAACCCTACTGATGGAAAGTCTAGCATTGTCATCAACAAAGATATTTCACGCCGACTGATTTTAATGAAAACACACCCTACAGAGCTGGTGTGACACTTCATAATAGGAAGGTCAGAGCAGTTTTGATGCAAAGATCTCATCATTAACTACAGATGAAGTTATTTGCCAGAGAGCCTTTTCAGCCTGGATGGAGTGGATGAACACTTCTGCCCACGCTTTTCTCCTTTAACTTTGTTGCAGCCCCCTCTCGGCTCAGATCGAGCACTTTGCATAAATGTCAAACCAAAAGTCAAATAAATGCATTTCATTCTGGGACACGAGAAAAAGTGCAAACAGAACACTTTCTGTGGCCAAGCTATGGGACTGTAAGAGGAGGGTTACGGGATACATTTTGCCCCATTTGATTTCTCCAGAGCTTCTTTTATTTTGGCAGACACATCTCTCATAAAACTGAGGATCAGGACAGGGCTGATACCTAAAAGGCCAGACATCTAAATGTTTCATGTGCTGACGACCAGTGAGCTTTTTACACATTTCTGTCTTACACACTTTCCTCTCATAACACAAATGTCCCATTGCTTTGACTAACAAAATTATTCATGATGAACAGCGAGTATCTTTGTGTTACTTGGTTTTATTTAAATGACTGCTTTTTATAAATGTCCCGGATTCTCTTTTCTCGTCCTTTAAAACTTCAAAGTGCTCGGTACAAGTGGCAGAGCTGAAACTGCTGTGTGCTTTTTACTGAAAGAAAATTCCCAAATTGTTTAATAACTCTGTCAGTTTTTGCATTAAAATCCCCCTCCTAACTGTCAGGCGGTTTGTACTGCATGTTGATTAAAGCCAACGATGCTGATGTTAATAGCTGTGAAATGTAATGAATCGCATGAATATTCAAACTGTGTTAATAATAAATGGGAACTGCACTGTTAATGATGAATTACCTAAATAGCAGCACAGACAATGTGACTGGCCTTACATGCCAATCAAAATCCTGCATTAAATTCCAAATAACATTCAGCCACATTTCAAATTACTGCTATTCAAACATGATGACCAACATAAAAGCCGACAAACAAACAAAGAAGCAAATAAATAAATACATAACCTGTCTCCGTTATTTGTAATAACCATAGTACTGTTTTTTTAATGTCTGTCTTATCAAACTGACAAATAAGCCCATTTCCAGAGTATCAGCCCTGCTCTAATCCCTCTGGATAATTACCTTCTTGTGCACCAAGTTCTGTGGACATGTTGTGTTCGTCACACACCTTGGATCAGCTGTAATTTAGCTGTAGCAGCAGCGGCATTAAAAACGGTCTGAGGAACATCCAGCATGTGGTCACAGTTCTATTTCTGTACCTCGGGGACGATAGTGGTGATGGCAACATAAAAGAAATGTATCATCTGAACCCTGGCAGAACAGACAGAATGTATGGAGTCATCATGACGGCAGCAACAACTGAAAAAACTAGTGCCTGATTAACCCACCAGGGCTCCCCGGGGGCAAAAATGAACTTGAGAGACCTGCTGACACCCCACACTTTTTTCTCCGTGTGTGTTGTGTATGTAACATGTTAGCTCTATGTAAACATCCACAGCGCACACAGCTGGCTACATATGACAGCTCTGTTATGTTTTTCCTTCAGGCCCTTCCGTGAATACTACCTGGCTGGAGGTTTGCTGTGTGTCACTTAGTTTGTCGCTCTGATAAGGCACAAATTCATGGACGAATGACGCACACAAACACGTTGACAGTAACGCCATTAGTGTGTCACCGTGCCAACATGCTGGCATTTTGCAGATGTAATGTTGATCATTTGTCATCATCAATCATTATTGATGCAGGAAATATCCCTAAACTAAGGTACTGAACACATCTGACCCAGTGATGGTTATCAACTATCAACTATGAATGGATAAAGTCCTCTAATCATTGTCGATAGATTTCACTCAAGACCAAAAATGTTAACCTGCTGGTGGAACAAAAGGAAAGCTTATGAAAAAACCAATGTCATTTGGGGCTCATCCTCTGGTGAACATGAATATTTCACAGCAATCCATCTACTGGTTATTGAGATATTTCTTCTTCACGTCATACTGTAACTCTGGGGTGTATTTATTTTGCCTCCCGCATCCTGTCCTCTAGAAAAATGTAGAGCACCGAGTGGGAGGCCGTCTTTTTGATTTTGATTCGTCACTCTTTGCTGTGCCTGCAGGGGGTGCTATTTTACATAAATCTTACATAATCTACCTTTGAGCTGAGAAGGGGAATTTCTGGGGATTTCTTTCAGCAACACAATATCAGCTCGAAGTGCAGGTCTTATCCTCCGGAGAAGACAGTTTTAATATTTAGCAGGAAATGTATTTTCCCAGTTTCTGTCAGTAAACTCTGTTTGGCATGCTGTACCTTCCTGGAGCTCATATATTCCAAGTTAACTTATCCCTCAGTGTACTCTAAATAAGTCGAATGCTTTAAGGGCGCTTCAAAGTCTTTTTGGGGGGCTGTGAAGGTTCCAACAGGAACCCTCTGAGGCTGCTCTCCAGTTTTTTGAAGAATAGTTTGCCTCTCCGCTTACCTTTCCACTCATATTAACTTTTAATGCAGCAGCAAAAGGCATCGGAAATATGTTTGAAATCTATAGTCTACAGTTTATTTGTATGGGTTTTCAGACCCAAGCTTCACAGTGATACAGGGCGGTGTATTGCAGTCTCACATAAAATGTGTAACTTCTCTGTGTTTTTAGGGCCCTGTCAGAAATCCTGTCCTTTCTGAAGTATTAACCACAATGACATATGCTGGGATTTTATATTATGAATCAGCCCGAAGATATACAGCACATCACTGCCACCAGTATACACACTTCAGACCACTCTAACGTGTAGCCATGCACATAAGTAGTCATGGGCAACAGAGAGCCTTTGACCGGCTTTGATCATGGTAAAATATTTGCAATCACGCCTCATGTGGCGATAACAGAGGATCAAAACAGTGTTGTGTCTGTATTGTTCATGCTTGCCTTGTGGCTGGCGGCAACAGGAATATCTGAGAGATCCTGATGGATGTAAACAGTGCTCATTAGTTATATGGCCTGTATTAATGAGAAAATGCAGAAGCAATTTATTTTTTGGCCATGTATATTAATCAATTAGTATCAGTGTGATTATTATTTTCTATACTGAGCTTTCTTTGAAATCAAAGATGAAGAGGTTGAATCTTAATGGGTGTTTCTTGCACATGCCTCAAAATCCAACCTCTCAGTGTTGATTAGACTGATTGGTATTTATGATTTTAATTACACTATTATGCATTTTTAAAAATGGACTCAGTTGCTTGGGAAACACAGCATCTTGAGCTAGGCAAGCGCTGCATGATTTTATTAGTCTTGTACATTGGATTCCACAGTCACCAAATCCTATGAAGTTTTATTGGTAACAAAGCAGCCTCAGTCAAGACCACAGTTTGCAACATGTAAAATACTGCGTGTAAAATCCAATGATTTTTAGAAATGCTGATTATAGTTGAAACATCTCTATGACCAGATAATATTCTGCAGGTCTGTGATACTTTAATTATTTTTTTATGCACCAAAATTTATTGATATTTGCTTTCTACAATATGTATGCCTGGCGACTCCAGTGCAGTCAAGGTTTTGGCAAACATATCACACACTAGGCTTCTGGTCAGTTGTCATAGCGATGGCTGCTTGCACGCTTGTTATATGACCAACCGTGTCTCAGAGAAATCTAAATATAATTCATTTGCAGCAGCATATACGTAATGCTGCCAGAAATACATCACCATGATGAGGCAGTGTTGTTAACTGATGTATGCAGAATGTTGGTACTAAACATATCAGTAAAATGTTCAGTGATAAAGTATTGAATTTGTTTTCTGTCAACATATATCACAGTACAATATCTCCTCATACAGTATTATTAAAGTTTTTATAGTTATGTTAAAGCATTGGCAGCATTGGTTGAGGTTGAGGAAAGATCTGGTCTTGATTTAGTACTGAGAAGCACAGAAGCACCGTCCACCCCGAAATCCCCCTCATGACTTCTGAACAGTGCATACATGTAGCTCTTTATCAAAAAAAGAAAAAGTTGCTTGTGAACATAACCTAATTACACATGTAACTGGTCAAAAACAAGTTGTACTTCATAAATGTAATTTCTTGTTAAACATCACACAACATAAACAAGCAGACAGCTTCTTCAAATGATTGAGTGCTCCAAGTGGACCCTGAGCTGGATTAACTACATTAGTCAAGAATGAAATTTGTTTTTTTTCTTGTGCTATTGTTAACCGTCTTTGAGCACTGTGAAAAGCGCCATATAAATGAAACATATTATTATCATTAACTTTGTTGCTCTAGACCGTTTTAGGATTGTGAACACATGAAATAATGCTCTGCTTTTGGTTCTGTAATTTCTGTTAGTGTAGTTAGTGTGGTGTTTGGATTGTAAAGATTACAATCAGCAACTTAAGAGTCAATCACAGAGAAGGGATTAATCAAATGTGGGGATTTTGCAATTTAAAGGAGGGGAAACCTGATGGGAGCAGACGGTGCTGAACAGATAAGCACACGTATTTTAGAGGCTTTTATATATCCACAATCACTATGCAAGGCAAACGTGTAGCAAAGGTCTGCTTTATTTATACTGTCATTAAATAAATGAATGGCACTCTTTTCAACCAGTTGGCCCCACACATCCTCTGACTGTCAATGCAGAGCTGATTCCTTCAATAGCGATCGTCAGAGTTATTATTCTATATCATGAAACAGCGACTCGCCCCCAGGTCATGTTTAAATGGGAGAACATCTTTCATGAGGCAGCGCAGTCAGGAAAAGCTTGACCGAATGGTGATTTTCATTTTGCTTACTTTCATCACATTCACTCTGGTGGATAACTGCGAAGTACAAAGTCCTCGCTGCTGATGCACTCAGGAGGCGGGGGGAGCAATAAAATGAGTTCATTCAAATTTTGTAGAGAGACATCGTCAGGGTGGATACAGGAGATCAGTAGCCACTGGAGATAAGGAAAAACTCAATAATGGTGGTATTATCCTTTAAGCTGATTACTAGCCC
The DNA here is from genome assembly GCA_023238725.1 of Scortum barcoo. Classification (NCBI taxonomy): domain Eukaryota; kingdom Metazoa; phylum Chordata; class Actinopteri; order Centrarchiformes; family Terapontidae; genus Scortum; species Scortum barcoo. The sequence goes on along the minus strand of CM041548.1, from coordinate 4,634,455 downwards.
CTGCGAGATGGCTTGGCCTAATCTGACAAAAAGATTGTGTGTGTTTACTTGGATGGCAAGAAAGTTATAGGTGTGATTCACATCTCCACTGGATCCAGTGGTGAACAAATCTATCTTTTCTAAAGACTCAGGTCATTTTATTAACTGGAGGTGAGGGTCTGTCTGTTTCATTTCCTTCACCGTGCGTTGTTCACTGCAGCTCAGCTTTGATAGTGACATCTGTGACACGAGCTTCATGGACAAATTTAGCTGTTTGATCAATGAAAATGAAAACTACACAGTTTGAAAGCCACACAGGCACCAGTTTGTGCTTCCATTTGTGAGAAATGAGATGGAGTCTGTCACGCTGTGAGGCTCAGTGGGTGAGTCCAGCACAACAGTGAATCAAAGGTGGAGGAATACAGTCAGCTGCAAATCCAACTCTTTGCTCACTGGGTGCAGGTTTTATAGTCAAAACTGGACTTACTGGATCAAGAGTATTGTCCACACACTGACATCTTGCCTGTATACCACCTGCTGTATTAGCATAGCAAACATGGGAACTGTTCACATGTTAAATACGCTAACTCCATCAGTGCAACCACAGACGCGTGTCTTATTCTCCCAGGGCTGGATAACCAACTGAGCAAGTGCTCTGGGGCTCCACGGTAATCACAGTATGATCATTGGTTTTGGTGAGTAATTGCAAATTTGCACCATTAAAGTACAAAGGCCAGTCGTGCATTATTACCAATGTTTTGGCTGTATTGAACTGAGGGAACCTGTTTTAAAATGTAATTAAAATAGCTTCATTATTGTATTTTACAGAGTGCTTAGAGGGTGCACATTCCATTTTTTTCTTTAGTCTTTCATCAAATAATCACAAATTAATTAGGTATTTTTAACATTTTTGTAAAACTACCAACGATGCTAGACATGCAACAACTGCTATACTGCATTAATGGAGTTATTAATGGGAACTTGTAATACACACTGCACACTTCAGGTGGAGTAGGGAGTCAGTAGAAGCCCAGTAACAAATATTTGGGCCATGGCCCCCTAAAGGTCTACACAGGAGGTATTTCAGCTGTTATTCTGTTGTCCTTCTCACATGTGTCTGACAGAACAGATACACTTCTGCTCAGCTGTGTACACAGGCTGCTTCATGCCTCATATATGACTTATATGAGACATGATACGATATACTATTTACATTTTCAATGCCCCCTCTAGCCAAGGCTTCATATTTTGTTCCCTAGTAACATTACCTTGTGCCCCAGTCATTTAGTAAGCATGCATTTAAGTACAATTCTAAATTTAAAATAAAGAACCACAAATTCTTCAAATTGTTAGTATCTTTAAACCATTTTTCAACAATGACTATATCGTAACATGTGATTGTGATTTTTTTTTTTTTTTTTTAAACTTTGTGGCTCAAAATGTAAACTTCTGCTCTTAAATACTCAGACTAGGTAATGCAGCAGCAGGATCTCACCAGGATCAAGAGGTTCCTCTGAGATGAGTAACTGTGCAGGGAGAAGCTCATCAGGGAAGCAAAGAGGCTGTATGTATTGTGCACTTGAATATTCCAGTTTCATGGTATAACAGCTCATTTGCATGTCGCAAGGTTTCTGGGCTGTGTGGTCAGATGGCAAGACAGACACCACTTTCCCCTAAAAATAACACCCAGTTTGTCTTAATTATGCAAGAAGGTGCACTCAGTGTCTTGCAATGATGTGGAAAGGCATCTTGGGGTCAGATGAAACTGGAGCTTGAACTTCTTTGTAAATTGCAATTTAATGTATTATTACTCTCCATTTTGTATTATTCTATAATGTATTCATAGCCAACAACGTATAAAATAAAATACACAATGCACCAACTATAATGGCAAATTTATCTTCTTTATCAATGGAATTAGACAGCTCCTGGGGTCTCAGTTCAACCTTAAATAAAAAATTCAGCAGTAACCATTTAAAATGTTTACTTTGTTGTAGGTTGTAAAGACACACTTGGCTTGTTAATGGGTCTCAATAAGTCCCAATCAAAATTACGTCCTCTGCGATTTGAAAATGGCACAAATCCAGATTTTGATATGAACAGTCAGTCGTTCAGCCCGAGGGCTCGTATTCCTCCATGAAGTAGGTTTGACACCATATTTGTTAAACAAGGACACACGATGCCTCAGACACCAATCACCCTACACAGTTCGGCAGTGTTGCAAAGAGGGGCTGAGAGAATGACCCTGCTTCAGTGTGTCATCTGTAGACATTTCAATGCCTCCTAATGACCCTTAAAGACACAGTCTTGAAAAAGTGACTGAATAAATGCGTGGGGGCAAACAGGTGAATGATTACATGCAGAGCTGCTCACAGACGGTGTAAAAAACCTGCACTGCAGAATGACTGAGGGGAAAGTAAACCGGTCCGGAGTAATCAATCACGAACTGTAAGTGACACTGGGTTTCGTTAAACGCGTTGGTGCTGCATCATGCTACAAGGCTGGACATGGGCTGGAGGGATAGAGGGGAAGATAAATGGCTCCAAATACCAAGAAATTTTGGAGGAAATCTGCTGCCCTCTGGAATAAAAACACAATGCTCGAGTCAAAGAAGAATTCCATCTTTCAACTTGACAGCAGACCGACGCGCACAGCCAAATCAACCTCCAGCCGAGACAGGATCTTTAGCCTGGACTTCTACATTTGCACAAACTGTGATATTGATCCAGAGAGACGTGTGCAGAGTGAAGCCCCTTTCAGTCTGAAGAGAGGCATGGGGTACAAATCCGAAATTCAGATCCAGCAACTTAATCCAAAAAGGTCACGGTTGTTACAAAAGGCAAAAAAGCGTGGTCACCACTACATAACCAGGAGCTTCCATTTTCCATTTTCAGAACATTGTCAGGAATTAGCTGCCTTTCATTTTTACCTTTAGCTCATTACTTCAGCATATCCAAATGAAAATGGAAAAAAAATCAAGTTTGATTTAATAGGTTTTCATTTCAGCCCTCGAGGTAATGCAAACTCAAAAATTAGACAGAGGCTGTGGACTTCTGATATCCATGCTATATCCACACAGACGCCAGCCAGATGTACTTCTAATACTGATTACAGAATTACTGAAGACAGTAATTATTCATAACCATTATAGGAGCCAGCTAGCATGTGTGTGGTGCTCTGATGAAGACCTCCTCCCATTCTCCTGTGTTTCAAGGACTTTCTCTGGAAGTTTTGGCAGAGCACCCAACTAGACTGTGCCCAGAAACACTGTTCAGCAAAATCAAACATATACAGCAAACAGACACTTTTCAGTAGTTTTGAGCAAGGATTTATACTCAGTATTATCACAAAGAATCAGATCTACTGCTTCAATGTGAATCTGTATATAAGATATGTGTGGAGACTTTTATTTATAAGAGTTACAAACCTTATTTCACAGTGGATTACATGATAACAAGTATGTGAAAGGGGTCACTGGTAGAGATCACCCACTGAACATTCATACATGACTGATGTTTCCCTCTGCTCTGTATAGCATTTTAGCGAGTTTCTGGCTGTAGCAAGCAGCCACAAGCTCAAAAAAAAAAACAAAAAAAAACCCCTGTATACCAACCGAGCACCATACAGCACACAGACAAGGTTGTAACTAGCTGGTGAACACAGTAAAACATTTAGCAGCTAAAGCAGCAGATATTTCCCTCAGGATTTGGAACACAACTAAGTGAAATTTGGATTTACAATTGCCAGGAATCAGAAATACGACTCCAAATGAATGTTAATGTTGTTCTGTGGCTGCTGTTTGCTAACACATTTACCATATAAACTTTATATGGTTATAATATATGGAATTAGATTTGTGTCAATACACTCAAACAAAACATCGTAAATGTAAAATATTCATTAATCCTTTAGGGAACCAGTGAAGTTAGCTGGTGGGTGATGAACGCCCAGTGCTGCTGTTTAGGGTGATCACGTCGACAAAACCGAAACTTGTGATTGCTGCACTGAACAATGAACAGCTCTCATTAAAGTAATTAAGTGTACTGTATTTACGTATTATTTTGACGTACTTGTATTTTTCGGTTTTCTCCTACTTCTACTAATAAAATCAACAAATAAATTATGATTTATTGATGATGACAATGTATAATTATCAGTCAAGATTTTAATCCTAGAGGTAAAGCCACAGTCTACCCAGCAGTATATTAAGTCATTCAAATTAGCTTTGTCTTTACCAGCTGCAACATTATAGTGATGAGCACAGTGAAGCATCAGTAATTACCAGTAATTTCATGCTTAAGTCAAAGATCTGAGTACTTCTTCCACCACTGCTAAGCGCATTGTGGTTCGTTCTTCTTATTCCACTGAAAGAAAATAAGCAGTTCAGAAAATGCAAAATTATTCCTTTAACTGACATTTTCCCCCCAGGCGCAGTTGAAAGCTACGTTTACCAATGTTTGTTTTTGCTTTTTTGTCAGAGCATGAGAACCAGCCTCTTCTTCACTCCACTCCTGCGTGTATTAAAATAAGCAGCTCATTATTTGGCTACATCTCAAATTTGGCCTGTGTCAGGTAGTCTAAATGCCCTGACAGTTAGGCAAAGAGGACTATTTACATTTCCACGGTCATTATTCCTCGAATGACCTCCAGAGCAAAATTAAGCTTCACACTGTAGCTCTGTGGGTCCGGCCAAGGAGAAGTCCTTTTCACGGAGCAGAGCTGCTGTTTTCCATAGTATGTTTAATTAATGAACTGTTATTAACGACGGTAGCAGCGAAGCATTTGGGAAAGTAATGATTCTACTGTCAGTAATTATAGCAGTGATAGGCCTGTTTATTATGATAAGTCTGTAGAAGGCAATGATCTGCTATTTTTCTTACTCTTTGTGGCCCGTCAGTTATTTTCGATATTTTTTCATTTGCAACTTAGTTATAACTTATTGCTGCTGCTGCTGCTGAACTGCTGCTAAAAATTACTCATTTCTCTTGGGTACAGCCTCATATGTATACTGTATATGAATATACAGTATATGCATGAACTGCATATGTAGGTTGAATTCAGACAACACATGCTGTCAAAGCTGTCTGAAAAATAAACCGCAACAACAACAAATCACACAGATCCAGATCATCCTCTGCTCCGCTGTACCGTGTTAACACATTGTGCCTAAGGCTGCTAACACAACACAGTTGCAGCGTTTTAAAGCACTGCTTTCTGCTCTACCCATCAAGATATAGTATATTGTCCAAATCCGCTTTGCATTACAAATTCCCATTGTGATCACAGAACAAAGGGGCGGCACATTTGATTATTGGTGTGAACTTTAGACGCCAGAGCAGCACGACAAAACAACCCTGTTGACTTGGTGATGTGAAAAGACAAAAGGTCTTTTGTCCTCCAGAGCACAGCAACGAAAGGCTCATTTTTATCAGGGGTTTGTTTGTGTTGTACACAGGACAGCACCTGCCTGGCCTTTTGAAAGGACAAAACATTACGATCCCACCCGCTCTTGGGTCAGTTTGTCAAGATTATGAGCGTCGTGGCTGATTTTTGTCCAACGGCAGAGATGCATCGCAACTCTCAATCATGCACATGTTGAGGAATCTCACACCATTCAGGTTGCTCTGTGAGCTCCCACCGCGAGTTGCCAGTTCATTGTGAAAAGCAGCTGCACTATCTCTTGATTAAATCACTGCCTTTTCTCCACAGTTTTCCAGCTCGGTGTTATAACTGCACTAAATAAAAGACTTGCAGATTCTGTTTTAGGGGGTAAAATCTTTTACTTGAATCGATCTGAACATTCGTCTCTCTTTGTGAACGGCAGAACAGACTTAATCAGGACTGTCAATTTACTTGCTATAGACAGATGCTTAAACAGGCACTAAAAGCCTCTGTGATACCAGCTATTGTTCATATTCACCAACTAAACTTATTTTCCCTCCATAAAACGCAGGTAAACAACATCGAAGGCTGTGCAGAGTGTTAATGTGCTGCCACCTCACATCCCCTGCGGTATTAGAAATGTGAAACAAAGAGGTGTGATGTGTGATGACGTGTGTATCAAAAGATTACACTAATTTCTCTAAACCTTTTTTTTCCCTCTTCATGCCAGCTTCTAAAGGCTTGTTTAGCAGCTTAGCATGAAATAACCTTTTACTGCTGTTTTTGCAGCCCCGTCATTTTAGCAAAGTTGGCCGGCACACTTCAGTGTCTTTTTCTTCTCTTTTGCCTGCCTCCCTCTCCCTCCCACTCCTTTGCTGTCTGTCTTCTTTTAAGAGGCCATACCCACATAATGCCAAGGCCGACGGTTTTGCTGGGAGCACCTGGTGAGTTAAAGGCTAGGCCAGGTGGCACACAGCTTTGACTGCCAATTAGAGCGCTGACCATGTGAGAGCTGCCCGAGATAACTTCTAATTAACAATGGACCTCCGAGGCATAACAATTAGCCTTTCCTTTTAAAAAAAACCCACAGAAAGGAAGCATGCCCACTGACAAAATCATTTTTTTTTCTTTTCAGTTGCCAAATAAGACCCCACTGAGGACAAGCAAAGCAACTAAAAAAAAACATGCAGGAAGTAGTGCTAATCCCTAGCAAAGCCTTGCAGCGCGAGAGGAGTGATGGATGGCATTACATCTTGTATAGGCGAGTCTCAATCTGAGCAAAGAATGAAGGCATTTCTCCTGACAAGGTCGTCGATGCCGCGGGCCTGTCAACACGACTGTACGGAGAATAAAAGGTACAGAAGATGCTTTACATTGATGATGACACTTAGGCAAACTGCGCTGACGGAGCGATGCAGCGCTCGCGGCCTAACTGATTGTACCAGAAAACGATTAGGACAGCGAGGGGACAATTTGTGGAGAGGGGCTCAGTTTGACAACAAAATGATGACAGCCAAGGATGGCGCTTGTGTCTATCAAAATAGGAGGGGGAGGAAAAAAGAGGAAACCTCCTGAGGACGATGTGATATGGAAATGTATGGTTATGTAGCTGAGCTGGCCATCAGAAGGAAGACACATCTGCTGCACAGTACAGTGCGATTTTACATAATGCATCCATCCCTCTTGAAACGCACCAGCTGTGGATTCCCTTCCCCTTCTCCTCCGAAGGCACCTGCCAATAAGCATTATCAAACAGGCAGTTGCAGATAAAAGCCACGCAGTGATTTGACAAGCCTAATTGCGGGAGTGATGTGTAGTCTCGACACCGCTGATTGCGCTGGGGAAAGATTAAGACGGCAATCACGGGACAGGCAGACGTGTTTAAATTGTCATTTTGTAATCATCTGCGATAACCCCGCGAGGGGGTGAAACACAAGCCAAGATACAGTGAGATGTTACACTCTAAACGCTCATGCTCACTAAATGCCACGTATTCTCCACATGCGCCCAGAGTATATAAGAAGTCTGCTCATGCTTGGGAAAAAAAAAAAAAAAAAAGAATGGTGCTGAGGTGTTTCTTGGAAAATAGCCAGGACTGTTAAGTGGAAACAGAGGGCAAATCAAAAAGCCTGGGAGAAGTCCAAGGGGAATACTGTGTAGGAAAAAGACTGTCTGTGGCCAAGCTGAGAGGCCTGAACACAAGACACTAACTATTAGTGAAATATACTTGTACATGCTGCAGACACATGCAGACCACCACCCCAGGGGCTGGAAACATTTCTGCCGCTGCTGCTGCAGTCTCGGTCCCAGACCTTGTTGGAGCGCCGTGTACTTAGAGGGTCTGATTGAGTCCGTGGTGGAGCCACGGGGATTCCTCTGTCTGGAGCTGGGAGTCTGAATGCCAGAGCTGAATAACTGATTACAGTAAAGCCTGACTTAACTCAGCCTTCATGCCACAGCAGCTAAAGACCAGAGGAAATGCCTGGCAGGAAAGATCTTAACGCTACGAAGTTGGGGTGGTTAAGAGAAACTTGCGCAAACTTTGAACGACATTTCAAGCGCCCTCATGGAACGCCATACATTTGCGTTCGGTGTGCCATGCTTTGAAGTGGAAACAGCAGCAACGACCGCGGCTGCAGTTTCATCAGACTTGTTCTTTGCAGCACGTCTTCATCTGGCTGGCAGCTGGTGAGAGTTGCCATGATTCACAGTGACTCACTGCTGCTTCTTCCATGCTCTATTGTTAAAAGGAGTCCACAAAGGACTTCGGCTCAAAGGAATAACACAGATCTTTTGAATTCCAATGATATATACAGAGAAAGTGAAGACTTGCTGACACATTATCAGGACGATACACATTTCTCTCAAAATATCTCCTACAGTAACAAATGGCAACTGCTTATGGCAACTACAATTTCCAGATGTAATTGGGTTCCCTGATAATAGATGCCAACAAAGCAGCCCATCTCCATCTCTGCCATCCTCCTCTCTAAGTACTGCGGTGCGGCCCCCCAAGGTCACGCCATCCAATCTGATTGGAGACGCGATGAAGAAGCGGATCAGCTAATGTATTCTTCTTGCTTATTATTTATAATGGCAGGGACAGGTTTTCCTGTGGAAAATTAACCAGCGCGCCGCAGACACCTTCATTACTTAAATGAGGTGTCACCTCATACAAAATACACAACGGAGGGGATCATTTCAAAACTCACAACCCATAAACCTGCAGTTTACTCACACTGGGATATTACACTGACAATGAAACACAGAGTGATTAATGTTTACAGCAAATTAAAAGGATTTCCGTCAGAGGAAATTGTTGTTTCACTTAATGAGGCTGCTTCCAGGACAGCAGAGGAACACGCAGACTGTAATGTGTGCAGCACAGATATCTCTCCTCTGCACATCTGCTGTATATTCAACAGTTGCTCTGGCTCAGTCCATGGCTGAACAAAGTGGACGCTATAATAGTCTTTTTGAAGTCAGAAAGCTGAGCAGTACAGCCCCCACCACAGACCCTTAGAGCCCAGAAATCAAAACCACCCCCCCCAACAGCAAAAAGAAGAAGAAGAAGAAGAAGTTGCTTTCCTTCAACATGACACCACAGTATGGGCTGAAAACAGGAGAAATCAAGACCAACACAGAGAAAACACACAGAGACGTGCTCACATCCAGACCTGGGAAGCAAAGCATGACTGTGGGTTATGAAATTAAACACAAGCACTGCAAACTGTCCCCATACCTGCAGGAGTGGATGTAACACAAATGCACGAGCCGCCCGCCGTCAGACACCCAGGTGGGACTGCGTGTGCAGATTTTCCCTGAAAGGCACAAAGTTACGGTGCAACACCTGGTCAGCGGCGCGCACACTTTAAGCCCTCCTGCGCGCCGCTCCGTTTGACGCGCACAGATTAGACGCTATAATTAGAGACGAAGGTGCTGCCGGTGCCGTCCTGCACGGTGAACAGGACGTCTCCATACTCACTTCAAGAGGCTGCGAGGGGGAGTCCCGTCGGTGTGTCGGAGCGGGGCGGAGAGGAGCGAGCCAGCGAGCCCGGTCACAGCGTGCAGGGGAACAACAAGCTTCCCAAACTGGCAACCCCACATACACACATCTGCCTCTTTTTGAATGGAGGAGGAGAAGGTGGAGGGGATGTGAGGGGGGGTTTACTCTCTCCCTCCTGGAACAAGCGACACCCGCGCGTTTTTTTTAAGGTTTTTCTCTTTTTTTTCCGCGAAAGATGCTGATGGTGATGATGATGAGGAGGAGGAGGAGGATGGTGATGCTGTAGCGCGCACCGTTACTCGCTCCCCGCGCAGTGAGAGGCATGCATCTTAATTCCTGAGCGCTGACCATGAGGGGCACAGCGCACCGCTACGCCCCTCAGCGTCCCCTCACCATCCCCACTCATTCACACACCCTCACATCAGGCTTTTTTTGTTTTGTTTTTTTAAACCCGTGCCTGCTGTAGCCTCCAGCTTATTACTGCTGCGAGGAATGAACAATAAGCCCTCCTATGGACTAATAAAGAATTCATCTCCATTCACGGGCCATCTGAATATTTCACATCTTTCACACTAATTGCATATATATATATATATATATATATATATATAAGCACACACATTAATTAAAAGACTGTAACAGGCTGTGAAAAATAATATTTTTATTTTTACATGCCCCCCCATAATATCAAACGGGTAAGACTTTAAAGTAAGTTCATGTTAGAGCCATAAAATCTCTGCTGGTAGGCTTCCAGTCTACTAAATTCGCTTACAGGATCACTGCAGCTCCTCTCCATAAGTGCAGCAGACTAATAGGATAACAGAGGTGAGTGGTGGCTTAACTGCACTGAGTCCAAGCAGTGGGAACTCACCCAAGCTAAAGTCCACTGGGCCATAATAGCCCAAGGCCTGCTGTTACCTGTTGGTCAGATTTATGCCCTTGGCTAGTGACTGCTTGCCTCTCCCGCCCGAGGCTACTAAAAAGCATTTAGTCCCTCGTACTGAATGAGAACTGGCAGCGTTTACACTAAATCCTCAGCAGGGGCTTGATTTAAAAAGTCTGCAACTCATTGTTTCTGTCAGCTTTTATCAGTATGAGAAGCTTGCTAAATGGTATTTCAAGGTCTGTGGATACCTGAAAGAGTTTGAAACTGTTTTGTCACCAACACTGAGTTCTCAGTGTAAAGAAACGCATTCAGTCCTTACAAAGCTCGAGTCTGTGTGATTGAAGTTGACTGGCCATTTTTTTTTTGTAAAGGAACAGTTCCTTTCAAAAACAAACAAACCTGCAGCTTAAGATATTTTCTCAAAGTGCACATGAACAAAACTAGATCTACTTTTGTTTGTATTTTAAATCAATTACAATAAAAAACATATTGGAAGGTGGTGCATGGGTTCCTTAACCAAGGACTGTGTCTTGAGTCAGTGTTAATTTGCATTGCAGGGAGATGCACATACATGGGCTTTTGCAGTACGCCCTGAGGCCCCCGGACCCCAGAGACCCCTGAAAAGCACTGTTTGCACGCAGATAAGTTAATCATTTTAATAGAACATTTCCTCTCTGGTTGAGATTTGCATGCTGTCTTAGGTTCAACAGATGGGTGGGCACTTGGCTGGATGGGGACTTGACAGGCCAGCTGAACATACAGGGTGGAATGATGGCTGCTGGCAGAGAAAGAGAGAGTGAGTGTGTGTGTGTGTGTGTGTGTGTGTCAGGGGGCAGGTGGGAATGGAGTGTGTGTGAGAAAACGCAGACACATGGTTAAACTGGGAGTATGTAATGGAAGTAGAGCTCAGTTTAGAGTGATGCACAGTTTTTCTCTCGCTTTTGGCAACATCTGTGGTGGTGATGGTGGTGGATGTGATGACATTTGTTGCCATGGTGTTTTTCCACCAAACACAGCCATGGGCTCTTAATATTGGATTTAAAACATGAAACGCACTCATTAAGGTTTCTTGTATTTCTTCTATCTACTTATCCTTCTTATATTTATGACAAAATAAAAAAGGAAATAGGACCTCCTGCCTTCAATCAATCTGCAATAATAGATTATGCACTTGAAATTCGTAGTGTTTCTTTTAAAATCAATGGCTCGCTGATTTCAGGAAAAGCATTTCTAACAGTTTTGCTGGCTGTTGAGCTGATTTGATTTGATTATCTGTAGCGAGCCAGCTAATTATGCTGTCAGCAGGACATGCTAATGTTTGCAGCTCAGAGCACAGGTCAGCATGTCCAGCTCACACTTGTGCTTTTGTATTTTTGGTTTTGCAAAGGGGTAAAAATAAATAAATAAAAAGATGTTGTACATGTTGAGTATGACTCTTATTCTCAAAGTTGGACGGGCCTGCCACGCCTAGGAAGAGTCGCTAACTAAGCTCTGATTGGTCCGTCGGTTTAGTAGGATGTCAGTGAGGACGTGACGTGTTTGGCAAAGCTGCTCTGACGGCTCCTTTTCTAAAACTTTTTGGAGTTTGGATCGACTGGTTCATTATTCGATTGACAGCCTCGGCTGATTTATTTTTCAGTGGCATGCCTTTGTCCCCAGGTCATGAAATTTTAATGTAGGGGATAATGTCAGCTCGTAATTACAAAAAAAGGGGGCAAGATTGGATTTGTGCACTTTCCACAGCGCAGCCAATGTTACTCTGAAGGGCCGGTGCAGGCCAATCAATACTGTGAACATTAACAATTCTCTCCAAATGCTACCCTGGAGATGTTCAATTAACAATGAATGGAAGATAGATTTTGTGGTCTCAAACTTTGTTGGGATTTGTAACTTCAAATGAGTTGTATTTTTTTATTACGTCCATCAGTTGTGAATTAGGGAGCGTGTTTGCCAGAGAAGCAGTACAGCTTGCAGTCAGCGTTTCCATCATTTTAATTTGCCATTAGACACCGTAGATTAGAAGTCAAGACAATGTTTTCACCCTTGTCTCAAGTTACTAATGCGGACCAAAGTGTCCCAAGGCACAGGAGTATACCAAATCTGCAATGTATTGGTGCTGTAAAGAGTTCAGTGTACTGAAATCTTGTGTGAGCAATCCTTAGGAAAGATGGATACAATCAACATCAAGAATAATAGTCACAAAAGGCTATTTAATTCATTTTCAACTATTTTTCCATGGTTGATGTTAGTACAATGATTGGTGGGTAAAATAAAGCAAGTTCATTCATTTTTATAGCGGGAGCTGAAATTTTAGCTTATTTTGGTCTGTCTTCACTATGAGTATCAGAATCAGGATATTTTATTTATCCCAGGGGGAAATTTGGTGTTGCAGTTGCTCTGATACAGAGAAAACAATAGAAATACACAGAAATACAAAAACAGAACATGTACAGTACGAATAGAAATACAATAAACAGAACATGTTACAGAACAGAATATATACAATAAATAGACATAAGATTAAATATCAAGATAACTGTAAGAACTGAAAGAAAAAGACAATTCCCTCTGACATAACATTTTTAAACACAGCATAACATGAATATGAAAAACATGTTCTGGGCTGTATATAATGTGGAGCACCAGATTAAAGGACTCTCACAAGAATGTGGTGGGTTTTTTTTGTTTTTTTTTTTTTACACAGAGAGCGGTGCATGCTGGGCTTCAGCTGCAGTATCTGAGCGCCAAATAGCAATATCTCCCAGCATGAGGCGTACAGCCCTCTGGCAATATCCTTCTCACATAGAGCCAAGGTCACTTGGCTAACTACAGTATCTCATCTCACAATGCAAAAGGATTACCAGTTTGTTGGGCTGCTCTCCGGTGGGAAAGCTTCCTCACTATTGCTCTTCTTCAACAGACCCTCCATCATGAAGGGCTGTCGACGCCGAGGTTGTGTGCCCTTCGTTATTCGGTGTGCAAAGTGCTGCTCTCATTCTCACTGTTTTCCAGATGCACACCTAATTACACCTGTGGAAAAATGGACCAGAATGCTTCTTGGCTCCTCTCCAAGGAAGTCTTTCACCTCCTCCCACTCGTCCTTTCCCTCCTTCCCTTCTCCAGCAGTGTATATTCAACTGTGGCGTATTGAATTCAAATTTATTGCATCCTCTCAGCTCATGCTCAAGTTGATCCTTGAGTACAGTCAAATAAAATTATTACTCTTTGAGCTGCGACGGAAATTGTCCCTAAGGAGAGAAATCCACATGGCAGTCTTTTCCACAGATTATTGTGGAGGCAAGTAAGCTTTGTTGTCATGACAGTGCAACATTACATCAGTGATCCGGGGAGAGAGAGAGACGCTCAGATTATTAAGCACAACGTTTCGAGTCTGCCTCGCAGCGGCAAGCTACTCAAGATCTGTGGATACTGTAACACATACATTAAAGTTTGTGTCACATAATTAATTGCATTATTGGCATGTTGCTTTTTTGTGGCCTTGCAGCCATGGGCAATTAGGATTAGACGGTGTGAGATATGGAAGGATTGAGTGTTGCAGCCCCGAATGCTGCCTCTACTAATTCAGCAGCTCCACATGAGAGTGAAGACCCAGGAGTATTTTACAGAGCGGATTATCAATTCACCGCTGCCAGGAGAAAAACTATCTCTCCACTGGGAGATGCCGTTATTTCAAATCTTTGTCCAATTATATTATGCTTGCAGGGGCAATGCGTGTGTGTGTGTGTATGGAAGACACGCAGGTTGATTGGGCAGGCTTGAGAGGAAGACACTGAGTACTGGGGATATAATCAAAAGTAGTAAGCATTCACAGTCAGTAAAGATAGTTGAAGAGCTACATGGCTTTGAAGGTAGAGACAAGAAGCGAGGTCACTGAGGAGTCTGTCATGTTGAAGGAAAATAATAATCAAAAGCATTAAGAGCACTGAGGGTGAAGACAAAAACGCAGCCTGGTGAGTCAGTGTAAAACAGCACCTGTGTTTTTGAGCGGCTGTGTGAAAATTGATTCAGCGGCACCCTCGCTTTTGACCTCGGAGTAGTTTTTGTTCCTAAGGCCCGCTGCTGTCAATATGTGAGAGCACCTCTGCTTCGGATTACAGTGTGGGCAAACTGATCATGCAGTGTTTGTCTATGTTTATTATTATTATTATATGGAGCAAATTCCACTTAAACTTTGGCAGTAATGCCCCCCTTCCCCCACTCTGCTAATGATCTGTAGAGGCTGCACTGCCTAACTTGTACTGGGGCAAAAATGTGATGTTTGTCCTTCAGGATGCCGCTAAATAAAAGATCATGGCTTCATTAAAATCAAAAGAATTTATCCCCTCGAGAGCATGCTAAACTTCATGCTAATCTGCCTGTGAGATTATGACACATACACAGTATGCAGTGTATATATATGACTATAATTGTTGAGCTATTTCAGTCTAAACTTATGTGGTGGACTGACCAACAGACAGGCAGACATTGCCTTTCCTAGAGCTCTGCTGCTAGCACGATTAAAAATAAATGACTTTTCTACAATTTTCATTTTCATTTTACCTTGATAGCTGTTTGGCCACCGCACTGTATCAAAAAATAAACAGCAGGCAATTCCAGCATCTTTGGTATGTGACAGTGATAAACAAGGTGGTGGAGACCATGTGAATCGCCGCACAACAACTCATGGTTTAAACAGCAGAGCTTCTGCTTGTCATGATCGTTTTAAATCCACAGACTCTCAGTTATAGGAGGGTCTTTTTTTAAAAAGAATTTCTTGACCTCGGAAACAGCAGCCAAACAAACATCATAACAAGGTCCATTAGTAGCTGTGTCCAAGGACAAGAATGAACTTGAAATGGGTGTGACCAAATAACATATAAACATGGATTTGAGCCTCATTAAAAAAAAAAAATATATATATATATATAATAATAATACATTGTTAGTATAACACCGTTAGAGGAGAACAACACAGAGAAATTGGTGGACTCTTCTAATAACATCACGAGGAGTTTACTTTCTACAATTACATTCCTGTCACGTTACATATCATGTTTTATTATCTTTTCAGACATCATGTCAAAAAAGAAGAAAGAGCTCGGGAACAACATTTAGACCATAATGTAGGGAAGTCAAATGTACAGAAAAGCTTACTGAACTGTTTACTGTATAAATAAATACACTGTAAACTGTGAATTACAATTCTTTTTAGGTGGGTGGGTTTCTGGACTCTGGACTTTTGTACACACACAAAGACGTCTCTATCAATGAATATTTAAACCAAACTGACTCTACTCAATAACACTGTTACAGACTGAATCAATAGCTTTTATCAGTGGAGCTCCTCTCACTGGTGACTGCTGAACTTCAGTCAGCGCTGAACTTTGGGCCAAATGAACAGTGATGCAATATTTGTGGTTGTCCAAAATAAAATCAACTCTTGGTGTGATGGACTGACATCATCATCACCATCTTATGTTGCAACATGTGCTGCAAACTGAGTTTGGTGCCTTTATTTTTACATTTTTATTGTGAAAAGAAATCTTGTAAGATACCTGTTACTCTTTCAGTTTTACATCAGAAATGGAAGGTGTACAGGCTGTACTTCCACTGGACCTCAGTTCATGAATAGATACCATAAAGATGAATATACTTCCACGACTCCTCAGTCGCCACAAATTGAAGTCCCTGAGAAACAATTCAGGTCCTGGGATCTGAAAAAAAGTTATTTCAAGGTTTATATAGAATGGTCAAAGGCCAAGAGTTGAATGTGAAGTGTTTGAAACAGATTGAGAAGCATGCTGAAAGCCTCGTTGACAGCTTTTAAAAAGGCCATTATGAAGAGATGGTACTAGGCTGAACCAACAGAATCAGATGGATGGCTGAATGTCGAGGAGAAATGGGAGAAATGGACGATGTTTACATGTCAAAGACAAGATAAGAGAATGAGCCCCTGAATATGTCACAGGAATAAATAGGTTTTGTGGTGACGAGGCAATCCAAACCTTATCGTGTTTCTTTTTTCTTCCTTTTTATTTTCTTTTGCGTCCATGTAATCTTTCTGAATTGGAAAAGCAATAAAAAATAAAGCATTAAAAAAATGAAATGAGATGTGTAGTGCAGAACACAAGTCAAGACGTTTGCAGAGAAAAGAGCATTAGAGACGAAGGAATATCCAAAGCAGAGCAAGATTTTAGTGAATTAACATGTGTCACATTGTACACATTTCAGCCCTGGTGTCGTATTGTCTGCCATTTATGATTAAAGACTAACATCACTTTTTAAACACTGCTGCCTCCTGGAAGTTTACCCCACAGACACTTTGACAGACAGAATGTGGTGTGCAAGACGCTTACAGTGATACAGCAAAACAAAACCACTGGGGCACACACACACACACACACACACACATACCTGAGGATCAAACAATGAAAAAAAAAAGACTTTGCAGGGATTGCAGATGCACTCACAATCTCCCACCCCCCCGCACCTGACTCTCCTCTTAGTCCTGTTCTTTTTTTTTGTTGTTGTTGTCTTTTGGTCTCTCCTTTTTTTCTCTCCGGCCTGCCTCCCTTTCAGACTCATAATTTCTTACGGGGAGTGCAGCGGTGTTGCAGAGGTACTAACAGGCTCTTTTGCCAGATTGCTCAAAACTTCAAAGTGTGTTTGACATGTACACTTGGGAGGCCCGCAGTGGGACTCACCCTGAGACCTGAGGATGGGTTTTAAAAGCACCGCGTAGATCTGCACTATTAACATTCAAAGGAGCTCACACTTTTACTGACTTACACCGCTCCTTTGAATTAAATATGTGTCATCTCTGTCACTGCGGTTCCAGTAATATACTATAGCTTATACTGCGGTGTCTGACTGACGAGGTGTGTTGAGACAAAGGTCGCATGGCCCACGTATCAATTACAGAACTCTTTCTGGCATTTCATTTGGCATTCGACACAGTGGTGGCACCTTTTTGTCCCCGCTGCCATGTTTGCATCGGAACTTTTTTAATTTGAAGTGCCTTCTCTTTCAGGGAGGCATTGACAGAGGGCGCTTTAATTTTGCCAGACAGCGGCAGTTTGGGGGGAGGATGCCTTTTCAGTATTTAATTTAGCACTTCTTCCACAGAACATGACAAGTCGGCATAGAAAAACCTTTCAATCCTCTCAGTGCACTTGAGATCTTTTCATTTCATCATGATACGCCAGGGTTTTCCCGGCTTGTCTTTTTATCTTTGCTGCGCCCACACTGACTAGTCACAACTCAATTTATGACAATGCTCAAGAGGGATTTAAAATATTAAAGGTGCAGGGAAACAAATTCACTAAACACGGAGATATTACTTGAGCAAAAATAAATCAAGAAGTCATTCCTCTATGTGAAGGTCTGATTCATACCTCATGTATACCAAAAACAGGAGGGAAAAAAAAGGAGAAAGAGAAGCGGAGATTGAGTATCTTGAATTTTTCATCTCATAATCGAGCCTGAAGATGAATCGGTATGTTAAGAAACGGAGAGTTGTGCTATTTATACCACAGAGCAAGAGCAATTAGGCTTGGGGTGGAATTGAGGATATGACAAATTAAACCAGCTCTTGTCTTGTCAAAATAAATAAATAAATAAATAAATAAAATCTTTGTCTTGATCAGTACAACTGAAATAGGAACTCAGTTAAAAGTCTGAAGTTTTGTGATTTGCTTGGTAAGAGAAAGTTTGGTGTTTCCAAAATTACATCTTCACCTTGTTGGCTGATTGTCACCACCCGTTGGACTGGTTGATTCACATGCCATTACAGCAGGTATTGTGATTTCCTGGAGGTTGCGGTGGGGTTGTGTTGTGCATCTGGCTTAAGGTATATTCATACATTCAAATTGCCTCCCATTACAGACCAACAAATAGTGTTTTCTTTCTTTTTTTATTTATTTATTTATATTTTTATTAAACCTTGCAATTGGTTCCTTACCTGTTCCTACTGATTATGAGCACTCAGCATAATTTCATTTCTAGCCACTTAAAAGGCAGCAAAAAAAAAAGAAGAAGAAGAAAAAAAGAACACACAGGATTGACATCTTATTACACACAAGTAGACATGGAGCAATATTAAAATTGATTTTAAGTTGTGTTTCTGGCTACTTAAGATTATGTAGTTTGTTCACTGTTTTCTATGCTAAGCAATTGCAGATCCGTACAGCACAAAAAACCTGTGCAAATATCTCAGCAGTCACTTACTGACAACGGCTGTCACATTCTGATTGTTTCTGTGGTTTTTTAATGTCATTTAATAAGCTTTTTTGAGCTGACAGTAGTGCTCCCAGTCATTAGTGAGGAGCCACTTTCCCGCTAATGTCCAGTCCTGCAGGTAGAAATGAGTTTGATGAGAAGAAGCTAAAATGCTCTGTGGAAATGGAAAAATAAAATAAGAATGTTAATCTTTAAAAAAAAAAACTCTTGTCATTGAATGTATTTTGTGGATTTGTGGAATCAATCAACATCGAGCGTCTGTGTGACGACAGGGTTAAATTGTTTCTTTCACAACGCTTTCAGAATTCACCCTGTAAGCCCTGTAATGCCACCAGAGGGAATTGGTCAATATAAAGCATTTACCATCGCTCTCAGACGGTAAGAAAAAGTGTGTTTTATAAATGTAAGAATAAAATGAGTGAAGAAAAGCGTGGCCTTTCAGTACATAATGAAATACATGGCTGTTGGACAAACACTGAGGAAAAATGGCAAGTAGACTATTCTGCATGATCCTCTTTTCATCCCCTTAAACTCAAACACAACAAGGGAAAGTCTCTGAGCAAAGCATTTAATAGCGGGATTACTGCAGGTATCAGGAAATGTCTGAAAACTGCTGAAATAATGAAATTTTACTACTTATTTTTTTACATAGATTGAAACATGTTCTTGAGGTGCTAGAAAAGTCCTTTTTGAGATCTGTTGTATGTTTGCCATCTGAAAGTGTTTTTGGGAACCACACAGATTGAGAGGTCATTGTCAAGAAATGTCTTCAATGTGAAGCGAGTGCAGTAGTGTGTGAGGAGGCCCGCTCGGTTTTTGCTTTCCTTCCTGCAGGATGAGATTTGCGTAGAAGCTAATGATGTGTGCATTTCCCTGGGTATTTCATGCTGTCCTAATAGCATTACAGAGGGGATTGGGCTACCTGATGGCTGCTGATCATAATGTGTTTGGACCAGTGTGTCAACGTGACCACCTCCCACTTAACAAGATCTGAAAATCAAGATTTTCTCACTATGTGAGGGCCTGCGCAGAACCACTCTACACTATAGAAACATTTTCATTAAACATGGTGGGATTTGTGTAATATAACATAACATGACATGACATAATGTAAAGGATAAG
This sequence comes from Scortum barcoo, assembly GCA_023238725.1. NCBI lineage: Eukaryota > Metazoa > Chordata > Actinopteri > Centrarchiformes > Terapontidae > Scortum > Scortum barcoo. Next base: position 4,614,842 of record CM041548.1, on the reverse strand, counting down.
TCCACAGTATTGCATTGACCTTCATCATGATGGACAAGGGCACTATAGTTTATTTTGAGTCAATCCCATGTACATCCTTCTGCAGTAAATAGTCCCTAATCCTTCTTCACCAAATGTACATTAATCCACACCTGAGAATAGACCCTAAGACCTGTATTTATACCATTTACCTGCTGGAGTTATGTTCGTTAAAAACTAAAGAAACCAGCCTTATTAAGAATTTTTATGTATAACTATATATTTTTAAATACTTTGAGTGTCACAGACAGGGTAGGGCAGTTGTAAAATATTGAGAAAAGGACTAAGTTTTGGTCTCTTGATGAAAAATGTTGAAAATTATCCTTTGAAAAATGTAATTTTGTTGCAAAAGAAGCAAATGGAGCATTTTATTGTGCAAGATTCATATTCAGTAAAGCAATGCTGCAGCTCCAAACCCCTAAAGCAATACTTTGTAACATCTTTAGCCACGCTAGTGGGGAGGCTCAAGGGATGGCGTTATTGGTTAGTGATGCACCACTTTGGTCCAGCAGGAAATGTCTCAACAACCATTGGATGGTTTGCCATGATGGTTTACAGATATCCATGGTTGCCAGTATATTTGACTTTTCCTGTAGGGTTGCCATGAGGTTGACATTTGTGTTTCAGTGAAATGTCTCAACAAATATTGGATGGATAGCCATGAAAGTTAGTAATGTTATACATGTCCTCCTCTACATTGAATTGTCAATTGACTTTGTCAGTCCCTTAACATTTCATGTAGTGCTGTCATCTGGTCAAAATTTAATCAGTTTGTCCAATACTTTGGTTTATAACCAAATAAATGCACAACTAAAGACATTTCCATCAACCTCAGTTATACTAAACCCAGATGATAAAGACAGGAAAAGTTATATCAGCCTTCCAGCATTGTCATTTTAGCATGTTGGTGTTCTGATGTTATTGACTAAGCATAACCTTATGGAGCTGCTATATGGAGATGACTCAATCTGAGCCACTTCAGGAACTCTTTGGGTAATCTACAAATACAAACAGTGATTCGTCTTAAATTTCCAGTTTGAAGTGCAGTGCAAATACACCACAGCAGCCAACCCAAAGGTTCAGCTAAGATGCAGAAGGGAATAAAAACAAATCCACTTTAATGTCTCTCCACAGATGAGCTGCCGCTTAAGAGATGCTTTCTTATTCCATAAAATTCTGCATGCTTTTCTTTGTAACTCATCTTGGAAGTGTCTTTTTGTAAACACAGCTACATGGCTGCAGTAATTAGAACAGGCTTTGGGAGGATTCAAGACACTTCCTCCTCAGATACTTCCATCATGGGCATGCCCATTAGAGGTAATTGGATTATTTCTACTCTGTTTATCTCTTAATTCCCCACATCTGTAGTTAGGGGGAAGTAGATTGGATGACGGGGAAGGCACGGGATCTCACCAAGGGTTTATGGGAGTATTCTCACAGCGGGATCTCATCCCTGCACACCAGTCTCCAGGGAACAGCACTGAACACGTGAAACCAGAGCCAGAGGAGGAAAGACAAGGGCTTATCCATTCTCCGCTATACACCGCAAAGCAGGGCCAGTGGCACGCTTTAATGGAACTATTTGATCCCTTTGACATAACATGAACGCTACCAGGCATCATTACCCTCCGATCTGACCAGAGATTCAAATTTTTTTGTCTCAGAAATGAGGCAGCAGATCAATAAAGTGTATATTGTGAGAGAACGCAATCCAAAGCCATTGATTTTTTTCTCAGCGTTACATTGATGCAAAAGGCCAAAAGTACTTTTAGCATATAGCAGAAAAATTCTTTTTTTTTCTTATATGTTGCCTTTCAATTGGTATTTACTTTAGTGCCATGCTTGATCTGATAAAGAGCAAGCTTTCTTCTTCTTCTTTACTGTGAGCTGGTTTTTTGTATACCTGCATATTTCAGCTTCAGGTCCACAAGTGTGAAAAGCAATCCCCTCGAACTGTGTAATGTTGTCACGCTGCTTGACTTCCTTTTTTACTGGAGGAAGACTATGAAGTAAGACCTTGGCTTGAGTCCCTGAAAAATAAATTTACACCCTCTGCAGACTTGATGTTCACCTCTCTACCTGTTCTTCACTTTTTCACTATTTGACTTCGACGCTGTTTATACATTCTTTGTCCCTCATTAGTCGAAATTTCCTCCAGTGCCTCAATGCTGCTGATTAATTATGCATTTAGACACAACTGCAAAAGCTGCCTCTACATCACAATAATGAATTAATGATCTGCATTTGCAAGATTGTCATGTGTGACCTACATTTTTTCCCGCAATTGTTCCTTTCCTTTTGAGGCATGCAAGAATAATTATGCTCTAAAGTCTGTTGTTACATTAAAATCAATCCTCGGAGTGATGTACTGAGAGACAGCAGCAGAAGCAACATCGCTAGGAGGGAAAACTGCGCTTCAGGGCTTGTTGATGAAAATCCTCACACAGCTTACACGTGACGGGCCTTTAACACAGCCGTGACACAAACAGTCGTCACTCTAACCCCCTTTCTCTGCCTCAGCACTCCTTTTCATTACTTTGCTTGATGTCATTGTCATATCTGTGCACATCACATACTGCCCCAGTGACCTTTTCTCGAAGTGTGCTGTGTGTGACAAATTCAATGCTGCATGATTTCTGAATGAAGCACTGATCTGCCCATTTGTGATACCGAAATTAAAGGAGAGAGCAAGGTTGTACACATTGTCAAGAGCGAGAAAGAAGCGCGGCACAGGCTTCTTACATCGGCTACATCTCTTGCTTTCAACCTTGGCAGACCTTGAAGTGCTATCCCTGCATGACTGGCAGCAAGAAAATAGTCTTTGGTTTGGGATGACAGTCTCAAAGAGATGCGAAAGTGGGTGGTATGTCTTTGAGCTTCGCTTTGCATGCTGAGGTAAGGCCTTGTGAGTCACAATGGAAGTGGAGGACGCAGTTGTTCATTCAAGGGTGAACAGAAATCAGTTTTTATGCAGTTTCCTTGTTTACACACATGCAAACAAAAGTGGTTTCTTCAACAACACGACAGCATAAACTCCCGCCCAGGGCCATGTACTGCACCTCGGCAAAGGCACAACTCGCAGAGAGAACTCAATCCAACGCTGTAATGTCATTCCCACTTATTATAAATAGCATCTTCATCGGTTCACCAGTCAACTGATTGTATGAATTACATTCCCACGAGTAATAAAATCATTTGCATTGCCCTGGTTTACACAGCAGTGAAGAGGGACGTCCCCACCCCCCCTCTCTCTATTGCAGCAGTGAACTGCCTCACTGCTTCCCATCAGTCCCGGCTCCATCCACAGGCACCGCAGTGGTCCCCGTCCCCACTTCCACTTTGTCAAAGCGCTAATTCAACACCCAGAGTTGACATTTGGCTACTGTGGCCCGTCTCCTAACCCGTCCCTCTACCCACCCGACCCGATGAACTCTCATTAGCCATCAAAATGCTCGATAAACAATGTGAAACTTAATCCCATCCGATCCAGTGTGTGGCGTTGGCTGTTTTTCTATTTGCTCCCGGAATGGGTTTCACAGATGGAGAGCGCCAAGGTGCATCACCGGCCGTCTTTGAATTTTAACTCCGCTGTGATTCAGTGTCGGCTCTGGAATAAATGTGTGACTGCAGGCACAGGTGAGCGAGACAACAAGACCTGTCAGCCTTTCCAATTTGATGTATCGTGTTTGCGGGTGTGAATGAAATATATAATTCACGGGACGTATTAAGATCGGCAGCATGCTCGTATTGGTTTTCTCTCTCTGTTATAAATGAGATTCACAGTCCATTCTTTTTTCTGTGCATGTGTGTGTGTGTGTGGATATATATTTATCCACATTTTAGAGCATATATCTTCAATTAAATCATAATGAAGACAGGAAACCTAGATGTCAGAGTGAAACCACTCTGCTTCATGTTTATTAATTATGGGCAAAATATCCTCGAGCTTGGAGGGGGAAAAAAAACACAATTTGCTGCACCACAGGACAAGAAATTCATCCTTGGGTTCTGTGGGTTCACTCTTGTTTGTGGATTCAACGTGTGTCTTTCATTTTTACAGAGAGAAAACCAGGAGGGAGGAGGATCTGAGATTCAATTTACGGACAAGATGGAAAACCAACACAGATGTCAGGAGTGAAAAATAGTTGCAGTTGACAAGTGAAAGAAGTTTGCAGTGTTGGGCTGTGATGGCTCTGGCAGATGGGTTTCTGTCCTTGCCACTGTGTTACAGCTGACATGCGAGGCCCCGGCTGGTGAAATCCTGCATCTCAAGATTGTTTACTGTGGGATTTTTTTTTTTTTTGCTTGAAAATCCTACAGCACAACAGGTTGGAGGGACAAGAGGAATAATTGATGTGTAACGTGCATAATTTATTTCCCAGCCATCACGATCAAAGCAGTCAATGCCGTGCTGTTTTCCACCGTGCTTGTTAGGCGGCGAACATCCTACCTGTAAAGTGCAAGTTCTCTGACTGACACACCAACTGTAATCCATGTCTAGAATCACCGCCTGGATTTCACTGATATTCAAGGATACTGCATAATCAGCGCTTGTTCAGCAGGAAATGAATAGCGAGGCCTTTTCATTTTGAGAGGAACCAAATCGGCCTTGAACGATTTCCATAAATGAAACAAACATTCTTAGGCAGTCAGCCCCCCTCCCCCTCCCCCTCTTAAAATTTTATATTCTACCCTGTCAAGGTTTGTTTATTTTTAATCTCCTTTGTTATCTATTATTTTTAAAACCCCCTCTATCTGCGTGGAGGTGGGACATGTTTACCAGATTTAGATTTCACTCGCTCACCTGAGAATACAGTGGAGTGGCAGGAAGCATCAGCCGGCAGCTGCAAGTAATACATAAAGATGAAATAAGGAGAGTGCCCTTTGAAGACAAAACCAATTACTTGAGCAATTTTCCAGTCAGACAATGGACACAGGTCATTTCATATCATTTCATGCAGATTCCCTGGGAAATATACCTTATATTATAGTATGGGTTGTGCTACTCACCAAACACAGAGGCTAGAAAGACAACGATGGAGAGAGCATGCACAGACATAACACAGGCCAATTTTTAATGGATTCTCTCGCATCAGTGAATACAGCACATCATGGCAGGGCCCCCATTCATGTTTTTTTTTTTTTTTTCCAGTGCTGACTACAGTTAAAACATGTGCTTGCTAGTCTGTTTACAACTGACAGCTGTGTTGTTATTCAGGTATTTAAGATTACGATACATTTCTATTGGATCCCTGCTTGTGTTGTACATGTGTTTGACTGTGGAAAAGTGACTATAAATAATACAAGTGGCTGTAGGGGCTGTTTTTTCACAGTGAACTATGATGAATTTATCACCTCCGCACCCCTCTGTATGTGCTTCCTCTTCCACAGTGGATTGTTTCCTCTTTTTTTTGGTGAAGCTTTTTTTAAAAAGTAATTTAAAATGGTTTTATGTATTTCTTATTATTGTCATAACTCCACAGATTTAGATGTCATATCATGATTTTCCCAGTTGATGTTGATTTTGTTTGTTTTTTTCAGTAATTTTGTGTCTATTTGAATTTCTTGGTATTATTTTGTGATGAGTTAGGTGCACACCACTAGTTTCTGTATAAATTTCCAGTCCAGCTTGGAGATGTGTACTAATTTTGTGGTTTTACATCAACAGGAGTGACTTCACAATTCAGCGACACACACACAAGTTAACGTGACACAGTTTTTCATTAGTTTTTTTTTTTTCTCTTCAAGGCAGCTGAGAAAGCTAACAACACAGATATTCACAGATCCATTGGTAAAAACAATACTGATAAGTGCAGCTTTAAAATGGCAAAACAAGTCTAAAACACAACTTTTGACACACCACGACATTGTTATAACAAATGCATTTGCATATTTATGCACCCAGCAGGCAGAGCAACAATAGCACTAGCGTGTTAATTCCACAAGATCTAATTTCTTCACCGTAGGCTAAAAAATCTCCATAAAGCCGAGAGGAACTGTGGTGATAATTCTCTGTTGATTTATCACTACAAGTGACTCCTATCAAATTATCATTTGAAAATAATCATTTAATCCATTCTTAATATGAAAAATATTGGGTTAGTAGAGCTTTTCATCCATGTTACACATGCACAGTACGTGTTGCTGTCTTTCCAGACACACACAATGATTGTATTCACAACATTTCAGTATCTGGGACTGCCATGCAATTCCTCATGCATAGACTGGTGTGAATTCCATTGCATTGATTCTAAAACTTTTGTTATTGGGCTTTACCTTTCACTGTCTTAAGTGATCGAGTCACTATGTAGATGGCCCCATTCTGGCAAGGCAAGTCAGAGGATCATTAATCACCTATCAGAAGGGACTTGGCTGGTATATAAGGTTATAAAAGCCCTGCCAAAGCCAATGTTGCCCTGCTTGACTAAAAGGTGAAACAAAGCCTTTCATTTCATCAGAGCATACAATTTTCATACAGTAAAAGTGTGTAAGATGCTCTGTGGGGCTGAGGGTGCTTGTATTTTTCCACTCTCATGTGATAAGTATCCTGAAGCTCTGTGACGCTCCTATGCTGTGACATGCTGTGCAGCTGTTACATTTTTTCTTAATCTCACATGAACATGACAAATGCTTTCTCTGAAAAAAAAACTAAACACAAAAAAGATTTGGTACTTACCTCTGCAGGAGCCAATGTTTAATTAAACACTTCACAGTCTGGCGGATCTCACAGTTTGCTGTTTGAGAATTTGCCATAAGGACTATAATTTGCAACAAAGATGACTCAATATTTCCTTCAGCTATTACTGAGCTTTGTCAAAAACAAAGATGTTTTCAAAAACATATTTCTATTTGGTTGAATATTTGTACATATTTGGGCCGTATAACTTGTTTCAGTCCATGAGCCATCCGCTGGTGGGGTGTGTTTTTTTTCTTTTCTTTTTTCTCACATTTGACTGCTGTAGAATTGGGAAAAAAAGCTGTCTGCAAGGAGAGAAGTCCACCCTCCAGGAGAAAATAAGTTCATGTCATGTCAGGATGAGCTCAATGAAAAATGAAGATCGAGTAGTAAAATGGAAAGTCACCCTTAAACCTTTATCTGATAAATAATGTGGACGATACGTGGCTGTTAAGTCTAAGAGCACGGTTATAAATAATAGGCGACAGCAAGGCAGGAGCGCTTTAAGTGTCCCTTGAGCCTGGAATTAAACTTGCTCTCTTAATAACCCGATGATTAACACATTCATAAGGCCTGACTGCAGACTCCTTGCAGCTACATGGCACATTCATAAATACTGATTTATGACTCGTGCCAGCCTCATCGCAAATGAAGTGATCATTTGTGACGGACCATGGAACAATGTGTCAAAACTGTTTGGCTAAATGAAGGAGTAAAGGTCTTCCTGTCACTTAACATTTCCAGCAGAAAAACATGGCCTGAATTTAAGATTTTTTAGGCAAGCGATTCTGCCGCGCTGCATCACCTGCTGCTCTTCTCGTCCTCCTCCCTGGTCTTCGCTGCAACGGTGAGGCAGCTCTTTGATCAGTGTGTGCGCATGCGTGTGTGTTCTTTCGTCGAAACTGAAAAATTAAGATTTCTCTTCAGTTTCCCTTAAGGTGTCCTGACAGTAAATTTAAGTAACACTGTGTTTCTGTATTGTTAAGGAAAGGTGTTATCAATTTGTATTTGCCATTGCTGATTTATTGTTAAAGAAAAGCCCTCCAATTGTAGGCAGCACTGAGATGGAAATCAGAATCAGACATTTTGATTCTATTTTAGGTCCTACAGTGAATGACACACACTCAGTTTTTGTCAATGTGACCTTGGTCTGACTCATGGGACTCTAAACAGAGCGTCAAAAGCAGCCCTTAAAAATCCTGAATTAATTCAGTTTCTATAGAGGCACTGATGTAACGGCCACAGCTCTCCTGGCTCTGACCTCGCATCAAGTGTCTCTCTGTAAATCTTGGCTCTTGGCCCTTTTGCCTTTTCTGCCCCAGTAACCTCCCTGCAGTATGAACATTAATGTACAGATGACACAGTATGTGCAGAGGCATTCGACAGAGCTTGTTGCCTCACATACGCCAGGCCTTGGTGAGCTCAGTGTCTTTGTTATTGTTTGTTTCTACATGTGAGTCAGGATTTGCGGGAGTGGCACTGCACGTCGTCCACATTTAAAACATGAAATGTGATGTGAATGCCCTGACATTGCTTCGCCTTTTTGTATCCTTGTTGCCTTGGTGCACCCATTAGAAACATGTCCATAACAGACTGTAACCCTATTCTTCCCCTAGGTGTCCAGTGATTGTTTATGGTAATTTGATGACATAATGTTCAACCCTGTGTCCTAGAAACTACATTCTTGTGCAGCTAATGTTAAACAGCAAAAACATTAAGAGAAAAATGTAACATTGCCTCCAAATAATGTGATGTATCAGCATAGTCAAGAAATGTTTTCAGTGAACATACCTGTGAACATACATGTGATATGTGATACATATCCACAAAATGATTTTATTGTCTAAATCTGAGCACATGTGGGAGTCTGGTATCAGAGACAAAGGTGTCAACCATTATCCTACAGCTTCAGCGTGAGATAAGAACAGAGCCCTTTGTTCCTCAAAAACTCTCAAACTGAACTTAATCCAGGCAGCTGGTCTCATGTTCAGCTCAAACCTCATGACTGGGCTACAGGAAAGGTCAGGGGATCATGAAAGTAATTAAAATACATCTGGGAATCATGTACAACTGTCAAAAAAAATATTGATCAGTGTTATGATTAGTTATTGATTTGTCTGCCTGGATCTATGTGGCTAAAACATGCAGGAGCTTCCTGAAAGCTCTTATTATTATTTCAGCCGATTTTGTGCCAAATTTGTAATTCATCAAATCACAACATGCTAATTGCTGTCTCCTGAACCTGGAGACTTTTGGGCCCCTGAGGATTTGGGCCCCTGGGCAGGAGCCTGCTTTTCCTGACTGATAATCCAGCCCTGTCAGCAGGAAACAGCAGCAGAGAAAAATATATCCTTACGTGTAGCTGGACAGATTGACCAGGAGATCACAGTAATAACTGAGAAACATCTGAAAATAAACCCACAGGATGTTTAGGCTCGTCTGCTGCCCAGTCAGTGACACACATCCTTTCAGCTGGCTTCATCATGAGTGGGTGGAGGTTACAAAGCAAAAAAAAAAAGAACGGAGTGTAAACAGCAGACAGGAGGTACTACAGCAGGTGGATGTCCATTATAAATTTATTCTTGAGTCATATTGAGATGAAAACATCTCACTGTTTAATGAACATGATTAGCTTTACAAGCAACGCTCAGTTAAATGAAATTAAATTAAGCAAGTGTTTAATCAGAAAGCTGAAATCAGCCTTGCAAAACACTCCCTGCTGTGACACTTGAATAAAATGGACACCTACATACATTGCAAGTTCCCCCGATTGTTGAGATTTGATTGATTCTTAATAAAACAGGAAGGAGGAGGAAGGAGTGGCCTGTCTAATAATTTTCATGTCCCCCCCAACCCCTTTCTGCTTGTCATCACCTTGACTACAGAGAGAAAAAAAATTAAACATTAGTGTGATGAGTTCCTGACTGCTATTTAATTAAACACGTCCACGGTTTAACCGAAGACTCACACTTTAAATAGCAATAGTAAAAGTTCCAGTGCTTTGTAATTCTCAGACAACACTATCAGCACTGCCTGACACCACTTTAATTAGAAATTTAACTCCTTACAGGCCGAGAATATATAGACATCATGCTTCCTTTGCCCAAACGAATACTCTGTTTAGAATAGATCTGTTTAGAATAGATGACAACAAAGCGGCAGAAGACACTAATGATGAGATATTGGTGAACATGTGAATAAATGTTAACCCTAAAAAGCTACATAGAATATTTTTTAATCACAAAAAAAAAAAAAAAAAAAAAAAATCCAGCTTTTTACATCCTGTATAAGACTAAGAGAGAGAATCTGCTTCAAACATTTCCTGGAGTCTCATTTGGCGAGGTGATGCTCAAGTGCACGTATCCACTCCAGAGAGTAAACTGCATGATTGCTTGACATTTGGAATGTAAATACCCCCTAAAATGTCATAAATCTTACATGTGCATCTGAGCTCATCTGTGAAAAGCCACAGATTAATAAAGATGCAAGAATAAATTCACCAAGGAAAATGCCACATTTCATGATTAACTGTGTTTACCCAGAATGCCTTTTAAAAACCCCAAGTTTGCAGCGTAGTCATAAAAATCTATGTTGACCCAAGAGAGAGTGATGCTGTGAATATCTAACAAAGCATTTTTTAATGTGTGTTGGTGCACTTAATTAAAATGGCCTTTTGTTGTTGTGTGAGCCAAACGCCACTAGAGGGCACTGAAAGCAGCGTTAAAGTGTTCCAACATGAGTGAGAGAGAGAGTTCATTCAGTAGGAGGAAATGTATTCATACTGAAATAATTATAAATGCAAAATGATTGTTGTGCTTTATTTATTAACTGAAATTGAAACATACATTCTTAATTGACTCATCATACTGTGGCTGTAAATTGTATGTACAGGATTACAATTTGCCATTTCAATGATCTGTTAAGTCCTTAATCACTATTTCTAACCTGCCTACATACAACTGAGGATAAAGTCAGGACATGAACACTGCTGTAGTTACTGTAATTCTAACAATCTTTAATTGGTAACGTGACATTTGTATTATGATGCACTAAAGGGAATCTATACAGGAGGAAAAGAACAAATATGCATATGCACAGTGTTAAGTTACACTGGCATCATCTCAGGTTGGACACCTGCGTGGAGAGCAAAACAGATAAGGATGATGTACCCTCACCTGAATGACCCTTATTTCCATACCGAATTATTTATTATTTCCGACGAATTACACACACACACACACACACACACACACCACAGGTCAAACTTGTTCACGTTGTAACCTAAAAAACTCCTATTCATTGATTAAAATTACAGCAAGCAAACATATGTAAATTACTGTTTTGAAGATTTCACCATCATTTCATAATCATTAGTATATGTAGCAGTTTCTGGCTGACATCTAAGATAAGATCCTTTATTGATCCCACGGTGGGGAAATTTCACTGTTACAGCAGCTCAAACACAAAGTAAAAGAGACATTAAATAATAAACAAAATAAAACACAAAGACAAAAAAACAGTATGTACAATAAAGAGTAAATAACAGAAAAAGAAAAACAGTATTTATATACACATCTAAGTGATGTCAGGAAATAATCTGCCATAATATTATTGGAACATTATTATTATTTATTGGAGCATGAAGTGCATGGATGTTCAGTACCTTGGAAAATTCTCATAATGCACTGTGTGATGCAGAGGTAATCTTTTATCACTAATGAGACTGACTGAAGGTGACACACATCTGCTTTTATTCTAACTTGCATTTTCTGCAGCGTCACAGCAGGGTGAACAGAGCTGCATGCAACACATTAGTAACACATAATGACTGGATTACAAATGGACACACCACTGTGACACTGTGGCAAATTTCATGATGTGTAAGTTGTCCAGTCCTGCCCTTTTACACAGTTAGAGTTATGTTATAACTATGTATGTGCTATGTCTGCATCCAGAGGTGCCTCTTTCATTCACCTGATTTAAGTGACCTTTTACATTGACTACATTGGTGGATGTCATGTGATGTGAACTAAAAACAAAATCAAAACAAATCAGACATATAAATGCAGCCTAAGGTGGATATAGCACTGTAATTAAAACTGAACATCATCATAATACAATACAAAACAATACATCATCATTAACTTAATTACCATCATTGTGCTGCTGTTAAGTATCTGTAAAGGCCAAGAGAATCTCTGATCTGTTCATCTGTACGTATAGTTCATTCTTTATCTAAACAAATTTGTATATGACAGTCTACTGTGGGACCATACATCAGCTTGATGTGCCACCACAAAAAATAGGACTGACTCAATACCATTCAAAAGGTAATGAAAACACTTATCACATTGCCAAAATTACAATGATGATTTTCAGACACACCTTAAAGCAACACTTGGAGAGGAGGTATTTGGGTGGAGAATGGGACCAAAGGAAGGTATTTGGATAAAAACAAATGAGGAGGCTTGTGAAGTAATACCTAAACAGAGCAGTGACAGAGAGCTGAAGGAAATCACAAACTATGCAAAAATAAAGTCGAAGCAGATAAGTGTCCGAGCCAGCCGTGTATCAGATGTTGTTATGGCCACAGCTGTTATCTCAAGTTTGAATTCTGCTTTGGTTATAAAGATCACTGTGACTAGCTCACAAAAGCAGAATATGTAGGTTTATACCACATCTTTTGTGAGCAATCATGCAATAATTGACTGGAAAGACATGTTTCCTCTTTTCTTTCTTGTTATGGCTATTTCTTTTCAGCATCACTTTTTTTTTTTTTTTTTTTTTTTTTAAAGCAGGATTGACCTTTTTTTCCCCTTGAGCTTTTCATTTGACAATTCTCATAATATTGTACATTTACCTTTACAAATTTATGGTAAAAGTTCAGACTGACAGAGACTAAAAAAGCTGTGTGTTAGGGTTGGTGCAGGGTGAAGAGGAGTCTTGGACCCAGTATGCAGACGAGGCAGGAGGCAGAGTAGATTGTATGACTCTTTTATTACCGGACACACGGGAACACAGGCAGACAGGCAGACAGGCAGGCAGGCGGGAACACAGGAACAAGGCAGGACCGGAAGAGGAAGGCAGGAACACACACGGGTTAGTAGCAGCACAGACGACACGACAAAGAACAAAGGAGAAGGACCGGCATAAATACACTGTGGAGGACAGAAAGGGAAGTGGAAACAGGTGAGGAGACAAACAAGGAACAGGTGAACCTAATTGGGGCGGAGCAGGTGAATCTAATCAAAATGGGAGGGAAACACAAAAGGGCAGGAAGTAAAGTGTTCAACAAGTGAGGAGAGGCAAAAATACAAAATAAAACAGGAAGTGCACACAGCCAGATAGAAACAAGAACTAACAGAAAACACATTGAGGGAGACAAACAAGATAACAAAATATAACGGACCGGGAAACAAGAAACGAGATGGATACCAGGAACACGAAAGCCACAAGGAAGACAATGAACATAACACAAGACAGGAAAACACAAGGGGCACAAGAAAAAGACAACATGCAAAACCACAACACTGTGCCAATTACAAATGTTCTCTCATCAGCCGCTCTATGATCTACGTCCGTATTTTTGTTGTACAGAGGTTGGATTGTTCATCTTTCTATGTAGGCAGTACCTAGAGAGTCACCCACCACGTGTCTTAGAAATCATCGTCATGTTCACAGATCCCTGAGCTCGTACTGAAACACAGCTGTGCTTTGAACTAACATTGCTGTTCATGGTCATGGTTTAGTACATTACCTACCCATTAAATATATCACTGACACCCTTATCCATCAAAGTTATCAGTTTGTGTTTGTGGCATTACAAGAGGAAGTGAACCAGGTGAACCAGCGCGCGACTGTTGGTGCCTCACCTTTAACTATTTACCAAAGTTTATTACATTATTACATTATTATATACACGTTTAGCAGCTTTGTTGCATTTATATCATTCTGCATTGTGATGGCACGACTCTTGGTTTGAAAAAAAAACAAAAACTTGGCTATTGCCTGGAAGCTCTTGTTGCAATTTGCGAATTTATGACAGCAGACGAGGAGGACCTAAGTTCATCACTTTATCGGTTTATCTCAGAGCCAGAAGCACCTCTGCACCTCTGAACAAATAGAGACAGACTCAGCAGGCAAACACACCACTCAGCGGAGATGATGGAGACTTTACTACTTTGGGCCAAACTCTGAATAAGGATGTGTGTCCGTGAATAACAATTCCTTTATGCGGGGAAGGCAGTTTTATAGCATCCATAAAGCTGTTATTGCCCTGCCGATTTACTGAGTTGTGGTGCCAAGAAAACTGCCTGTGACAAAGCAGGTGTTTTGCCTGAGATGTGTGCCCCAGACAAAGACGTGTGCTTTTATATGACTGAGAGAGCACCTTCTCCCCTCTGTCCCAGTGAAAGAAATAATATTAATAAATAATCATTTAGCATTTAGGACAGTCAATTGTTGTCTTGCATTTATAGTCAGTATTGGTTGAGATTTTGGCTTTCACACGGCTCTTCACAGGTATTGTCATTCATGTGGGTAAATCACGGCAAAATCCAGGAGACTGACTGCATGACCAACAGATTATAGTGGGTGTGGTTTTAATAAAGGTCTAATCTAAGCCTCAGGTGCCATACAGTGTTTCAGACTTTTGTGTAAGCTGACTCCTCCAGCAGGTCTGAGGTCAACTGGGGACACCTCAGCAAAGAAAGGACAGTGAACCAGGTCTGTGTCAGCATCATGCAAATTCATATTCACACATATTTTGGACAAGATATTGTCTACTGCTTTTACCTGAACCACCACTAAATGAATTCAGGGCTCAAACCACTTGATGCCAACAACAAAATCCCCCCTGATACAGTGCCTGACATTTAATACATCAAACAAAAACAATTTTTTTTTGGTGCTCACACCGCCATCATCATCGCAAAAGTGTAGATTTCACATGAACAAAAAATAAAATTGATATGTGCTACTAAAAATATTATTTTTGTCTTACACAGAAGAGTACGGCTAATGATCAGCTGCTTCATCAACGTCAACAATGACAACTCTAATTCAGTTCTGTTCTTCTTTTTGTATGGCAGTATTTTTAGTGTCATGTCGCTGAAAATATCAGTATAACTGTGAGACACTTCCAGAGTTTCTGAATGTTAATTGTGGTCTTGACAATATATATTGCATATCAACTTTAAATGTAATCAGTCAATCACCTTAGGCCTATTAACATTTTGATAACAATACTGTTGTGGCAAGACCCCAATAAAACTCCAACAGTTCTGTACAACAGAGTCTGTGAGAAATTCAGATAGAAACTGTGAGCAGCATTGTGAGATGAGAGGGTACAAAGGCAATCACAAGGCAATTATTGCCACAAATGGACTTCACTGGGATTTGAGAGTAATTAGCCAGGACTTCCCTTAACCTGACCCATGCTGTCTAATTCCTTCGTCCACAGAGAGCAAAACTGGTGAAGCAGCCTAATTTTAAAAGCAATCTCCTGGTCCCATCATAAGCCTCAGATTTTCATTAGCATCTTGTTACTGCTCAACAGCACTGCAATTACCTCTTAATTGGAGCTCATTTTGCACTTATTTATGGAATAATAATCAAGACTGCATGCCACTGAGCTTAGAATTAGATGGAAATGGGTATATATTTGAATGCCAATAGTTGACTGAGCCTGAGACATTTTGTTTTTCGACAACATAGGGTTGCACAATGAAATTAAAGTAGTAGCCTCTCTTCGTACCACACACACAGAACATAAAGATACATATCCAAAAAAATAAAATAGAAAAAATATAAAAATGTGTACTACACAGACACTATGTATTACTGCCAAACTCAACCGATACCACCAGCTCAATCAGTTGTGTCACCTGCGTCTCTCCACCTGATTTGTGATCTTTGTGATCTTTGTTACATCCAGGTGTGAAATGATGAATCATACCCTGATTGCAAAACAAAGGTGAAGAATTTGCCACCCCCCAACACAAGTGTATAACTATAAAATGTTAAGGCAGTCTTACTGATGCACCTGGCAAAGCAGAAGGAAAAGGGTAGGCCTTCACTGGGCTCTTTCTAAATGTGTCCCATAGATCAGGCAGACAGAGCTAAAGCCAGAGCTAATTGAGCACGGATGGTTATCCCGCTGAACTTGGGCGATTCCCGCTCCGTGACTGATGGATGTGTCTCAGAGGAAGAACCTGGCCCTTCTGCTGCTATCACACTGTCTTATAATATCTGTTGGATCACACTCACAACTTGATGAAAGCTATTAAAATATATTTATTTGAGGGGTATATAAAGTGCTGCTGAGGGGCAAACCATGCAGTGACTTGCACTTGTCCAAACTTGTTCAAAATATTTGTCCATGAGTGTCCAAAGATGCCTAAATCATTTGTATTTGACTGAACATTGCTATATACCTAAGTCCATACAGCTGAGGCTAATGGAGCTAAATGACATTAGTTTAGCAGGTATTTGGCCATAAAGCAAAGTACTGGAGAAACCTGACATGATGGTGGTGCTGAAGAAAAAGTCAGAGGATCACCAAACTTATTAAGATTCACCCTCTGTGGACTGTGGATGTCCGTACAGAATGTCATGTCAGTCCATCTGAAAGTTATTGGGACATTTCTGTTTGCTGTGCGTTAGTCCAGGAAGTGTTATGTGTAAATGGTCAGTTGTAAAGACGAATGAATTATTAGAAGAACTCCTTCTAGGCTAAAGTACCCCATGGTATGATCCAGCATTACCATAACTATGGAGAAGTAATTGTTCCACTGGGAGAAATGGGTCACTTTACATCGCAAATTCTGGACACAAACAAGGAAAATGGATGTGTGGCAGTCTTAGCTCACAGTAATATGACAAAACAATTTGGATGAAGGTACAGATAAACCAACATTGGCTTGTGTTATCAACGAAAAATATTAGCGAGGCAAGGGGGAACAAGCTCCTTCATTATACACCAGTGTGACGGATGGAGTTCTTTTAATCATCCTGAGGATAGCAGGTGCTGGAGGTGCAAGGAGACACAAGGGACTCAGTATCATGCCTGTGGGGATGTGTAATTAATCCTCTTATCATAAGTCATCTGAAAGTTTTATCAAAGTTTTGTTGTTACCTGAGCTCAGATTCAGTAACAAACAGTGTGACACTAACTGTGGCCCCCTGGCCCCCCAAACCTCCAACCTCGCCCCTTCCCACCCAGTCACTGAGTGGGGCAGCATGTAGTGGGTGGCTGGAGATTCTCATGCAGTAGTTGATTAAAAAACCAAAAAAAAACCCACCTTTTCATGTATTCACAGAGCTCACTTGGGACAGTACAGTACACCCAGTATGACCTCTGTGTGCCACATGAAAACAATGAGGGTAAGTTCAAAAGCTAGATACCCAAGATACCCCAGATACTGTAGACTTTGATGAAAGTAATTCACACCTGGAGTTCAGTTGGACTGGGGCATTTGTTTGTGGGATACCAACAGTGACCAAAAGAATATATCACTTTTATAGCTCACACATCCAAAAGCAGGCAACAGGAAAGTACACAATCCACTCGAATATAACAAAAACAACAACAAACAAAAACCCAACTAAATAACATTAATAATAATAAAACTATAGATTTTATAACTTATTCTCAAAATCATTTAGCTTCTCTTGCTTTTTTGCAGTTATGTCCTATAGAAGAAAGTGTTGCCAAACAACTGAACAAAAAGCCATTTTAGTCAGATCTTCATTTATTAACATCAAATGTTACATTTTCTATCTATAACACAACAGCGTAAGACAGAAAGAGCTTTGCTTTTTAAATCAACAAGCCTCACTGTCTGTGCGCTGGCTGGCTGTCTCTTGTTTCCCACCCACAAGGCAGAAATGTGAAGACGCAGCTACAAGAGATACAACATATTCTCCACATCATCATCACAAAAAAACAACATTTTTGATTGATTTCCAATTAAATATTTTTTATGTCAGCAGTGCATCAAGTGATTATGTGAAATGCTTTCTTTGCATTTTCCTCAAACTATACAGGGGTGATGTTTATTGACATCTGAAACGCTGTTCCTCCGCACATGTTTGGTGTCAACAGAAGAAACTCTGGGTAAGTGGAAATGTTGTCGTCATCATAAGCTCAGGCAGACGAGCCATGTTCTTTTATTGCTATTGTTTTTTTTTTTTAGTTCTAGCTTTTCTGTTTTTTTGCCATAATTAAATCATGAAATTGAGAGTCTGTATTGTGTCTGTAACAATAGAACGAGTTCTGCCAGTATGCTGAGTCATGCTTTGAGCACACCGAACACACCAGATTCATCTCACTGTGGCACACACTTAACCTTATCCCCCACCTGCTTCTGTTCTGCCATGTTTACATGTGAAAGTCTCAATTTTTGGATCATTTGGATTGAATAATTATGGGAAATGGTTCTTATGTTTCATTAATAACGTTGGTTTTTTTTTAACTGCTTTTGTGAAGTAAGATTTGTGAAGTAGGTGGATAACACCCACGGTACCTTGGCTATAGGTGTTAATGTTAATGTTGTTGTTAATGGAAGAAAAAGTGGTTTCTTTCATCACTTATATATGATATTTTAAAGTAAAACATTTATACATACTACATACATAGATACAGTAGTATATATATATATATATATATATATATATATATATATATATATATATATATATATCATATCATCATCAGAACATACTGTTCTCCTGATCTGGAATATCTGGCAGTGAAATGCAGACCATTTAAGACGGCTAGAGAGCTCTGTTCTATCCTGATTGTATCCATCTACATACCACCACGAACTAATGCTAAATTAGCACTGGAGGAGCTGTACTGCATGATCAGTCTGCAGATGAACAACAATCCAGAGGCGGCTGTGATCGTGGCCGGAGACTTTAACCACGTCGAGTTAAAGGCAGTTTTCCCCAAATTCCATCGTTACATAAACTTTCCAATGAGGGACAATAATACCTTGGATCAAGTTTACTGTAACATCCCTGGAGCATACAAGGCTGTTGCAGCTCGACACCTGGGCATGTCGGACCACATCTCTGTGAATCTGATCCCTGTGCCTAAAAAACCTGCTGTCACCTGCCTGAATGACTACCGCCCTGTTGCTCTAACTCCGGTCATCATGAAGTGCTTTGAGAGGAATCGTCCTAAAGCACATCAAAGACATCATCCCTGCTGGTCTGGATCAGTATCAGTTTGCATACAGGGAGAATAGATCAACAGAGGATGCAGTCTTCACACAGCCCTGACCCATCTGCACCTTCCTAACACCTATGTGAGGATGCTATTTGTGGACTTCAGTTCAGCCTTCAACACAGTGATCCTTGGACAAGCTGGTACTGAAGCTCCACAACCAGGGACTGCCCTCATCTCTCCTTGTGCCATTGGATCAGGGACTTCCTCACCAACAGGCCTCAGGTGGTGAGAATCGGGGGCGGGGACACACACATCCTCTACACTGGTCCTGAGCACAGGCACACCACAGGGCTGCGTGCTCAGCCCAGCCCTCTTCACTCTCTTCACCAGTGACTGTTCTGCCATCCACTCCACAAACACCATCGTAAAGTTTGCAGACGACACCACCATAGTGGGCCTCATATCAGACAATGATGAGACCCACTACAGAGAGGAGATCCAGCACCTTACTCAGTGGTGCTCAAACAACAACCTTGTTCTGAACACCAGCAAGACCAAGGAGGTCATAGTGGACTACAGGAGGTCCAGGAGGACAGAGCACGCTCCTCTCCTCATCCACGGGGAAGCAGTTGAGCGTGTCAACAATATCAAGTTCCTGGGCATCCACATCACATCTGACCTGACCTGGTTCATGAACACAGCTCACCTGGTAAAGAAGGCTCAACAAAGAAACGTGCTGGACTCTCCCCTCAGCTCCTGACAAACTTCTACAGGGCCACAATAGAGAGCATCCTCTGCCTCAGTGCAACAGTGTGGGTATGGCAGCTGCACTGCACAAGACTGAAAGGACACTTAGCCCGGGTGGTGAAAACAGCACAGGGGATTGTGGGAAGTCCTCTTCCAGACCTGGACTCAATATACGCTGGCTGGATCCGGATGCAGAAGAAGGCCCGACATATTGCTGCCAACCCTACCACACCCGGGAAATGGACTGTTTGTACCGCTTCCATCTGGAAAAACGGTACAGAAACATAAAGACAACAACTACCAGACTGAAAAACAGCTTTTTCCCCAGAGCTGTACAATGCATTTCCCCCTGTTGACTGCACTTGAACAACTGAACCACCCCCCTACTGTGCACTGAGGCTGCAACTTTGGACTTTAGTTAGTGTGTACATATTATTATTATTATTACTTACTATTATTACTTATTATTATTATTATTTTTACTATATTTACATTTAAAGCTGGAAGTCACCAATACCAATTTCGTCATGTGAAAACATGATGACAATAAATGATTCTTGATTCTTGAAAGTCTGAATATATTGAATGAAACATTACGTCATCAAGGCGAATAGCAATCCAGAAATATCCTAGAGATGCAGCCGAGGTGATTGTGGAAACGCAATGAAGCAACAGTTGAATAGTTTACTTGTTGAAATAAGCCGTGTGTTGTTGCTTTCTTACCTAACTGTTGCCCGGTTAGTGCATTTTGTTTGGATCAATCAAACCCTGCTGCAGTTCCATGCGTGGTTCTTCATCTCCTAAACAGACTTTATTGCAGTTAATTTATTTCATAGTAGACCTACGTGACTTTAGCACGGCCTGGACAGCAAAATTGTTAATAAAGCCGCGATACATCAGTCTGTGTATGAGACCTGTCACCATGGTAACATGTAAGCATGTCATCGCAGGTATTTATTTACCAGCAGTTAAAACTGTTGTGCATGTGTCCGCCTCTCTGTACTATATGAGCTCATTAAGTCCATTATTAATGTGCGACAGTGATCTACACTACACTAGACATTACGGCAAGAGCGCGAAAGAACTGACTTCAAAATAAAAGCATCTTATTTTAATATACATATATATATATATATATATAGTGTTTTTTGTGTCACTCAGGAATTGTCAACTCATTCTCATGTGACATTTCAAAATGAAAGCCCTTTGAAATCTATCAATAAAATCATATCCATAACTAATATTCATATTAACGCTAAAAGGACTATATAATTTAATTTTGACGTGCAATTTTCAAATTAAAAAGGCACCGATGACCTTCCAGCCGCAGCTCGTAGCAGTCACCTCCTTTTTAATTTGAAAACCTTGAAATCTGTCTGACAGACAATTTAAATATATAATATTTCAGAAGGATTTAATTTTGAAATCCTACATCAGAATGACGTGATATTTTGTGAGAGACACCCTGGGGTGGCCTACTATCAGACAGAAGTGAAACTGCTGTGTAATAACAGGTGGTCCCCTTTAAATATCAATATAGATGTAGTGTCACGGAAGCTTCAATTAATGACCACCATGTATCTGTCTTTGTGAACTTTTACTAAATATATACTGCAGTATTACAACAAAGAGAACAAAGAATAAAAAGGTAATGCAAAACAAAACCACATCTGCATCTCTTCACGGAGATTCATTCATTCAACAAAACTACCGTCAACACAAGCAAGCCACTTCCTCTAAATTGGGCTTCAAAATAAGAGCACTTCCTGCTCACATCAATAATGCAAATTATTAGTCAGAAAACTTATTCATATACATATTTTCTATTGCAATTACTGTTCCATGTAACACATTTTATACAACTGAATATAATGAACTGCTTATTTAATTATTTTAGCCTTAATAATTCACAACAATAGATATATGTTATGAATATGTCTCTATGGATACATTCAGAGGGCTTTTACTTTGAAATCCCGCATCAGAATGACTTGAGAATTCCTAGATAGATAGATAGATAGACTTTATTAATCCTGTGAGGTAAATTGTCGTGTTACAGCAGCACAAGCAACAACACAATAAGGATAATAAATAATAAATAATAGATTAAAAAGCTAAGTTAAAAAGTAGAGTTGTATATCAGCAGAATATCAATAAAAAGAAGTAAAAAAACATATAATATAAAAAAGTAAATAAGCAAATAAATAAAAAAGCAAATATAAAGGCACAGGTGGCTCAGTCAGTAGAGCGTGCATGCACATGTATGAGGCCGTAATGAAGGCCTAACCATGCAGTGGACCCCGGTTCAATTCCTGTCTGAGGCCCGTTTGCTGCATGTCTTCCCTCCTCTCTGTCACTCCTCTTCAGCTGTCCTATGTACAATAAAGGCTAGAAAAGCCCAAAAAACAATAAAGTTTAAAAATAAAGGGCACAATTGCAGACTTACACAACAAATCTAAAAATTAACAAAAGGTAAGAAATGGCAGTGAATAATTATATACATTATGTGTGTTATAAAAAGTATTTACACGTGATAGTGAACAGCTGTTCATCTGTCACACAGAGGTGAAATGGTAAAAGGTAGAAATGATTTCCTAAAATGTTCTTTATGACAGCGGAACTGAACGAGTCTGTTAGAAAATGAGAACAGTCCCAACCTCCTGACATGTGATGTTTACAGGCTTGGTTTCAGTTCTTTTCCTCCTAAAGATTACCACTATCTCTTTGGTCTTGTTAACATTTAGGAGCAGGTGATTCCTGCTACACCACTTCGCAAAGTTCCTCACCAGTTCTCTATATTCAGACTCCTGCCCATATCTAATACACCCCACCATCGCAGAGTCATCACAGAACTTCTGCAGGTGGCATGACTCAGGGTTGTACTGGAAGTCAGAGGAGTATGGAGTAAACAGGAAAGGAAAAAAAAATATGATCATGAGGTACACAGACCTTTAGAAGGCAGGTCACTCAAAATATCTGCACTGAAATAGATTATCCAGTAAATCATGTAAACATAATTTAAACCACATTAAACCATAATTAAGAATCCCTTCAAAACTGTACAATGTCTTATAGTTGTTTTATCAGAGAGTTTTCCTCAAATCTGTCACCAAGCTAAAGACTTCCAGCAGCTCTGTTCAGAGCATGTAGAAACATTTTGCATAATTAATAGGACACACCTCAATGCAGTTGTAATTATTAGACAATGAAGGTCATTTTCAATAATCAATTTCCACTGAAATGAGTCCACTGCTTTTTCAAATAAAAGCTAACAACACTGCCGATCTCACAGCCAGTGTGGTCTGTGCGGTGCCTGTCTAGACTGGTTGGAAACAATTTCTTTGTGATCCATGGATCTATACCTACTCAAAGACTAATCTGGCCGGCATGTGCAGCCCATGCCTCTGTGGTAAAACACTGTGGAAAGCTTGTTTATCACCTAATAAAAAGTTGTCATTGCATGTCTGTGAGGAATGGGCTCTGCTATGGTGGGCTGATAGATGGCTGTGCTCGCTAAACCGCACTGACAACTCCATCAGTCGTCGCAATTGCATCACCGTCCATCAGTGGTGAACAATTACATTATGATTCATCTTACCAAAGGAACTGCATCACCACTCATTTGGGGGGGACGCTTAGTTTGTCATCCATGAGTGGAACTCATTCAGTGCAGCCGCAGCATGGCAGCAGATTCTGTACAAACCCACAGGGTGTAGGGATACTTGCAAAATAAATAAATAGTTGAAGGGTATTGCTTGTTTCAGTCTGTGTTTGGGTCCCTCCTCTGCAGCCTGCACTCACAACTCTGACACCTGTGTCACTTTCCAAATACTGATGCTTTGTGTAAGGAGGTGCAGCAGCATCTGTTCCTCCCAAGAAAGACGACTTATTTTAATGTGTATAATTTGTTGTGTTTTTTTTTTTTTTGCCTTATTTGGTTGCTGTAACCTTGTAAATTGAAAAAATGGCACAATTCACACATCAATTGCAACTAGGTACTGAAAATTGAATTAAATAAAAAAAGAACGTGGTTGATTTAAAAAAAATAAATCAGAGCTCTGAGAAAATATATATATATATATATATATATATATATATATATATATATATATATATATATATATATATATATATATATATATATATATATTATAATAAATAATGAATTGAAAATGTTCCTAGGGCATAGCATCCCACTATGTGAATATAAATGTGTGCCTAACATATACTTACCCCAATGTAGAGAGGTAGATTTCAGTCAAGAGTAGGTTTTTTTTATTTTTGTAATGTAATGTCTCCTCCATAATGAAAGTAAAAAGGAAAACTAATAAAAATGTGCTCATAAAAAAAACTACTTACTATGTATTCTGCAATTTTAATGAACACATAACACCTTGGGGGACTTGAATCTGTGATTCCTTGGTTCCCAAGCCAACTCCTCACAGACTGAGCTTCTGCATCCTCATGTATGTTTGATGCTTAAACACACTGTGCTTATGTCAATTTTCCTAATTTGTTCTATACCATTGTTTTAAATATAAATCTAATAATACTTAGCCTAATACTACTGATAATATAGTCGCACTGTATGGTGATTTGAATGCTCATTTATTAATAAATTGACAAAGCAAGGCCAGTTTATTTATGCAGCACATTTCACACAGAGACAATTCAACATGCTTTAAATAAAACAAATGAAAGAAAAGAGCAAAGAGAAATAAGATGAAAGTGAAATAAACATGTAACATTAAACAATAGGTTTAGGCTTGTACAACTTGCGCATTTAGTCTGTCGGCTATTATGTTTTTTTTTCTTTTCTTTTTTTCCCATGCGATCTCTCACTTGCAGCATGTGCAGAGTTTCTGCAGCGTTTCTGCCGCTGAGAAGAAGCTCTCACTCCTCAACTTTCCTCTGGCACCATCCGCTTTTCTCCCATTTACTCGTCAGGACTTCTTACGTTCCTCGGGCACTCGCACATAGCTGGACTATGCAAGCCTCGCTTGAATTCAGCCTTGATTAGATGAGGCTGAAATGTGTTAGTGGAACGACTTGAGGCTTAATTGGGAGACAGCGTTAGTTTAGGAGATGCAAAGTGACACCCCCTGTCCAGAGACCGACACAGCATCACAGGGGGTTGTTCTGATGTGGAGGACTTTTTCCTTCCAGAATTCGCACAAGCAGACATTAGTGTGGTGGAGGACCGAGCCGTCTAAAGCAAACAGAAAATCAGTCAGTAAAGTCAGCAAGGGCAGGTTATGCTGGTAAATTTGCAGACTGGTAAAACCAGACACAGGCTGTGGTCAAAAACAGGAACAAGGTCTGGAACGATGACAAGGGGTGGTACGTTAGGTGATCTGACAGATGAGGACTGCTGTACAGTATAAGCAGCGGGTGGAGGGTGGATGAAGGAAATCTGAACAACAGGAAAAACAGGAAAAAGAGCAAGAACATTTTACATTTGTGCCAGCAGAATGCATTCCAAACATTGGCACTGAGGATGAATAGACAGAATGCTTTGTTTCTGCTGCAATACAAGCATGGAGACAGGCATACTGCTGCAGGAGAGGGTTGATAGACGGATTAGATTAGACAGAGGACTTTAGAAAGATAATCTGGAGGATTATAACAATGCATTTGCAATTCCTTTTTTAGAAAGTCGTAAATATCTCTGAAATGTCTCTACTTTGATTTTCCTGTCAGATTCTTTATCTGCTCTTTAAACAGCTTAAGAGTTATCACCCTTGACTGAGGTGAGTTAATCACAGTCTGCTTTTTATTGTTTGCTACTGTATATTTTCTCTGACTGCCCAATAGGCGAGACATATCCATCTCACTCGGTGTACAGTGAATATCATGAAAGTAACTTTTTTTTTAGAATGTATTTGTGGATTATCACAGAAAGTAATAAGGAGTCTAGTAAAGTATGGGGCTGGGCTCCTTTAAACAGGCTGCAAAATTAATCTTAGGGGTTGAGAGATGATTTATGTGGTAAGGACTGATACAAAACAGTTCTTGTAATTCATTAAAAAACAACAACAACTATTCTCAAGTCTACGCTTTGTTGTTGTAAAAGGTGGTATAGTTTGATCTTTTTTAAGGCATCTGGAAATTCACAGAAACAATCCAAGAAAGAACAATGACTCTTGAACTGAATTGGTTAAAACTTACAGGTAAGCAACTTATGCCAAGATGTCGCAAGAAGGCTTGGCTATCGTTGGGAATTCCCAGATGACGTGACGGGCTGCACCCTCCCACTGTCCTGACTCTGCTGAGACATTGAAGTCATGATTTACCTCACAGACTACACCACCTCATTATGTTGTAAGAAGAAACATTTGTCATTTCATCTTACAGGAAAGTGGACAAGCCTTCATCTGTTTTCTTAGTGCTGCATGTTGAGAAAGAGCAGGTTTTCCCTGCATTTCTTCTTCCATCCCGTAAACGACACCAGGAGGATTCATAGTCAAGCTATTTGTAAAATGTCAGAAGAACCACTATCTTAACTGATAATCTATGAAGTCTAATGAAGATGAAGACCGGGCATGATGGGTCCAGCTACACAAAAAATCAATAGATCTATGGACCTGAATTTCAACACAGAGCTGATAATGCCAATGATGTTAGACTACTGACATCAACTATTTTAGCAAAAATAATATTTTAGTTATGCTACATCTTGTGTTGCTACAGTAACTGTGTAAAGATCTGTGATATTTTTATTGAACCTTGCCACACAAAGATTCAAACATTGTAAAAGATTCCCAAAAAGCTGGTGAAAGCTGGTCCTATTTCCCAAAAAAGGGATTTGCAGTATTATGAAATGGAAACATTTCTAGGAAAAATTACATGCACAAGCACAGCTTGTGATGTGTTTTTTAAACACCCAGCAGTGGTTGGCTGGTCAGAGAGGGTAGGCAGAGCGCTCTTCAACTCAATCACTACTGACAATGACACTTCTTAAACAAGTGCAAATCCAAAGACAAAGAGACAAATTTCAAGTTGATGATGGCGAACAGCCATAAAAGCAAAGCAACCGTCAGTGAGGAAAACCAGCTTTAGCATACCACAGTTAGCATCAGCTTTCCTCTCCAAGGTGGAGAGCATTTAAAGAAGAAAAGTGACAGGTAGATACTGCTAATGCTGATAAATCGTAACATCTACTCTATTTCATTTAATTTTCACACTGGCACAGCGAAGTCCAGAAATACACCAGCGCTTTTCGCCAACTTTGATGGGTGCTGCCAAAGAGAACGAAACAAGATATCCAAAAATGTTACTTTAATGTAACTTTTTAGATTATATTACACTTCAGGTTGCATAAAATAAGTTAACTAAGATCCAAGAAGCAAAACACAATGACTTGTGTGTGTTAAATCAACACACTGAGGTCCACATCATGCTTGATACCACCTCTGAAACGTACTGACAAAATGACCATCTAAGTCAGTTGCTGCATGATTTAGACATTCACCGTGATTCTGAGGGGCTCGCCTTGCTGTGGCACTCTGACCTGCAAACTCTACAGTTTTGAAAAAAATAGTCACTTGTGATCTGAATACACAAATGAAGTTGGAGTGTTTTGAGAGTGAAATACAAAAAGAAAACAAAGAACTGGCACTAGTGGACACACACACACAGAGGAGAGAGGGTGGGATTAAGGTGAGAGAGGAATGGAAAAAGAGACAGAGGGAGGCATAGAGGGGTGAGAGAGAACACATCGTGCTTTTCTTTTTATTTCTTAATTCTCTTCATATGTACAAGCTTTTCAAATACACATTTATAAGCAGTAATACTTACTGTGGACACACTGTTACAAGTAAAAATCCTGTACTGAAACTGTTGAAAAATATTAGCATTAAAATATACTTAAAGTACCAAAAGTAAAATTACTCATAATGAAAAATAGATTATATTACACTTCAGGTTGCATAAAATAAGTTAACTAAGATCCAAGAAGCAAAACACAATGACTTGTGTGTGTTAAATCAACACCAAAAGTAACATTACTCATAATGAAGAATAGCCCTTTTTAGAATAATTAATAGAAGCAGAAAATATACTCAAGTAATGTAGCTGGTGCTTTGAGTAGAAGTAGAGTATTATTATTATTATTATTATTATTATTATTATTATTATTTATTATTATTATTATTATTATTATTATTTATTATAGCGTTTACTTGGGAAATGTAATTTGTTACTTTTCACAATTGGTAACTGAGTTGAGAAATGCCATGAAGTTAGCAAATGCTGACTGGCTAACATGACATATCAGGGGATGATATAAAATTACACTGTGAACCTCTAAGCTGTCGTGTTTGCTTTTTTTTCTAATGTGCATACACCCAGAATCACCATCAGTGATCAGACTCATTGGACAGGGTGCTCACCTTTACACCAGTTCACTCAGCAGGTAATATGCTGGTTCTGGCTGAGCTGACATACATAACATGATCGCCATCAGTCAACATTTAACAACAAATGTTTTAAAATTTTCCATTTTGACTGTATACATCAGTTCTTTCAGGTAAAAAAAAATCACATTGATGTTGTAGAAGTCTCAAAAAGTCAGATATGACACACTTTGTGTTTCAGGGTAATGTCAGAGAGGTGTTCTCACATGCTGTGCACCTATCCGACAAGCATTTTCTTTAAAGCATACCGACATCAGTATGAAGCTGCAGTTGTCCGTCAGTGTCTGTATTAGATTGTGGGTTTAGATGAGTTTTGCTCACAGCCCAAAATATGATTGATGTATCGATACACGTGATCTGGAAGAAAATAAACTAAAAGCATAAAAATACACGTCCTTGTTGCGTACATAAATTACAGCAGCGTCACTTGTTCCATCAGTCGGGTCTGGTGTGGACACTGTCTGAACAGACAGAGGAGACCAGTCATTTGGTGGAAAGAATATGCTACTTCAAAAACCCAAAGTGAGCACAAATAATTGAAAGGCAAATAATATGGCTGTGTTGTTCAATCTATAGGTATAACAATTTACTGGTCCTTTATTAAAAGTGTGTGTGTGTGATCACAAAAGTGATCTGTGCAAAAAAAAATCAGCAGGGCCACCCAAAAACACAAGAAGCTCGGCCTCTCGGTGTCACAAATAACGTACTAAGAAGCGGATGGAGCGCCAACACATGGAGGTATGCGGACCGAACGAGGGGAGCACGCAGACTAAATACATGAGAGGGGGAGGGACGAGGACGTGAGGGTGAAGCTAAACAGGATTATTATCACACAAGTGGAAAAGCACACAGGAGCAGGAACTGCAGTAACCTGAAACAGCACATGAAGATCACCAAATTAGGAAAAACTGACAAGGAACTATAAATAAGAAACACACAACCAAAATGTTAAGCAAGTGGAGGCATCTAATGTAATCTGTTGGAGTATGGGAAAAAATGTTTTCCTGTACGTGAAAGTATTTTAATATACATAGTAAAGCAGAAGGTACAAGTAAAGATAAAACAGTAAGTAAAAATAAAAGTAAAAGAATAAATAACAGAGGTATATAAAAACATCCAATTACAAAGAATTCAAAATTATACACAAGCTCAGTCAATATCTTAATACACAGTTGTTTCTTTTGGACGCTTTTCTCCTTACACACTGTATTTACTGTGTATATCAACCACTGTTGGCAATGAAACTTTGTGAGTCAATCACAGAACAGTGTATCTTTTTCCAGATGTATTAGTGATATTTGCGTTACATGTGGACGGCCTATTTACACTGGCTCTGATCTGGAAAAGAACTTACAATAATATGACAAGTCTTAGTCATTTCTTTAGATTAAGGGACAAAGAAGACAGTGTTTGAGTATTTATTTAAAGTTCATCTCTCCCTCATTAGAACACATCAGTTTTTTTTGTCTGGCAGGACAACTTCCAGGATGTAGGCAAGCTCTGCAAACGGTGAAGCATGTGACACACGTGGTTAAGTGTGTTTCTGCCCTGAGATACACCACAACAATTTGATATTGCACAAACTCGAACGTTACTCAAACACAACCAATCATACTGGCAGATAAGAAAATGAACTTTATTAAAGGATAAAGCCAAGCAGATCTTGTAGTGTGGTATGATGACAGGAAGATGACACCTTTGCACAAACCACTCCCTCCAAATACAGAATTGCCACACATGTACCAGTTCTCCTCTCTAGAGACTTCCTTCTGGGATCTATATCTAGCGTAACAATGGGTATTCACTCAGTAGTTCATCGTCACCCTCTGACACTCTAATGCTGACTTTCTACACCTTTACTGCAACTGGAGAAGAATTTACTCTGATCAGGTGAGAGAAAAATCAAATTAACACTCTAACTGAGAATATTTTCTTGGTGAATTCAACTGGCTTCATCATAGATTTATGATTTTAGGTATTTTTTGTTTCATAGATTAACTAAAATCTTGCTACAGAAAGGAGTCATTTTTTTATTTCAAAGGCGACAAAGTGGAGAATGAAAACACTCTGGAGAAGTCATTTTACACCCATTGCTTAGATTTACTTCATGTTTGCACAAATAGGGCCAGTGCCCTGGTAATGAATATGTATTCAAGCCTTTTATAAAACTGGAGCCGGGAGTTTTTATGATACAAAGTTGTCATTGGCAAAAATTTCACAGAGATCTTTTTGAAAGAAAGTTTCTTTGACTTTAAGCAGCTCATTAAAGATGTTATTTTTAGTTCCCTGTATGATTAACGTGATTGAATTAATGTATCTCTATGAAATATAACAACAATAATAATAATATTTTTAGAATAATTTCCATTTTCATTATTGTGAATTCTGTGTTTTATGATTTAAGCACATTTTGTCACCAGAAAGTCTGTCTGAAGTGTCTGAAGATGTAGATTTGTATCTTCTGAAATAATCAAATAATAATCACAATATTAAAGATATGTGAGCACAAATAAAGAACTTAAAATCTGTAACTGTATTTGCCTGATAAAGATGAGTTTAATTGAACTTATCAAGTGAGCTCTCCATTGCCAAACCAATTACAGCTCCACATAAATACTAGGAGTATAATATCAAATAAAGAAAAATAGAAAAATAAGGGTTTTCCCACCCTAGGAATTTATGAATGTGCACTCTCTTGTGTATTTCACCACACACTTTGTGTAATGGCACAAACAGAGGTAACAGGTCACGCAGAGAGCAGGCAAAACAATGGGAGACATGAGCAAGGTCAAAAGAACCAGGGAAAAATGGATGCTATGGGAGGAATGAACACATGAGGTGGACCAGAGACAAGCTGTCAGGGCAGAGTCTACATAAGGCTGATGGGAACTATCAGGGGCAGCTGAGTGAGGTGAACAGGTGGAGATGACGAGAGGGGTGGGACACACACACAGAGGACCTGAAAATACAGGAGAAGTTAGTGTTTAAAAACAGAAAGCAGCAAGAATGTTAACCACAGGATGCTGCACTCTGTCTGCAGAGCGGACCTGTGACTGACCCCCCGTTCACCAGCATCAGCACAGCCCAGAGATGAATGAAAAATGGAGGGTGCTCACTTTGCTGCTGCTTGTGTGTGAGTGGCCTCGGTGTGTTTCTGAGAGTGCCCCACCTCCCCCAGCTGCAGCTTACTCGCCGTTGTGCTTGTGAGAGATGCCTGTCAGAGGATGACCCCTGGTTGAACCGCTTCAACAGATCTGTGGAGCCTTTTCTGTCGGCTGACCACAACACCTCGGAGGATGCTTTCAACTGGTGGAGGGTGAGTTAAAAAAAAAGTCTCTCAACCTGCAGCAGATCAGGAGCAGGGAGTGTGACGTAATCACATCAGACTTTAAACGTCTCTGTCATCACATGTTTTTTTAGTACAGTTAATAACCGGTTTTACAGCAACTGTGTTTTGTGTGTGTGTGTCAGCGTTTACAGGCAGAAGAGCGCAACTTTAGCACTTATCAAACAACAGTGGACAACCTGTTTCAGTCTTTCCCTCCCAGACCGCACGTCACAGAGCCCAGCCCAGACCGCTGCATGACTTGTGCTGTGGTTGGGAATTCTTGGAATCTGAAGGGATCACATTATGGACCTCTGATAGACTGCCATGATGTCATCATCAGGTAAATCCTCCAGCTAAGGAGAACTGTTTTTAATCTTTGGTCCCCTCTGATCAACATCACTCATCACTCGTCAGAAACTGAAAGTCCAAATTCAAGCAGTTCCCTGATGGATCTCTCAGTGACATATGAATTATATCCCCCATGTACTGTTTAGAATGAACACTGGCTACATCAAAGGCTTTGAAGCAGATGTTGGGACCAGAACAACTCATCATATCATGTATCCAGAGAGTGCCATGGACTTGGATAACTCCACTCATCTTATGCTGTTTCCATTCAAGATACAGGATCTTGAGTGGCTCACAAAGGCCTTCACCACAGGATTTTATGGACAGTGAGTCATCTTTTTGTGGAATTTTCATGTGGCCATTGTCCACTGTTTGATATTCATGTATCATCGTATCATCATTCATGTAATACATAAACATATGAATGGATGCACACAAAAAGTATTGTATATATGAATAATATAATGTATAAGCAGGAAATTATTCAGATAGTCCAATACATTTTTAAAACAGGTTCATAATATGAAATGTTATTGTAGGTCATTCTTATTTAATTCCAGATGTTCCAGTAATAGTAGGGGATACATTTAATCTCAATTCAAATTAAGGACTCCACAGACTGTAAAGGCCATAAAATAATTAAGTCTGGGAAAACTGGAAACATCTGTACCAGATTTGGGCTAATCTGTCTTATAGATAACAAGATTTTTTTCTGGACAAGTGAAAACTGACTGCTGCTGACAGTTGGTGATGACGGATCAGCACCTTGTAACCACAGCTGTCCATAGTTGATATGTCCAATGTGGAGCATAACAATGGGCTCCAACCCTCAAATTATATATATAAATTTTACTCAAATAAAGGAGGAGGAGTGCAAAATGCCTCTGTGTACAGTGAGCTACTGTACAAGGGACAACTTTAGACTATTGTCTGCTGGAAAGGTTTAGCTTAATTGGACTGCAATCTACTGAGTGATTTAAGCTCTTTTTAATTGCATTGTTTATTTTCTGTTTTGTTTGACTTTGTCCCTAATGTGATGCATCTTTGATTACCTTGGAGACTGCTAAACAGACGAAACCTAACACTTTTAAGACAACTGGTCTTAGACCTACTTAGTTTTCTCCTGTTCACCGACTTCCTCCTGCCTTATTATTAAGTCGTTGCGTCTCTAAGCAGGGCTTTGCATTTCAATCACCTCAGCAAATGCAACTGAAGGTAATACGTGCTACCTTTTTTTTTTTTTTTAATTCTTTATTTAGATCCTCATTATCTTTCAGAACGTGGGCACTAGTCTGCCTGGTGTCCACATAAAAAAATTAACAAAAAAAAAACAAATAATACAAATACATGATACAAATAAAATAAAACCAGGTTGCAAAACTGTAGTAACCACAAAATTAGTGTGAGATTTTCAGTGACTTTTTAAAAGAAAATCCACTTCCAATTGATTCTAATACTACGGTCTCAAATCAAGCTGATCACTCCTGACTCTGATCTGAGGCCATCTGAAGGAGGACAACATCTCATTAACCTGGTTTATGTTCGGTCACTGACAAACAAATAATCAGAAAATCCACATGCCTGCTGACAATTTCACTGTGTAAATGTCCTTGAGTTTGACATAACTTACGTGAAATACAGCTGCCCCATGAGGTAGCCTTTCATATAAAGAACCATGTCTGCTCTGGTTTTCTTTTTGGTTTCTGTTCATTCATTTTATCATTCATTCGTTCATCATTTAACTGAGAAAGCATATTAAATAGTTCATATGATCACAAATGTAACATTTTATGGTTTTCTCAACAGGTCATATATGCCAGTAAAGGCAAACATCAAAGCTAACAAGGATTTGGTGAGTATCACTTTGAATGCATTCAACAGCTGTTTGTTGGCTGCAAACAGTTCCTGAAACAAAGCTTAAAGGCTGATTCTGATTCTTAACAGGTGATGGTGATCAATCCAGCCTTCATGAGATATGTTCATGATGTGTGGCTGGAAAAGAAGGGCAGGTATCCATCCACTGGCTTTATGGCTTTGGTTCTGTCCCTGCATATTTGTGACGAGGTAATTATTAAATGTCTATTAATTGGGGGTTTTCCATGTGACTCTCACAGCCATTATAGAAATGATTCATGGTATCTGGAGAGTATTTGGTGAAGTTCTGGCTAGACACAGGGTATGCACAAAAGCTACTAACTTTGGATTGTTTCAAGTTTGTCTTAGCTAGCTAACTCATACTGGTTGGCTCCTCTGGCCTGAGAGTCTAAAGCTCTGCTGCTTGTATAGTTTGATCATTAAGACATTATATATTTTAGTGGTTGCTGTGTGCTTATTTTTGTTTTCTCAGGTCCATGTGTTTGGCTTTGGTGCAGACGGAGATGGAAACTGGAGTCATTACTGGGAAAAACTCAAAAACAAAAAGTTAAGAACTGGAGTGCATCCGGGAAATCGGGAGTATGCGATTATCCAGGAGCTAGCAGAGAAAGAAAAGCTTAAGTTTTATAAAGGGTGGTGACCGTTCTCTGCTTGTTTAATGTATTCAGTCCGTTATAGTAGATCATTAACAAAGTGAAACAAGATAAGGAAGAATAGATCCCTTGTGCTCACATTAACCATTCATACACTAAAACTGTGAGTTGAGAATTATCAGTGATCCATGGAGAGGAAAATACTTACCTGAAAAGAAACTCAAACATTTATAAGGAATGTGACTAATCCTGTTGAGGCTGTTTAAGCTACTCCGACTGATTCAATAAGATGGACTATGAAGTGAAATTGAGTCACATCCAAAGAAATGTAGTCTAACTTGTAGGTTAAATGGTTCATTGTCATTTTGTGATGTTGAAGGACTGTTGCAATACACAACATCAATGAAGACTGAACACTTGAAAATCAGAAAAAAAAATTTTGCTTGCTGTTTAAGTTCATCCATCCATCCATCTTCTATACCTGCTGTACTGACCACAGGGTCGCAGGGTTGCTGGAGCCTATCTCAGCTATCTTGGGCGAGAGGCGGGGTACACCCTGGACTGGACGCCAGTCAGTCACAGGGCTGCTGTTTAAGTTAAAATGTTTAATGTGAAGATATTATAGGATATTATTGTAAGATATTTATTGTCTAATTATTTTGTTTATTTTGTCAGTTTGAAGTTTAGCCTTGATATCAGAAAAATAATGAAAGCACATGGGGTATAGGTGGGTGACAAATTAAAGTAAAACAACTGGTCTCTAAAAATGCATTTTAGTAAAGTGTTGGGCTACCACATTCCCCCAGAACAGCTTCAAAGCTCCTTGGCATTGATTCTCTAAGACCACTCCTATCAGAATCTAAATGTTTCATCACAGGGTAAGGTCACTCAGAGCAACTTTAGACTGATTCGCAGTGACCCTTCCCTCTATGGGGTCAAATGGACCCAAGCAATGCCAGTAAAACGGCCCCCACATCACAACAGAGCCAACCAGATCCTCTCACTGTAGGGGTCAGGCATTTAGGTTTCACCTTTAATTTGTCACTCACAGCTTCAGTTTTCCTCCAAAGCTTCAGTCTATAAATTGACAAGTCAAGGACATTATTTACATTGCATGGAGAAAGGGTGATGGATTATTTGCATACCGGTTGATTATCTAGAAAAACATAATCAACAGGTATGAATTTGTAGCTGTTGAAACAGCTGTTGAGTTTACAAGTGTCATTTTTACACACTTTAATGTTCCACTGACCAGAAACTATTTATGTTATGTATTAATATGACTTTTCATAGTGTAAACTAATGTATTCATTGCTAATATATCATTATTTCAATACCAGCTTAAATGATTTAAAAGATTTCTCACATTTTGTAATGTAATGTGTGTACTGAATGTTGTTTTTACATTTCTGGATTCTTCTGCATGGTTTATGTGCTATATACATTTTGAAGTTAAGCACATTGAATTTCCCTGTAATGAAATGTGCCACACTTAAATCTTGCCTCAAATATGGTAAGTTTCTCATAATATGTATAAATATTCAGTACATGTGTCACAAAAACAAGTATTCATAGAACAGCCTGAGATTGACAATTGACACATTGACAATCATTTAATCATGTATAGATACAATATCGACTTGCACAGTAACGTGGATGCTATGCAACTCTATTCCTCTTATAGCTGTCTGCCAACAAAGGTTGTATAAAAATAATTATAATTACACCCTCTGGCTGCAGTACCAGTAGCATAAACCATCTCTCATCTAGTCTCAGTGCGTCATCTAATTTATTATGTTTTGAATAAAGTTATTTTTGACCCAGAGTTGTGTTTTGCGCACTAAAGTTCTCTTTTGTCCAACTTAGACATTTCAGCAAGATCAGGTCACCCATTTCCTCTGTTTGATCTAGAAATGATAATACTCTCTTCTCCTCCACCTCTGATTATTGCAACACACCTTACTCTGGTTTCACCTGTCAAAAGCCAAGCCAAAGACAACATAGTGCTGCTGCAAAGATCTGAACCAAAGAGACAGACGTGAGTGAAATGATTACATTACAGCATCCTTGCTGCCCCCCACTGGTCACCTGTCAGTTTAAGAATTGCTTTTGCTGCTTGTTTTTAAAGACTTAAATTAACAGGCTCTAGCCTACGTGTGTGATAGGCTCCTAATGAGCTTTGAAGGTGCTTAGGCCTTCTGTCTGTCTGTCGAACTCCCTGCCTGGAGATCTCAGGGTTAATGTTCATTATTAGCATTAGTTTTTTATTAATTTTATCAGTTGAATACATTGTATTGCATTGAATCTTCACAGAAAAAAGAGTTACTATATTTGACCCCTGACAGGAACACAACATGTGCAGTTCGCTGCTGTTGCGCTGTAAATTTCCCCGCTGTGGGACTAATAAAGGAAATCTGAATCTGAATCTGAGTTCCTTCACACTGGCCAACCTTTCCTATTTATGGGTTTCATATTACAAAGAACTTTGTCCTATCAGATCAGCCATTGAATAACCAGCCAGTGGAGAGACAAAATGACAACCATTCATACCAAAAAATGATTAAAATCAAGTAAGAATGACTTTCAGTCGAATGAATGAAAGAATTGAAAATTAGACCTATCATGATGTTGTTATACATGTTCAACCATAGAGGGTGCTCTCTTACTTCTTACTAAAGAGGAAGACATCATCATAGTACAAGAGTACACATCTGGCAGCTTCTTCCACAATCCATGACTTTTTGTTTTAAAGCTTAATTTTCAAAATAATTCTACAAAAATATTATAACATAGTTTATGAAAAATGTTTTTTTTTTTTTTTTTTTTGAGGTCAACGCCAGCTTACCAAATTTAAGATTAATTTTATATTTGCACCTGACTTTGGGAGAGCTGCTTTAAAGTAACACTTAAAGTAGTCTACACTCTAAGGTGACACTGAACATCATCATGAATGTTATATCTACTATTATTTATACCTATTAACCCCACTGCAACATGTTTGACTCACAACGGCTCGCTTCAGACGATGAGCACGACCAGCACGCACGTGCGCTCTTTGCCTGACTGTCTTTTTGCCTTGCAGTTGAAAAAGCCCACCAGCAGCTGCTTATCTAAACCTTGTTTAAAACTTTGAAATTACACACAAAGTCACTGAAAGCCCAGATGCCCCAGTTTTCTACCAGTATACGTGAATCAGTGTAATCCGTGCACACATATTTAGCAATCTGTAAATGAAAGAATGTCACAAATTTGTGACACATAGGGAGCTTGTCGTTTACAAAATTGATCACTTGGAAGTAAAAAATCTCTATGAAAAATATTAATATTGATTGGAGCTGCGATATTTGCAGTTGTAAAACACTTGTGTTCAAATTGCATGGCATTTGTGTGTGGACTGGAACACGCATTTGTGAGTGTCCAAAATTATTAAAAACTGGTACACATTTGTAAATCTGAGTTTTTATTTGTAGATCATGTGACATGCATTTGTGACCGTTTTGAGTCTAATTTCACTGCATATTTTATTGTTTCTCTTGCATGACATAGGCTTTTGCACTAACATTACACCTATGATCTTCTGCAGCTTCACTGGATAATAACTTGATATATAATGACCACATGTGGCCTCATAGTTTGCATAACGTCCTATGTCTCACTCGCTCTCATCTGCGTCTGTGCTGTGGAGATGCAAAGTAACGCCAAAATGTAATGAGTAACAGACATTTTTTGCAACAACAGCTTTGCCAAGAGGATGCTTTAGCTGCCAGTCTCAGTCTGTCAGTCCACGCAGGAGTCTGTGTACAAAGGTGAGAAACACTGAGCTTCACTGTGATCATGAGCTAAAAATAGGACATAGGAGAATGTCTACCATTTCAAACATCCATGTCAGTCCTAATAATCCTGCCCTGACCCGCCCAGTTGTATATTGTTCACGAAGCATTCTAGATTTTTATAGCACCCTCAATCTTATTGATAATGCAGGTGGTTTAATCAAAGAGGTTAGGTGGTGCAGAAATGAAGAAAATGTGTTTTAAACCTCCTTTTTAAAAACAACAACTCCACGATGGAAAGACGCGTCACCAGCGCATGTAGTAACGGACGCCTGCGTCGTTACCACGGCAACTCACGCAGATTGGTTGATGATGTTGGGACACACAAATCAAAGAAGAGTGTGTGTTTTTGCCTGCAGTAAGACCAAAGCTGAAATGAATTGAATTTCTGGTCAGGTAAGAGAGCAGCTGGGGGTGAATTTAGATTAACTAACCTGACAGACTTTAGACTTACACAATGAAGTGTTTCCTTTGTTTAGATGCACTGAATTCTCATATATTAAATGGGAATGATGCGATAGTGATATGTCTGCACCCTCAATTAACTGAGGCAGTCTTACTGCCTATTTGAGTTTTATCTATGTTGCTTTCTGGCATTACTCGGTTGTAAAGCTATACACCATATATTAGTACTCAACCACTTGCAGCTTTGATGGAGGAAGATTTGAAAATACATTACATACATACATGTCTGAGAACAAGAAAG
Source organism: Scortum barcoo (assembly GCA_023238725.1). Taxonomy (NCBI): domain Eukaryota; kingdom Metazoa; phylum Chordata; class Actinopteri; order Centrarchiformes; family Terapontidae; genus Scortum; species Scortum barcoo. The sequence goes on along the minus strand of CM041548.1, from coordinate 4,576,135 downwards.
AGGAAATGTTGAGTGAATTTGCTCAACAAAGGTTTATGGCAATTTCAAATCAACCTAAAAGGTTTTTTTATGTTAAAATCCATCCATGTCCATCATTTTTCCTTATACACACCTGTGTTGTTTTTCACATTCATGAAACCAGACTCACGTGTATTTCACGACATACTATATCCACAGATTGAATCTGATCCTCATTCGAGAACACTGACGAGATGCTTTCCAGAAAAGCCTGGGTTTTCATTTCCTCACTGTGTATCACTGTCCTTGCCGTGGTTTCTACATCTTCATGGATTTTATCAGTATCCCATGACTCCTTACCCCCTCAAAATGCAAGCCTGTGTGCATGCCACAAATGTTTAACAGAGTGGGATCCATGGTTTAGTGAGCTCATGAAAGCAGCTCCTCAGCCCTTTTTGACAAACAATATTTCAGCAGATGACTTTAAATGGTAGAAGGTAAACATCAACTTTTAAATCCTAAAAAATACTTTGTTATGGCTGCTATGATTAGAAGTTACTTAAGAAGGAGAATTTATTGTTATTAATGTGAATTTATTCAAAACTGTGAAAAGCTGATGTTAAAATTAATAATTCAAAAATCTGAGTTAAAATCAGCTCGGCTAGCAACTTTTTTATTTCTTCTTCCTTCCTTCCTTTCTCCTTCCTTCTTATTCTTTTTCATTATTTCTTTGTTATGTGAACTTTAGTCACCATATTATTGTTAGCTACATGATATAAAAATGTTTATCTTGTGTACCATTTAGAATAAACCGTGACCCTACTAAAGGCTATGAAAAAGACGTTGGAAACAAAACAACGCACCGTGTGATGTATCCAAACACTTCTTGTAGTCTGGACAACACCACTCATCTTGTGCTGTTTCCATTCAAGATACGTGACCTAGAGCGGCTCATCAAGTCTTTCACTCCAAGGTAGGTGTGCCATACAAAGCAAGTATCTGTATGGAAAAGGAGAAAATCTGTTTGATTTGATCTGAAAATTTGTTGATGTATTCTAACTGTACCTGTACAGTGACTAAAGGCATCTTAGTATTAAATAATAAAGAAATAAACTTTAAAAGATAAAAGCTAGTTTGACCTACCAATTACTGGCTGAAGCCAAAAGATCTACACTGTTAAAATCTATGTATTGAATGTGTAGAAAAAAGCTGGCTACTATAACTGTCTTTAGTTATTTCAGTTTTGTGCCTGTTTTTGTGGTGCAATATATTTCCACTGGAAAGGCACACTAGAGGGCACATTATTATGTTTTATCTACCATAGGGGCATACTGGATCAGCTCAAGATGGTGCAGAGGATGGCTGTCCTGTCTCAAGCTCCCTCTCAAATTTGCTCTTTTTTTCTATTATTTTGTCATTTATTTTTCTTTAAACTTGCACACTGCCAAAGCAAGCCTATCTATCATACAACATGATAGAGAAAAACTTCTACACATCAGGTCGGTGGTAGAAAAGACCACCACCATCCTCAGCCAACAAAGGGGAATATCCATGGCACAGTTTAACTGTTGTTGTACCTGGAGGACTGAGGCGGCATAGGAAACAAGGGTCGTGGGCTCGAGTCCTTGTCTGGCTGAAGAAGCATGAAAACCGACCTCTTATCAAAGTATTCTCCTGACTAATGTTCAGTTGTGGGAAAGAAAGCTGGATGAGCAAGTAGTTGTGTCTGCTTATTGTCATACATGTTTCTTGTTTGAGTTTAAAGTTTATGAAAGTCAACTCCACTTGCAGAGAGCCAAGTCTCTGTATCTTGGTACGAACCATTTTAATCTGATGTAATGTTTACGTGCCCCCCCCCCCCCTTTATTTTTTTTTACATACTGCTTCTTAAAAACACTTCATCATTTGCTTGGCAGATTTCACCTCTTATTCAAATCTTATTGACCATGTTTATCAAAAGCAAATGAGTTCCTGAAAATGTTCTGTTAGTTTAATTTCACAAGAGTTTGTCAGGTGGAATACATCTTTTCTTCTCGTTTTATATTCTTCTTTTCTTTGACTTTTTAATGTTATTGTGTGGTTTAGAATTAGAAGGAGACTGTATTGTACGTGCTGACACATTTATTCTGAGGATATACCCTCCTACAGGATTGTTAGAAATGACTGTTTTTGGACTTTATATTTTCTGTACAAATACATCACTGAAACTGAACTGCTAAAAACTTGAATGAAATTAATTTATACACTGGATGTGTGTAATCTATTATTAGTTTTCTTATTTTTTCCTCATTGATATTCCCTGTTTACTCTTTACTCTCCACTGATGTGTCAAACTCAAGGCCCACCACATCATTTTATGTGGCCGGCGAGAGAGCTGGATCTTACTGCTGTCTAATGGTCAAACTTACTGACCCACTGCCAAACCGGTCATGCTGGAGAATGTTGCAGGCAATGCAAGACAATGCTAGACCTCATGTGGCTGGAGTGTGTCAGGCAGTTCCTACAAGACGAAGGCATTGATGCTATGGACTGGCCCGCCCGTTCCCCAGACCTGAATCCAATTGAGCACATCTGGGACATCATGTCTCGCTCCATCCACCAACGCCACATTGTACCACAGACTGTCCAGGAGTTGGCTCATCAGGAGCATGCCCAGGCGTTGTAGGGAGGTCATACAGGCACGTGGAGGCCACACACACTACTGAGCCTCATTTTGACTTGTTTTAAGGACATTACATCAAAGTTGGATCAGCCTGTAGTGTGTTTTTCCACTTTAATTTTGAGTGTGACTCCAAATCCAGACCTCCATGGGTTAATAAATTTTTTTCCATTGATAATTTTTGTGTGATTTTTTCTGTCAGCACATTAAACTATGTAAAGAACAAAGTATTTAATAAGAATATTTCATTCATTCAGATCTAGGATGTGTTATTTTAGTGTTCCCTTTATTTTTTTGAGCAGTGTATTTTTACATTTATGTAAATGCATTTACAGGAATTGTACACTTGAATAAATAATAATCAAATGTAGAGACATGTATTTAAAATATGTTACGGAGTAGTTCCATAATGTTGATGTGATCTTTCCCTTAAAGAAACCTGTCATATATGTAAAGATTAGTGGTAGCTTTTTACAGTGAACAGCATCATTAGGCTCACTTCAGCAATTAGAGCTGGCTCCTCCGGCTCCCAAACGCTTCTTCATCTTGTATCACTTCATGTTTTTATAATTCAACCCATGTAATCATGTTTGGTATAAAACCTTAAAAATGCAAAACTATCAACTATCATTCCAAATAAATCATACTTAAAACAGGATCTGAGGAACTATTTTGGTTCTATTTCATTTTCCACAATTTAAATGTGAGCTCTGAGTGTGTGGGGGAAACCTGAAAAGATTTTTTGTTAGTATTATGACACAAGTAGTTTGGGGTACGGGTGGAGACCTTAAACCAACCAACAAACGATTAAAACCAAAACCTAAAACAATCTCGATGCTACGTCCTGCATTTATATCAATCTAGCAAATGACACATCTCAACAATGGTGGTTGTTCTATCAATCTAACAATAATGGTAGATAAAAACAGTGATTTCTGTTATGTATTTATGATTATTATTTATTATTATGATATTATTTGTAAGTGCGCTAACTGTAATTTAGATCTCATTTTGTTTCATAGATAATTATGCATTTGTAGCTTTCTTTGTTTTTTTTTCAGTTCTCTTTAATAAAACTAAATCATAAATTACATTTTTTTTGTTTTGTTTTAAGACACACACATAAAACAGAACATGAGAGAAGATGACAAATAGTTCTTTTTAAAGGCATGAACAGTGTCTGCAGATCTTTTACTTAGATGGTGTATAGTACCAACACACTCATCCAAGTTGCTTTGGTAATTTTCTTTGTGCCTGTGTGTTGGAGCGATGTGTTGCAGTCAGGTAAACTTGTACCTACCTGACAGCCTACATTCTTGCCAGCCTGCCTGCTCTTTATATCTACACACCTGCAAACTGTTGCATCTCCTAATCAGTGAAGTCAGCTTGCTGCCTCTTCTGTCTGTGTGTCTATATCATGGCTGGTTATGAACGTCAGCATGGATGAGACCCAAAGTGCCCGTTGCTCACTGAAAGGTTCAACTGAATGGTAACAATTTCTAAGCTGTCAACATACACAAAGACCCCAGATAGAGTTATGTTATTCAGTGTCATTTACTATGCAGATGTTGTTTAAAGATGATCACAACACTGCCAAAACTTTATTATGTTGATATGATATATGAAATTGTGCAAAAAGTTCAAATACAAGTATTATATAATGTATGAAATAAGTAAATATAAATCATTTTCTTGGAACAGTTCTTTTACCTGGATCCTGGAATGGCCTTGTGTAATTAGTTATTGTATTTTATCATAAATAAAGTATAGCTCTGTGGACATACAGACCAATTGACTGACACACAAGCTAACTTTTTGCTTTGTCTTTTTGCTCTCTCTTCCCTTTTCCTTTAACTACTTACTTCATATGAATTTACTGTAGTTAATGGAATACTTATTTCATCTGACATAACTTATCATGTTGCCTCATTTTATTTTAATAATATACTCATGGTAAATACAAGTGAAAAACTATGTATTTACTCATTTCATCTTATATGTCTGACTTGTAGAGAGTTGAAATCCTTACAGTTAAAAAAAAAGGGGGGGGAAGGGGAGATGAAAACTCCTTGAAATAGAACTATTTGCAATTTCCAGTGTCTTTTGTTGAGATGCTTTAAGATCCCTCTTAGTCGTACATGTGTGTATTGAGTCCAGTTGGCTTGCACTGAATGCGGAAAGCCCGTCTTTCATTAGATTGTACAATTTGATCTGAGACACTGAAAGTACTGCATGTCGGTGAGCAGATGTTGTTTCGTTTGCCTTACAAATTCAAGCATGTAGAAGTAGCTGGTTCGTGTCAAAGGCCCTGTCTGTGTCTATGACCACCACCTTTGTATTGGTTGAGCATTCGATTAAGTGAATGGCATTAGTCTTGATATTCCTCTGAAATAATCAACTATTTTTTCAAGAAAAACAGGTAAAACTAAATAAACTCTTGAAAATAAGACCTATGACAAAATGCCATTTTTAGCCAACACATTAAAACTGAATGATATTGGTCTGGCCCGGTTCTGGCCCACACAATGCACTTACACTCGGCCCAAATACCGCAAATAATGATGGCTCTTTGATGGCCCAGATCTGGTTTGCCAGCGGCCACACATGGGCCAACATGAGGCCAGCCGCAGACACACTGGTGGCCCTGTGCTGGCCCAGAACAGTTTCAACACTGGCATCAGATGTCAGGTATACCTTAATCAAATCATGCAATAATGAAATGTGCCGTATTCAGTCCAGAATAAAATATACCTGGGTACTAGTGTTTTTATAGTCCAAATTGTTTAACCTGAGTGCACTCTTAGTTTAGTCTATTGACATGACTTTGTATTGTTGAAAACAAACACGCAGGTACTTCTGGTGAGTAAAACATAAACACATAATCATCTAATAACAGGAAGACCTATCCACTTGTAAATACAAGAAACATATTTCACTGTAGGGGCTGCTATGACACTTGGACGCCCTGGGGTGTCATAAGTTAACCTTAACGGAGCCCTCTTTTGCCTCTGAGTTCATGTGATCTTAGTGTCAATGACAATGTCAGGGTCAGTGTCTACCTGTAGCAAGGGAACTTCTGCATTCAGCATCTTGCCTCTGTCAGTCTGGTTGTCACATGTCTCTTGTAGCTCAGACTCTGTCGTCTCAAACTCTGGTTCATGTCTACTGTCCATTCCACATTCCTCCATACATTGCTGTATGACTTCTGGTTCAACTACTTTTGGTTGTCCAGTCAGTTCACTGAAAGAAATATCCAAGTCCAAACTGAATGGTTCCACCATGCCATCATCCATTACTCATTATTCATTATTCATTTTGCTTGGCAGCAATAGACTCTAGTACTCTACTGCTAGTTCATAGGCAGCCTTCAACTACTTCCTCATATCACAGACATACAGTGGTGTGAAAAAGTGTTTGCTCCCTTCCTGATTTCTTATTTTTTTGCATGTTTGTCACACTTAAATGTTTCAGATCATCAAACAAATTTAAATATTAGTCAAAGACAACACAAGTAAACACAAAATGCAGTTTTTAAATGAAGGTTTTTATTATTAAGGGAGAAAGAAAATCCTAACCTCCTGTGTGAAAAAGTGATTGCCCCCCCTTCCGTTAAAACATAAATGTGGTTTATTCACACCTGAGTTCAATTTCTCTAGCCACACCCAGGCCTGATTACTGCCACACCTGTTCTCAATCAAGAAATCACTTAAATAGGACCTGCCTGACAAAGTGAAGTAGACCAAAAGATCCTCAAAAGCTAGACATTCATGCCGAGATCCAAAGAAATTCAGGAACAAATGAGAAAGAAAGTAATTGAGATCTATCAGTCTGGAAAAGGTTATAAAGCCATTTCTAAAGCTTTGGGACTCCAGCGAACCACAGTGAAAGCAATTATCCACAAATGGCAAAAACATGGAACAGTGGTGAACCTTCCCAGGAGTGGCCGGCCGACCAAAATTACCCCAAGAACGCAGCAATGACTCATCCAAGAGGTCACAAAAGACCCCACAACAACATCCAAAGAACTGCAGGCCTCACTTGCCTCAGTTAAGGTCAGTGTTCATGACTCCACCATAAGAAAGAGACTGGGCAAAAATGGCCTGCATGGCAGAGTTCCAAGATGAAAACCACTGCTGAGCAAAAAGGAATATTAAAGCTCGTCTCAATTTTGCCAGAAAACATCTTGATGATCCCCAAGACTTTTGGGAAAATACTCTGTGGACTGATGAGACAAAAGTTGAACTTTTTGGAAGGTGTGTGTCCCATTACATCTGGCTGTAAAAGTAACACCGCATTTCAGAAAAAAGAACATCATACCAACAGTAAAATATGGTGGTGGTAGTGTGATGGTCTGGGGCTGTTTTGCTGCTTCAGGACCTGGAAGACTTGCTGTGATAAATGGAACCATGAATTCTGCGCTGTCTCTACCAAAAATCCTGAAGGAGAATGTCCGGCCTATCTGTTCGTGACCTCAAGCTGAAACGAACTTGGGTTCTGCAGCAGGACAATGATCCAAAACACACCAGCAAGTCCACCTCTGAATGGCTGAAGAAAAACAAAATGAAGACTTTGGAGTAGCAAGTCCCTCCCTTGATCACTATGCATCCTCTTGGGCAAACCATAGTGGACAAAATACTTCTCCAGTAACACTTTTGCCACTGTGGGGGCCTTTTGGTCCTTCATTGGAAAGGCTTGAGTGTAGCAGGTGTAGTGATCAGTAATGACAAGGACATTTTCTGTATTCTTCGAATCTGGTTCAATGGACAGAAAGTCCATACACACAAGGTCTAATGGTCCATCACTTTGCAAATGAGACAATGGTGCAACTCTCTTGGGTAAAGTCTCTTTTTAAGCATCGCACACAGTACTCTTCAATCTCTGACTTCATCCGAGGCCAGTAAAATCGATCTTTGATGAGGCCATAAGTTTTGTCAAGGCCTAGATGACCCGAGTCATCATGCAGTGATTTCAGCACTGTGTTCCTGTACTTTTCTGGCAGTACTAATTGAGAACAGCAGGATTTTCCTGGTGGACGTATTAATTGCTACATCACTCCTTTCTGCATCTTCAACTTGTCCCACTCTCTCAACAGCAGAGAGCAAACTCTGTGTTTTGTCTTGTCGACTTGTGTGATATCGCCATTGCTCAGAGCCGACCAATGTGTTTTGTCACCACAGAGATCTGGCACATGGCTCTCACACCCGTTGTGGGGATGTCCTCCCCACATGCTTTGGGGTGTGGGTGACGAGAAAGGGCATCTGCATCAATGTTTTGAGCCCCTGATCTGTCCCTGAAGTCATAAGTAGACAGGGCAGCAAGCCAACGATTCAGATTCCTTTATTAGCCCTACAGCGAAAAACACACAATGGAAAATAGACAGTAAGAAATGTAAGACATAAAATAAAATAAAATGAAATAAAATAAAAAAAATAATAGCTCACCTCCTGCCAGCCCCCCTACGACACCTCCAGCCCCCAACACACTCACATTGTCCCAAATGGCTTGAACCACCCCCAGCATTCTCCTGTACAACACCTCTCCATCTGCCCCCCCTCCTTCTCCCCACCCCTCCCCCTCCTCCACTGAAGACATCCGCATCAACCAATGCCCAACGGTGACTACAGGCCAGGTAAAGAGGCAGCTGGAAAAGACTACACCAGCGAAAGGCTGCAGGCCCTGATGGCATCACACCCAGGATCCTGAAGACCTGTGCCAGCCAGCTGTCTCCTGTACTGGGACATCTGTACAACCTGAGTCTGAGTCAGGAGAAAGCCCCTATGCTGTGGAAGATGTCCTGCTTGGTTCCAGTCCCCAAGAAGTCGAGGCCATCAGACCCGGCAGACTTACAGACCAGTCGCCCTCACATCTCATGTGATGAAGGTCCTGGAGAGACTTAGCCCAGTCTTAGCCCAGCTGAGGCCACAGGTGAGGAAAGTTTTTGGATCCTTCTGCAATTTGCCTATCAGCCCCATTTAGGAGTCGATGATGCTGTCATCTACCTGCTGCAACGAGCCCATATGCATTTGGATGGTAGGGGAGGCACTGTGAAGATCACGTTCTTTGATTTCTCCAGTGCTTTCAACACCATTCAGCCGCTGCTACTTGGTGAGAAGCTGCGCAGGTGATGGGTGTTGACGACACAATGATCTCCTGGATTACTGACTACTTGACAGGCAGGACACAGTTTGTTGTCTGTCTGGGCAGTGTCCTGTCTGATGTGGTGGTCAGTGATACAGGAGCTCCGCAGGGAACTGTGCTTTCTGCTTTCTCCCTTCCTCTTCACCTTATACACCACTGACTTTCAGTACAACTCTCTGAGTCATGTCATCTGCAGAAGTTTCCTGATGATTGTAATGGAAATCTGCCCTTATTATGTTTTTCTTATTATATAATCATATATAATAGTCTATTCTTCTTTTCTCATATGGTGATTCACTTTCTCTTGACACACGTTAACTACTGAACTGACCAGACCTAAATTCCTTTAGGGAACAGGCCTCTGACTTTAATAAAAGACAAACCTCTGACTGACAGTACACTTCTGACCTCCGGCCTGCTGTAAAAGAGAGACCTCTGACTGATAGCGGTCATCGCACTATGGAGGACATGCTATCACAGAGTGGCTCCGACCGGTTTTAAATCTTAACTACAATGTTCTGATTAACTATCTGTCTGCCAGACTTCTCTTACGCACACGAAGATGATGTAACCCTGAAACTATATACTGAAAGGGTTGACAAGACCTCACACTCCCTCCCTCCCTATAAATATATGTGCTTTTTCTGTTATCACTTGTGAGTCCTCATCCAGCTGAGCACACACTCGGTTGTCTGACAGCTCACCTTCTTTTTGCAAGAATACATTAAAATATAAAAGACACTCTGGTTGGATCAACTTCTCTTTATTTCCAGTACAAGTAAAATATATTTTTTCCACAACATGACTCAGCTGTTGTCGGGTGTATAAGAGAAGGAGAAGAGGGTGAGTACAGGACACTGGTAGACAACTTTGTAGAGTGGTCTCCGAACAGAATCACCTGAGGCTGAATGTCAACAAGACCAGAGAAATGGTGATCAACTTCAGGAGGAAGAAGATGCCTTCACAGCCACTACAGATCAGGGGGGAGGTGGTGGATGAGGTGGAGGACTACAAATACCTCCATCCATCCATCCATCTTCATCCGCTTTATCCGGGGCCGGGTCGCGGAGGCAGCAGTCTGAGCAGAGATGCCCAGACTTCCCTCACCCCAGACACTTCCTCCAGCTCTTCCGGGGGGACCCCGAGGCGTTCCCAGGCCAGCCGAGAGACATAGTCTCTCCAGCGTGTCCTGGGTCTTCCCCTGGGGCCTCCTCCCGGTGGGATGGGACATGCCTGGAACACCTCCCTAGGAGGGAGGCGTCCAGGGGGCATCCGAAACAGATGCCCAAGCCACCTCAGCTGACTCCTCTCGATGTGAAGGAGCAGCGGCTCTACTCCGAGCTCCTCCCGAGTGACTGAGCTTCTCACCCTATCTCTAAGGGAGCGCCCAGCCACCCTGCGGAGGAAACTCATTTCATTTCGGCCGCTTGTATCCGCATGATCTTGTCCTTTCGGTCATTACCCAAAGTTCATGACCATAGGTGAGGGTGGGAAGCGTAGATTGACCGGTAAATCGAGAGCTTTCGCCTTTCGACTCAGCTCAGCTCCTTCTTCACCACGACGGTCCGGTACACCGACTTTGACCGCGCATAACATAACTGCGGACGCTGCACCAATCCGCCTGTCAATCTCACGCTCCATCTTTCCCTCACTCGTGAACAAGACCCCGAGATACTTGAACTCCTCCACTTGAGGCAGGACCTCTCCACCCACCCGGAGAGGGCACGCCACCCTTTTCCGGTCGAGAACCATGGCCTTGGATTTGGAGGTGCTGATTCTCATCCCAGCCGCTTCACACTCGGCTGCAAACCGCTCCAGCACATGCTGAAGGTCCTGGCTTGATGAAGCCAACAGGACAACATCATCCTGCAAAAAGCAGAGATGAAATCCTTTGGTTCCCAAACCGGACTCCCTCCGGCCCCTGGCTACGCCTAGAAATCCTGTCCATAAAGATTATGAACAGGACCGGTGACAAAGGGCAGCCCTGCCGGAGTCCAACATGTACTGGGAACAGGATCTGACTTACTGCCGGCAATGCACCGAACCAAGCTCCTGCTCTGGTCAGTACAGTACAGAGACCGAACAGCCCTTAGCAAAGGCCCCGGACCCCATACCCCATACTCACGGAGCACTCCCACAGAATACCACGAGGGACACGGTCGAATGCCTTCTCCAGATCCACAAAGCACATGTGGACTGGTTGGGCAAACTCCCATAAACCCTCAAGCACCCTGCAAGTGGAGAGTATAGAGCTGGTCCAGTGTTCCACGACCGTGGACGAAAACCGCATTGTTCCTCCTGAATCCGAGGGCCGAATTCTCCTCTCCAGTACCCTGGCATGTAGACCTTCCGGGGAGGCTGAGAAGTGTGATCCCCCTGTAGTTGGAACACACTCTCCGGTCCCCCTTTTTAAAAAGAGGGACCACCACCCCGGTTTGCCACTCCAGAGGCACTGTCCCCAAGCTCCATGCAATGTTGCAGAGGCGTGTCAGCCAAGACAGCCCCACAACATCCAGAGACTTGAGGTACTCAGGGCGGATCTCATCCACTTCCACCCCCGGCGCCTTGCCACCGAGGAGCTTGCGAACTACCTCAGTGACTTCGGCTCGGGTGATGGACGAGTCCACCTACAGAGTCCCCAGCCTCCTGCTTCCTCACTGGAAGGCAAGTCGGTGGGATTGAGGAGATCCTCGAGAGTATTTCTTCCACCGTCCGACAATGTCCCCAGTCGAGGTCAACAGCTCCCCACCCGCACTGTAAACAGTGTTGGCAGAGTACTGCTTCCCCCTTCTGAGGCGCCGGACGGTTTGCCAGAATCTCTTCGAGGCCGACCGATAGTCCTCCTCCATGGCCTCACCGAACTCCTCCCAGACCCGAGTTTTTGCCTCCAGGACCGTCCGGGCTGTGGCTTGCTTGGCCTGCCGGTACCCGTCAACTGCCTCAGGAGTCCCACAGGCCAACATGGCCCGATAGGACTCCTTCTTCAGCCTGACAGCATCCCTTACTTCCGGTGTCCACCACCGGGTTTGGGGGTTGCCGCCACGACAGGCACCAGAGACCTTGCGTCCACAACTTCGAACTGCCGCGTCGACAATGGAGGCAGAGAACATGGTCCACTCGGACTCAATGTCCCCAGCCTCCCTCGGAATCTGTGAGAAGCTCTTCCGGAGGTGGGAGTTGAAGACCTCCCTGACAGAGGGCTCGGCCAGACGTTCCCAACAGACCCTCACAATACGTTTGGGTCTGCCAGGTCTGTCCAACTTCCTCCTCTGCCAGCGGATCCAACTCACCACCAGGTGGTGATCGGTTGACAGCTCAGCCCCTCTCTTTACCCGAGTGTCCAAGACATACGGCCGGAGATCAGATGAAACGACAACAAAGTCGATCATCGACCTCCGACCTAGGGTGTCCTGGTGCCACGTGCACTGATGGACACCCTTATGCTCAAACATGGTGTTCGTTATGGACAAACCGTGTGACTAGCACAGAAGTCCAATAACAGAACACCGGGCTCTGGGTTCAGATCGGGGAGGCCGTTCCTCCCGATCACGCGCCCTCCAGGTAAGGTATCACTGTCACGCTGCCCACTTGCGTGAGCGCCTTGAAGTCCCCAGTAGAACAATGGAGTCCCCAGTCGGAGCACTATCAAGTACAAGTACCCTCCCAGGGACTCCAAGAAGGCCAGGTACTCTGTACTGCTGTTCGGCCCGTATGCAGAGGCACAAACAACAGCAAGAGACCTATCCCCGACCCGAAGGCGCAGGGAAGCGACCCACTCGTTCACTGGGGGTGAACTCCAACACATGGCGGCTGAGCTGGGGAGCTATAAGCAAGCCCACACCAGCCCGCGCGCCGCTCACCCTGGGCAACTCCAGAGTAGTGGAGGGTCCAGCCCCTCTCAAGGAGCTGGGTTCCAGAGCCCAAGCTATGCGCGTGGAGGTGAGCCCGACTATCTCTAGCTGGTACCTCTCAACCTCAACCTTCCGCACAAGCTCAGGCTCTCATTCCCCCCCAGCGAGGTGACATTCCATGTCCCTATATTGCCAGAGTTTTGGTCCGAGGCTACCCAAACCACATTGCACCGGCCCCTCATGGACCTTCCTGCGGGTGGTGAGCCTACTGGAAGGCGGACCCACGTCGCCATTTGGCCATTTCGGGCTGAGCCCGGCCGGGTCCCGTGGGCAAAGACCCGCCAGCCACCAGGCGCTCGCCTGCGAGCCCCAACCCCAGGCCTGGCTCCAGGGTGGGGCCCCGTAACGGGCGCACGTGTAACGGTCCTTGTTCTTCTTTTATCCATGGTGGGCTTGCATCTGAACCGCTCTTAGTCTGGCCCGTCACCTAGGACCTAGGACCTGTTTGCCATGGGATGCCATGGGAGACCCTAACATACCAGGGGCGTAACTCCGACAACATCGGGCAAACCTAGGATCTCCACCACCCCTCAGTAACCTACACCACAGACAAATACCTGAGGTTCAATAAATACCTGAGTTCTGAGTGGCTCGACCCCTCTACAACGGTAAGGACTGGACTGAAATGGTTCCACTCACAGACCTGGCCTACTCGACTCGTTTTACATTGTAAGTACACTGACGTGCGTGCCTGTAAAGTGGCCGAATTGTCGACATGTCATTTGACATTACTGCGACACAAACACATTGGAATGGCCCTTCCACTTCCACTAGTATTTCGGCTGCCAAGCTCGACTCAACTCAGTTTTTGTCGTTTGCTCACGGGGTACAACCTGAAATTTCTGTGCAGCCACCTCTCTGGGTTGATCGCATTGAAATTCATTGTCTGTAGCGACAAAGAAGCCATCTACTGATCGTGTTCATGGAGTTCTTTTAAAAAAAATGTCACCTGCACCTCGTTATTCCACTGCGTTGATTTCTGTGCAGCCATCTCTGAAGGTGTTCGTTGTTAGTTACCTGCGTTTGAAAAATGCTGGGGTTGACTCTTATTCTGCCATTATGCGAGTAGGTAATAGAAAAGTACCTGGTACCTCCTCCTCCATGGCCTCACCGAACTCCTCCCAGACCCGAGAGTTTTTGCCTCCAGGACCGTCCGGGCTGTGGCTTGCTTGGCCTGCCGGTACCTGTCAACTGCCTCAGGAGTCCCACAGGCCAACATGGCCCGATAGGACTCCTTCTTCAGCCTGACAGCATCCCTTACTTCCGGTGTCCACCACCGGGTTCAAGGGGTTGCCGCCACGACAGGCACCAGAGACCTTGCGTCCACAACTTCGAACTGCCGCGTCGACAATGGAGGCAGAGAACATGGTCCACTCGGACTCAATGTCCCCAGCCTCCCTCGGAATCTGTGAGAAGCTCTTCCGGAGGTGGGAGTTGAAGACCTCCCTGACAGAGGGCTCGGCCAGACGTTCCCAACAGACCCTCACAATACGTTTGGGTCTGCCAGGTCTGTCCAACTTCCTCCTCTGCCAGCATGGATCCAACTCACCACCAGGTGGTGATCGGTTGACACAGCTCAGCCCCTCTCTTTACCCGAGTGTCCAAGACATACGGCCGGAGATCAGATGAAACGCGACAACAAAGTCGATCATCGACCTCCGACCTAGGGGTGTCCTGGTGCCACGTGCACGTGCACTGATGGACACCCTTATGCTCAGCTGTCAAACATGGTGTTCGTTATGGACAAACCGTGACTAGCACAGAAGTCCAATAACAGAACACCGCTCGGGTTCAGATCGGGGAGGCCGTTCCTCCCGATCACGCCCCTCCAGGTATCACTGTCGCTGCCCACGTGAGCGCCTGAAGTCCCCAGTAGAACAATGGAGTCCCCAGTCGGAGCACTATCAAGTACCCCTCCCAGGGACTCCAAGAAGGCCAGGTACTCTGTACTGCTGTTCGGCCCGTATGCACAAACAACAGCAAGAGACCTATCCCCGACCCGAAGGCGCAGGGAGGAGCGACCCTACCCACTCGTTCACCGGGGTGAACTCCAACACATGGCGGCTGAGCTGGGGAGCTATAAGCAAGCCCACACCAGCCCGCCGCCGCTCACCCTGGGCAACTCCAGAGTAGTGGAGGGTCCAGCCCCTCTCAAGGAGCTGGGTTCCAGAGCCCAAGCTATGCGTGGAGGTGAGCCCGACTATCTCTAGCTGGTACCTCTCAACCTCCCGCACAAGCTCAGGCTCCATTCCCCCCAGCGAGGTGACATTCCATGTCCCTATTGCCAGAGTTTTGGTCCCAGGCTACCCAAACCACATTGCACCGGCCCCTCATGGACCTTCCTGCGGGTGGTGAGCCTACTTGAAGGCGGACCCACGTCGCCATTTCGGGCTGAGCCTGGCCGGGTCCCGTGGGCAAAGACCCGGCCACCAGGCTGGGCTCGCCTGCGAGCCCCAACCCCAGGCCTGGCTCCAGGGTGGGGCCCCGGTAACGCGCTAATCCGGGCGTACGTAACGGTCCTTGTTCTTCTTTTATCTATGGTGGGCTTGTGAACCGCTCTTAGTCTGGCCCGTCACCTAGGACCTGTTTGCCATGGGAGACCCTACCAGGGGCGTAATGCCCCGACAACATAGCTCCTAGGATCATTCGGGCACACAAACCCCTCCACCACAGTAAGGTGGCGGTTCAAGGAGGGGACTACAAATAATACCTGAGAGTGGTGATCGACAACAGACTGGACTGGAATGGCCCTTTTCCACTAGTACCTACACGGCTCGGCTGCTTTAGCCTCGGCTCGACTCGACTCAGTTTTAGTTTTTGTCGTTTTCATTACAACAATAGAGTACCACCTCAGCGTGGGTGGGGTCGCCATTGGCAACGCCGTCAAACGCTGGATGTCATTTGTTAAGCGATACAAACACGAAACGACTCACGGAAGCAATGGAGGCCACCAGACAAAGAAATGTCTGTCACCTCGTCGTTGCTCCATCGGGGTTGATTTCTGTGCAGCCATCTCTGATCGTGTTCGTTGTTGTTACTGCGCTTTTAAAATGGTGCAATGAAGTGCGGTTGACTCTTATTATGCCGAGTAGGTAATAGAAAAGTACCTGGTACCAGGTACTAACATGTAATGGAAACGCGTACAAACCCGAGGTGAGTCGAGTCGAAAGTCGAGCCGAGTAGGTACTAGTGGAAAAGGGGCAAAAAATCTAATACGGAGGCTGTGTACAAGAAGGGGATGAGCAGACTCTATTTCCTGAGGAAGCTGAGATCCTTCAACGTGGGCAGCAGGATGTTGGAGATTTTTTTTACCAGTCTGTTGTTGCCAGTACGCCATTTTCTTTGCTGCCATGTGTTGGGGCAGCAGCATCAGAGCCAGCAACACAAACAGAGTTGATAAAATCATCAAGAAGGCTGGCTCTGTGCTTGGATCTCAGGCTGGAGTCTTTTGAGACCGTGGTGGAGGAGGAGAATGCTGAATAGACTATTATCCATCATGTACAATGATCAGCACCCTCTCCATCACACAGTAGACAGACAGCGGAGTACCTTCTCTCACAGGCTGCTCCAGCTCCGCTGTTGAAAGGACAGATACAGGAAATCTTTTCCTGCCACATGCCATCTCACTGTACAATAACAGCTAATACTCTGGTCATAACATACAGTCTATAAGCACTTTATGGGTTTTTTATACACACTGTTCACTGCACCTTATATTTATTTTTTGCACCACAATACTGTACTGTTTATTTATACATTTCAATACAATACAGTAAGTCAGTAATGGCCCTTTTCCACTAGTACCTACCTACTGGGCTCGCCGCTTTAACTTTCGACTCGACTCAGTTTCTGGTCGTTTTCCATTACAATAGAGTACCACCTAAGCATGGGTGGGGAATTAAATCGTCGTGGCAACGCATGGCCAAAACTCCAGCAACGTCATTTGTTATGCGACACAAACACGAAACAACTATGGAGGCCACCAGACAAAGAAATGTCTACACCTCGTCATTGCTCCGCGGGGTTAATTTCTGTGCAGCCATCTCTGACCATGTTCATATTCGTTGTTGTTATTATGCGTTTTAAAAAATACGAAAGTACCTGGTACCAGGTACTAAAACGTAATGGAAATGCGTACAAACCGAGGATCGAGTCGAGTCGAGTCGAGCCGTTTCAGTAGGTACTACTGGAAAAGGGCCATAAGTCTGTCTGTCTGTCTAAATAATTATAACTATAAGTATACCTGTACATAGTACAGAGGGAGTGTACCTGAGAATATACATATAAGAAATATACAGTATCTCAGAGAGTGCAAAACAGTGAAATAGTGAAATGAATTGTTAACAGAAGTGTAGTGTTATCCAGTCCAGTTATAAGTCAGTTTTTTTGTTGTTGTTTATTGTTTACTGACTGTTTATCTGCAGACTAGTGGGCATTTTGTTTGTTGTGTAGTCTGACAGCAGCAGGCAGGAAGGACCTGCGGTACCTCTCCTTCACACAGCGCATGGATGGAGCAGCCGCTCACTGAAGGAGCTGCCCAGAGCTGTCAGAGTGTCCTGTAGAGGGTGGGACGTGTTGTTTAACAGGGATGACAGCTTAGCCATCATTGCCCTCGTTTCCCACCACCTCCACTGAGTCCAGGGGGCATCCCAGGACAGAGCTGGCCCTCCTCACCAGTCTGTCCATTCTCCTCCTGTCCCTGTCCGTGATGCTGCTGGCCCAAGCAGACTATCCCTATAAAAGATGGCTGATGCCACCACAGAGTCATAAAATGGTCCTGAGGAGTGGTCCCTGCACTCCAAAAGGACCTCAGCCTCCATAAGCAGGAACAGTCTGCTTATCCACTACCGCCTACTTCAGCGCCAAAAAATCCAATTAATGGGCCAGGTAATGTTTCTCTGAAGGAGTCATCAAAGCCACTGGTCTTAACCCTTCGCCTTGATCCTGGTACAACACCCCGCCTAGCCCTTCTCGACTGGCATCTACATGTAGCACATAAGGTAGCTGAGGGTTTGCAAAAGCCAGTACAGGAGCTTGAGTAAGCTGTCGCTTCAGTTCCTCAAAAGCTGCTTCACATTTGTCATCCCACTGACAACCAAAGGGCTCTGATGGGTTTAGGTAATGATTCTTCTGGTTCCCTTTCGATCTTTTTGCAGCCGGTGGGTAACCAGACAATAGTTGGTTCAAGGGGTGGGCCACAGCTTTTTTTTGGATCTGTGGAAACCCCATCTTGAGATATGATGTGTCCCACATTGGTTAGCAATGATGTACAAAACTGACATTTATCCAATGACAGCTTAAGACCTTCATCCCTCAAGCGGTCAAGCACCTTTAACAACCAGGTTTCATGTTCCTCCAGTGTTGCTCCAAACACGATGAGATCGTCGAGATAGAGCATGACCTCAAGCAGGTTCATATCTCCAACAGTTTGTTCCATGATACGCTGAAATGTTGCCGGAGCTCCTCTCACTCCTTGTGGCAGTCTTTCAAACTGGAAAAACCCCGCTGGGCAGATGAAAGCTGTCTTCTCTTTGTCAGAATCATTCATAGGCACTTGATAATAGCCACTGCAGAGATCTAACATGCTGACACCCATATTAAGCATATTTCAAAGGTCTGCCTTTTACCACCTGCACAACATCGCAAAAATTCGGCACTTTTTGTCCCAAAGCGATGCTGAAAAATTAGTCCATGCATTTGTCTCTTCCAGGCTGGATTATTGTAATTCACTTTTATCAGGCTGCCCTGAACAAGTTGTTAAAGACTCTACAGCTGGTCCACAGTGTCAGTGTTTAAGAATAGACTCAAAACCTTCCTTTTTGATAAAGCTTATAGTTAGGGTGGGCACAGGCTCGCTTCCCTTAGTTATGCTGCTATAGGCTTAGACTGCCGGGGGCTCCCATGATGCACCGGGCACCTCTCCCTCTTCCTCTGCTTCCTCTACTCTTATTATGGTAGTAGTGCAAACTGGAGTCACCTTATAAACTGGTAAAAGTGGCTAAAGTGGTTAAACTGGTTAACAGTAGTTAAAGTGGTTAAATTGGTTAAAGTGTTAAAGCGGTTAATGTTGAATGTGAATACTCTTATGTCCTGTAAGTGCATGTTACTGCCGGAGCCCCGGTCCTCTTTGTTCTCTTCCAGTCTTGCAGGTTCCTCACTGATTCTGGTTGTGGTCCATCTGTCTGAGGTTCACTGGCCTGGTGGGGACATGATCTGTGTCTGTGTTGTGGAGAGAAGGTCGAGTGGCTCAGAGCTCCATATGAGGACATATAGGAGATGCACCTTGGACTCACGGACTCATTTCCATTACCTGTGATACCTTCACACATGGACTAAACCAATGAACTCAGTTTATCTACAGCTTATTACGACCCATGAATAACTCCATATATGACTGTTGATGATGTTCTCTGTACATGTGGCATCTATTGCATGTCTGTCCGTCCCAGGGAGAGGGATCCCTCATCTGTGGCTCTTCCTCAGGTTTCTTCTTTTTCCCATAAAGGGTTTTTTGAAGTTTTTCCTGACTCGGTTCGAGGGTCTAAGGACAGAGGGTGTCACAACTGTACAGATTGTAAAGCCCTCCAGAGGCAAACGATGTTTGTGATTTTGGGCTCTAAATAAATAAATTGATAAATTTGATTTGATTTTGAACTCCCACTGAGACAGGCCAAAGCATCTTCGATTCTTGGCACTGTGTATTGGTCAGGTACAGTGCGGCGGTTTAAAGTCCTGAAATCCACACACATCCTTATTTTCCCATTTTTCTTTCTCACAACTACAATGGGTGAGGCATAAGGACTTTGTGACTCAGTGATGATGCCAGCATCTTTACGTAGCAACAGATGTTGTCTCAATGCCTCCACATCCGCAGGCGGCAAACCGACGAGACCTCTCTCTAAATGGTTTATCATCTGTGGTTCTGATTGAATGCTGGGTGCTTTTACTGCATCCTACATCGAGAGAAAACCTCGCTCCGCTCCATCATTTTTGTCATCAATCTTTCCTTTCAAACCTTATGGACTGGAGGTCTCCAAAGTTGAAAGAGGAAGGGATCAACTTTCCAGGTGACTCAACATCAGACTCCTTCGTTTCAGGAAGCGCTGACATCACATCGACCGGAAACAGATGGGCTACTGATGTGCCTCTGGTCAAGGTAATTTCTTGTGCTGACATGTTTCTGACCAGAACACTAATCCTCTTTGACATCACCCCAGCAGATGCCTGTATCTCTAGTTTAATCAGGAGCCCATCTGGAAACCTTGGTTCATCTGCAGATTCATCAGGGGAATCTACGAGGATGGCTTGACTGTTTGGCATTCCCGGAAACTCCTCCAGTCATTTGTTTTTGCATTGTGTTGGCAAGGATGTTAGGTTGGGAACTCTGGGTGTCTGGGTGTGATGCAACTGATGCAGCTTTAAGGTTAATCATTTCAGCTTTCATGACACTAATGTCTTTTTTCAGCTGTTCTACTTCTGGATCAGCTTCGGTCTTAGGTGCAGGCTTGGAAACACGAGTAACAGACATCACTGTGTTCTTGACATCGTTTCTACTTTGAAGAATATCTTCTTCCTCCCTCATCTCTTTCAGCAACTCACTGAAAGAAGGAGGTTCTCGCAGCTTGTGTGTCATATGAAGGCGGGGAGCAATCATGTCCTGTTGCAGTGCCCCTCTCACAACCTGCTCCATCCGTAATCGTAAGTAAAACATAAGTAGACAGTTTTTCACCAACATTTTGATATGCGTTTTGAAACTTCACCAGGAGGTCAGACGGACTCTCAGCCGTTCCAAAAGCTGTTTCCAAAGCTTGCATATAGTCATATGAAGTTGCAGTGGGCTTCTGCACTCGCAGAAATCTCACAATGTCAGCAGCTGGAGCTTTCAGACTTTCCACTTTCTTCTGTTTTTTTGGATTGTCACTGCACTGCCACTTCTCTAGTAAATGCATTGTCTGCTCCGCCCAGCCATCATACTCTTCTTCCCTTCTGGGTGTAGGTTTCACACCAGAGAACATGCGGAGCTTACGATAACTCTGAGAATCAGCAGATGTGGTGTTACATTTGTCCACTAGGGAGCTGATAGCATGTATCAGTGCGGTGTTCATGTCCAAGGGTGAACGTCTGTGAGAGTTTTACCTTCAGTTCTCAGAAAGGACATTAGTTTATCTTGAAACTCCTCACTGTCTACAGGAGCAGTGAGCACATGCACAGGCCATGGACCAGCCTCCCCAGGAAGTCCAACAAGGTCAGGTAGGGTTTGAGTAGTCAAATCAGTCAAGGTCTTAATCAGTATAAACTGTGTTTTAGAAGATACATCAAGACAATGTTCAACTATCTCAGATTTCCCAAATGCTTTAACTTGATCCAAAGCTGTTAACAGAACTTCATCTGTAACATCTGGGTCAACATCACTCAAAACAACAGCATTTTCAAAAGCTAACTGCTTCTTTTAACACCATGCTTCAATTTCAGCTGCTTCCATTTTTCTTAGCTTAAACCAGTAAAAGAGATAAACTTCACACCAATGTTAGTAATAAAGGTAGTTACATCAGCAGTCTCAAATTTTGTGAAAAGAAAACAGGTCAGTTTTTACAAAAAGGCATCCCAGACAAGCCCCCAAAAAAGTAACCCTTTTCACCATTGGCTCCTATATTAACAAACCCACCTTATGCAGTAAGATGAAATCCTTGCATTGTCTCGTTGGCGCGCTTTAAGTTGGAGCTCGTGATGTAAACTTTAACAACAGTACAGTGTGTCTGTGAAGTCCGCAGGACTAAGCCGTAGCTGATGAATCTCTCCCTCGTCGCAGTAACACTCGTTTCGGCCCGCAGCAGCTCACAGCGATGTACCTCGTTCTCCCTCTGCAGCAGCAAAGTGTCCTCCGACGGTGAAACTCTCCGTGCGACGGTCCGATGAAGCTCCTCCCGTCCGGGCAGGTGGTTAGCCTAGATTAGCCTAGCTCTGGCTAACTAACTTAGCTCAACTCACGTCGTGTCCATTAAGCACAAAAAAAACCCCACTTCAACAGCGATGACGAGTCCCCACTCCTCTCACAGCACAACTCACAACACTTTGTCCAATAACAGTTCACAGTAAATCATGAACTAAACATGAAAACACACGACTCACAACTCTACGCCATTAACACATTTTTTCCCTCTCTTCCTCAAGCTCAAGTGTAATTTTTAAGGTCATGAACTCTCAAACGTTACCATATTTATCTCAACATACTATTTATGTAAATTCAACTTTACGTTGCCAACTGAATATTAATCAGGCTTTTTATCTTTAACCATCTTTATTACCATGAGAGGAAAAAAATAGAATAAATACAAGTGATATTTATCAGAGTATTAAATAAAGATTTTAAGATTAGTGAGTTAACTGAAATGTATGGAAAACCATTTCTGTAAGTTTTGTTTCTCTGAGTCACAAGCTTTTTTTTTTTTTTTACTACCATCACAGATTATTTGTTCTTGCTTACAGCCGAGTTGGTTTGTGAATTCTGTCATCATTGTTACATGATTGTTCTTGAATTATTGACTTGTTTCAGTTTGATCTACATTTTTTTAATTAATGGAAGTGATATTGTGACTCTTTTGTCCTGTCCATCATGCAGTGCAGGTGCTCAGGTGTCACGTCAGTGCTGTTTGTTTTCCTGCAACTAAAGATTAGTTTTCAGAATCAAATTAAAAAAATTCCAATATACACTTGTACAGAAAAAAGTAAAGCCATCATTGATAAAATCTGATAGATTTATTTTATCATTTCAGTGACGTGTATGTGGCAGTGCAGACATTGTCTTGCCAGGGAGAGTAGTAGGTACAAATTACTCAGACATTATGAACTAAATTATCATCATGGGAGAGGCCAACATTATCCATGCACATTCAAGACATAGCTTGGACTCAAAGCCCACATCTATAAATCTCATCCACATCAACTTGTATTAACAGCTTCCAATTCAGTAACTTTTGAATGTGAATTATGCGAACGCAGTGACATCTCTACAGAGAGATTTTTTTGTTCACATTGGAACACATCTGCATAGGTCATGAGACAGTTAATTGTGTATTTCATGGTTGCGCTTTCAGGACAAATGTTTATAGTACATTTTATACACACAAAAAGAGGAAGCATCATCCACACACACTAAAAGATTTAAAAGCTAGTGTAGTTAGATTTGTGGACCAAGGGCAACTATCGGATACCTCTGATAATGTGAGGGCTTCTGTTGATGTGTCAGATGATGAAGTTGAGACTGAGTCAGTGACGGAAAGTGATATTAGAGCTGTTCAAAATCTGCCAGAATTAATATAGTGGAAAATAGCAGTAATTTTGTTGAAATTAGAATATATTTTTCATATTCCAGCAAAAGGAGTGGATGAGTTATTGGAGGAATTGCATTTTTTGTTAAGTTCAGCTTGTGCGCCTGTTACGAAGAATACAGTTACAGAAATTTTCAGAAGCCATAACCTCCATATTGATCTGGCTGAAGAACTTGCTAATTCTATTTGTGTTTCCCTGTGGCTAAAACTTTGGAAAATGCGGCCCTCTTGCTACATCTTACAAAAGAAAACAATACTACATGCTAAATTTTAGAGTTGTAGAACCTGTTGAGTATTTGTTATCTGTAGACCAAAGGAGGTCTTTTCAGTACATCCCATTATTGCAGTTATTGCAGGAATTATTAAGTCACAAAAAAAATACTAGTTGATGTTAGCCAACAACACTGCTGATCTCACAGCCAGTGTGGTCTGTGCAGTGCCTGTCTAGACTGGTTGGAAACAA
This sequence comes from Scortum barcoo, assembly GCA_023238725.1. Taxonomy (NCBI): domain Eukaryota; kingdom Metazoa; phylum Chordata; class Actinopteri; order Centrarchiformes; family Terapontidae; genus Scortum; species Scortum barcoo. Next base: position 4,552,678 of record CM041548.1, on the reverse strand, counting down.
TTTCTTTGTGATCCATGGATCTATACCTACTCAAAGACTAATCTGGCCGGCATGTGCAGCCCATGCCTCTGTGGTAAAACACTGTGGAAAGCTTGTTTATCACCTAATAAAAAGTTGTCATTGCATGTCTGTGAGGAATGGGCTCTGCTATGGTGGGCTAATAGATGGCTGTGCTGTGATGGCTCGCTAAACCGCACTGACAACTCCATCAGTCGTCGTGATTGCATCACCGTCCATCAGTGGTGTACAATTACATTATGATTCAGATCTGATCAGAGCCATTCAGTACCACCTTGTTCAGTGCCATTAAATCAAATAAACGAGCATCTTCCACATCAATTCACATGAAGTCATATGTTTTTGGCAACATTAGGTAGGTTATTTGACAGATGTAACCATTTAAACATTACATATCACTCACTGAAAAGAAAGTAATTGCTTATTTACATTAATTACATTATATTGCTGCTCAGTTAATTAATGATTAGGAACAAACAACTTAACATTTAGCTTTAAAGTATAATAGGCTTAGGCATACATTTTTTTAATGATTATTATCATAAGAAATTATGCCTCCATCCACCTATTAACTCAGCCAAGGAAAGAGGTATATCTACAAACTGATACATATGGTTTAGTGATTTTTTTTAATGTAATTATTTTTTGGGGCTTTTCTAGCCTTTAATGTACATAGGACAGCTAAAGAGTAACAGGAAAAGTGGGAAGACATGCAGCAAATGGGCCTCCAGGCAGGAATCGAACCAGGGTACGCTGCAGTTAGGCTTATGGCCTCATACGTGTGTGTGCACTCTACCGGCTGAGCCACCTGCATCACTGGTGTAGCAGTTTTGTTGTTTTTTTCTACTAGGCTATCAGAGATGTAGAAAGTATGGTTTTCTCACAGCAGTTTTATTAAATCTTGTACTTTATGCAAACTCTATTAAATATAGCTTTTGGATCTATTTGTCTAAATATCATGATTGATTTTGATAGCAAGTATGGTGTTTGAAGTCACCTTGTGAGTTTTTTTTCCCATTACAAATAAGTAGATAAGGAAGGGATTAAAGAGATTTCAACTGTTTGTCTGTGAGGTTGGTAGTAAGCAATGAAACTGAGCGATTGGAAATCTAGTTTTTCAGGTTTATAGTTTTATTTAAGAGGGAATAGAGGATTGGTCCAACATTAGAGGCTGTCTTCTATTAATAACTAATTGGTAGAGTTGACTTTGAAAAGACCTGACAGCCTATGGAAAATATTAACATCCAAAAACTTGATGTTACCAATGTGAAGTGGTTATTGAAGGTGGTAAGAATGGGTATCCTTGTCTGGATCACTGGTGAAGTTTTGGATTAGGTGTTGATTTTAAAATCTTCTTTGACTTCTAGAGTTGTGTATTTGTGTACCTGGGGAGTGTGGAAGTAGCTTTTATTTCTGAGGTCACTCTGTTAAACAGTGGTGATCATACATGCCAGAAGTGTCTTCAGTGATATTTCACAACACCAGAACAGTATCAGTACTTAGTTTTAGTCCTAAAAGTGAACTTTGTTTTAAGTTAGTACCTGCTCTGTCTTTGAACATAAAGCTGTTTCTGTGAGTATCACTGTAATGTTTTCAAATAACTCATAATTTATCATCATGATATCTCCTGATTTATTATTATTTAAGTCTTGGTAACTAATCACAAATATTGTGTATTGTATTGCAAAGTATTAATATTAATAATTAATATTATTAATGCATGGCTGATCAGAATTGAATGTGACCAAGCTCTGCATACAATATTAAGGGAGTGGAGGACTGATGGAACTTGTAGAGTGCGGCAGGATCATTTTAACTTGTCTAAACTAAATCTTGTGTAAACAGCCAAGAAGGCTTTTTGGGATTATTCATTTTCTAAGTCAATAAGAATTTGTCTGTGACAACTGTTTACACACATTCATTTAGTTTAATCTTGAACAATATGAATAGGAATATGCTCCTACTGCTCCTACACACACACACACACACACATTAAACTGGTATGGTTTTACATTACATTTCACAAAGATACCTTGATTTTTGCTGATAATGCCAATGATGTTAGACTACTGACATCAACTATTTTAGCAAAAATAATATTTTAGTTATGCTACATCCCTACATCCTGTGTTGCTACAGTAACTGTGTAAAGAGGTGATATTTTTATTGAACCTTGCCACACAAAGATTCAAACATTGTAAAAGATTCCCAAAAAGCTGGTGAAAGCTGGTCCTATTTCCCAAAAAAGGGGTTTGCAGTATTATGAAATGGAAACATTTCTAGGAAAAATCACATGCACAAGCACAGCTTGTGATGTGTTTTTTAAACACCCAGCAGTGGTTGGCTGGTCAGAGAGGGTAGGCAGAGCTAAAACAACAGACTCGCTCTTCAACTCAATCACTACTGACAATGACACTTCTTAAACAAGTGCAAATCCAAAGACAAAGAGACAAATTTCAAGTTGATGATGGCGAACAGCCATAAAAGCAAAGCAACCGTCAGTGAGGAAAACCAGCTTTAGCATACCACAGTTAGCATCAGCTTTCCTCTCCAAGGTGGAGAGCATTTAAAGAAGAAAAGTGACAGGTAGATACTGCTAATGGTGATAAATTGTAACATCTACTCTATTTCATTTAATTTTCACACTGGCACAGCGAAGTCCAGAAATACACCAGCGATTATCGCCAACTTTGATGGGTGCTGCCAAAGAGAACGAAACAAGATATCCAAAAATGTTACTGTAATGTAACTTTTTAGATTATATTACACTTCAGGTTGCATAAAATAAGTTAACTAAGATCCAAGAAGCAAAACACAATGACTTGTGTGTGTTAAATCAACACCAAAAGTAACATTACTCATAATGAAGAATAGCCCTTTTCAGAATAATTAATAGAAGCAGAAAATCTCTCAAGTAATGTAGCTGGTGCTTTGAGTAGAAGTAGAGTATTATTATTATTATTAGTAGTAGTAAGTAAGCATAGCGTTTACTTGGGAAAATGTAATTTGTTATTTTTCAAAATTGGTAACTGAGTTGAGAAATGCCATGAAGTTAGCAAATGCTGACTCGCTAACATGACATATCAGGGGATGATATAAAATTACACTGTGAACCTCTAAGCTGTCGTGTTTGCTTTCTTTCTAATGTGCATACACCCAGAACCACCGTCAGTGATCAGACTCGTTGGACAGGGTGCTCACCTTTACACCAGTTCACTCAGCAGGTAATATGCTGGTTCTGGCTTAGCTGACATACATAACATGATCGCTATCAGTTAACATTTAACAACAAATGTTTTAAGATTTTCCATTTTGACTGTATACATCAGTTCTTTCAGGAAAAACAAAAATCACATTGATGATGTAGTCTCAAAAAGTCACGTATCAAATATGACACACTTTGTGTTACAGGGTAATGTCAGAGAGATGTTCTCATATGCTGTACACCTGTCCGACAAGCATTTTCTTTAAAGCATACCGACATCAGTATGAAGCTGCAGTTGTCTGTCAGTGTATTAGATTGTGGGTTTAGATGAGTTTTGCTCACAGCCCAAAATATGATCGATGTATCAATACACGTGATCTGGAAGAAAATAAACTAAAAGCATAAATATACACGTCCTTGTTGCGTACATAAATTACAGCAGCGTCATCTGTTCCATCACTCGGGTCTGGTGTGGACACTGTCTGAACAGACAGAGGAGACCAGTCATCTGGTGGAAAGAATACGCTACTTCAAAAACCCAAAGTGAGCACAAATAATTAAAAGGCAGATAATATCCCATTTTCTAGATGGTGCCGTGAGAGTGGCAGCCTGTAACAGCAGCTCCTGCTCACCTGTTGAGCTTTCTTTACTTTTTCTACTTCTATTCTTCTTACTTTTTGTTTTTGTGTGTTTTAAATTTTTCTTTTCACCATGCACACAAGACTGGTAGAGTTTGCACTGGTGGCTCTAGTGGTTTTTGCACTTTTTGTTACCGTGTCCAGGAGACCTCACGCAGAGCATGCCACGGCTCCATTGTTTACAGCAGGGATCAGCTGTTAGCCCTGCATGGAGCGCCAAGCGGTGCTACCTGAGGAGCGACCGACCATGTTCCCCATGCGAGCTGAAGAGGAGGGAGGGAGACGGGACGCCGTGCCGGCATGAGTCGAGCGCCAAGCGCCAGGAGGGAGACGGCATTACCGGCCCGTCCTCCCCTCCATCATCATGGGGAATGTAAGATCTCTCCCCAATAAGATGGACGAGTTAGTTAGGCGCTGACCCGGCATCAGCGGGAGTATCGGGAGTGCAGCCTCCTGCTGCTGTTCACTGAGACGTGGCTGACTGCGCGCTAACTCTCCGGACATGGCCCCCCCTCTGCTAACGCCGATGATGCAGCCTGTGATGTCCTGCTCTCAGCAGTGAGCAGGCTGCAGACACAGCACCCTGATGCCCTCCTCCTCATCTCTGGAGACTTCAATCATGCCTCTCCATCCTTCCTCTCTGCCCAAAATTCACCCAGTATGTCACATGGCCACACCAGAGACAATAAAACACTGGATCTGTTTTATGCCAAGACCAAGGAGGCATACCACTCACTCTCCCTCTTCCTCCCCTGGGCCGAGCCGACACACAACCTTGTGCACCTCCTGCCTGTGTATAAGACTCTTGTGCACAGGCAGCCTGCTGTCACCCGCACTGTGAAGAAATGGTCTGAAGAAGCCGAGGAGGCCCTGAAAGACTGTTTCAACAACAACACTATGGGATGTTTTCAGTGACGCCCATGGGGAGGACATCGACAGTCTCACCCACTGCCTGACGGACTATATTAACTTTTGTGTGGAGAACACCGTACCCACCAGGACTGTACGGAGCTTCTCCAACAGCAAGCCCTGGATTACCCTCGGACATTAAGGCTCTCCTGAAGGAGAAGAGGAGAGCTTTTGTGTCCTGGAAATAAAGAGGAGCTGAAGTCTGTGCAGAGGGAGCTGAGGAAGGATGATCAGGAAGGGGAAAGACTGCTACAGGAGGAAGATGGAGCACCAGCTGCAGCAGAACAACATCTGTGGTGTCTGGAAGGGACTTAAGACCATCTCGGGCTTCAAGGAGCCAAAGTCCCAGCCTGTGGGAGACCAGGGGTGGGCAAATGACCTGAACTTATTCTTCAATCAGATTTGATCAGGCATCCGCCCCTCCCCCGGCCCAGTCTCCTCTGCTGCAACCCCCATCACGCTCTGTGCCCCCTGTCCACTGCTCCTCCTGTGCCTCCTCCCCCCCCTCTCATGACCTTCAGCTCACACCCACCCTGACACTTCCAGTTCACACTCTGTCCTGTGCCCCTCCCCCCCATCAACACCTCCCTGCTCCAGCCTGCTCCTCACATCACACCAGGTGAGGAATGCCCTGAAGAAGAACAGGGCCAGGAAAGCAGCAGGTCCGGATGGCATCAGCTCCAGGCTCCTGAAGTCCTGCGCAGACCAGCTGTGTGGGATTTTTGGGTACACATTCAACCTGAGCCTGAAGCTGGGGAGAGTACCACAGCTCTGGAAGACGTCCTGCATCATCCCAGTGCCAAAGACACCGCACCCCAAGGAGCTCAACAGCTACAGGCCGGTAGCTCTGACGTCTCATCTGATGAAGATGCTGGAGAGACTGGTCCTCGCCCATCTGCACCTTCATGGACCCGCTGCAGTTCGTTCGCCTACCAGCCTGACATCACGGGGTGGATGATGCCGTCATCTACCTCCTTCACACCTCCCTCACTCACCTGGAGAAGGCTGGAAGCACTGTGAGGATCATGTTCTTTGATTTCTCCAGTGCATTCAACACCATCCAGCCCAGGCTGCTGGGGGACAAGCTGCAGCTAGCTGGGGTGGACCATCACCTCACTACATGGATTTTGGACTACCTCACACACAGACCACAGTTTGTGAGGGTGCAGGGCTTTGAGTCGGATCGGCTTCTCTGCAGCACCGGTGCTCCGCAGGGAACGGTTCTGGCTCCTTTCCTGTTCACCCTCTACACTGCAGACTTTTCGTACAACACACCATCATGTCATCTCCAGAAGTTCTCTGATGACTCTGCTGTTGTTGGCCTCATCACAGATGGGGACGACAGAGAGTACAGAGGACTTATTCAGGACTTTGCGGACTGGTGCCTGCGGAACAACCTCCAGATCAACGATGGTAAAACCAAGGAGCTGGTGGTGGATTTCCGCAGGTGTAGACACTCTCCGCCTGCACCGGTGAGCATCCAGGGAACGGACATCGACACTGTGAAGTCCTACAAGTACCTGGGTGTTCACCTAAATGACAGTCTGGACTGGTCGGACAACACTAATGCCCTTGTCAAGAAGGGCAACAGCAGACTGTTCCTGCTCAGGAGGCTGAGGTCTTTTGGAGTGCAGGGACCACTCCTCAGGACCTTTTATGACTCTGTGGTGGCATCAGCCATCTTTTATGGGATAGTCTGCTGGGCCAGCAGCATCACGGACAGGGACAGGAGGAGAATGGACAGACTGGTGAGGAGGGCCAGCTCTGTCCTGGGATGCCCCCTGGACTCAGTGGAGGTGGTGGGAAACGGGAGGATGATGGCTAAGCTGTCAATCCCTGTTAAACAACACGTCCCACCCTCTATAGGACACTCTGACAGCTCTGGGCAGCTCCTTCAGTGAGCGGCTGCTCCATCCACGCTGTGTGAAGGAGAGGTACCGCAGGTCCTTCCTGCCTGCTGCTGTCAGACTGTACAACAAACAAAATGCCCGCTAGTCTGCAGACAATAAACAAATAACTTACTAATAACTGGACTCTTGCTCAATACACTCCACTTCACCTCACTATTCATTGCACTGTTTCACTGTCATCACTTTTTCTACCTGAGATATTATATATTCTTATATGTATTCTCAGGCAGATCCTGCCTCTGTACTGTGTACAGGTACAATTATAATTAAAGTTATAATTATTTTTTCAGATTTTATGCTAAATATCTTTTCTTATTTTTTATCTTACCTTATGTCTTGCATTTCCTCTATTTATTTTCCATTGTGTTTCGCTGCTGTTACACTGTGAATTTCCCCGCTGTGGGACTAATAAAGGAAATCTGAATCTGAATATGTCTGTGTTGTTCAATCTATAGGTATAACAATTTACTGGTCATTTATTAAAAGTGTGGGGGGTGGGGGAGGGGACTTAATATTAGATATCTGTAGTTACTGATTTCAGTCTAATACATATTTACCTTATAATGTTAAGTAAAATGTTTCTGACACTCTGAGACAACAGCTGCGGCTAACTTAATTTGACTCAGGTATTTCCTCCTCCTGGAGGTTAAAGTATTATGAAGTTTATGAGCTTAAATTATTCACGTGATATGAGAAAATGGACTGGAGAATACGAGTGAAATTTATGCTTCCCTCATGGAGGATCCTTGGCCAAATACAGACACCAGCTTGGAGAGAGCACTTTAACCAGACAACAGCCTCTGCGTTTGTCACTTTGAATGATTTCTGCTGCTCGCTAAGCTGGGACAGCTGTGCTGGCTCAGGACGTCTCCACAGGACATTTGTACAGATTTTCAGACTCGACTATATTGATCCCTTTGGGATGACTCCCTCTAAGGGAAATTTAAGTTTCCAGCAGCACACAGATAGAAGAAGCACACAGATGAAAAATAAACAGTAAACACTTAAAATACAAAATATAAAAGAATGAGAATAAAATAATATAAGTAAATATAAAGAGCTGAATATGGCTTCACCAGAAGCCATAAGAGCTCAAGTGCTTCTTCTTAAAGGAGGCCAATAGTGGCTATAAAGATACACACCTACACTTGATCACAGCATAAGTAAATAGTAATCAGTGCTATATCAGTTTCAGGCCATCAGATTTTTTGGTTTGTTTATAGTGATGTGAAGCACGTGACTGCAAAGTGATGCGCCAGAGCTTCTTCATTACTTGGTTATGTTTTGAATTTTGACCGTCATGCGGATGTTGTTATCTCTGCAAGCAACTCTACATCCTTAGACACAAAGTCTGACTTCAAAATATAGCTCACTAGTCAAAGCCGTCAGCTCAAAGATGAAGAGCAAGAAGCTGTGACTGACACAGTGATCTGCTGGAAGAGATGCTGGAACACTTCCTGGAGGAGCCACCAGTGATCTTGGCAACTCTGCGGTCATCTGAGGAGCACAAGAACAAAAGTGATCTGTGCAAAAACAATCAGCAGGGCCACCCAAAAACACAAGAAGCTCGGCCTCTCGGTGTCACAAAGAACGCACGAAGAAGCGGATGGAGCGCCAACACACACAGAGGTACGGGGACCGAACGAGGGGAGCACGCAGACTAAATACATGAGAGGGGGAGGGACGAGGACGTGAGGGTGAAACTAAACAGGATTATTATCACACAAGTGGAAAAGCACACAGGAGCAGGAACTGCAGTAACCTGAAACAGCACATGAAGATCACCAAATCAGGAAATACTGACAAGGAACTATAAATAAGAAACACACAACCAAAATGTTAAGCAAGTGGAGGCATCTAATGTAATCTGTTGGAGTATGGGAAAAAATGTTTTCCTGTACGTGAAAGCATTTTAATATACATAGTAAATAGTCTTTTTCTCTGTGATAGCAAATGTTGAATAACTGAAAGCAGAAGTAAATATAGAAGTAAAAGAATAAATAACAGAGGTATATAAAAACATCCAATTAAAAAGAATTCAAAATTGTACACAAGCTCAGTCAATATCTTAATACACGGTTGTTCCTTTTGGTCGCTTTTCTCCTTACACACTGTATTTACTGTGTATATCAACCACTGTTGGCAATGAAACTTTGTGAGTCAGTCACAGAACAGTGTATCTTTTTCCAGATGTATTAGTGATGTTTGTGTTACATGTGGCCAGCTTATTTACACTGGCTCTGATCTGGAAAAGAACTTACAATAATATGACAAGTCTTAGTCATTTCTTTAGATTAAGGAACAAAGACGACACAGTTTGTGTATTTAAAGTTAATCACCACAACAATTTGATATTGCACAAACTCGAACGTTATGTGGAACACAACCAATCATACCGGCAGAAATAAGAAAATGAACTTTATTAAAGGATAAAGACAGTTGATTTGGGAGGCTGATGTAGGGTGGTGTGATGGCAGGACGAGCTGATGTGGACCTGGAGTGACACTGGGGTAGAGTCAGAGGGCATCAGCAGGTAGTGGGCGGGCTGAGAGTATGTGGGTCACTGAGGCGAGCACTGATGGGAGCAAAGCGGGAGCCACGGGAGAGGGATAAAAGAGCCGTGGGTTGCCGACCCCTGATTTATGCGGATCTAACGATCGTGTCTGTTGCGTGGCTGCGGGGAGGATCCAGCTCGGGATGAGCCCTTCCTCACCTCGGGACTGACGCAGCGCCTTTTCCTGATGGACAGAGTGAGCCTGATGAGCTGAAGGATACGCAGTGAACTTCCTGCAAGGGTTGTCCTTTATTTGCGCACCTGTTGGAGTTATTAACAATCTATATTGTCCCTCTTGTTGACTGTCTTTTGTCTCAGTCCAGAGAGGGGAGGGGGATGTGAACGCACCGCAGGATTAGTGTTTTGGACTCTGATGAAAAGGCTGCTGACATCCTCTGCTGCCTGTTTAATATGACAAGTCTTAGTCATTTCTTTAGAATAAGGGACAAAGAAGACAGTGTTTGAGTATTTATTTAAAGTTCATCTCTCCCTCATTAGAACACATTCAGTTTTTTTTTGTCTGGCAGGACAACTTCCAGGATGTAGGCAAGCTCTGCAAACGGTGAAGCATGTGACACACGTGGTTAAGTGTGTTGTCTGCCCTGAGATACACCACAACAATTTGATATTGCACAAACTCGAACGTTATGCGGAACACAACCAATCATACTGGCAGATATAAGAAAATGAACTTTATTAAAGGATAAAGCCAAGCAGATCTGTAGTAGTGTGGTATGATGACAGGAAGATGACACCTTTGCACAAACCACTCCCTCCAAATACAGAATTGCCACACATGTACCAATTCTCCTCTCTAGAGACTTCCTTCTGGGATCTATATCTAGCATGACAATGGGTATTCACCCAGTAGTTCATCGTCACCCTCTGACACTCTAATGCTGACTTTCTACACCTTTACTGCAACTGGAGAAGAATTTACTCTGATCAGGTGAGAGAAAAATCAAATTAACACTCTAACTGAGAATATTTTCTTGGTGAATTCAACTGGCTTCATCATAGATTTCTAAGATTTTAGGTATTTTTTGTTTCATAGATTAACTAAAATCTTGCTACAGAAAGGAGTAATTTTTTTATTTCAAAGGCGACGAAGTGGAGAATGAAAACACTCTGGAGAAGTCATTTTACACCCATTGCTTGGATTTACTTCATGTTTGCACAAATAAATAGGACCAGTGCCCTGGTAATGAATATGTATTCAAGCCTTTTATAAAACTGGAGCCGGGAGCTTTTATGATACAAAGTTGTCATTGGCAAAAATTTCACAGAGATCTTTTTGAAAGAAAGTTTCTTTGACTTTAAGCAGCTCATTAAAGATGTTATTTTTAGTTCCCTGTATGATTAACGTGATTGAATTAATGTATCTCTATGAAATATAACAATAATAATAATAATAATAATAATAATATTATTAGAATAATTTCCATTTTCATTATTCTGAATTCTGTGTTTTATGTTTTAAGCACATTTTGTCACTAGAAAGTCTGTCTGAAGTGTCTGAAGATGTAGATTTGTGTCTTCTCAAATAATCAAATAATCACAATATTAACGATATGTGAGCACAAATAAAGAACTTAAAATCTGTAACTGTATTTGCCTGATAAAGATGAGTTTAACTGAACTTATCAAGTGAGCTCTCCATTGCCAAACCAATTACAGCTCCACATAAATACTAGGAGTATAATATCAAATAAAGAAAAATAGAAAAATAAGGGTTTTCCCACCCTGGGAATTTATGAATGTGCACTCTCTTGTGTATTTCACCACACACTTTGTGTAATGGCACAAACAGAGGTAACAGGACACGCAGAGAGCAGGCAAAACAATGGGAGACATGAGCAAGGTCAAAAGAACCAGGGAAAAATGGATGCTATGTGAGGAATGAACACATGAGGTGGACCAGAGACAAGCTGTCAGGGCAGAGTCTACATAAGGCTGATGGGAACTATCAGGGGCAGGTGAGTGAGGTGAACAGGTGGAGATGACGAGAGGGGTGGGACACACACACAGAGGACCTGAAAATACAGGAGAAGTTAGTGTTTAAAAACAGAAAGCAGCAAGAATGTTAACCACAGGATGCTGCACTCTGTCTGCAGAGCGGACCTGTGACTGACCCCCCGTTCACCAGCATCAGCACAGCCCAGAGATGAATGAAAAATGGAGGGTGCTCACTTTGCTGCTGCTGTGTGTGAGTGGCCTCGGTGTGTTTCTGAGAGTGCCCCACCTCCCCCAGCTGCAGCTTACTCGCCGTTGTGCTTGTGAGAGATGCCTGTCAGAGGATGACCCCTGGTTGAACCGCTTCAACAGATCTGTGGAGCCTTTTCTGTCGGCTGACCACAACACCTCGGAGGATGCTTTCAACTGGTGGAGGGTGAGTTAAAAAAAGTCTTTCCACCTGCAGCAGATCAGGATCAGGAAGTGTGACGTAATCACATCAGACTTTAAACATCTCTGTGGTCACAAGTTTTTTAGTACAGTTAATAACCGGTTTTACAGCAACTGTGTTTTGTGTGTGTGTGTCAGCATTTACAGGCAGAAGAGCGCAACTTTAGCACTTATAAAACAACAGTGGACAACCTGTTTCAGTTTTTCCCTCCCAGACCGCACGTCACAGAGCCCAGCCCAGACCGCTGCATGACTTGTGCTGTGGTTGGGAATTCTTGGGAATCTGAAGGGATCACATTATGGACCTCTGATAGACTGCCATGATGTCATCATCAGGTAAATCCTCCAGCTAAGGAGAGCTGTTTTTAATCGTTGGTCCCCTCTGATCAACATCACTGTCAGAAACTGAAAGTCCAAATTCAAGCAGTTCCCTGATGGATCTCTCAGTGACATATGAATTATATCCCCCATGTACTGTTTAGAATGAACACTGGCTACATCAAAGGCTTTGAAGCAGATGTTGGGACCAGAACAACTCATCATATCATGTATCCAGAGAGTGCCATGGACTTGGATAACTCCACTCATCTTATGCTGTTTCCATTCAAGATACAGGATCTTGAGTGGCTCACAAAGGCCTTCACCACAGGATTTTATGGACGGTGAGTCATCTTTTTGTGGAATTTTCATGTGGCCATTGTCCACTGTTTGATATTCATGTATCATTGTATCATCATTCATGTAATACATAAACATATGAATGGATGCTCACAAAAAGTATTGTATATATGAATAATATAATGTATAAGCAGGAAATTATTCAGATAGTCCAATACATTTTTAAAACAGGTTCATAATATGAAATGTTATTGTAGGTCATTCTTATTTAATTCCAGATGTTCCAGTAATAGTAGGAGATACATTTAATCTAAATTCAAATGAAGGACTCCACAGACAGTAAAGGCCACAAAATAATTAAGTCTGGGAAAACTGGAAACATCTGCACCAGATTTGGGCTAATCTGTCTTATATATAACAAGATTTTTTCTGGATAAGTGAAAACTGACTGCTGCTGACAGTTGGTGATGACGGATCAGCACCTTGTAACCACAGCTGTCCATAGTTGATATGTCCAATGTGGAGCATAACAATGGGCTCCAACCCTCAAATTATAGGAGGAGGAGTGCAAAATGCCTCTGTGTACAGTGAGCTACTGTACAAGGGACAACTTTAGACTATTGTCTGCTGGAAAGGTTTAGCTTAATTGGACTGCAATCTACTGAGTGATTTAAGCTCTTTTTAATTGCATTGTTTATTTTCTGTTTTGTTTGACTTTGTCCCTAATGTGATGCATCTTTGATTACCTTGGAGACTGCTAAACAGATGAAACCTAACACTTTTAAGACAACTGGTCTTAGACCTACTTAGTTTTCTCCTGTTCACCGACTTCCTCCAGCCCTATTATTAAGTCATTGCGTCTCTAAGCAGGGCTTTGCATTTCAATCACCTCAGCAAATGCAACTGAAGGTAATACGTGCTACCTTTTTTTTTTTTTTTTAAATTCTTTATTTAGATCCTCATCTTTCAGAACGTGGGCACTAGTCTGCCTGGTGTCCACATAAAAAAATTAACAAAAAAAAAACAAAACAAATACAGTGATGCAAATAAAATAAAACCAGGTTGCAAAACTGTAGTAACCACAAAATTAGTGTGAGATTTTCAGTGACTTTTTAAAAGAAAATCCACTTCCAATTGATTCTAATATTACGGTCTCAAATCAAGCTGATCACTCCTGACTCTGATCTGAGGCCATCTGAAGGAGGACAACATCTCATTAACCTGGTTTATGTTCGGTCACTGACAAACAAATAATCAGAAAATCCACATGCCTGCTGACAATTTCACTGTGTAAATGTCCTTGAGTTTGGCATAACTTACGTGAAATACAGCTGCCCCATAAGGTAGCCTTTCATATAAAGAACCATGTCTGCTCTGGTTTTCTTTTTGGTTTCTGTTCATTCATTTTATCATTCATTCGTTCATCATTTAACTGAGAAAGCATATTAAATAGTTCATATGATCACAAATGTAACATTTTATGGTTTTCTCAACAGGTCATATATGCCAGTAAAGGCAAACATCAAAGCTAACAAGGATTTGGTGAGTATCACTTTGAATGCATTCAACAGCTGTTTGTTGGCTGCAAACAGTTCCTGAAACAAAGCTTAAAGGCTGATTCTGATTCTTAACAGGTGATGGTGATCAATCCAGCCTTCATGAGATATGTTCATGATGTGTGGCTGGAAAAGGAAAAAAAGGGCAGGTATCCATCCACTGGCTTTATGGCTTTGGTTCTGTCCCTGCATATTTGTGACGAGGTAATTATTAAATGTCTATTAATTGGGGGTTTTCCATGTGACTCTCACAGCCATTATAGAAATGATTCATGGTATCTGGAGAGTATTTGGTGAAGTTCTGGCTAGACACAGGGTATGCACAAAAGCTACTAACTTTGGATTGTTTCAAGTTTGTCTTAGCTAGCTAACTCATACTGGTTGGCTCCTCTGGCCTGAGAGTCTAAAGCTCTGCTGCTTGTATAGTTTGATCATTAAGACATTATATATTTTAGTGGTTGCTGTGTGCTTATTTTTGTTTTCCCAGGTCCATGTGTTTGGCTTTGGTGCAGACGGAGATGGAAACTGGAGTCATTACTGGGAAAAACTCAAAAACAAAAAGTTAAGAACTGGAGTGCATCCGGGAAATCGGGAGTATGCCATTATCCAGGAGCTAGCAGAGAAAGAAAAGCTTAAGTTTTATAAAGGGTGGTGACCGTTCTCTGCTTGTTTAATGTATTCAGTCCGTTATAGTAGATCATTAACAAAGTGAAACAAGATAAGGAAGAATAGATCCCTTGTGCTCACATTAACCATTCATACACTAAAACTGTGAGTTGAGAATTATCAGTGATCCATGGAGAGGAAAATACTTACCTGAAAAGAAACTCAAACATTTATAAGGAATGTGACTAATCCTGTTGAGGCTGTTTAAGCTACTCCGACTGATTCAATAAGATGGACTATGAAGTGAAATTGAGTCACATCCAAAGAAATGTAGTCTAACTTGTAGGTTAAATGGTTCATTGTCATTTTGTGATGTTGAAGGACTGTTGCAATACACAACATCAATGAAGACTGAACACTTGAAAATCAGAAAAAAAAAATTTTGCTTGCTGTTTAAGTTCATCCATCCATCCATCCATCTTCTATACCTGCTGTACTGACCACAGGGTCGCAGGGTTGCTGGAGCCTATCTCAGCTATCTTGGGCGAGAGGCGGGGTACACCCTGGACTGGACGCCAGTCAGTCACAGGGCTGCTGTTTAAGTTAAAATGTTTAATGTGAAGATATTATAGGATATTAATGTAAGAATTTTATTGTCTAATTATTTTGTTTATTTTGTCAGTTTGAAGTTTAGCCTTGACATCAGAAAAATAATGAAAGCACATGGAGTATAGGTGGGTGACAAATTAAAGTAAAACAACTGGTCTCTAAAAATGCATTTTAGTAAAGTGTTGGGCCTACCACATTCCCCCAGAACAGCTTCAAAGCTCCTTGGCATTGATTCTCTGAGGCCACTCCTATCAGAATCTAAATGTTTCATCACAGGGTAAGGTGATCACTCAGAGCAACTTTAGACTGATTCGCAGTGACCCTTCCCTCTATGGGGTCAAATGGACCCAAGCAATGCCAGTAAAACGGCCCCCACATCACAACAGAGCCAACAGATCCTCTCACTGTAGGGGTCAGGCATTTAGGATTAACCTTTAATTTGTCACTCACAGCTTCAGTTTTCTCCAAAGCTTCAGTCTATAAATTGACAAGTCAAGGACATTATTTACATTGCATGGAGATGGTGATGGATTATTTGCATACCGGTTGATTATCTAGAAAAACATAATCAACAGGTATAAATATGTAGCTGTAGAAACAGCTGTTGGGTTTACAAGTGTCATTTTTACACACTTTAATGTTCCACTGACCAGAAACTATTTATGTTGTGTATTAATATGACTTTTCATAGTGTAAACTAATGTAATCTTTGCTAATATATCAGATTATTTCAATACCAGCTTAAAAGATTTAAAAGATTTCTCACATTTTATAATGTAATGTGTACTGAATGTTGTTTTTACATTTCTGAATTCTTCTGCATGGTTTATGTGCTATATACATTTTGAAGTTAAGCACATTGAATTTCCCTGTAATGAAATGTGCCACACTTAAATCTTGCCTCAAATATGGTAAGTTATAATATAAGTTAAGTTAAGCTATAAGTTATAATATGTATAAATATTCAGTACATGTGTCACAAAAACAAGTATTCATAGAACAGCCTGAGAAGACAAAAGTCACATACAAGTTTATCACATAACATTGACATGACAATCATTTAATCATGTATAGATACAATATCGACTTGCACAGTAACATGGATGCTATGCAACTCTATTCCTCTTAAAGCTGTCTGCCAACAAAGGTTGTATAGAAATAATTATAATTACACCCTCTGGCTGCAGTACCAGTAGCATAAACCATCTCTCATCTAGTCTCAGTGCGTCATCTAATTTATTATGTTTTGAATAAAGTTATTTTTGACCCAGAGTTGTGTTTTGCGCACTAAAGTTCTCTTTTGTCCAACTTAGACATTTCAGCAAGCTCAGGTCACCCATTTCCTCTGTCGATCTAGAAACGATCATGCTCTCTTCTCCTCCACCTCTGATTATTGCAACACACCTTACTCTGGTTTCACCTGTCAAAAGCCAAGCCAAAGACAACATAGTGCTGCTGCAAAGATCTGAACCAAAGAGACAGACGCAAGTGAAATGATTACATTACAGCATCCTTGCTGCCCCCCACTGGTCACCTGTCAGTTTAAGAATTGCTTTTGCTGCTTGTTTTTAAAGACTTAAATTAACAGGCTCTAGCCTACGTGTGTGATAGGCTCCTAATGAGCCTTGAAGGTGCTTAGGCCTTCTGTCTGTCTGTCGAACTCCCTGCCTGGAGATCTCAGGGTTAATGTTCATTATTAGCATTAGTTTTTTATTAATTTTATCAGTTGAATACATTGTATTGCATTGAATCTCCACAGAAACAAGAGTTACTATATTTGACCCCTGACAGGAACACAACATGTGCAGCTCCCTCACACTTGCCAACCTTTCCTATTTATGGGTTTTATATTACAAAGAATTTTGTCCTATCAGATCAGCCATTGAATAACCAGCCAGTGGAGAGACAAAATGACAACCATTCATACCAAGAAATGATTAAGATCAAGTAAGAATGACTTTCAGTTGAATGAATGAAAGAATTGAAAATTAGACCTATCATGATGTTGTTATACATGTTCAACCATAGAGGGTGCTCTCTTACTTCTTACTGAAGAGGAAGTCATCGTCATAGTACAAGAGTACAGAGCTTCTTCAGAGCCAGTAGCTTCTTCCAGAATCCATGACTTTTTGTTTTAAAGCTTAATTTTCAAAACAATTCTACAAAAATATTATAACATAGTTTATGAAAAATGTTGTTTTTTTTTTTTTTGAGGTCAACGCCAGCTTACCAAATTTAAGATTAATTTTATATTTGCACCTGACTTTGGGAGAGCTGCTTTAAAGTAACACTTAGAGTAGTCTACACTCTAAGGTGACACTGAACATCATCATGAATATTATATCTACTATTATTTATACCTATTAACCCCACTGCAACATGTTTGGCTCACAACGGCTCGCTTCAGACGATGAGCCACCAGCATGGACATGCGCTTTTTGCCTGACTGTCTTTTTGCCTTGCAGTTGAAAAAGCCCACCAGCAGCTGCTTATCTAAACCTTGTTTAAAACTTTGAAATTACACACAAAGTCACTGAAAGCCCAGATGCCCCAGTTTTCTACCAGTATACGTGAATCAGTGTAATCCGTGCACACATATTTAGCAATCTGTAAATGAAAGAATGTCACAAATTTGTGACACATAGGGAGCTTGTCGTTTACAAAATTGATCACTTGGAAGTAAAAAATCTGTATGGAAAATATTAATATTGATTGGAGCTGCGATATTTGCAGTTGTAAAACACTTGTGTTCAAATTGCATGGCATTTGTGTGTGGACTGGAACACGCATTTGTGAGTGTCCAAAATTAGGCACAACTGGTACACATTTGTAAATCTGAGTTTTTACTTGTATCATGTGACATGCATTTGTGACCGTTTTGAGTCTAATTTCACTGCATATTTTATTGTTTCTCTTGCATGACATAGGCTTTTGCACTAACATTACACCTATGATCTCCTGCAGCTTCACTGGATAATAACTTGATATATAATGACCACATGTGGCCTCATAGTTTGCATAACGTCCTATGTCTCACTCGCTCTCCTCTGCATCTGTGCTGTGGAGATGCAAAGTAACGCCAAAATGTAATGAGTAACAGACATTTTTTGCAACAACAGCTTTGCAAGAGGATGCTTTAGCTGCCAGTCTCAGTCTGTCAGTCCACGCAGGAGTCTGTGTACAAAGGTGAGAAACACTGAGCTTCACTGTGATCATGAGCTAAAAATAGGACATAGGAGAATGCCTACCATTTCAAACATCCATGTCAGTCCTAATAATCCTGCCCTGACCCGCCCAGTTGTATATTGTTCATGAAGCGTTCTAGATTTTTATAGCACCCTCAATCTTATTGATAATGCAGGTGGTTTAATCAAAGAGGTTAGGTGGTGCAGAAATGAATAAATGTTTTAAACCTCCTTTTTAAAAACAACTGGATTTCTCCCTGTGCTTTCAATTCCCAATATTCAACTAATATCGACGGAGGGCAGAGTGACAGTCTGCATTTTCTTCATGCCTCCACGATGGAAAGACGCGTCACCAGCGCATGTAGTAACGGATGCCTGCGTCGTTACCACGGCAACCCACGCAGATTGGTTGATGATGTTGGGACACACAAATCAAAGAAGAGTGTGTGTTTTTGCCTGCAGTAAGGCCAAAGCTGAAATGAATTGAATTTCTGGTCAGGTAAGAGAGCAGCTGGTGGTGATTAACTAACCTGCCAGACTTTAGACTTACACAATGAAGTGTTTCCTTTGTTTAAATGCACTGAATTCTCATATATTAAATGGGAATGATGCGATAGTGATATGTCTGCACCCTCAATTAACTGAGGCAGTCTTACTGCCTATTTGAGTTTTATCTATGTTGCTTTCTGGCATTACTCGGTTGTAAAGCTATACACCATATATTAGTACTCAACCACTTGCAGCTTTGATGGAGGAAGATTTGAAAATACATTACATACATACATACATGTCTGAGAACAAGAAAGAGGAAATGTTGAGTGAATTTGCTCAACAAAGGTTTATGGCAATTTCAAATCAACCTAAAAGGTTTTTTTATGTTAAAATCCATCCATGTCCATCATTTTTCCTTATACACACCTGTGTTGTTTTTCACATTCATGAAACCAGACTCACGTGTATTTCACGACATATTATATCCACAGATTAAATCTGATCCTCATTCGAGAACATCACACTGACGAGATGCTTTCCAGAGAAGCCTGGGTTTTCATTTCCTTACTGTATATCACTGTCCTTGCCGTGGTTTCTACATCTTCATGGATTTTATCAGTATCCCAGTATCCCCCTCAAAACGCAAGCCTGTGTGCATGCCACAAATGTTTAATGGAGTGGGATCCATGGTTTAGTGAGCTCATAAAAGCAGCTCCTCAGCCCAAGGAAAACAATATTTCAGCAGATGACACAAATCAAAGTCCTGTGCTTTGCATACCTGCCATTAACCCCCTAAATAACTCCATGTGACGAACTCCATAAGTATATATATATAGATATATATATATATATATATATATATATATATATATATAGATATATATATATATATACATATACACACACACACACACACATATAAGAAATATAATATCTCAGGGAGTGCAAAAACAGTGAAATAGTGAAATGAATAATGAACAGAAGTGTAGTGTTATTGCACAGACACCAGTTATAAGTCAGTTTTTTGTTGTTTATTTGTTTTTGTCTATTATCTGCAGACTAGCGGGCATTTTGTTTGTTGTGTAGTCTGACAGCAGCAGGCAGGAAAGGACCTGCGGTACCTCTGCTTCACACAGCGTGATTGGAGCAGCCGCTCACTGAAGGAGCTGCCCAGAGCTGTCAGAGTGTCCTGTAGAGGGTGGGGTGTGTTGTTTAACAGGGATTGACAGCTTAGCCATCATCCTGCCCTGTTTCCCACCACCTCCACTGAGTCCAGGGGGCATCCCAGGACAGAGCTGGCCCTCCTCACCAATCTGTCCATTCTCCTCCTGTCCCTGATGTCCGAGATGCTGCTGGCCCAGCAGACTATCCCATAAAAGATGGCTGATGCCACCACAGAGTCATAAAAGGTCCTCAGGAGTGGTCCCTGCACTCCAAAAGACCTCAGCCTCCTGAGCAGGAACAAGTCTGCTGTTGCCCTTCTTGACAAGGGCGTCTGTGTTGTGTGTCCAGTCCAGACTGTCATTTAGGTGAACACCCAGGTACTTGCAGGACTTCACAGTGTCGATGTCGGTGTTCGTTCCCTGGATGCTCACCGGTGCTGGCGGAGAGTGGCTACGCCTGCGGAAATCCACCACCAGCTCCTTGGTTTTACCATCGTTGATCTGGAGGTTGTTCCGCAGGCACCAGTCCGTGCTCTGCCTCAACCGGGGATTGAACCCAGGACACTCTCACGGGGGCCAGTCGTGTATAGTTGGAACTGAGTGACAGCCAATGAAATTGCAGCATTCTTGACAATGTCCATGTTGCTTAATCTCATCCTCAATCCATCATTTTTCTATTCAAGAATGATCACCTGGATGTGGGTTCAACTATTTGGAATCAGGAAATGTGAATCCCACTTTATTGGTCACCTTGGTCTCGGTGGGGTTGTGCACAGGGATGGAGGCTGACCAGAGAACCCGCTGATTACAGCTCCGTCTTCATCCAGAGCCTCTGCTGCTCCGAGCAGACTGCTGGCTGAGATCTCGGTCGTAGGCAGGAAGTTGTGGAGGAGGATGTGATGGCTGACCTGATGAGAGAGAAACAGACACACACTCGTGACTTTATATATCTCTAACACACAAACAAATCAAAAACATTTGAAGACTTACTTTGAGCTCTCTGCTGGCGGTTTCAGTCGGCTGGGCACTGAGACGTCTCAGCAGACAGTAAAAGTGTCTCTGAACACACTAAATAGAACATAAAACATTTTATTATTATTCACAGTAAGAAAAAGTAAGAATTTAATGTGACCTCACCTATACTGTAGTCCTTGAAACTCAGCAGCCCGTACACTGTGGCTGTTTTAACTGCACAGCAGTGATCTGTTAAGTTAACAATAGGATCATGCTGTAACTGATTTATGACAATTAAACACCCTTTAAAGGATTTACAACAGTGACAGACACCACATATATCATTTTGAGATGCATTTAAAGTTAAAATATACAATAATATATAACATACACAGCTGGAACTATTAGACACAGGAAAAAACATGTATATGTAAACTACACTGCTCAAAAAAAAATTAAAGGGAACACTAAAATAACACATCCTAGATCTGAATGAATGAAATATTCTTATTAAATACTTTGTTCTTTACATAGTTGAATGTGCTGACAACAAAATCACACAAAAATTATCAAATGGAAATCAAATTTATTAACCCATGGAGGTCTGGATTTGGAGTCACACTCAAAATTAAAGTGGAAAAACACACTACAGGCTGATCCAACTTTGATGTAATGTCCTTAAAACACGTCAAAATGAGGCTCAGTAGTGTGTGTGGCCTCCACGTGCCTGTATGACCTCCCTACAACGCCTGGGCATGCTCCCTGATGAGGTGGCGGATGGTCTCATGAGGGATATGGTCTCACAAGGGGTCTGAGGATCTCATCTAGGTACCCAGTGGCAGTCAGGCTACCTCTGGCGAGCACATGGAGGGCTGTGCTATTGGCCCCCCAAAGAAATGCCACCCACACCATTACTGACCCACTGCCAAACCGGTCATGCTGGAGGATGTTGCAGGCAGCAGAACGTTCTCCACGGCGTCTCCAGACTCTGTCACGTCTGTCACATGTGCTCAGTGTGAACCTGCTTTCATCTGTGAAGAGCACAGGGCGCCAGTGGCAAATGCAATTTGCCAATCTTGGTGTTCTTGGTGTTCTCTGGCAAATGCTAAACGTCCTGCATGGTGTTGGGCTGTAAGCACAATCCCCACCTGTGGACGTCGGGCCCTCAATACCACCCTGATGGAGTCTGTTTCTGACCGTTTGAAGCAGACACATGCACATTTGTGGCCTGCTGGAGGTCATTTTGCAGGGCTCTGGCAGTGCTCCTCCTGTTCCTCCTTGCACAAAGGCGGAGGTAGCGGTCCTGCTGCTGGGTTGTTGCCCTCCTACGGCCTCCTCCACGTCTCCTGATGTACTGGCCTGTCTCCTGGTAGCGCCTCCATGCTCTGGACACTACGCTGACAGACACAGCAAACCTTCTTGCCACAGCTCACATTGATGTGCCATCCTGGATGAGCTGCACTACCTGAGCCACTTGTGTGGGTTGTAGACTCTCCGTCTCATGCTACCACTAGAGTGAAAGCACCGCCAGCATTCAAAAGTGACCAAAACATCAGCCAGAAAGCATAGGAACTGAGAAGTGGTCTGTGGTCACCACCTGCAGAACCACTCCTTTATTGGGGGTGTCTTGCTAATTGCCTATAATTTCCACCTGTTGTCTATTCCTTTTGCACAACAGCATGTGAAATTGATTGTCAATCAGTGTTGCTTCCTAAGTGGACAGTTTGATTTCACAGAAGTGTGATTGACTTGGAGTTACATTGTGTTGTTTAAGTGTTCCCTTTATTTTTTTGAGCAGTGTATATTAAAACTATAAATTATAAGTAATTTAATTTCTACTAAATACTTATTTCCATTACTACTAATTATTTTAACATTTAAATGCAAAGGGGAGGAATAAGTCAGTCAATCTGAATGTTCAGGCAGGAAAAACAACTAAAACAAAGGTTTACTCACAGTACATGGTCCTTAGAAGCAGAGATCCTCAGCATCGCTCTCTCCAGCTCTTCATCTTCTTCCATCTCTGTGATGCAAACAAACGGGAGGTGTGCTAAAGTACTTTGGCTACCAAGACAGCACGTACACCTGTCTGACCAAACAAACTGAACACAGGACTCACCTGTGGCCTCAGCAGGAGCAGCTGACGGTTGTGTCAGAGAGGCTGGATGAAGCTTCCTTCAGTACAAAGGCCTCAAAGCTGTCACTTCATCTCTGCTGTCCCAAATCTGCCACCAGCCACGAGAGCCAAAACCCAACCAGCCTGATCATCCTCTGATTCTGACCTCGTACTTCCCAAACTGCAGGACGTCTTCTCCACACAGCTCTGTCCTGTCCGAAGCCTCCCCTAATCTCTGACGAATCACAGTGAGGGTGTTCTGTCTCACCACCTCCTCCCTCACAGGTGCAGACCTCACCTGTACAGACAGGTTGTCGTTCAACAGTTTGGCTCCATCGGTGGGGTCCTGCTGGAGAAATCCAAGTGTGCCCTTTATGGAGAGTGACAATCACTCTCCCAGGGAAAAACACTTAACTGTGCATTTTACCTGTCATTAAGCAAATGATAGAGTATATTAATACGTTGTAGACAGACATTGTTTCTGTAACAGATGTTGATATGAAGGTGAAGCCTCTACAGACACTGTTTTAGTTTAACTCTATATATTTGTGAACTTTGATGAACTGTCTGTCCGCCTGTCTTTATACTGAGCTGTGTTAACACTTGGTTAAATCCTCTGACCTATAGAGGCCTTCATAGTATAGTTCTATAAAGTTTAATACTATAATATAGATAATACTATGTATATCATGTAACACTCAGGCGTGAACTGTCTTATCAGAGGCTGATCACAGAAACAGGTTTTTATAAACTTAAGTAAAAAGTAAAAGTAAAAAGTACTGATCCAAATATCTACTCAAGTAAAAGTAAAAAGTACAGGCTCTGAAATGTACTCAAAAGTAATTTTAAAAGTAAAAAGTATTTGTATTGCATGATTCACTGGCTGCAAAGCTATTAAACACAGGATAATTTATATGGATTCTACTTTAGCAATGTTATTGTTTGAACAACCATTACCTGCCTAGTATCTTAATGTACTTCATCATATAGTCCTTTAGTATTGTACACTTAAGGTTAACACATCACACTTTGGATGAGGATTAGCTTCTAAACTATGGTGTCACAAATCATGCTCATAGGCCCAACTCTTAATCAACCTTTTTAATAGCACTTTTTTTTTTATTACACATCAGGTAACAATTGTTTAACACTGTACAGGTGTGTTATTGTGAGTGGCACACCCAGGAACTACAGATGAAAATAAGCTTCTCTAGCTATTTTCTGGTACAATAAAAACACTGTGCAATCTCCCTGCCAAATAAATTAAAAATGGAAAAAACAACAAAAACAACAGTCGGTTACCCACTCAGAGAGTGCAGGCCATTAACCACAAAATCAACAAGATGCTCATCCACACCTTTCTGTGTCACACGAGGCGTATATCACAGTTTCAGCTGCTTGGGTGTTGCTTGGTCATTCGGATCTTCCTCATGCTTCCTTTTCTGAATAGCTAGCTTGGTGTACTTCTCCAGGTATCTCTCGTGCTTTCTCTAGAGGGACAAATGTAGGAGAGCCATAAGTCAAGTGATTCAAATGTGAGTCAGGGCAGCATTGCCTTCAGCTTACAATGTTAGCCTTATGTCATAACCAGGGGTGCACACAACAATTTTGATCTGGTTTTCAAGGAGCGCCAGAGGTTGTTTCTTGGTGGCGCTCATTTTTTTCATGTATGAGTCATGGGTCAGATATGTTTTCTGATAAAATAAGATTCAATACAAAATTGGCAGTTGAATAAAATGTACAGATTAACATCTAACTTCATGAAATGAAAAAGAAAAAAACCCCACAAGTTTCACTATAACATTACTGCTGTTAACAGTACTGTTTAACTTTTTTAATTTTAACAGAAGCACCACCTACCTAAAATCATTTCCCCAGACAATGTTTGTATCCCTAAGAACAAGAACATGAATTCATATTAGTCTAGACGCTCATAGCAATAACGTCTGCACTGTAAAATGTTAGGTACTCAAATGAGCACTAATACACTTGGATGTGGTGCTCATTTTAATATTTTCAGCGCTCATGGGTTACTGAGCACCAGCTTATGCGCAGCCCTGGTCATAACGTTACAGCTGACTAGAAAAAACGCGCAATTTCGGCCGTTTCTGCTCAAACCAAACTGACTGTGGCAGCTAACGTTAATGCTAGCCTGCTTTCAGCATAGTCTGATGACGGTAGCTAACTTAGCTTACTGCTCCTGCAAGCGCTTATCTTTGAGCGCTCTAACGTTAGCTTAGCTAACTAGCTAACACTCAGCTAGCGCTAATGACTTACCTTTATGCGTTTCCTGAGGTTTGGCGGACTGTTCTTGAACGCCAATATTTCCTGGGGTTTAGGTTTGCACATGATGCAACGCATTCGCCAGGAGTTATTTTTAGCACCAACAAACTCAAAAAGCTCTTTCAAATAAGTCCATGGGTGCTGCTCGTCGACAGACTGCTCCTGTGACTGTGTGGGATCCTCACCGTTGTCCACTTCGTGCAGCTGCTCTAATGTTAGTGGTGTAACAGGTGTGAGCGCGGAGTGGCAGACCTGCTCTGACACACACACACACACAGGCAGTGTCTCCTCCTGCGTCTTTCAAAACCCAAAACACTTCACACGCATTGGTGTCGCGGCACCAAAAAAATAAAGGCTTAGGCTATAAAGTAACTAGCCTTTTTGGGAAATGTAAGGAGTAGAAAGTACCGATATTTATGTTGAAAATGTAACTGAGTATAAGTAAAAAGTCGTCAGAGAAATAAATACTTATAAAGGTACAAAGTACTTGAAAAATCTACTTAAGTACAGTAACGAAGTATTTGTACTTCCATCTCTGCATATAACTGTGCATTTTTCTGCATTTCTGTGATCTTTAACGGTGAATATAAACCGACACGATGCTCAGTGTGAACGGGACGAACCGACACGTTCATTCATCATAAATAAAGATCGGATATATAAAGCGAGTCATTAAATTAACGTTAACCGGCTCATATATATCCGGTAACGGCAGATAACGATGTGTATTTAAACGGCCGTTAACGTTTCCAACCTCATTAATAAACGTTAATTTCCACTTTCGGACGTGAAAACACAAACAAACGTGATTAACACTAACAGACGGAGCGGTTAGCGAGCTAATGTTAGCACGTTGATTTAATTTAACCGACATGAAAACTCTTTTACCGTAATAACACGGTTAACTTTACCGCATTACGACACTTCAGACGGCGCCACGTTGAAATATAACAAGAAGACGTTCATTCACGGTTTATTTATTGATTCACGTAAATAAAAGATGTATATAAAAGTTACCTTTGAAGTTTGTCGCGTCCTCCCACCGTCAGTGTGTCCGGGCTGCGGGTGAGCTGGAATCAGCGTCGCTGACGTCAAAGTGCGAAAAGGCGCATACTAGCGGCGGCGGATATATTACATCCGTAGTGTTTCAGCACTACCATAGAGAATGAATGGGAAACGGTTTAGGGCCGTTGCTCTGGTCTGTAGTCCCTACATGCTTCAAGAAGACCATCACTGTCCTTGTCCCCAAGAAACCCAAAACCCTCTGCCTTAACGACTACTGTTCAGTAGCACTCACCTTCATCATCAAGTGGTTAGTGGTAAGTCAAATCCTTCATCACCTCCTCCCTCCTGGACTCACTTACGTTTGCAGGCGCAATAGATCAACTGAAGGTGCCATCGCTAATCCGCAACACTGTCGTTTCCAACCGGGACCAGATGGATACATATATTAGAATTGAATACAGTTCAGCATTCAACACCACTTAGCCCTCGAAGCTTGTCAACAAGCTAAGAGACCTCGGGCTCAACACCGCCCTCTGTGACTGGATCTGAGATGTGCTGATGGGCAGCACCACATTCTCCACCCTGACTCTCAGCCTCACTAAAGACTAAAGACCCCAGTCATCCCAGCCAAAAACTGTTCTGGCCGACGGTCCCACAGCAACTGGGCCTGTACCACCAGGCTCAGGGACAGCTTCATCCCCAGGCCATAAGACTTTTGAACTCCTTTTAACTGCACCATCAGTACTATTTTGCACCTCCCATCCATCTTCTAACCTGCTTATCTGCAGGGGTGCTGGAGCCAGCTATCTTTGGGCAAGAGGCAGGGTACACCCTGGACTGGACACCAGTCAGTCACAGGGCTGACATTGAAAGACAGACAACTCACATTCACACCTAGGGGCAATTTAGAGTTGTCAATTAACAATCTAACCTGCATGTCTTTGGATTGTGGGAGGAGAAAACCCACACAGACACAGGGAGAACATGCAAACACAGAACCTGCCTCAACCGGGGATTGAACCCACGACCCTCTTGTTGTGAAGATTTTCCACCTCCCTGCATATAATATTCACACATCCACTGACAACATTTTTATTTTAGTCTATATTTTATATTTTAAAATATCTTTAAAATATTTATATTTTACTTTATGAATTCATTTATGTTTAGTTTAGTTATATCTATTTTTTGCTTGTGTTACTCTTCTTCTGATTATTTTAGAGCATTGTTTAGGGAGGCTGAAGCATATGACAATAAATTCTTGAGTCTTGAATCCAACAGGGCACTTGAGAAGTGTTTTTTCAAACAAGGTCGATCGCATTTCCCCTCCTGGGTGCCCCCATGAGTCCACCACTGCTCAAGGTGTCCTCTAGCCTATGAGAGGGGCAGACTGAAGGGTGAAACACAGGATACAAACCCTGATCTACAGGGTCAAAGTGTGCTGCTACTGACTTCCTATTGACCGTTGAAGGATGTGTCACTTCCTGAATAGGAAGAAGCTTCACATAAATTTTCACTATTTTTGAAGGAGAAGGGGTAGACTCTAACGCTGCATGTTATCTCCAACAGACAAAAAACATCTGCAGACACAGAGTTGAAAGCGAACAAGGATCAGGTGAGTATTCTGAATTACCTTGCACAAATTTGATTCATATCGGTATCTGATGAGTCCCACAATAATAAAATGTATTATACAGCTCACTGACTGCAAAAAAAGAAACAGTCCAGTTTAAAGGCTAACTTTGACCCTGAACAGGTGATGATCCTCAGTCCAGCTTTCATGAAATATATTCATTATGTGTGGCTAAAAAGGAAGGGCATGTATCCATCTACTGGCTTTATGGCTTTGATTCTCAGCATGCACATGTGTGATGAGGTAGGTTCATTCTTATCTCCATCTAAACATCATAGAACAGGAATTTCATTTTGACCATTTATCCAGATTGAACAGAGGAAAACACTGAAATAATATATAACGTATAAGGACTAGTTATCGTCCATCTACAGTTGGTCTGTGTGTTGAATAAGGATTCACGTCATTCACACCTATGAAAAACTAAGTCAAGGTCAAATAAGTTGACCTAACACTGGTGCCTTAGGGCTGGGTTATACTAAAAAGATAAGTGTCTGTATTATGTGTTGTCAAAAAAACAGACCAAAAAAAAAAGTAACTATTTAGTGAATTTCCAAATGACCACACTTGAGAGAAAAGATCGCTTGTCATGTTACTTTAAAACAGAGTCAGAAACCTGTTCAGGCTCCTTTCTCACCTCTGCACAGCCGGCCAAAGACGGGGTGAAAGAGCTGTGAATGTTGGACTGTCTCTCTCTGAAAGCTACTTTTTAAACTTGTATGGTTTTCTCTGTAATGTGTTAATTATTACATGAAAACAGAATGTTATAATGGTAGATTAACTACACTGTCACTTCCATAAAGAAAGGTGATAAAATCTATGCTAACAATATTCTTCAATTTAAATCCATGTGACAGTCAGTGTGTTATTTTTATTTTGTTTTGCCAGGTCAGTGTGTTTGGGTTTGGAGCAGACAAAAATGGAAACTGGAACCATTACTATGAAAGATTCAAAAATAAACGGCTGAGAACTGGAAATCATCCTGGAAAAATGAGTATAACATCATTGAGCAACTACATCAGCAAAAGAAAATGGTTTTTTTCAAAGGATGGTAATCTTTGTTACTCTCTTTATCAGTTGCATTAACATGAACAACAAACAGTAATACACCATAATGTACAGGAACAAAGCATCTTAGTGTAGCTTAGGAGCGAGTAGTTGTGTCTGCTTATTGTCATACATGTTTCTTGTTTGAGTTTAAGGTTTTTGAAAGTTTTTGTCAACTCCAGTCAACTCCACTTGCAGAGAGCCAAGTCTTGAACTTGCAGAGAGCCAAGTCTTGGTATCTTGGTACGAACCGTTTTAATCTGATGTAATGTTTACATAGCTTCTTTTTCAAATCTTATTGACCATGTTGTGTCAAAAACAAATGAGTTCCTGAAAATGTTCTGTTAATTTAATTTCACAAGAGTTTGTCAGGTGAAATACATGTTTTTCTTCTCTTGTTTTATATTCTTCTTTTCTTTGAGTTTTTAATGTTATTGTGTGGTTTAGAATTAGAAGGACCACAATAAATAAATACACATAAATACACAAGCACAGTATGAAGTTGCAGCATACAGTTGTGGTCAAAAGTTTACATACACTTGTAAAAAACATAATGTCATGGCTCTCTTGAGTTTCCAGTTATTTCTACAACTCTGATTTTTCTCTCATAGAGTGATTGGAACAGATACTCCTTTATCACAAAAAACATTCATGAAGTTTGGTTTGGTTCTTTTATGATTTTATTATGGGTCAAGTGAAAATGTGACCAAATCTGCTGGGTCAAAAATATACATACAGCAACATGAATTAGCAATTTTGGTGACTTAGAAAGTTGTGTCAATGAAATGAGCTTCATAGCATGGCCTCTTAACTTCTTGTGAGTGATTATGAGTGACTACAGCTGGTGACTTCTCTGAGGCCATTTAAATAGGGCTCATTGGATACAAACGCCCTACAAACGCTACAATGGGAAAGTCAAAGGAGCTCAGCACGGATCTGAAAAAGCGAATCATTGACTTGAACAAGTCAGGAAAGTCACTTGGAGCCATTTCAAAGCAGCTGCAGGTCCCAAGAGCAACAGTGCAAATACTTGTTTGTAAGTCTAAAGTGCATGGCACTGTTTTGTCACTGCCACGATCAGGAAGAAAATGCAAGCTATCACCTGCTGCTGAGAGAAAATTGCTCAGGAGGGTGAAGAGTCAACCGAGAACCACCAAAAAGCAGATCTGCCAAGAATTAGAAGCTGCTGGAACACAGGTGTCAGTGTCCACAGTCAAGCGTGTTTTGCATCGCCATGGACTGAGAGGCTGCCGTGCAAGAAGGAAGCCCTTGCTCCAAAAGCGGCACCTTAAGACTTGACTGAAGTTTGCTGCTGATCACATGGACAAAGATAAGACCTTCTGGAGGAAAGTTCTGTGGTCAGACGAAACAAAAATCGAGCTGTTTGGCCACAATGCCCAGCAATATGTTTGGAGGAGAAAAGGTGAGGCCTTTAACCCCAAGAACACCATGCCTACCGTCAGGCATGGTGGTGATAGTATTATGCTGTGGGGCTGTTTTGCTGCCAATGGAACTGGTGCTTTACAGAGAGTAAATGGGATAATGAAGAAGGAGGATTACCTTCAAATTCTTCAAGATAACCTAAAATCATCAGCACGAAGGTTGGGTCTTGGGCGCAGTTGGGTGTTCCAACAGGACAATGACCCCAAACACACATCAAAAGTGGTAATGGAATGGCTAAATCAGGCTAGAATTAAGGTTTTAGAATGGCCTTCCCAAAGTCCTGACTTAAACCCCATTGAGAACATGTGGACAATGCTGAAGAAACAAGTCCATGTCAGAAAGCCAACAAATTTAACTGAACTGTACCAATTCTGTCAGGAGGAGTGGTCAAAGAGTTAACCAGAAGCTTGCCAGAAGCTTGTGGATGGCTACCAAAAGCGCCTAATTTAAGTGGAAATGGCCAAGGGACATGTAACCAAATATTAGCATTGCTGTATGTATATTTTTGACCCAGCAGATTTGGTCACTTTTTCTGTTAACCCATAATAAAGTCATAAAAGAACCAAACTTCATGAATGTTTTTTGTGACAAAGGAGTATCTGTTCCAATCACTCTATCAGAGAAAAATCAGAGTTGTAGAAATAACTGGAAACTCAAGAGAGCCATGACATTATGTTCTTTACAAGTGTATGTAAACTTTTGACCACAACTGTAAGTATGAGCTGAACCAGTTTAATGGAGACCCTTTAATGCCAAGCAGTTTTTTCCATTCTCAGCAACAGAATGTGATGGTCAAGCTGTATCAAAGGCAGCACTGAAGTTTAACAGGACAAGTACAGACAGAAGCCCTCTATCCTGATGCTGTCAACAGGTCATTGGTGACTTTCACAAGTGCTGTTTCTGTGCTATGGTGATCTCTAAATCCTGACTGAAAAACTTCAAAAAGACTATTACTGTGGAGATAATTACATAACTGGCTGGCAACGGCTTTCTCTAGGATCTTAGACAAAAATGGGAGGTTGGATATTGGTCTGTAATTTGCTAACACATCTGCATCAAGTGTAGGTTTTTTGATCAATGGTTTAATTACAGCTACTTTAAAAGACTTGGGTACAAAGCCTGACACCAGAGACAGATTAATAATATGCAGCAGCAATGTACCAATAAATGGGAAAACTTCCTTAAGCAGCGTAGTTGGGATCGGGTCTAGGAGACAAGTTGTTGCTTTCGATGATGAAACTAACAAGGATAATTCGGGAAGGCCAATTGGAATAAAACTGTCTAAGCAATTGTCAGGTTTTAATGTATCTGCTCCTAAATTTCCTGAGTCTGAAGGCACATTAGATAGATTGGAGTCTAACGAGGGCAGATCCTGACAAATTTTGTCCCTAATATTCAGAATCTTGTCATTAAAGAAGCTCATGAAATCATTACTACTTAAACTTAAGGGGATGCAGGGGTTTCAATAGAGCTATGGCTCTGTGTCAGCCTGGCTACAGTGCTGAAAAGAAACCTAGGGCAGTTCTTATTTTCCTCTATTAATGCCGAATAGTAATAGTAATAGTAAAACAGTAATGCCAAATTTAAATATATTTAAAGTCCTGAAATCCACACACGTCCTTATTTTCCCATTTTTCTTTCTCACAAGTACAATGGGTGAGGCATAAGGACTTTGTGACTCAGTGATGATGCCAGCATCTTTAAGTTGCGACAGATGTTGTCTCAATGCCTCCACATCCGCAGGCGGCAAACAACGAGACCTCTCTCTAAATGGTTTATCATCTGTGGTTCTGACTGAATGCTGGGTGCTTTTACTGCATCCTACATCGAGAGAAAACCTCGCTCCGCTCCATCATTTTTGTCACCAATTTTTCCTTCCAAAACTTAGGGACTGGCGGTCTCCAAAGTCGAAAGGGGAAGGAGTCAACTTTCCAGGTGACTCAACATCAGACTCCTTCGTTTCAGGAAGCGCTGACATCACATCGACAGGAAACAGATGGGCTACTGACGTGCCTCTGGTCAAGGTCATTTCTTGTGCTGACATGTTTCTGACCAGAACACTAACCCTCTTTGACATCACCCCAGCAGATGCCTGTATCTCTAGTTTAATCAGGAGCCCATCTGGAAACCTTGGTTCATCTGCAGATTCATCAGGGGAATCTACGAGGATGGCTTGACTGTTTGGCATTCCCAGAAACTTTGGTGCACCAGTCACTCTGGCAACTCCTCCAGTCATTTGTTTTTGTATTTGGTGTTGGCAAGGATGTTAGGTTGGGAACTCTGGGTGTCTGGGTGTGATGCAACGGATGCAGCTTTAAGGTTAATCATTTCAGCTTTCATGACACTAATGTCTTTTTTCAGCTGTTCTACTTCTGGGTCAGCTTCGGTCTTAGGTGCAGGCTTGGAAACACGAGTAACAGACTGTGACATCACTGTGTTCTTGACATCGTTTCTACTTTGAAGAATATCTTCTTCCTCCCTCACCTCTTTCAGCAACTCACTGAAAGAAGGAGGTTCTCGCAGCTTGTGTGT